>OU342734.1:9710309-10310309 GCA_910589765.1 Avena atlantica | reverse complement strand
TCCTCAGCTAGTTCTTGCCCTGGTTTTAGAGCCAAAACCTTTTAGATACCATAATTAATGGTTGCCATGTTCTCCTCACTAATTTCTCTGATGTTTGAGAAAATAGTCTTCTGAAGTATAGCTCTAATTTCAGGCATCACACAGTAAAGACCTGCTCAAAGTAGTAAACAATGGCAAACAGTTTAACATGGCAAGTCTGGTCACACTGAAATTTCATTTTCAGTTAACATGACATAAAACATACCTCCATCTGCAACAATAGGCTTCTCAACCTTCATATTGTCCACAAATTCATACACTGTGATATCAAAATTGTTGGCCTGTTCCACATACCTAAAAGAGACAACCTCACCTTGCTGGATATCATATTTCCTAACAAGGGAACACCAGTATGGTCCACAGATGGTAGTTCTTGACACTTCTTTCTCCAGGTAGAAGTCATACACATGCCTGTTCCTGCATGTAGCCACCATCCAGTTCTTTGACATTGCAAAATTTTCAAGTTGTTCCTTGAATTTGCAAGGTACTGCCTGAAATAAAAACAAGAGGAATGTTTGTCATTATACACCTCCTTTCCAGATAAAAACAAGAGATCCATTGTTCTGATGTTATAACTTACCACTCCATTTTCAAATCCCTGCATCATAATCAGATCAAAAGAAACTGCACGCCTGTCAGAATGGAGACCACAGTTTTGCACTGGTTGCTGGCACGGAACACAACTCATCTCATCCATTCCTATGACGAATAATGGAAGTATTAAGATATGAAACACAAATTCATTCATGAACGACAGTAAAAGAGGCAAGGGTATTAATCACCTGTAGGATAACTGAAGAAATGCTCCTGTTGTACAATCAGAGATCTGCATCACACATGAAACATTCAGATGTAAGTACACAAACAGAACAACAATATTCAGGTAAGAACAGAAACATTCAGATGTAAGTACCCACCAAGAGGCAGAAGAACTCGGCATAGGCAGAAGAAATAACTCGACAACATGATACCACCATGTTAAATAGGAAAGCACCTGGACGTGGGGGCAAGCACCTGGCGCATCACTTACCCCACTACCCCCACTTCCAAGGACGTGTGTGCAGTGCATAAAATTAATATAATAAATGTACAAAATGCTCTAAATAAATGTACAAAATAAATGCTCTCTAAATAAATGAACAAAATGCTCTGAATAAATTCAGGCATGAATGTTGTGGATATGAATAAACACTAGTAGTTAACTAACAGTAATTTACACTAGTAGTTAAATTCAGGCACAAAATGCTCTGATTTTTTCATATTCACTGATAAATTCAGACACTAGTGTTTAATTTTTTCATAAACACTAGTAGTAGACATTATGGAACTAATTTTTCATAATATTCAGAAGTCTAGTTGCCCATATTGCTGCCCATATTCAAACTCCATACTACTATTATGGAACTAATGTAGTCTAGTTGCCCATGTTCTGAATATTTATGAATTCAGAACAGTGAAGGCCTTCTAGACAACAACAATACAGGAATATGAAACAAGTAATAAAACAAGCACAACCACAAGTAATAAAACAAGCACAACCATAGAATTTCAGGCACAATACAAGTGATACAAACACTAGTAGTTAACTTACAGAATATAAAACAAACACTAATAGGTTCCTTACATAATAACTAAAACTTAAACAACATT
Organism: Avena atlantica; assembly: GCA_910589765.1. Lineage (NCBI taxonomy): Eukaryota > Viridiplantae > Streptophyta > Magnoliopsida > Poales > Poaceae > Avena > Avena atlantica. The sequence goes on along the minus strand of OU342734.1, from coordinate 10,308,620 downwards.
GATGACATTGTTCCTTATACAACTACAACACAACCTAAACAAGCATATGTTAACATATCACAATCCCAGATCACTAGGTCACTAACTGATTCTTTAGTTGACAATGTCAACAAAGTTCAGCCCAAGGTGATCACTCATATGTTCTATCTTGATCACAAGTCAGTCCACCCTGTGGTGAAGTCAGTCCACCCTGTGGTGAAACTGACTTCTCCATGTTCCTTGCTAATGGAGTAGGCACATTCAATGAAGTTCTGTTCGTCTCAATCTAGGTCTTGCCCTTCCCTAGAAAGATGTGCTATGCCCTGTCTTGGGTACCTATAGCCTTGTACAGCCTCAATAGGCATGAACTGCAATAATCATGTATTTTCATAGTTAGTATTTTTTTAACACATTATGCATGCGTAGAATGAAACAACAGAATAGTGATTTAGCTCTAAGCCTTACCAGTGCATCCCATGCTTGGTTTTCCTCATTCATCTTGTGTATCCAGAAATTCTTCTCATCATTACTTTCAATGATCTCATGTTCTGTCACATGAACATCTTTGTAGATGGCAAATAAGATGGTGGCCATGTTCTTTTCAGTGATTGAGTGAATGTTTGAGAAGATTGTCCTGTACAGAATGCTTCTTATTCCAGAATTGACATCTCCAATCACTAAGCAAATAGAAGAAATAAAATAATTAGTACTAGTACATGTAAAGAAATTAGTAGTAGTTGAGGAAATAGTTAGTAGTAGTTGTTAGCAAGGACTTACAGGGAGCTTCATGGATGTACTTTTCAACACCATTTGAGGAAATGTTCACATGGAATAAATTGTCCAAACCCTCAATTGGATCTGTATCATATTCAAATTCCAGTACATCACCAAGACCAATGTCGTAGACTCTCCACAAGGACGTCCAGTAAGGACCACAAATTAATGTCTTTTCATCAGTCTTCTTCAAGTACAGATCATAGTTTCTGATTGCACTGCTGTTGGCAACCGACCAATTCTTAGGAGTGAAATCATTTAGTCTCTCCCTAAATGAACATGGAACAACCTACATGATGAATATAACATAATGTAGTTAACTTACCAACCTACATGATGAGTATAACATAAAGTAAACTAATGTTATCTGGATGTGAAAACTCACCACACCATCAAAGGGAAACTCATCAACAATGACAATCTAGAAGCTGGTTGCCCTCCTCTGTGTCCTACCACAGTTGTGAGTAGGTTGTCCACACACATCACAGTCCATTGCTAAAAATTAAACAAGTAATTAGTAACAGACCCTAATCATTGCAGCCATATTACAATACTGAAGAACAATCTACACATTTCAGTACTGAAGAACAATCTACACATTACATTACTTATATTTCAGTCACTTAGAATCTGAAGAACAATCTTGCTTATATTAAAATGTGGATGATCAGGAACATAATCAGGAACATATATTTCACCCAACCCTAATCAGGGACATAATCAGGAACACGAAAATTCCATGAAAACCCTAATCAGGTACATAATAAGGACAGAATACCCTAATTTGAAACCCTAATCAAGCAGTGGATGAACAGTAGGAAGAAAGAGGGATTTACCGGAGAAGAAACCCTAATGAAGCAGTGGTTATTCTTCTTTGGGTATCTTGCGGTCACTGTAATATTATAAGAAGAAAGATGGATTAGGATAGAACCGCAAAATAAAGAATAAAGCAACATAAGTGAAGATGGTTGGAAGAATCAAGCAAAAGAAGTGAAGAAGGTTGGAAGAATCAAGCAACAGAAGAAAAGATTAGAGCGAGAACTGAAGAAATCTTGAAGACTGCAAAGGAACTGAAGAACTCACCGTACGAACTGCCGAGTCTGCAGATGGATGGAAATAAAAAGAAAAGATTAGAGAGAGAACTCTGAAGAAATCTGAAGAACTGCAAAGGAACTGAAGAACTCACCGTACAATCTGCCGAGTCTGCAGATGGATGGAAAGAAAAAGAAAAGATTATAGAGGGAACTCTGAAAAAAAAGAAAAGAAAAGAAGTCTGAAGAACTATAGAGGAACTCACCATACAAAGAACTGCCGAGTGGGAGAGAAGGAACTCATCGTCCCTTCGGTTTCCCTCCTTATAATATTCCAATGCTCCCACACGCTCTCTGCTAACTATCTCTTCGGTTCCAGATATTTTGGCCATATTTTGGCCGAGTGGGCCTTTGCCTATTACTTTCTCCTACAGTTGGGCCAACGGTGGAAAAATAAAGAAACCAAAGAGATGAATTTTTCTCTAACAGTTGGGTCTTTGTGTTTTTTATAAGATTTTTGGATCTATTTTTAAAAACAACAGTGTAAAGTAGACAAAAAATTCAATTTGTTGCAATAACTTATCCTTGCTATTGTGAAAAATTAACACAATAGCAGTATGGATTTGTTGCATACAACTGTAAGAAGTATACAGAGAATTTTCTTTTTTGGATCTATTAAAAAAAACAGTATAAAGTAGACAAAAATTCAATTTGTTGCAACAACTTATCCTTGCTATTGTGAAAAATTAACACAAGCAGTATGGATTTGTTGCATCTATATTTTCAGAAAAGCCAGAAAGCAAACACAACTGGATCAGAAAACACAAACTTGATATATAATATAAGTTTAATAATAGCTGGATACAAACATAACTGGGTACACAACCACAACTAGATACAAACACACTGGATACAAACACACTGGATACAAGCACAAATTCATGGGCACTAATTAGATGATCTCTAGTAGATGATCCCTAGTTGATGATCTCAACAAAGTTAAGACCAATAAACTCTTGCATGTGCTCTACTTTCATCAAAATAAGTGCTTCATTACCAATGTTAGCAGCATTGGTGAAATCAGTCCATCCATTCTGAAAACACACATGCCCCATGTCCTAGGCAATGGAGTAGGTGCAGTCAATGAAATCTTCTTCTTCTTCTTCTTCTTCTTCTTCTCCTAGTAGCTGTCCATCCTTGGAAAGATGAGCAGTGCCAAAACCTGGGTACTTGTACCCATCTATAGCCTCAGTAGGCATGTACTGCAAAATAGAGAAAGATCCACAATTGATTTAGTTGCATGCAAATAAAATAATTTCAGATGTCAAACATATGAACTGTGGGAAATTACCAGTGCATTGAAGTGAACATTATCATCATCCATCTTGTGCACCCAAAAATGTTTCTGATCCTTTGGTTCATAAAATTCCTTCTCCACAAAAACATCTTTGTAAATGCCAAACAGGATTGCAGCCATGTCCTGTTCACTAATGGAGTGGATGTCTGAGAAGATTGTCCTATAGAGGATACTTCTTATTGGGCTAGACAAATATCCTACAACTAATCAGACATGATGTGTTAGCCTTAATTATTTCCAAAATGCATTGTGAAAAAAAGATGAGTTATTGTTGTGATACCAGTTTCTTCAACTGCATCCTTCTCAACATTGTTGGAATGAACAGTTATGTCAAATGAGTTCTCTAAAGGTTCAAAGGGATCATCAGTACATTGGAAATGTACAACATCACCCACAACAATGTCATAAACTCTAACTAAAGATCTCCAATAAGGGCCACAGATTAGTGTAGCTGTCTCATCCTTCTGTAAGAACAAATCAAATCTTCTAAATATTGGGCTCTTGGCAACTAACCATTTCCCAGGAACTAAATTGTTCAACCTCTGTTTGAATGAGCAGGGAATGTACTGCAGTTTAACAACATAATTTAGTTCCCATCGCCAAAAACTGTTTGAATGAGCAGGGAATGGGCAGGGAATGTACTGCCAAAAAAGATAGCAGGTTGAAATTCTTACCAAAAAAGAATAGAGCAAAGAAGAACTATCAGAAAACTTACCACACCACGTTTAAAACCATGGCCAATGACAATGTCAAATCCATTAGCTCTCCTATTAGATCTGCCACAATTTTCACCAGGCTGATCACAAATAGCACACGTCATGTCATCCATCACCTACAAAATAACATCCAGGTTAATTCACCTACAAAAATTCACCCAGGTTGATCACAGATAGCAGGTTGAAATTCTGAACCTGAGAGCTAAAAGTCGAAGGAGAAAATTCTGAACCTGAGAGCTAAAAATGTAGTAAAAGAATTAGATTGCATCAGATTAAATGAAATAGAATAATAAGATATGTGTACAAAATTTAACTCACCCAGAAAGTCGAAGGGATAGAAGAAAAGCTCTGCGCACAAGAATTGTAAAGCGGCCAGGTTTCTCCTCCTATTTAAAGGTAAAGGGATAGGGGATGTAAAACTGCTCCCCCACGTCCACCACTACCCCACGTCCACCACTTCCCCCACGATGTGGCCCATTTAATCAGACACTATCCACTATTTTCACCCACGATGTGGCCCATTTAATCAGACACTATCTAGGCCCATTAAGTACATATGCATTACTAATCTAGCTTTATTATCACCAACTGGAGCCACACATCTGGATCCCTAATTTTGACTAGAATAATCCTAGTGTCCCTGAAACTGAACAAGCAGACATCTTCCTCTTTCAGACTGAATGTTTTGACAACATCTTTCCATCCAAAACAGATAACTGCTTGTCTAGATTCAGTTAGCATCATTCTACAGTACCGAGTCTTGGAAACTGTTGGCTTGTTCACAGCAAGAAGAATAACTTCAGATCCTTTAGGAACCCCATGCCTGGGAGCTCTTGAGCATAAGACATGCCTTAGAAACTTCAAAAGATAAGTATTTGTGAATTCTTTTGAAAAAACCTAGAAAACAGAAATTTCAATTATGATCAAATCATACTATACTAATGCAGAATACAGTAAACTATGTTTCACTACTAGAAGCATGATCAATAAGAAATATTTTAACACACATTACTAACCATTTCTCCCTCTCCAGGTCTCCAGTGAACATGATCAAAGGAAGCTATGATGTTTTCTTCTGTCAATTTCCACACATACTCCTTAATATCAAGTCTTGGTAACTCCTCAACATAGCTTCTCAGTTGGATAACTTGATTGAATGTCAAATCAACCTTGTTTGCAAAAATGCATTCATTATCAAAGGATTCTTCACCAGCAAAACTAGGTCCTACTGTAGGGGTTCGTAGCATGGAAAACAAAAAATTTCTACCGCATACAAACAAACAAGCCAAGATCTATCTACTAGATTGTAGCAACGAGTTGATAGAATAACTCACCCTCGAAGATTCCAAAGTGTTTAACGAGAGCGGATTCTCGTGGGTGATGTAGTCGTACTCTTCCCGATCTCAAGGTCGTGTAGACGATCCTTCCGGCTCTGCGTTCCGGCAGCGCTTCCGCAGTCGGTCACACGTTCAGTACTCAACGAAGACCTTCCTCTCCCTTGTTCTAGCAGGCAGCGGAGGTTGTAGCACTCTCCTCGCGATTCCGGCAGCACGACGGCGTGGTACCGGAAGTAGAGGGGAGATCTCGCAGGGCTTCGCCTTAAGCCGGAGTGAGTATGGTGGACTATGAGAGAGCCTCGGTGATCTAGGGTTTAGACACACCAAGTCGAAAGGGCTAGGACGGCGTCTAGGGCAACTAGAACCCCCAACTCGGCGGCTTGGGAGAAACCCTAGGGCGGCGGCTATGGTGGGCGGCGGCTAGGATTAGGGTTTAGAGAGGGCAAGGTGTAGGTCTTGGAGGGGCAGCCCTGCCCCTCCTTATATAGGTGGAGGGGGCGCGCCAAGGGGAGGGGAGTCCCTCCCCAACTCGGCTTCCAAGGCCGGCGGTGGAGGGAGAGGGACTTCCTCCCCAAGTAGGTTTCCTACTCTCCCTCCACCAAACAAAATAGCCGTTTGACTTTTCAAATTGGCGTTTGACTTTTCAAACTAGGATTTGATTTAACCCTTTATTTTTTCAGCGATGACACCTAGTACATGATGCAACCATTCCAACTTGTTATGACACATTCATGTACCCTTCCTCTCCGGAGTGCCGGACATTCTAGAACCTTCTAGAACATTCCCGATGAAAAACACCGGAACCATTCTCCAACCCCGAAACAGGACTTTCCTTATATGAATCTTATTCTCCGGACCATTCCGGATATCCTCGTGATATCCCGGATCCCATCCGAGACTCCGAACAACATTCGGTCTCTTACTCATCATTCCATAACTACTCAACAACGTCGAATCCTTAAGTGTGTCTCCCTACGGTTCGTGAATTATGCGGACATGATCGAGACACTTCTCCAAACAATAACCAATAGAGGAATCTGAAAATTCATATGGCTCCCACATATTTCTACGATTACTTTGCGATCGAATAAACCACTTACATACGATACCAATTTCCCTTTGTCTCACGATAGTTTACTTATCCGAGGTTTTGATCGTCGGTATCTCTGCATACCTAGTTCAACCTCGTTACTGATAAGTACTCTTTTCTCGTTCCTGTGATATGTGATCCCTTGTGAGCTAGTCACATGCTTGCAAGCTAATTGGATGACATTCCACCGAGAGGGCCCAGAGTATATCTATGTTGGAATTATGCCCTAGAGGTAATAATAAAGATGTTATTATTATAATTCTTGTTCATGATAAAGTTTATGTTCCATGCTAGAATTGTATTAAGCGGAAACTTTAATACTTGTGTGGTTTGTAAACAACACCGTGTCCCTAGTACGCCTCTATGGACTAGATCATTGATCAATGATGGTTAAGGTTTCCTAACCATAGACATGAGTTGTCAATTGATAATGAGATCATATCATTGGGAGAATGATATGGTGGATAGACCCAAACAAAGCAGAGCAATTAGATCGTGTCATCGTGTTCGTCTTTGCGAAGCTTTTCCTATGTCAAATATTGTATTCCTTAGACCATGAGATAATGCAACTCCCTGGTATCGGAAGAAAGCTTTGAGGTCATCAAACGTCATCCTATGAGAGGGTGATCATAAAGGTGTCTCTCAGGTGATCGGAAAGTATCTGTTGGGTTGTATGTATCGAGATGGAATTTGTCCCTCCCAAGTCGGAGAGATATACTTCGGGCCCACTCGGTAATCGATATCAACACCGCTTGCAAGCATGTGGTTAAGGAGTTAATCACAAAGTGATATCGGATTACGGAACAAGTAAAGTACTTGCTGTGAACGAGATTGAACTAGGTATGACGGTACCGACGATCGAATCTCGGGCAAGTAAAATATCGCGAGACGAAGGGAATATATATATGGGATTGATTGAATCCTGGCATCGTGGTTCATCCGATATGATCATCGATGAATGTGTGGGAGTCAATATGGGTGCCCAGACCCCGCTGTTGATTATTGATAGAAGATCATGTCTGCATATTCTCGAACCCGCAGGGTCACACACTTAACGTATCTCGACGCTAGGATAGATTGGATAATTGGTTTATGAATTTTTGTTCAGAGTCTCAGATGGGATCCGGGATATCACGAGAGGTTCCGGAATGGTCCGGAGAATAAGATTCATATAAGGCAGTGCAGTTTTTGGAGTTCGGAATTGTTCCGGGTTAATCGGTATTGTACCGGAAGCTTCTAGAACCTTCCGGAAGGGGACCAACGTGGCCCCACCTTCCGGGAGGGGGCATGGGCCTATGAGGGAGTGTCCTGGCCGCATTGGGCCAGGGGCACAAGGCCCCATAGGGCCCAGCCGATTCTAGAGAGATTTGACTCGTTTAAATCTCGGGATAGAATTTCTAGATAAGGGAGAGTTTAAATCGTTTAAACTAGAGATAGGATTTCTAGATAAGGGAGAGTTTAAATTTTTTAAACTAGAGATAGGCTTGGAGGAGGGGCAAGGGCTGGCTGCCCCCCCTCTATATATAGAGGGGTGGTGCGCCCCCTTCCCCCCCACACACACCTTCCTCCAAGCCCTAGCAGCCTTGCTACCTTCCTCTCTCCCTCCCGACTGTTTGTAGGCGAAGCCCTGCAGCAGAAATTCTCCACCATATACACCACGCCGTCGTGCTGTAGATCCAATCTATCTCTCCACCATACTCGCTGGTCCGAGGAAGGAGGAGACGTCGAGGTGCTGCACGTGTGCATCTCGCGGAGGCACCGCCACTTGTGGTGCTAGATCGGATCGGATCGCGAGGAGGAGAAGCGAGTACGACTACATCACCCACGTTCCGACGAACGTTCCGCTGTGCGAATCTTCAAGGATATGAAGATCTAATCCAATCTCTCTCGTTGTTTGCATCTCCTAGATTAGATCTTGGCTTTCCCTCTGTTCCCTCCGTAGAAAATTTTGATTTACTATGCCGCGAAACCCTTCAGTGGTATCAGAGCTAGATCTATGCGTAGATGTGTTTCACGAGTAGAACGCAACATGGTTGTTGCGGGCGTTGATGTTTTCTGTTGCAAGCCTCTTGTTTGTGTTCTTCTTATGACGCGGGATAGTGAGATTGAAGCGGTCCAGGCCAACCTTACGCGACGTCGTTCGCGAGACCGGCTCCGCACTTGACGTGTGGCTTGTTCCACACATGCGGCTGGTGGATGTCAGTTTCTCTCACTATAGTTGTCATGGGATTAACACCGGAGTTTGGCAACCATAATATCACCGTTGTGGCTTTCCGTAGGTAAGAATCGTTCTTAGCATCTACTCCCATAAAGCCACGTAAAACATGCAACAACAAAGTAGAGGCGTCTAACTTGTTTTTGCAGGGAGTGTTTTCTGTGATATGGTATGGCCCAAGATGTGATGTGTATATTGTATGCGATGATCATGTTTTGTAATGTTTCACGACTTGCATGTCGATGAGTACACAACCGGCAGGAGCCATATGGTTGTCTTTATAATTGTGTATGACCTGCGAGTCAACTTCTTATACGCCATGTAATAGCTTTACTTTATCGCTAAGTAGTTAGCAATAGTTGTAGTTGCTATTCGTGGTGGAGGCAATCATGGTGGAGTGATGGAGATCATGCCGGAACGCACAAGATGGAGATCATTGCGCGAAGATTGGCTATACCATGTCACATAAAGTTATATGCATGTGATGTTTATCCTTTTATGTATCTTATCATGCTTAGATCGCGACGGTAGCATTATAAGATGATTCCTCACTTAAAGATCAAGATAAAAACTGTGTTCTCCCCAAGTATGCACCGTTGCGAAAGTTCGTCGTGTCCAAGCATCACGTGATGATTGGGTGCTATAGACTCTACGCTCACATACAACGGGTGCAAGCCAGTTTTTGCACACGCGGAAATACTTGGGTCTAACTTGACGAGCCTAGCATGTACAGACATGGCCTCGGAACACAAGAACCGAAAGGTTAAGCATGAGTCATATGAATGATATGATCGACACTTCGTTGTCCACCATTGAAACCACATCTCTTCTCGTGATGATCGGATTAGGTGTGGTGAATTTGGATCGTGTTCACTAAACAACTTGAGGGATGTTGAATTTAGTGGGAGTTCATCTAGTAATTTGATTAAGTTGAACTATTTATCATGAACATAGTCTAAATTGTACTTGCAAATACTGTAGATCCAATGGCCAAGTCCAACTTCAACTTCAACGTTTTTGCTGAGAAAGAAAAGCTTAGAAACAATGGGTCTAACTTCACCAACTGGTTCCGCAATCTAAGAATCATTCTGTCTGGCGGACAAAAGGACTATGTCCTTGAGAAAGCGTTAGGTAACCCCCCTGCTGCAACTGCGCCGGCTGATGAGAAAGCTGTCTATCAGTCGCGCAAAGATGATTATGGTGTGATTAAGAGCACCATGTTGTTTGCTATGGAACCGGAGCTTCAAAAACGTTTTGAAACCTATCCCGGGCCCTTTGAGATTCTCGAGGAGCTGAAAACCATGTTTCAGACTCAAGCCCGTTCTGAGAGATATGAGATCTCTGAGAAGTTCTTTAACTGCAAGATGGAGGAAGGGAGTTCCGTTAGTGAGCACGCCATAAAGATGTCGGGCTACACTCAACGCCTTGAGCAACTGGAATGCACGATTCCAGAGGAGCTCAAGATTGACAGGGTTCTGCAATCACTCCCTCCCAGCTACAAAATATTTGTAGTGACTCATAATCAGATTGGTTCCACTGATACGATCACCGAGCTCTTCGCAAAGCTAAAGGCTGCGGAAGTGGACATCAAGAAGGATAATCATGTGTTGATGGTCAACAAGCCCTCCTTTAAGAAAGGTAAGGGAGCAAAGAAGCCCTTCAAGAAGGGCGGCGTCAAGAACAATGCCCCTGCTGAGAAGAAGCTCAGGTCTGGTCCTAAGCCGGACACTGAGTGCTTCTATTGCAAGGACAGGGGTCACTGGAAGCGCAACTGTCCGAAGTACTTAGCGGACAAGAAGGCTGGCACCATCAAAGGTATATTTGATATACATGTTATTGATGTTTTCCTTACTAGCCCTTGTTGTAGTGCCTGGGTATTTGATACCGGTTCAGTTGCTAATATTTGTAACTCGAAACAGGAGCTACGGAATAGACAGCGGCTTGCGAGGGATGAGGTGACGATGCGCGTTGGCAACGGATCAAGAGTTGATGTGATGGCCGTCGGCACGCTCTCCTTAGTTTTACCTTCGGGATTAGTTTTAAACCTTAATAAATGTTATTATGTGCCTGCGTTGAGCATGAACATCATTTCCGGATCGTGTTTATTGCAAGACGGTTATTCATTTAAATCGGAGAATAATGGTTGTTCTATTTATATGAGTAACATCTTTTATGGTCATGCACCTCTTGTGAATGGTTTATTTCTTCTAAATCTCGAAAGGGATGAAACACACATCCATAACATTGAGGCTAAGAGATGCAAAGTAGATAGTGATAATACTACTTATTTGTGGCACTGTCGTCTAGGTCATATTGGAGTAAAGCGCATGAAGAAACTCCATTCTGATGGACTTTTGGAGTCTCTTGATTTTGAATCATTTGACACATGCGAACCATGCCTCATGGGCAAGATGATCAAAACCCCGTTCTCCGGTATGATGGAGCGAGCAACGGACTTGTTGGAAATCATACATACCGATGTATGCGGACCGATGAGTGTTTCGACGCGCGGTGGATATCGCTATTTCCTCACTTTTACCGATGACTTAAGTAGATATGGGTATATCTATTTAATGAAACATAAATCTGAAACGTTTGAAAAGTTCAAAGAATTTCAGAATGAAGTGGAGAACCATCGTAACAGAAAGATTAAGTTTCTACGATCCGATCGTGGGGGCGAATATTTGAGTTATGATTTTCTCACGCATCTTAAAGCAAGCGGAATTGTTTCGCAACTCACGCCACCCGGAACACCACAGCGCAATGGTGTGTCTGAACGCCGGAATCGAACCCTATTAGATATGGTCCGATCGATGATGTCTCTTACTGATTTGCCGTTATCATTTTGGGGTTATGCATTAGAAACCGCTGCATTCACTTTAAATAGGGCTCCATCTAAATCCGTTGAGACGACACCGTATGAACTGTGGTTTGGTGCTAAACCTAAGTTGTCCTTTCTTAAAGTTTGGGGATGCGAAGCTTACGTCAAGAAGTTGATGCCGGACAAGCTCGAACCCAAAGCGGAGAAATGCGTCTTCATAGGATACCCTAAGGAAACTATTGGGTATACCTTCTATCACAGAACCGAAGGCAAAGTGTTTGTCGCAAAGAACGGTTCCTTTCTTGAGAAGGAGTTTATCTCGAAAGAAGTGAGTGGGAGGAAAGTAGAGCTAGACGAGGTTATTGAACCTTCTCTTGAATTGGAGAGTAGCGCAGCACCTGAAATTGTTCCAGTGCCGCCTGCACCAACAATAGAGGAAGCTAATGACAAGGATCATGAAGCTTCGGACGATGCTGCTACTGAACGTCGCAGGTCGACAAGGTCGCGTGCCCCTCCTGAGTGGTACGGCAACCCTGTCTTGACTGTCTTGTTGGTAGAAGACAGTGAACCTACGAACTATGAGGAAGCGATGATGAGCCCAGACTCTGAGAAATGGCTGGAAGCCATGAAATCCGAATTGGGATCCATGAGCGAAAACCAAGTATGGACTTTGGTGGATCCTCCTAGCGACCGAAAGGCCGTTGAGTGCAAATGGATTTTCAAGAAGAAAACGGACGTGGATGGTAATGTTACCGTCTATAAAGCACGGCTTGTCGCAAAAGGTTTTCGACAAGTTCAAGGTGTTGACTACGATGAGACTTTCTCTCCCGTAGCGATGTTTAAGTCCATTCGGATTTTATTAGCAATTGCTGCGTTTCATGATTATGAAATATGGCAGATGGATGTCAAGACTGCTTTCCTCAATGGCAACATTGATGAAGAGTTGTATATGATGCAACCCGAAGGTTTTGTCGATCCTAAGGATGCTAGTAAAGTATGCAAACTTCAGCGTTCCATTTATGGGCTGAAGCAAGCATCTCGGAGTTGGAACCTTCGTTTTGATCAAGTGATCAAGAGCTTTGGATTTGTTCCAAATTGCTACAAAGCTTGCATCTACAAGAAAGTGAGTGGGAGCTCGGTGACGTTTCTGGTACTGTATGTGGATGACATATTGATTATCGGAAATGACATCAACATGCTTAACGATATGAAGAGTTATTTGAACAAGTGTTTTTCAATGAAAGACCTAGGTGAAGCTGCTTATATATTGGGCATCAAGATCTATAGAGATAGACAAAGACGCCTGATAGCTTTAAGCCAGAGTACATACCTAGACAAAGTTCTGAAAAGGTTCGGAATGGATAAGGCAAAGAAAGGTTCAGTGCCTATGTTGTCAGGTAAGATATTGAGCAAGGCTCAGTGTCCAGCTACGGTAAATGATAGGGAAGCTATGAGCAAAGTGCCTTATGCCTCGGCCATAGGTTCCATCATGTATGCCATTCTGTGTAGTAGACCGGACGTGTCCAATGCTCTTAGTTTGACGAGCAGATATCAAAGTGATCTAGGAGTGGAACACTGGACAGCCGTGAAGAACATCCTAAAGTACCTAAATAGAACTAAAGAAATGTTCTTAGTCTATGGGGGTGATGAACAGCTTGTCGTAAAAGGTTACGTCGATGCTAGTTTCGACATCGACAAGGATGATTCTAAATCTCAGACAGGATACGTTTATATTTTGAATGGAGGAGCTGTGAGCTGGAGAAGCTGCAAGCAAAGCGTGATCGCGGGATCGACAGTAGAAGCGGAATACATGGCTGCTGCAGAAGCGTCAAGTGAAGGAGTTTGGATCAGAAACTTCATCACTGAGCTTGGCGTGGTTCCAAGTGCATTGGACCCACTGGAGATATTGTGTGACAACACTGGCGCCATAGCACTCGCTAAGGAACCAAGATATCATCCAAAGACCAAGCATATCAACCGCAAGTTTCATATAATCCGAGATTATATAGCAGATGGAGATCTGAAGATTAGCAAAGTACATACGGATCTGAATGTCGCAGATCCACTGACTAAACCTCTTCCACATGTAAAACATGATCAACACCTCAGTGCCATGGGTGTGAGATTGTTGCCAAATGTAAACTAGATTATTGACTCTAGTGCAAGTGGGAGACTGTTGGAATTATGCCCTAGAGGCAATAATAAAGATGTTATTATTATAATTCTTGTTCATGATAAAGTTTATGTTCCATGCTAGAATTGTATTAAGCGGAAACTTTAATACTTGTGTGGTTTGTAAACAACACCGTGTCCCTAGTACGCCTCTATGGACTAGCTCATTGATCAATGATGGTTAAGGTTTCCTAACCATAGACATGAGTTGTCAATTGATAATGAGATCATATCATTGGGAGAATGATATGGTGGATAGACCCAAACAAAGCAGAGCAATTAGATCGTGTCATCGTGTTCGTCTTTGCGAAGCTTTTCCTATGTCAAATATTGTATTCCTTAGACCATGAGATAATGCAACTCCCTGGTATCGCAAGAAAGCTTTGAGGTCATCAAACGTCATCCTATGAGAGGGTGATCATAAAGGTGTCTCTCAGGTGATCGGAAAGTATCTGTTGGGTTGTATGTATCGAGATGGAATTTGTCCCTCCCAAGTCGGAGAGATATACTTCGGGCCCACTCGGTAATCAATATCAACACTGCTTGCAAGCATGTGGTTAAGGAGTTAATCACAAAGTGATATCGGATTACGGAACGAGTAAAGTACTTGCTGTGAACGAGATTGAACTAGGTATGACGGTACCGACGATCGAATCTCGGGCAAGTAAAATATCGCGAGACGAAGGGAATATATATATGGGATTGATTGAATCCTGGCATCGTGGTTCATCCGATATGATCATCGATGAATGTGTGGGAGTCAATATGGGTGCCCAGACCCCGCTGTTGATTATTGATAGAAGATCATGTCTGCATATTCTCGAACCCGCAGGGTCACACACTTAACGTATCTCGACGCTAGGATAGATTGGATAATTGGTTTATGAATTTTTGTTCGGAGTCTCGGATGGGATCCGGGATATCACGAGAGGTTCCGGAATGGTCCGGAGAATAAGATTCATATAAGGCAGTGCAGTTTTTGGAGTTCAGAATTGTTCCGGGTTAATCGGTATTGTACCGGAAGCTTCTAGAACCTTCCGGAAGGGGACCAATGTGGCCCCACCTTCCAGGAGGGGGCATGGGCCTATGAGGGAGTGTCCTGGCCGCATTGGGCCAGGGGCACAAGGCCCCATAGGGCCCAGCCGATTCTAGAGAGATTTGACTCGTTTAAATCTCGGGATAGAATTTCTAGATAAGGGAGAGTTTAAATCGTTTAAACTAGAGATAGGATTTCTAGATAAGGGAGAGTTTAAATTGTTTAAACTAGAGATAGGCTTGGAGGAGGGGCAAGGGCTGGCCGCCCCCCCTCTATATATAGAGGGGTGGTGCGCCCCCTTCCCCCCACACACACCTTCCTCCAAGCCCTAGAAGCCTTGCTACCTTCCTCTCTCCCTCCCGACTGTTTGTAGGCGAAGCCCTGCAGCAGAAATTCTCCACCATATACACCACGCCGTCGTGCTGTAGATCCAATCTATCTCTCCACCATACTCGCTGGTCCGAGGAAGGAGGAGACGTCGAGGTGCTGCACGTGTGCATCTCACGGAGGCACGGCCACTTGTGGTGCTAGATCGGATCGGATCGCGAGGAGGAGAAGCGAGTACGACTACATCACCCACGTTCCGACGAACGTTCCGCTGTGCGAATCTTCAAGGGTATGAAGATCTAATACAATCTCTCTCATTGTTTGCATCTCCTAGATTAGATCTTGGCTTTCCCTCTGTTCGCTCCATAGAAAATTTGATTTACTATGCCGCGAAACCCTTCAATCTATCCGTCATATGGATGGACAAATCCCACTCTTGATCCATGTGTCTCAACCAATACTTTCCGAACACTCAATGCCACCTTTATAGCCACCCAGTTACGGTGTGGTGTTTGATGTCATCAAAGCATCCTTACGGTGAAGGTGATATGCATGATCTCATGGTCGAAGGAATTAGGTTACTATGTATCAGAAAGCATATAGCAATTGAACTATTAAAATGACTTGATCTTTATGCTACGCTTATCTATAGGAGTATGTCCATCATACCATTCTCCTAATGATATGATCTTGTTGTTAATAACATCTCAATGTTCATGATAGGGAAACCACAATCATTTATTAACCAACAAGCTAGTATTATGAAGAGGCTTTACTAGGGACTTCAATTTAAGTTTACAAATCACACAAGTATTAATGTTTCCTTGTTAATACTATTATAGCATGAATGTAAACATTTATCATAAACACAAAGATATAATAATAACTACATTTATTATTGCCTCTAGGGCATATCTCCAACAGTCTCCCACTTGCACTAGAGTCAACTAATCTAGATTACATGGTAATATACCGAACACCCATGGCAGTTTGGTGTTGGTCATGTTTTTCCCTCGGGAGAGGTTTAGCCAACGGATCCGCCACATTCAGATCTGTGTGTACTTTGCAAATCTTTATGTCACCATCTTGGACATGTTCTCGAATAGCGTGAAAACGTAGCTTGATATGCTTCAGCTTCTTGTGTGACCTTTGTTCTTGCGCATTGGCTATGGCGCCCATGTTATCACAGTAGATAGACATTGGGTCCAGCGCACTTGGAACCACACCTAGCTCTGTAATGAACTCTTTCATCCATATCGCTTCTTGTGAAGCCTCCGAAGCAGCCATGTATTCCGATTCAGTTGAAGATCTCGCCACAACGCTTTGCTTTGCACTCCTCTAGCTAACTGCTGCACCATTTAAAGTAAATACGTATCCAGATTGTGATTTAGAATCATCCGGATCGGTGTTCCAACTAGCATCGGTGTAACCATTAACAACAAGTTGTTCATCACCTCCATAAGAAAGAACCATATCCTTAGTTCTTCTTAAGTACTTAAGGATGTTTTTGACCACTGTCCAATGATCCACTCCTGGATCACTTTGATATCTGCTAGTCAAACTAACAGCATATGCAATGTCGGGTCTAGTACATAGCATGGCATACATTAGAGATCCTATGGCTGAGGCATAGGGAGTATTACTCATTCTTTCTCTATCTTCTGCCGTTGCTGGACTTTGAGTTTTACTCAACGTCGTATTGGGCAACATGGGCAAGAACCCTTTCTTGCTATCTTCCATTCCAAACCTCTTTAGAACTTTGTCCAAATATTTACTTTGTGACAATGATATTAGGCGTCTCGATCTATCTCTATAAATCTTTATGCCTAATATGTAAGCTGCTTCGCCAAGATCTTTCATTGAAAAACTATTATTCAAATATTCCTTGACACTATTAAGAAGGTTTACATCATTCCCAATCAACAATATGTCATCTACATATAGTATTAAGAATGCTGCAGAGCTCCCACTCACTTTCTTGTAAATACAAGCTTCTCCATAAGTTTGTATAAAACCAAAACTTTTGATCACCTTATCAAAACGTTGATTCCAACTTCGGGATGCTTGCTTCAATCCATAAATGGCCCGTTGAAGTTTGCATACCTTGTTAGCATCTTTAGGATCGACAAAACCTTTGGGTTGCATCATATACAACTCTTCATCAATGTCTCCATTGAGGAACGCTGTTTTGACATCCATCTGCCATATCTCATAATCATAATATGCAGCGATTGCTAACATAATCCTCACAGACTTTAGCTTCGCTACTGGTGAGAAAGTCTCATCGTAGTCAACTCCTTGAATTTGTCGAAACCCTTTTGCGACAAGTCGAGCTTTATAAACAGTAACATTACCATCAGTATCTGTTTTCTTCTTGAAAATCCATTTGTTCTCGACAGCCTTCCGGCCATCCGGTAAGTCCACCAAAGTCCATACTTGGTTTTCGTACATGGATCCAATCTCGGATTTCATGGCTTATTGCCATTTATTGGAATCTGGGCTCATCATCGCTTCCTCATACGTCGCAGGGTCATCGGTGTTATCCACCAACATGACACTCATAACGGGATCATACCAATCATGAGTGGTACGAGTTCTCGTTGACCTACGAGGCTCTCTAGCAACTACAACCGAAGTTTCATGATCATCATCATTAGCTTCCTCTCTTATTGGTGCAGACACCACAGGAACTTCTTCCGGTGCTGCGCTACTCGCAATTTCGAGAGAAGGTTCGACAACCTCGTCGAGTTCTACTTTCCTTCCAGTCACTTCTTTTGAGAGAAATTCCTTCTCTAGAAAGGATCCATTCTTGGCAACAAAGATTTTGCCTTCGGATCTATGACAGAAGGTATACCCAATAGTTTCCTTTGGGTATCCTATGAAGACGCATTTTTCCGCTTTGGGTTCAAGCTTGTCCAGCTGTAACTTCTTTACATAGGCTTCGCAACCCCAAACTTTAAGGAACGACAATTTAGGTTTCTTCCCAAACCATAATTCATACGGTGTCGTTTCAACGGATTTAGATGGTGCCCTATTTAAAGTGAATGCGGCTGTTTCTAATGCATAACCCCAAAATGATAGCGGTAAATCTGTAAGTGACATCATAGAACGAACCATATCTAAGAGAGTTCGATTAAAACGTTCGGACACACCATTACGCTGTGGTGTTCCCGGCGGTGTCAATTGTGAAAGTATTCCGCATTTCTTCAAATGCTCGCCAAACTCGTAACTTAGATATTCACCTCCATGATCAGAATGTAGAAATTTAATCTTCTTGTTACGTTGATTCTCAACCTCACTTTGAAATTCCTTAAACTTCTCGAAAGTTTCGGACTTATGTTTCATGAAATAGATATACCCATATCTACTCAAGTCATCCGTGAAGGTAAGAACATAACGATAACCACAGCTCGATGCTACACTCATTGGACCACACACATCGGTATGTATGATTTCCAATAAGTCCGTAGCTCGCTCCATCATACCAGAAAATGGAGTCTTAGTCATTTTACCCATCAGACATGCTTCGCCTCTTTCAAGTGATTCGAAATCAAGTGATTCAATAAGTCCATCGGAATTGAGTTTCTTCATACGCTTCACTCCAATGTGACCAAGACGACAGTGTCACATATAGGTCGAGTTATCGCTCAATTTCAAACGTTTAGCCTCAATGTTATTAATATGTGTATTTCCACTATCGAGATTCAATAAGAATAGACCATCTATCAAAGGTGCATGTGCATAAAACATATTACTCATATAAATCGAACAACCATTATTCTCAGACTTAAACAAGTAACCGTCTCGCAATAAACAAGATCCCGATATAATGTTCATGCTTAACACAGGCACCAAATAACAATTATTTAAGTATAAAACTAATCCCGATGGTAGATGAAGAGGTAGCGTGCCGACCGCGATCACATCAACCTTTGATCCGTTTCCCACGCGCATCGTCACCTCGTTCTTCGCTAGCTTCCGTTTATTCTGCAGCACCTGTTTCGAGTTACAAATATGAGCAACCGAACCAGTATCAAATACCCAGGCACTACTACGAGTACTAGTGAGATACACATCAATAACATGTATATCAGATATACCTTTCTTCTTGATGTTGCCGTTCTTCAAATCCGCCAAGTACTTTGGGCAATTCCGCTTCCAGTGACCTTCTCCCTTGCAGTAAAAACACTCAGTATCAGGCTTAGGTCCAGCCTTGGTCTTCTTCGTCGGTGCGGTAACTTTCTTACCACCCTTCTTGAAGTGTCCCTTTTGCTTAGACTTGCCTTTCTTGAATTTGGTGGTCTTATTGACCATCAACACTTGGTGCTCTTCCTTGATCTCCACTTCTGCAGATTTTAACATGGAGAAGAGTTCTGGCAACTGCTTGTTCATGCTTTGCATATTGTAGTTCATCACAAAGTTCTTGTAACTTGGTGGTAGTGATTGGAGGACACGGTAAATCCCCAAAGCATTAGGAATCACTATACCCAAGCTTTGGAGTTTGTTTGCGTGCCCAGACATCTTAAGCACATGCTCACTGACGGAGCTGCCCTCTTCCATCTTGCGGTTAAAGAACTTTTCAGAAGCCTCATAGCTCTCAACTGCCGCGTGAGTCTCAAAGATCAATTTGAGTTCACGGACAATATCATGTGGGTCTGAATTCTCAAACCTTTTCTGAAGCTCCGATTCTAAACCATACAAGATAGCACACTGAACTGTGGAGTACTGATTCTTCCGAGCGAGGTAAACGTTCTTTACTTCATCGGTAGCATCAGCTGCAGGCGGGTCACCCAGCGGTGCATCCAGCACATAGGTCAAATTACCAGCATTGAGGACAATCCTCAAATTGCGGAACCAATCCGCGAAGTTGCTTCCATTGTTTTTTCAACTTTTCTTTCTCTAGGAACGCATTAAAATTGATGGTAGGGGCCGCCATTGATCTACAACATATTTGCAATATTTTAGACTAAGTTTATGATAAATTGAGTTCTAATTAATAGTTAAATTAATCTAGGTGAACTCCCACTCAAAACAATATCCCTCACATTGTTTTAGTGATCACATAAACCAAATCCACCACATCAACACCGATCATCACAAGAGTTGATATAGCTTCAATGGCGAACAATCGACATGTTCATCATATCTACTATATGATTCATGCTTTACCTTTCGGCGATCCGTGTTCCGAGACCATGTATGTACATGCTAGGCTCGTCAAGATCAAACCTTAGCTTCCGCATGAGCAAATCTGGCTTGCTCACGTTGTATACACTTGCAGAATCTAACACACCCGATCATCACGTGGTGCTTCGAAACAACAAGCTTTAGCAACGGTGCTTACTAAGGGTGAACACTTTAGAACTTGAAATTCATGTGCATGAGGGATCATCTTATAATGCTACCGTCGTTAACTAAGCAATACAAGATGCATAAAGGATTAACATCACATGCAATTCATAATATGTGATATGATATGGCTTTTCTTCTTTGTGCTTCCGATCTCCATCTTCAAGCACGAACATGATCTCCATCATCACCGGCATTGCATCAAGGTCAATGACGTTGCTCCATGGTTGTCGTCCATCAGCTTCAACTATTACAACTACTTTGAATAGACACGCGGGTCTTAACAGAAATTTAAAGACAACCATATGGCTCCTGCCGGTTGCCAACTTACAATAAGGAACATTGCATACATCAAATATGATCACAATCATGGCCATATCACATCACAGCACACCCCTGCAAAACAAAGTTAGATGCCTCTACTTTCTTTGCATATTTTACGTGGTTTGGGGCTTTCAATAAGTGTCGATCTAACTTACGAACAAGAACCACAACGTTGATGTTTGAACTATCAAGTGCCCGTTGTAAATTGGATCTATACTATAATGGGAGAGACAGACACCCGCAAATCCACTTATGCAATACAAGTTGCATGTTGAGCGTGGAGCAAGTCTCATGAACGATGTCATGTAAGGTTAGCCCGGGCCGCTTCATCCCATCATACCGCAAGATGCAAAGTACACACGAAGAAATTGATAATAAAAGCACCACCGCCCACAATGACCATTGTGTTCTACTCGCGCAACAGATCTACATATAGACACAGCTCTGATACCACTGTAGGGGTTCGTAGCATGGAAAACAAAAATTTTCTACCGCATACAAACAAACAAGCCAAGATCTATCTACTAGATTGTAGCAACGAGTCGATAGAATAACTCACCCTCGAAGATTCCAAAGTGTTTAACGAGAGCGGATTCTCGTGGGTGATGTAGTCGTACTCTTCCCGATCTCAAGATCGTGTAGACGATCCTTCCGGCGCTGTGTTCCGGCAGCGCTTCCGCAGTCGGTCACACGTTCGGTACTCGACGAAGACCTTCCTCTCCCTTGTTCCAGCAGGCAGCAGAGGTTGTAGCACTCTCCTCGCGATTCCGGCAGCACGACGGCGTGGTACCGGAAGTAGAGGGGAGATCTCGCAGGGCTTCGCCTTAAGCCGGAGCGAGTATGGTGGACTATGAGAGAGCCTTGATGATCTAGGGTTGAGACACACCAAGTATAAGGGGCTAGGCCGGCGGCTAGGGCAACTAGAAGCCCCAACTCGGCGGCTTGGGAGAAACCCTAGGGCGGCGGCTATGGTGGGCGGCGGTTAGGGTTAGGGTTTAGAGAGGGCAAGGTGTAGGTCTTGGAGGGCCAGCCCTGCCCCTCCTTATATAGGTGGAGGGGGCGCGCCAAGGGGAGGGGAGTCCCTCCCCAACCCGGCTTCCAAGGCCGGCGGTGGAGGGAGAGGGACTTCCTCCCCAAGTAGGTTTCCTACTCTCCCTCCACCAAACAAAATAGCCGTTTGACTTTTCAAATTGGCGTTTGACTTTTCAAACTAGGATTTGATTTAACCCTTTATTTTTTTCAGTGATGACACCTAGTACATGATGCAACCATTCCAACTTGTTATGACACATTCATGTACCCTTCCTCTCTGGAGTGCCGGACATTCCGGAACCTTCTAGAACATTCCCGATGAAAAACACCGGAACCATTCTCCACCCCCGAAACATGACTTTCCTTATATGAATCTTATTCTCCGGACCATTCCGGATCTCCTCGTGATATCCCGGATCCCATCCGAGACTCCGAACAACATTCGGTCTCTTACTCATCATTCCATAACTACTCAACAACGTCGAATCCTTAAGTGTGTCTCCCTACGGTTCGTGAATTATGCGGACATGATCGAGACACTTCTCCAAACAATAACCAATAGAGGAATCTGGAAATTCATATGGCTCCCACATATTTCTATGATTACTTTGCGATCGAATGAACCACTTACATACGATACCAATTTCCCTTTGTCTCACGATAGTTTACTTATCCGAGGTTTTGATCGTCGGTATCTCTGCATACCTAGTTCAACCTCGTTACTGATAAGTACTCTTTTCTCGTTCCTGTGATATGTGATCCCTTGTGAGCTAGTCACATGCTTGCAAGCTAATTGGATGACAATCCACCGAGAGGGCCCAGAGTATATCTATCCGTCATATGGATAGACAAATCCCACTCTTGATCCATGTGTCTCAACCAATACTTTCCGAACACTCAATGCCACCTTTATAGCCACCCAGTTACGGTGTGGTGTTTGATGTCATCAAAGCATCCTTCTGGTGAAGGTGATATGCATGATCTCATAGTCGAAGGAATTATGTTACTATCTATCAGAAATCATATAGCAATTGAACTATTAAAATGACTTGATCTTTATGCTACGCTTATCTATAGGAGTATGTCCATCATACCATTCTCCTAATGATATGATCTTGTTGTTAATAACATCTCAATGTTCATGATAGGGAAACCACAATCATTTATTAACCAACAAGCTAGTATTATGAAGAGGCTTTACTAGGGACTTCAATTTAAGTTTACAAATCACACAAGTATTAATGTTTCCTTGTTAATACTATTATAGCATGAATGTAAACATTTATCATAAACACAAAGATATAATAATAACTACATTTATTATTGCCTCTAGGGCATATCTCCAACACCTACATCTGCAGGTGAAAATCACACCTCTAGTAGTAATCAGACTCCTTTCATGAATCTCAGTGGGGCTGTACCTACAGAGATGTGCATAAATATGTTATAAGAGATACTCAAATACATTTGCAGGATCAAATGGTAAGAATGGGTTTAATAAGACAGGGTAGTACTTTGCAACTTTAAGTATCTCAAGCTTAAGGTAGAACCACTGATGTCTGAGTCTTGGTGGTAGTTTTCTTTCATCTGTAAAACTGAACATGCTAACATCCCCTTCCTTCAGATTAAATGCCTCTACCACCTTTGCCCATCCAGGAGGGATGATCTGGGCTTTTCCATCAGCCTGAAGATTCATCCTACAGTACATGATTGGAGATCCTAACTTGAGCTTCACACCTACACTAACCAATTGAGATCTGGCTTGAATACAATGTCTCATGAGGTGTTCATCCATGAGGAACTGCATCAGGAACTTTCTTGTAAACTCTTGACTGAATTCCTGGAATTTTTTAGATAAAAATGTGAGTAATGTGCAGAACTTACAAATAAAAATATGAATAATGTGCAGAACATATATACATACCATTAAACCCTCCAAAGTGAATGACATTTGTTGATGTAATTGTGCTAACATAATTCTTAATTGCAGGCCTTGGTAGCACTTCCACATTGCTTCTTAGCTGCATTAATTGGTGGTAATTCATTTGAACCAAATTTCCAAAAATGCAGTTTGTATCAATTGAATCAAATCCTGGATGTCCAGGTCCTAACAAATGCCAATGTATCATCAGTACCAGAAAATATAGATCAACACAAGAGCAAAGTAAATGGTGCTAAACAAACCTCTAATTGTGATCATTAGCCTATCATTGATCATGAGTCCCTCATCCCTCTCATCATCTTGGTCTCTGTAGTAATCATATTCATCAGTGAACCAATTACAGAACTATTTTCAGATCTATTTCTAGCATTAGTAAAAATAAGATTTTTTGTTTAGAATTACAGATGAATTAGAATAACAGGACAATTTCGGATCTACAAAGAAGACTAGATGAACCATTTCAGATCTACAAAGAACACTAGATGGATGAAAAGACATAGAATCGAACCTGCAATTATCTGATTGCTCTTGAGAAATCGCTAGGTGACGCGGGGGAGAAGGGGATGTGGCTGCTGTAGTACAGTTGGTGCGGCCGCGCGGATCCATTGCAGCAACTGCCATGGAGGCGAAACCCTGGCGGCGGCGCGGATGTGCCACGAGGATCTGCAGCTCTCTGGCGGGCGGCTGGTACGGTGGCATGGACAGAGAGGACATAGAGGATCTGCAGCTCTCCGACGGGAGGGTGGTGCGGCAGCACAGACGGAGAGGATAGAGAGGATCTGCAGCTCTTCGGCGGCGGGTGGTGCGGCGACGCGGACGGAGAGGACGAAGAGGATCTGCAGCTCTCCGGCGAGCGGGTGGTGCGGTGGCGCGGACGGAGAGGATCTGCAGCTCTCCGGCGGCGGGTGGTGCGGCGGCGCGGACGCAGAGGACAGAGAGGATATGCAGCTCTCTAGCGGCGGGTGGTGCGGCGGCGCGGGACACGCGCGAGAAATGGAGGCGAAACCCTAGCGCTGACGGCGGGGTGCCTCTCTTATACAGTGGACAACAGAGGGGAGGGGGGTTTGTGCAAGGTTGCGCGGGTGGAGGGACGAATATGATACTAAAGAACTAAATGAGGGGCGTCCCAGCTAATCGTTATAACTACAGAGCCGAGGTGGAAGGACACAAAATATTTATGAACAATGAAAAGTACTAATGTGTAAAATGGCCATGGTATATACACACACACGCCCACCGCGGCCGTCACTTTACACTCCCTCACTCTCTCCCTTTCCTCGTTAGGGTTCCACCGCCGCCGCCGCCCCACTCGCTGCAGAAACCAAAACCACAAGCCTCCGGCGAATCCCATCGCCGCCACCTCCTCGTTAGAGCTCGTCTATTTTTCTCGTGTTCTTATTCTATTCTCCTTTCTTCTTCTTTTGTTCTTCTTGATTAGGAACTGGAGTTCTTATTCTCCTCGTTAGATCTTTTTTGTTCTTCTATTCTTCTGTTGCTATGTTTAGATCTAATATGGTGTTCTTAGATTAGTGTAATCTGGTGTTCTTAGATTAGTGTATAGATCTTTTCTCGTGTTCTTAGATTAGTGTACTAGATCTGGTGCTGTTCTTAGATCTAATCTGGTGCTGTTATTAGATTAGTGTACTAGATCTTTTCTCGTGTTCTTAGTTTAGTGTGAAAATGTGTGCTGTCATTAGATTTGGGTGCTGTTCTTAGATTTGTTCGAGATCTAATCTGGTGTTCTAGGTCTGAAATGTTTGATCTTGTTCTAGATCTAATCTGCTATGTGATCTTTGTTCTAGGATTTTGACAATGCTAAGGCTTATTTTGTTTAGGGTTCTGCTAGATTTTATTTAGGGTTACTGTAAAAGTTCTGTTGATGTTAAATGTTCTGCATTAATCCATGTTATGTTGATTCTATTGTTCTAAATGCTATAGTTCTGAAAAGTTCATAATGTTACAGTTCTGTTGATGAAGAAATGTTCCGAATTTTCAGAAATTACTGAATGTTCAGAAAGTTCATAATGTTCAGATTGTTCAGGATGTACTAAACTTTCTGAATGTTCTGAACTTTCTGAATATTCTGAATGTTCAAAATGTAATTATAGACTTTCTGAATGTTTTGCTATGTTAAGAAAATTTAGAAATTACTGAATGTTCAGAATGTTCAGCATGATCTGAACTGTCTGAATGTTCTGTACTTTCTAAACTTTCTGAATGTTCTGAATATTCAGAATGTAATTATTGACTTTCTGAATGTTTTGCTATTTGATCAGGTCCTGAACATGTTTTAGCATTACTGATTACATTGTTTTAGCATTACTAATTACATGCTGTTTTTATACTAGATGGGAACCTGTGAGGACTGTGCCATTGAGATCTCAGATGACAGTGGAAGCTCGATCCCAAGCCACAATAGTAGTGGCAGTGACACCTCTACTGAGTGGTTCGTGCCAGATGGTTATGTGCCAATTATGCCATCACAAGATGATGGCTTTGTTTTAAGGGGTATGTATCTATACAAACTTTGAACTATCTATTCTATTACAGCAGTTGAGAAATGGTACTAATATGAATCAAATTTGTTCTATTTGTGATGTATCAGGACCAAAAAACAAGGGAACAGATGAGTGGGACAAGCAGTGTATGTTTGGAAATGACATACTACTGTGTCCATGTCAAATTGAGTTTCTGGAAGAATGGTGCAATGACAGAAGACCAAAAATAAGGTACTATGTCTACAGGATGACAGAGTCAGCTGT
Organism: Avena atlantica; assembly: GCA_910589765.1. Lineage (NCBI taxonomy): Eukaryota > Viridiplantae > Streptophyta > Magnoliopsida > Poales > Poaceae > Avena > Avena atlantica. Next base: position 10,282,356 of record OU342734.1, on the reverse strand, counting down.
CATTGAGAAGAAATGCAAAATAGTGAGATATTATTTACTTTATCATGCATAACAGTGTAGTAGATACATAGTCCAAAAGAATGCTAACAGTTGTGTAAACTTGATACTTACACAGGAATTTAATGCTGAGTTCACAACCAAGTACCTGAAGGGATTTCTCGATGAACCAATTACTGTACAAGTTGAATCCATGGCTGAAGATGATCATGTGGATGTGAGGATGAAGATGGGTGTTAATAATAGAGCAATGATAACCAGTGGATGGTGGTCAGCTGTGCATGCCTTCAACATGAAGAAGGATGATGCTATGTTGTTCAGTTTCTGGTTCAATTCAGAAGGTAAGCTGCGCCTGATGCTCGCGGCACTCCCATAAGTGGTAGATCTGACAGTACTGATGTTGGGTGGAAGTATGTAGAACTTTTGTTAAGAGTTCTACTTCTTTTGGATGTAATTATCTGATGGGCTGCTAAGTTGGACTGCTAAGTACTATGCTGGACTACTAAGTACTACTTTTGTAGTTGTAAGTATGGAACACTAAGTACTATGTTGGATTATCAGTATGAAATCGCTAGTATATAATTATGTGCTGTGTAGTATCTGTTTTCTGATTATTTGATTCTGCCGGTTATTCTTTTGGAGGCACAACACAAAGGGCCTCAAATGGATGACCACTTTGAGGCACACCTTATAGTGCCCCAAATGGATGACCATTTAGAGGCATGTTTGGCAGTGCCTCCAATGATCATCCATTTGAGGCAATGTCAGGTGCCTCAGCTGGTTGGACATTGGAGGCAACAGCATAGTGCCTCAGATGGATGATCATTGGTGGCACACCAAATAGTGCCACAGTTGGTCACTATTTAGAGACATAATTTAGTGCCTCTAAATGGTAACCAGTTGTGGCACTACTAATGGTGTCTCAGTTGATATACTTTTAGTGGCATTATCACAGAAAATGCCTCTAAAAGTTATGACTATTTGAGTCACAGATCAAAGTGCCACGGATAGTTTAGCATGCAGACACTAGAATGTGCCTCTATTTTTCAAAATATTAGAGACACTATCAATAGTGCCTCAAAAGGATAAACTATTAGTGGCACTTTCAAAACTGCCACTAAAATCTCATATTTTGAGGCACTAAAAACAGTTTAAAAAAGTGCCTCTGATTCCTGGACGTGTCATAGTGGGTGGCGTTGGCGCCAAAGGTGGTGATGAACGACGGGTAGTTCACGTCCCTGGACGTGGCAGAGGAGCAGTTGAACGACGACCTGGTGATCGCGGCGATCTGGGCCTCCGTATAATTGGCAGCACAGAGGAGGGCGACGAAGTCCGCGGGACCGGCGTCGAACACAAGGCCTGGATCCATAGCCGAGTTCGGATCGACATGACCGGATCCCATGGCGAGCGGGCTCGCGATGCCGTTGCCGTTGGCGTCGGTGATCGGCTGGAGCGTGTTGTCGACTCTGCTCGCCGTGGTCATCATGGCGGACTTGATCATCGCGGGGCTCCACTCCGGGTGCGCCGCCCGCAGCAACGCTGCCACGCCGCTGGCTTGTGGGGACGCCATGGACGTCCCGGAAGCGACCATGAAGTCACTGAACAGAGCGGTCCGGCCTATGTGTGCCATCGGAGTGTTGAGTGTCCACGACGCCAGGATGTTGTCTCCCGGCGCTAATATATCGGGATTGAGCACGCCGGCGTAGCTCCGTGACGGCCCTCGAGCAGAGTACCCCGCGACCACGGGCGCCGGCCGTACCCCAAGGACCGTCTGCTGGAACGTGATGGTGGCACTCGGGTGCGAGCTGGAAGCGATGATTCAGCAGCGCTGGTGCATCCTTCGGGCTGATCAGGATCGCCGGCATGGGGAACTCACGAATTTGCCGTCATTGTTGGTGATGAAGACGGCGGCATCGAGGCCGGCCTTGAAGATGGTGTTCATCTGCCTGAAAATACCGATGCCAATGTCACGGCACACGATTATTGTCGGCAGAGCCAGAGCCTGAAGAAGATCCGACGAGTTGCACGCCGACGAGGCGTCGTCGTACACCAGCTTTGTTTCTGAAATCCAAGCGCTCGCCGGGTACGATGTGATCCCGGAGATCGTAGTGCTCGCTTGCGTCGTGTTGCCCCCGCCGACGCGGACACGATGATACCGCGCTCCATGGCGGCGAACGAGGCTACGGTCACTGGGTCCGCTACAGCGGCTCTTCAAAGCCCGTGCAGATGGAGATGATGTCCACGCCGTCCGCGATCGCGGCGTCCATGGCGGCCAGCACGTCGGACATCTGCCATTCGATGCGCCAACCGACCTTGTACGCCGCGACATGGGCGCGGGGACAGCTCCACGCGCCGTGCCACGTCCGTAGCCGAAGTAGGACGCACACTTGACGGGGCTGCCCGCGGCGGTGGACGCCGTGTGTGTGCCGTGGCCTTCCGTGTCGCGTGTCGAGTTCATGGAGATGGTGGCGACGGTGTGCTTCGCCACGTAGCCCTTGTTGAAGTAGCGCGCTCCGATGAGCTTCCGGTTGCACGTGGTGGCGGGAAACGCTTCGCCAGGCTCGCATGCGCCGCGCCACCGGGATGGCACCGGAGGCATGCCTGTGTCGTCGAAGCTCTTACTCTCGGGCCACACCCCAGTGTCCACGACGCCGATGATGACGCCCTCGCCGAGCTTCGCCGCTGGCCACAGCCCACTGGACGGGCTTAGACCGAGGAACTCCTGGGAGCGCGTGGTGTCGTGGGCGACGGTGGCGCGGCGGTCTGGGTGCGCCAACACGAATCCCGGCGTGCGGCGGAGCGCGCGGAGCTCTGAGCGGGAGAGCGTGGCCGCGAAGCCGTGCAGCGCATCCGTGTACGTGTAGAGATGCTGCGGGGAACCACGGGCGCCGTGCGGCGACGCGGCCGCCAGGGACCCCAGAATGGCGGTGTACCACGCTTGGCAGTCGCCGGCGTGCTGCGCCGGCGCGGCGGACCTGTCCATGTGGACAATGTAGGACGTACGCTCGCGCTCGCCAGCTGCCAATGGAGCGAGGAGGAGGGCGCAGAGGAGTAGCGTGGCAAGGGATGGAGGTGCCATTTCGGCCATGGATAGTGCTATAGCTAGAAGAGGAGTTCGTGCGGTTTTTGTAGATGCGATGTGCCTCTACGTGTCGCACACTCGCACTTACAGTGCTAGTTGTTGTGAACTTTTTTTTGCACATGGAAGAGGCCAGAAGGCCGAGAAGCTCTATTTAGCGCTAGGTATAATTACAAAGAGGACCGTGATCCAAACAGGATTAACTGAGGAGTCCTTAGATTTTACAAGAAAGACTTGGAAAAGGAAAACTTATAACGCAATCAGGTCCTTTCTCTCCGCCGCTGCAAGATCTTGAGCCAAGACCGCCATCGACAACGTCGGGGAGCATGCCACTTGGGCCGCCGTCAGCGTGGAACACATCGCTCAGATCAAAGATCATCCGAATCGGCTCACTGGCCTAGAGGAAGAAAGAGTCGTGGTTCCTCCCGCACATCACAACACGGAGTGGCCGCTGCTGGCCCCGAGTCACGCTGGCAAACTTGGTTGTTGTAGATGAACTCCGCTGGTCCACGGCTTTGGACAGCGCAAGAGCACGCACAAGTACAGACTTCCCCTTCTTCCAACGCCGATTGGAAAACCCCATCTTCATGGTCACCCCGCCGAAGAAGGTTGCAGTTATTGAGAGATCTTGCCCCAAACTCATCCCTCGTCTTCCACAATGGGTGAGACAACAACCCGATGGCGTGCACGACCCGACGGCAACAAGAGAGCAGCGCGGCGACAACAACCCGATGGCGTGCATGACTGACAAAGCGGCTAAGCTCCATAACTCGAATTTATTGACAGAGATCCCTAAGCTATGGGCGCCCGGCTGCGAAAGCTCCAGTCACCAGAGCACCATAGCGAGCACCGCCCAGCCAAGGCCGCATCGGATCCAGTCGAGACGCTCTGACGACCTACACCTATACGGCAAAAAGGCACAAAACCACCTAAACCTAAACCCTAAACTATTCACACCAGCGGCTTGCCTCAGCCGCCACCACCGTCAGGGAAGACCTCGGGTCAGCACGGAATCCTCGAGAAGACTCTCAAACGTTACTAGTTATCCGTTTACGTTACTCCCTCCGTCTCAAACTAGATGTCTTAGGTTTTTCAAAATTTGGATAAACCTATATACTAAATAGTACTCCCTCCGTCCCAAAATAGATGTCTTAGATTTATCAAAATTTACATAAATCTAGACACTATTTAGCATATAGATTCATTCAAATTTTGAGAAACTTGAGACATCTATTTTGAGATGGAGGGAGTGTTTAGATTTATCTAAATCTGTGATATCTTTTTTGAGACAAAAAAAGTTGATAAAATATCTCAAACGTTTTCCCATGATTTTTTTAGGGAAGCGAAAGGAGGGCGAACAGGCTACTTGAAGCGTCTTTTTGTACTCCCTCCGTTTCAGAATATAAGATGTTTTAGGTTTATAAAAAAAATGTATTTAGACTTGTTTTAATACATAGATTCACACCAAACTTGAATGAACCTATATACTAAAAGAAGTCTAGATACATTTGCTTCACAAAGATAAAACATCTTATATTTTAAAACAAATGAAGTGTTAAATAAACGAGTTATTCGTTTTACAAAACTGTGTAACTTGTACACACACAGGGTAGGGTAGACGCAGGGGTTTAAGGAGTGAGAGGCGCGTCCCAGACAATTAGGGGGCTATTGTCCTCCTTTTTTTTCAGATAGTAATGTATAGTTATATACATCGACCAAGTGCCCGCGTAGCTTCGCGGTGCCAAGGCCAAGCAGAACGTCTAGGCGCGGGCCAAGCTCGATCAGGGTGCCTCAGTTTTCGCCGTCGCCGTCATGGTGGAGGCCTAGAGGGGTCAAGCCGTCATGGTCGTACGTGTTTATCCCTTCCGAGGTGAAAGAACAAGGACGAAAGCACACAGCATAGCCATGGCCGGTGGCGGTGGCGGCACACCAAATATCAGACCACGCGCGCCCAGAAATCGGCCAACGTTCCCGTGCACGACCGCTCGGAGGAGGACGATCGAGGCTCCGGCCGGCCTCCCTGCAGTCCTGCGTCGCGTCGTCGCCTGGTGGTGGGCCTGGTGGCGCGCGGGGCCTGGCGGCTCGACGCGCCCTCGTAGCGTCGGATCAGATGATGGACGTAGTACTACGAGCGCTCATGGTCATGGAGATGATGGGGCAGACGCCCGCCACGCATCACGCATGCGTGGCGTCGCTTTCGGTCGTGATTCTCTCCCTGTGACCGGTGAGATCCGGCCTGAAATTTCACGCATACAGGCCTCGCGATCGTGTCCGAGCAGGCCTCGCAGTTTCCTACTTCTCGCTAGCTCTATGAGAAGCGGCGTGGGCGTACGCACGCAGCTAGCTAGCTAGCTAGCCCGTGACTCTGAGAAAGCTGGGTGTGTGTGTTGGTGAGACCTCGTTTGAAATTCGTATTTTGAAGTTTCAGAAAAATGTGAAAAGAATTTCTAGGATGCATATACACGTTCCGAATACCCTTGGCAAGTTTCGATAGAAATCTCGTTTTGTTTTGGGCTATAAAAAAATAATTTTCTGGCGATATATATATGTAGGAAAAATGGGGTGCTATTTCTATCAGAAGTTTATTCTTTTTGTATTTTTTTCGAAATTTTCACCGGCCCTTAGGAATATGTGTATGTATTCGCATATTTATTTACATATTTTTGTGAGCACCGGACGAGTGTTTTTCACAAATTTCGGTAGAAATCTCGTTTTGTTTTAGGCTATAAAAGAACAATTTTCTGGCGATATATAGGAAAAAAAAGGGGGGGGGGGTGCTATTTCTATCTGCAATTTTTCTTTTTTGTATTTTTTTGAAACTTTTACCAGCCCTTAGGAATATGTGTATGTATTCACGTATTTATTCTCAGATTTTTGTGAACACTGGAAGTGTGTTTCTCAAAAATTTCAAATGCCGATAGGCATGGAGCTCGGGATCAGCTGGCACTTTTCGCGTAAGCTTCTTGTAAATAACATTGTGCTTTCTAGAAGACTAAGCTATATTGTTGGCATATTCTCGAAAAAAGTGGCATTCCACATCGGTGATCACTCGGTTAATGCTTCCCAAACATCAATTCCAAACACAACATAGCAACAAACAACATTACACTTGTGATATATACTACTATAGTGCAACTAGTCCTAGTCGTACTAGTCACTGGACCAAGTGAAATCCGAGCCGGAGGAGTACTTCTTCGTCGTCGTCGACGGGCCAACCTCGTCCTCCGTGGCCTTCTTCTTCTCCGCCGCCACCTTCGCGGCATCAAAATCCTCCTCCGCACATACGTGCTCGGGATGCGCTCCGCAAACACTTCATCGGCGCATCTTCCGACTCGTGGGCGGTGCTGCTCCCGCTTGTCCCTGCGGGTGAGAATTGTTGGAATTTTTGTCTAAATAAGGCCAACCCATTTATTATATGCCAATAAATTCCTGAAATCCTAGAGGCTCATTTGGCCCATTCATGCAAGGCAAGAGCTGGGACAAATGTTAGTCCCACATTGCTAGTTGAGTGGAAATTGGACCAGCTTAAAAGGAGAGCTCTTTCACCATTTTACGAGCTTGAGAAAAGAAGACATATACACGCGCGCTCCTTCTCCTCGCTCGCGTCGCCACGACACGTGCGCGCGCCGCGGGTTGCATGAATCTCGTCGAGCCGAGAAACGTTTTGCTCGAGTGGACTTTTAATACGAGTTAAATGAATACGAACTGAGTGTAGGCTGTCCGGTGAGCTGCCGCCTTTTTGCTTCAACTTCCATCCATTCGTTTCATCTTCTGCGCAGTCTGTCTATCTTCCCCTCTGTGCCTATAAGAGAGAGGTCGCGCCTCCTCTCAGACATACTGCCACACATCTTTTGCACCTCCAGTTCCAGAGCACTGCGCTACCTAGTCGTCCCCATCCCGTCCTGCGGCGTGCACCGCGAGCCGGGACAGTAGGCCTCCGAGACCCCGCTGCTTCGAGTCCTGTACGGAAGAAGGGCGATAAGGTTTTTGGGAAGCACTATCGGCGCGACTACTGGCTTCATCATGGACTCCCTCATGGATAGCGTTTGCGCCACGTCTTCCCCAACAAGGACTTCTTCCCCGACATCAGCACCCTCTTCCTCTACGACATGGCTAACGATGGTGCCAAGCAAACATCGGCGGTTCCTCTGCTGCTGCTGCCGTGTATATTTTCTTTCTCAATCTTGTTCTGATCGCATCTCAAGTTCTACGTCTTGCAGTCTGTTTGATTATCTGCCTTAATATGTATTCGCTATTTCACATGATTAGTATATTGTCTATTATTCTAATCATGTTTTATCTAGCGTTTATTATGGGTAATTCGCTTGGTAAATTTCTCTTTTACTCAACAATCCAAAAACCTTATTTCAGGAAATTTGCCCCAAGTGGCTTTGTTGCTTCTATAAAGCCACCTGTGTTCGAAGGTATGAAATACAAACGATGGCGTGCGAGAGCAGTGCTCTGGTTTCAGACCATGAGTTGCTATAACGCCATCTATGGAGCACTTGAGGGAGATCTTAATCCCGCTCAGGAAGAGGCATTCCAAAAACTTGATACCACTTTCAAGGCTGCCTTGATTAACATTCTTGGCGACAATATTGTCGATTCATATCTGTCATTTGGAAATAGCAAGGATATGTAGGATGCGCTCGAGAGAAAATTTGGAGTCTCCGATGCTGGCAGTAAACTGTATGTCATGGAACAATTCTATGACTATAAGATGGTTGATGACCGCCCCATTGTGGAGCAGGCTCATGAGATACAGTCACTTGCCAGGGAGCTTGAGCACTTCACTTGTGTGTTACCGGACAAGTTTGTTGCCGGAGGCATTATTGCCAAACTTCCCCAGTCATGGAGGAATTTTGCTACTTCTCTGAAGCACAAGAAACAAGAGTTCTCCGTGACGGATCTCATTGGGACTCTTGATGTGGAAGAGAAGGAGAGAGCAAAAGACACACGTGCTCGAGGTACTGAGGGAGGTTCTAATGCCAATATGGTACACAAAAGGAACTTCCAGCCTCACAAGTTCAAGAACAAAGGCAAGTTTGACGGCAAAGGAAAGTTCGATGGAAAGAACAATGCCTCATAGTCTACTAGATTCAAGAAGAAGACTGATAAGAAGAAAGGTTCTTGTCATATGTGCGGTGATTCTGATCATTGGGATCCTGCTTGTCCCAACTGCTTTGACAAGTGCCAGCATGGGAAGGGCAGCAAGACTGCTAATGTTGTCATGGGCGACGTTGAGATGAAAGATGTTGGGTATGGTATATTACCTACTGTTCTTTCATTATGTCATTCTCCTAATTGGTGGATTGACACGGGCGCTAATGTATATGTTTGTTCTGATATTTCTATGTTTTCTTCATATTAGGTCAGAGGGACTCAAACCGTGCTGATGGGGAACGGCTCGCATGCTTCTGTTCATGATGTTGGTACGGTCGATCTGAAGTTCACTTCGGGAAAGACCGTGCGCCTGAAGAACGTGCATCATGTTCCCTCAATAAATACAAATCTTGTTAACGGATCTCTTCTATGTCGAGATGGCTACAAGATTGTATTCGAGTCCAATAAATTTGTAATTTCGAAATATGGAACCTTTGTTGGTAAAGGCTATGAGTGCGGAGGCTTGTTCCGCTTATCTCTGTCATACATTTGTAATAAAGTTGTTAATCATATTTACACGAATTTTGAATCAAACGTCTGACACTCTCGTCTTTGTCATATTAATTTTGGTTGTATGACACGGCTAGCCAAAATGAACTTAATCCCTGATTTTACAACTGTTAAGGGATCTAAGTACCAAGTCTGCGTGCAATCTAAATAACCTCGCAAGTCACATACGACTGCAGAAGTGAGAAATTTAACACCACTAGAGCTCATACATTCTGATCTTTGTGAGATGAATGGTGTGTTGACAAAAGGGGGAAAGAAATATTTCATGGCTTTGATCGATGACTCTACGAGATATTGTCATGTGTATCTGCTGAAATCAAAAGATAAGGCTTTGACTTTCTTCAAAATCTATAAAGCTGAGGCATAAAATCAATTTGATCGAAAGATTAAGAGGCTTAGGTCTGATCGTGGTGGAGAGTATTTTTCCAACGAGTTTGATTTCTTTTCTGTAGAACATGGCATAATTCACGAGATGACACCTCCCTACTCACCCCAGTAAAATGGAGTATCCGAAAGAAAGAACCGTACTCTAACAGATTTGGTTAACACCATGTTAGACATATCGTGTCTCTCTAAGGAATGGGGGGGGCACTATTGACTGCGTGTCATGTCCTAAACCGAGTTCCCACAAAGAACAAAGAAATTACTCCATTCAAATAATGGGAGAAGAAAAGATTAAAACTATCTTACTTATGTACTTGGGGTTGTTTGGCAAAGGTTAATGTACCAATCCCCAAGAAGCGCAAGCTTGGACCAAAAACCATTGATTGTGTTTTTCTGGGCTATGCTTTTCATAGCATTGGTTATATATTCTTGAGTAAAATCCGAAGTACCTGACATTCATGTCGGTACAATCATGGAGTCGATTGATGCGACTTTCTTTGAGGATATATTTCCTATGAAGGATAAACCTAACTCATCAAATCCGGAGATACCTAGTCACCTAATCAAGAATTTGCTACATTTTCTGAACCTACCATTCCAATTGAACACTCTAAAAGTCCTAAGGAGGATGATAATGAAATTCCTAAAAGGAACAAGTGACAAAGGACTGCAAAGTCCTTTGGTGATGATTTCATTGTGTACCTTGTGGATGACACTCCCACTTCCATTTTAGAAGCATATGCATCTCCTGATGTTGATTACTGGAAGGAAGCCGTCCATTGTGAGATGAATTTCATCTTAGCTAATGGAACATGGGAGATCATTGATCGCCCTTATGGGTGTAAACCTGTAGGATGCAAGTGGGTGTTTAAGAAAAAGCTTAGACCTAATGGTATTATTGAGAAGTACAAGGCACGGCTTGTGGCCAAGGGATATACTCAAAAAGAAGGTGAAGACTTCTTTGACACTTACTTACATGTTGCCAGATTGACCACCATTCGAGTATTACTCTCCTTGGCTGCCACACATGGTCTTCTCGTTCATCAAATGGACGTTAAGATAGCTTTCCTTAATGCAGAGTTGGATGAGGAAATTTACATGGATCAGCCAGATGGTTTTGTGGTAAATGGTCACGAAGGAAAGGTGTGCAAGTTTTTGAAGTCTTTATATGGTCTAAAACAAGCCCCTAAGCAGTGGCATGAGAAGTTCGAAAGAACTTTAACTGCTGCAGGCTTTATTGTAAATAAAGCTAATAAATGTGTGTACCATCGCCATGGTGGGGGTGAGGGAGTCATCCTTTGTTTGTATGTTGATGACATACTGATTTTCGGAACCAACCTTAATGCAATTAAGGAGGTCAAAGATTTCTTATCTCGTTCCTTTGAGATGAAGGATCTGGGAGTAGCTGATGTCATCCTGAACATCAAGCTATTGAGAGATGATGACGGTGGGATTACATTGCTTCAGTCCCACTATGTGGAAAAGTTCTTGAGTCGTTTCAGGTATAGCGACTTCAAGTTTTCTCCTACACCGTATGATCCTAGTGTGTTGCTTCAAAAGAATCGAGGAAATGCTAGAGACCAACTAAGATACTCTCAAATTATTGGCTCGCTTATGTATTTAGCTAGTGCCACGAGGCCTGACATCGCCTTTGCTGTAAGCAAACTCAGTCGATTTGTTTCAAATCCAGGAGATGATCACTGGCATGCTCTTGAGAGAGTCATGCGCTATCTAAAGGGCACTACGAGCTATGAAATTCACTATACCGGGTATCCGAGGGTACTAGAGGCTTATAGTGACTCAAATTGGATATATGATGCTGACGAGATAAAGGCCACGAGTGGATATGTATTCACACTTGCTGGTGGCGTTGTTTCTTGGAAGTCTTGCAAGCATACCATCTTAACGAGGTCAACTATGGAAGTTGAACTCACAACATTAGACACAGCCACTGTTGAAGCAGAGTGGCTTCGTGAACTCTTGATGAACTTGTCTGTGGTTGAAAAACCAATACCCGCAATCCTTATGAACTGCGATAATCAAATTGTGATTTTCAAGGTAAATAGTTCTAAGGATAATATGAAGTCATCAAGACATGTGAAGAGGAGACTGAAATCTATTAGGAAAATGAGAAACTCCGGAGTTATTGCATTGGATATATCCAAACATCTAAAAACTTGGCAGATCCCTTCACAAAGGGTCTATCACGCAACGTGATAGAAAATGCATCGAAGGAGATAGGTATGAGACCCACAATTTGAGCTTTCCACAGTGATAAACCACTCTATGTGATTGAAGATCCCGTGAATTAGAATTGGGAGACAAGTTGTTGGTTAGCTAAGAGGAAAGTATCCCTACTTTAATAAACACCACTCCATAAAGATGCAATACTTTCCTATTCTGCACGGCAGGTTGATTTATTATCTTAATATGTTCTAAGTGGCTTATCCTAAGCAAAGATGTTGTTCCGCAGAACATCTTTTGAAGAACAAACCTATATGAGTCTGACTGTTAAAACTTTGCAGTCTATGAGAGTAGGGTACTCTCTAATAAACTCATGAAAGGTCATGGAGTATGACGTATAAGCTCCAGCCGTGGGGAAGTCCCACGGTAGTTTAGTATCGGTCAAGACTTTTTGTGAAGCTAGGTTCGTAGCAAACTTGCAGTTCAAGGCATAGTCCACTGTACAAGTTGCATCCTAGTATAACATAAAGCTGTAGATGGAAGTTCAATTTAATAGTCTCCACTACAATACCGGTATATAAACAATGTTTTGGAACCAAAGGCAAACTTCATGTGCCTCTGGGATCTGGTGGAGGATTGTTGGAATTTTTGCCTAAATAGGCCCGGCCCATTTATTATATGCCAATAAATTTCTGAAATCCTAGAGGCTCATTTGGCCCATTCATGAGGCAAGAGCTGGGACAAATGTTAGTTCCACATTGCTAGTTGAGTGGAAGTTGGACCAGCTTATAAGAATAGCTCTTCCACCACTTGTACGAGCTTGAGAAGAGAAGAAATATACACGCACGCTCCTCATCCTCGCTCGCCTCGCCACGCCACGCCTCGCCTCTTCACGTCACGACGCGCGCGCCGCTGGTTACGGGAATCTCGCCGAGCCGAGAAACGTTTTTATCGAGTGGACTTTTAATATGAGTTAAATGAATACGAACTGAGTGGAGGCTGTCCGGTGGGCTGCCGTCTGTTCGCTTCAACTTCCGTCCATTCGTTTCATCTCCTGCGTAGTCTGTCTGCCTTCCCCTCTGTGCCTATAAGAGAGAGGTCGCGCCTCCTCTCAGACATACTGCCACACATCTTTTGCGCTTCCAGTTCCAGAGCACTGCGCTACCTAGTCTTTCCCATCCCGTCCTGCGGCGTGCACCGCGAGCCGGGACAGTAGGCCTCCGAGACCCCGCTGCTTCGAGTCATGTACGGGAGAAGGACGATAAGGTTTTTAGGGAGCGCTATCGGCGCGACTACTAGCTTTATCATGGACTCCCTCACGGACAACGATTGCGCCGACGTCTTCCCCAACGAGGACTTCTTCCCTGACATCAGCACCCTCTTCCTCGATGACATGGCTAACGATGGTGCCAACGCGAACATCAGCGGTTCCTCTGCTGCTGCTGCTGTGTATATTTTCTTTCTCAATCTTGTTCTGATCGCATCTCAAGTTCTACGTCTTGCAGTCTGTTTGATTATCTTCCTTAATATGTATTCGCTATTTCACATGATTAGTATATTGTCTATTATTCTAATCATGTTTTATCTAGCGTTTATTATGGGTATTTCACTTGGTAAATTGCTCTTTTACTGAACAATAATGCACGTCTCCTACAGGTTGGCAACGTCTTTGAAGTTGAGCATCGACCCCAGCAGGCCATGGCGCCATGCTGCAACATGGCGAGGTCGAATGCACGCGCCTCCTCGTTCGTCTTGAAGGTGTCGGTCCAGTTGCGGAAGCGATTGGCGGTGATCTCCGCAGAGAAGTGGCTGGGGGTCCGCTACCGCACGCCACGGTAGACGGTGGAGCTTCGCGGTTGGAGGCAGGGCGGTGGCGCGTTGATTCGGTAGGGATGACGACAGAACGGAGGTTACATCGGCTGGATCTACTGGCGGCGCGACGGCTGCAGAAACAACGGAATGTGGGGGTGTGGCGTGGCAACGGCAGAGAAGCGAAAGGTTGGTACACGAGCGCATTTATAGTAGCTGGGTCCTTTTTTATGGCATACCCAAAAAAATATAGAGGGGCTATATGGCATTTATTGAAGAACTTTTTTTTTGTCTCTGGTGCCCTATAAATAACAGTTTTGGGGCACAAAGACTATTACAATACATCCATTAGAGATTCTCTAACTTACTAATCCCGGTCTATCTCTGACCATAGACCTGTTCGTCGCAACCGGAAAAGAATTGTTGGATTTTTGGTGGTGGCCCTAGACCCACTACTTGATGACCTTCACACTATTAGGAGATAATGTTGTGGGAATGGCCACGACGGTCGCTACCAGGGGTAGTGATTGAGTCAAATGGGGCAAGCAAGAGTAAGCCATTTGCGGTACGAGATTGGAAGCACACAGGGTAGCGATTGAGTTAAATGGAGCAAGCGGGAATAAGCCATTTGCGATACGAGATTGGAAGCACACAGGGTTTTATCCAGGTCGCCCTTCTTTGTTGTGATAGACACAGGGCTCGTCGAGTAGGGACTTTTTATTATTTTTTATAATTTTTCTTTTTTTTCTGGGTTGTGTGCATCTGTAAGGCCACTAGGACAATGCGGTTGTTGCAGAGGCTGGGTGTAATTGGTATCTCCGCGATGTTAATATATACTCTTTTACAAAAAAGGAATTGAAGTTGAACTTTAGTGTTGAAGTTTGACCTTGGTCAACACTAGGATGGTATCTTTTACTTGTTAGTTTTCCATTCTGCAGTTTGTGTAATATTTGCCTTCTGAGACTAGTTTGCTGCCCTAAAATTTCTTGCTTCCACATACATGTGTCTAGCTTATCTAATGGGTTGACCCATAGGAGGAGTCATCCTAGATCCATTTGTGGCATTGTGAATGGGCATTGAAGGCCAGGTGCAAAACAGTTTCTAATTTTCATGTTATATTGTATATATGTGGTGCCTGGTATGTTTTATGTCTATTAATCCGATGAAGTAGTGCAATTTCTGTCGTTTATGAACATCACCTTGCCTTCTCAATTTTTTGACTTAATTTTACTTCCATTTACAACTGTGCTACTGCTGCCATTGCTAGTAAGTGGTGCAACTGAGTTCAATCTCCTCATGTTCCTGCACACTATATTAACAACAGATAATAAGTGTTCTGTCATCAGGTAGGATTTTGTTGCAGTTTTAGAAGTAATTAGAACCTTATACACCTCACTGGACTAGTATATAGTAGCTTTGGCTTCAGAAATATGTCTTGTAAGAGTATAGGATTAAACTTTGTTGCTTTGCAATGTAGGATTGTGGCACATTCATGTAAAATAAAATCATGAAGAATCTGAGATATGCTTTTCAAATTCCCTTAAGAGATCTCAAGGATGTTATCTCATACCTCTGCAGGCAGGTACACAGTTCTGGGATGAGAAAATGGAGAAAGAACTCGGTGAGGGTCATCTATCTAGCACAGCATTTGTCAGGTGTGTAAACTATTATGTTTGAATGTTGGCCCCTTGAGCTCTTGGATGGCATTTCTGCTCGTTGTTTCTCAAGCAGTATTATGATTTCAAATATTGCATGATTCTATTTTCCAGGATCGCTGCAGAAGCACTTGTTTATGGGGAGGCAGAAGGATGAGAAAACGATGAGAATTTATTCAGGAGTTTGTGTATTCTACTCAATCTCTTATTTCTGCTGCAAAGGTCCATTTTTTTCGAAATGGGGATATCCCCTGCCTCTGCATCCTCGGATGCACACAACCCTTTTATTACTTAGCCCGAAAGTGTCATTATTACAATTCAGGGATCAGATAAGGTTGATACAAACACCAACTATATGAAAATGACTAGAAAACTGAAGATGAGAAGCATACAAAGGCTAAACATCACTCAATCTACTAGTATGCCGCCACATAGCCTGGTAATAAATATCCCGAGCAACCATCACCAGACGGCTGCATCCAGAAACCATCGGATCGCGGTGCTGCTCTGGGAGTAATAAAGCCCAGAGTTGGATCCATTGGGACGCCAAGATAATAACCTGCAAAAAAGAATGAACTCGTATCCGGTTAAAAATAATAGCATTGCGACATTTTCAAATAGACCAACATAAAGCTAACACCCCTATACGTATTCTAGCTTTGTTAGTCTTATCCATCTCATTCCACCAATTCCTAAACATATTAGTAATATTAGTTGGGGTGGAAGATTATAAGTAAAGAAAACGATGCGCCAGATAATCTTAGCAAAGGGGCATGAAACAAATAGGTGTTCTATTGTTTCTTCTCCATCACAGAAACAACACCCGTTGCATCCTTTCCAATTCCTTTTAAGCAAATTGTCCTTAGTCAGCAAGACTTTCCTATGCAAAAACCACATGAAAATCTTAATCTTTAGTGGTATTTTAAGTTTCTATAAATATTTTGTGGGAAGATTCTGATGATCATTTATGAAATCCTCGTACAAAGATTTGACCGTGAAAACCCCATCTGTGGTTAGTTTCCACCGGAACACATCTGGTTCATTTTTATTCTGATATATATCGTATCTGCATCTTAATAAACCAGAATAGTTGATGAATATTTGTCCGTTGCTTTTCAGATGGCAAATAGAGCTCGTTGGCCAGTGATGCAATCTTACAAGCTTCTGAAGTGGCACAAGAAAGCACATAGAGCTGTCGTCAAAGCACTCGAAAGTGGACATAGTCTCAGCGTCGTCATTAGGAGGATAGAAGAAGCCATCTCTTCCGACAGATAGCTGGAGGAGACATTGCTAGATCTCTCACACATATTACTGCCGATTAAGGTTTCCTGACAGCTCTGAGCAGCGCAAAGAAGATGACACACACAAAAATGGTTGTACATATTGATTCTTGAGAACTGCTAGAATTAACCTGGGAGTGCGAACTTCTCTTTCTCGAAATTAGAAACATAGTTGACGACCATTGATACCTCGATCTGGGTAAAGGAGGACAAATCACACGATGTATATGTAGTCAGATCAGTTCCGTTGGAGCTTTGCAAGCCGGGAAACAGCTATGTATGAGGTTAATGTTGTTGCCAGTATGATAAATGTGTATGCATAGGAGGAGATACATAAAAACATTAGTGAGGTTTTTATACCCTTCACGAATATAAAGATATGTACAATGGAAATGGCTATCAAATTGCAGTGCCAAAATTTCCAAGAACTGAAATGCTAGTATATGTTTTCCGAAAAGATTCTCCGCCAGACGGCCACGCTTTGGTCGTTCATCGTATAAACATAATTGTTGCATGTGAGCTGGTGATCGAGCCCTTTTTTGTTCCTCGTCTTTTCTCAAATATATATATATATATATACATATATATATGAGAGATTAAAAGCAGTCGTTCTGCCATCTGATTAGATTAGAAAAAATTTGTTACGTACAGAGGGTTGAAACAACAAAAAAAATCCGGCACAAGAAAATCTAGGTTCCCGGCAACACCTAGATGCGGCATGTACATCTCTAGGATCCTGGGTGTGGGCGTATGCGGTATGCCCTTTGCACGATCTACTCAAGGACCAGCTTAGCCACGACGTCCGGCAAGATAGCCGTGTTTCGAAACACGCGCCTATTCCGCTCCTTCCAAGCGCCCCACATGGCGTAGATGAAGGCGTCACTAGCTTCTCTTCTCTTTACCTTATGCAAGGCCATAATGGTTTCCTCCCACCATTGATTTAGGCCTCGCCCAGCCGGAGGCGTAGACACCCCTATCGTGCCATTTCAAACGAAAATTTGTTCTCACACATCGGAGGAGAAGGAGCAGTCGAGAAGGAGGTGTTGAATTGTCTCGAGCAAGGGCGGATCCGTGGCTGGTGCTACACGTGCTATAGCACCGGCCGGGAAGCCGCACAACAACAAGCATGTACTAATTGTCAAGGCTGAAATTAACCCTAGCTAAATAGCACAACTAAGGCAGTATTAGCACTAGACTTAGGCGCTTTCCGGCTCCGCCCCTGGTCTCGGGGTGAAGCATGAAAAGCTTGCAGACCGGATCATGGGGCCATTCTCTCATCACCAGGTTGTCAGCGGTGAGTATCTTTCCGTGTAAAATGAGCCATGCGAAAAAACCGACATTTCGGTTCCACCTGCGCCTTCCAAACCTTGTCTATTATGAATGGTGCGCAGGAGCCAACAAATTGGCAATGGTAAGCCGACGATGTCGAATAAATCCCGGAAGCCATCCATCTCCATGTGATCGAGTCTGGCCCTTGTTGAAGGGCCACACACTGCAATAGGCTCCAAATCTTGACGAAATGGGATAGCTGTGTTGGCGTCACGATATGAACCAAGGAGCGCATCCAATTTCTGTTCGTGAGCTCCATTTGCACCGTCCTTCCTTTGCGTGTGGCAATTGCGAAGAGGTCCAGAGCCTGTAACTTGAGGGGCCCTCCTAGAAGCCAACGATCATGCCAAAATAGGCATCGAGCCCCATCCCCAATGACGACGTCCGTGGAAGCCCGAAAGAGCTCCATATCAGCGGCTTCACACGGTAAGGCAGATCCGATCCAAGGCTAGAAGGACCAGTCCTAGCAATCCATGGCCAGCGAAGCCTCATGGTCCTCCCAAAATTTTTGGTGTAAAAAACTCCAAGGCCACCTAACTTCTTTGGATGGTATACTGTGCTCCAGTTGACTAGAGGATGTGGGCGAGACCCGGCGCCGCTCCTGACTTTATCCAAAGGAAGGCTCTCTGAATATTTTCAATCCTATGAATTATCCACTTGGACAATTTCATTTGCCTGATTTGCCTGTATTCGTCGGTCTGTAGCAATGGACACTACCACTCATGAGGCAGGTAATTTGACCAAAGTTTCCAGTTAGCTCTGAATTCGTCGGGCTCTAGCAATAGACTGCCACCCTCTGAATTCGTCGATCGGGCTCCAGCACCAGCAATGGCCATCACAACTCATCATGTAATTTGACGAAAGTATATATCCAGTTGGCCGTCGCACTCATTGCTTTAATTCCAAGCACCTGCCTGTCCCCTCGGCCTCTATGTTCATCTTTTCTCAAGTATGCATCTTAGATCAGGCAATTAAGGACGTCATCGCACATGCAATGCAATTAGATCAGGCAACAAGTCAGACAACAGGGCCGCGGTGCTTGCCCAAACTAGGCGCCCATTCATCCATGTCCATCCGCCCCTCGCGTCCATTAGGAGGAGAGGAGGAAGATGGTGGTTGGTGCGAGCTCTTAAGCTCAATTGACGATAGTGGGTGCGGTCCGCCGTGCTTGCCCAAACACAACATCATCACGATGACGTTTTCAGTTTGCCCAAACTTTCACGGAGGATTTTTCCAAGAGGCCGAAGACTTCATACTCCCTCGGTCCCAAAATAAGTGACATGGTTTAGTCTAGATATATAGAATATTTTTTAGATATCTTTGTATTACTATTGTTGGTTTAGTCTAGATATGAATGTATCTATATACTAAATTACTAAAACATGTCTAAACAAAACCTCATCACTTATTTTAGGGCGGAGGGAGTATTATTGTTTTCGTTACATCACCAAACAATGCAAGTCCCAGTTAGTTTATGAACATAGGTAATACTAGTATTTTAGATGTAAATCTTATCCACACTGTTAGACTGGTAAACTGAAACGCATATGCTCTACTCGGGCCTGGACTTGTAACATGCACGCGGCAGTCACAGTGCCAAACTGCCAATACATCCACCGTCCTGTGTTGAACAGCTTTGCTGTCACGTTTGTTGCCAATACCAAAGTGCTATTCCTTCCCACCTTTCTTCTTCTTCCTCGTCCTTTCTCAAATATAGATTTGCCTGAATTCGCCGGGCTCCAGTTGGCCGTCCGTTGCACTTGCACACACTGCTTAATTCCAAGAACTGATAAACCCTTTCCAAGCACCTGTCCCCTCGGCTTTTATGCTCATCTTTTCTCAGAATCAAGGACATTTGCCTGTATTGAGCGAGCACAACAAATCAAGGACATGGTCACGCATGTAAAATTGGATGCAAGGCAAACCACCGCGGTGCTGGCCAAAACAAGGCGGCCTAGTACATCTCCCGCTGATCCATGTCCATCCGCGTCCATCAGACGGCAGGTGGTGTCCATCGATCAAGTTCTACCTACCAATTTAAGACATCATCAAATTCGACAAAGCTCCCTTTATCGAAAAAAAAATCATCAAATTAGACAAAGCGCCCTTTATCGGAAAAAAAAATCATCAAATTGGACGCACCGTTTTCAGTTCGCCCAAACTTTTCACCTGAGGATTTTTCAAACTGAAGATTTTCTTATTACCAACCACATCCCATTACATCACCACAAACTGAAAGTCCCAGCTGGTAATTAAAACACATATACTAGTACTACCCTACATCGGAGCGCCACTTGGCTGGTTTCAGTTCATCGAGATCTCACTCCTGGGCGCCTCGCCGTCGAAACAATAATTGGTACACATGCATCCAACGTGGTGGACTTCTTTGCAGTACCCGCCTTTGTAGCCCTCGGGGATGCAAGCCGCGTTGCACGGGGCGAACTCGCACTGGGGTAATTTGAAAGTCTGGCTGGGCCCTTCGCATTTCGTTTGCTTCTTACCTGCTCAACCAACGTTTCTTACTATCACCTCAACTAGTACCTATTGTTATTCTTAAGAATATATTACACGTTAATGGAGAAGGGACGACTCACCCAAACCAACGGTCAGGAGGAGGAAGAAGCACAAGGCAGTCACTGCGATCTTGGAGTGCGCCATGCTTGGCAGACCTGAATCAAGGTGAATGGAATTTACTCTCTCTCTTTTTAGATGTGATGATGAGATTTTACTTGGGTGAGGAACAAGAGGCCGAGGTGTCTATTTATAGAGGTAAGATTGCACCTAAAAATAAATGCCTTGATTTTCGATATTAATAGTTCCTTATAATTTTTTGGCACCTGGTCACACGCATTAATATCATTAATATCTCAGATACTATCAAGATATGCATATCCATTAGGCGCAATTTCTGTTCCACTACTCTTTTTTTTCCGGCAATGTATGTTTTAAACCTTGGACCCATGGACTATTTATAGAGGTAAGATTGCACCTAAAAATAAATGTTTTGATTTTGGATTTTGGAGTAGTTTCTTATCATTTTTTGGCATGTAGTCACACGCATTAATATCATTAATACCTCAGATACTATCAAGATATGCATATCCATTAGGCGCAATTTTCGATTCGACTACTCTTTTTTTTTCTCGAAAAGTATGTAGTATGTTTTAAACCTTGAACCCATGGACCCAGTCTATTTGTAGAGGTAAGATTGCACCTAAAACTGGATATAAATCAATGCCTTGATTTTGGATTTTAATACTAGTTCCTTATCATTATTTGGCACGTAGTCACACGCATTAATACCATTAATACTGTCAACACCCGGATTTTTAATCCCAGATGCCTGTTATGCCATACATCGCAATCCCAGGATTACTATTTTTGCGAGACATAACAGAATTGGATACCTTAGTACATCATCCATTACAAACGATACATAAGTTCTTACACAAATAGGGATCTTATGATTCAGTTCTTAATACAACATCAAGCAGCGGAATACGTAATAATAACGGTAGCGTAGGTGAAGCTCCATCTTCGGGGTCACAGGCAATGCTGACGATGGGAGATGATCCTAGTTGTCATAACCTTCCTGGGGTCCATCCTCAAGGTACTCCTCTTCATAGTCTGGCCATGAGAATAGCCAGGGACAAAGCCATGAGTACTCTTTAAATACTCGCAAACCAATGCTAACAGGTAAAGGGGTTTTTGGATAATAGGACACTAGGCTCTAGGGTTGTTTTGCAAAAGCCAGATTTATCTCTACTAAGTTTAGAAGCAACGAATGCTAGTTGAAAGTTTTATAGCACCTAAGTGGGAACTTGTAATTCAGATCACAACCCTGTTGTGGTCAAGTCAAAGTCTCAAATCATTTCACAAGTTATTTTGAAAAGTCTGACGGGGAAACAGTATGGCCACTCCAACTGTCCATAACCGCGGACGCGGCTATTCGAATAGTTTGACACTCTGCAGAGATTGTACACTTTCACCACAACATTCGATACATCCGTCAGGAACAAATCCTGAATTCACCATACTCAGTATGCGGATAATCAATCCTAACCTTTCCATTACACGCCCTAGTATAAGTACCTCTCCTGTGAGTCTGGCCTCCCAACCACGACCAACTGTCATCTTGGGTACTGCACAGGTGGACAATCTTCACAAGGTAACCTCAGCTCAGACCTTGGCCGTGAGGGAACTAATACTAAGGTATATAAGTTTCCAGTCAAGCCCTACCCAATATTTGGGTATTGTGGTTGTACGATAAAATTGGAATGGTATCGCATCCAGACAACCATCAGTTTTATAAAGGGGCTAAGGCTCATGCCTCAACATTTTCATCACCAAAATCATCAGGTGTTCGGAAACACATGTCCAAAACATTTCAATAGAATGATCCATCATTCCAAGGTTTTCATAACCATTTTTCCACCAAGTATTCCCATCTAAAGTTGATCAAGTTTTATGCTTAGCACTAGCATCTACAGATGGGGGTAAGCACTAAATGAGGGGTGGTAAACTAGTGGAGTTCTAACTAAGTTCAATCTCATGCCTTAGGATGACATCAAGATTATCTATCTTAGGCCAAGTTTAATGCTCTTTATGCAACCTTCACATATTCTTCTAGTCTCTACCAGTTATTCCAGTAAACTCTAAGTAAGAGCTTTGATAAAGAAATAAAGTATAAAGCTTGCAAGAAAAAAACTAGGATTGGTTTGTCAAGGGGATATGATCACATATGTTTAAGGCATATAGTAGGCATAGTAACAAGTAGTGGTTTGTGGCATCAGTAGGGTATCTTGCAAGGGTTAGCTTGCATGGGTCCACTTAGTTAATAAAGCTTGCACAATATCAGTATAAGCTTGCTAAATTGCAAGTGTTAGCTTGCACATTCACTAGTAGTATTAGGCTTGCATCAGTGTCAATATAAGCTTGCCTTGTGCAGAGCAGTGGTTGAAGTTCTTCTCGGCTTCTTCTTCGTAGTATCCTCCTTCCTCCTCGTATCCTTGGTCGGTACTAGCGTCTATAAATAAATACTGTAGGGTTCGCAGCATAGAAAACAAAAAATTTCCTACGATGGGAACAACTATGTACCAAGATCTATCTACTAGATACAAACAACGGGCGGATGTATATCCGTAGAGAACATACCCTTGAAGACCGACAAAGCTTAACGAGTCCAAACTCGTGGTTGATGTAGACGATCTCTTGCCGATCTCAAGATCGAGAGGAAGTCCTAGCGCCACAAAACAGCAGCGCATCCGTGCTCGCACACACGTTCGAGGCACCGAGCAACCTCCGCCTCCTCGCTCTAGCGATGCAGCGGAAGCACAACTATTTCTTGTCGAATAGCCACCGGGAACATGTATCTCTCTAGTCCGAGACCATGGGGGATAAATTCTAGAGGGGGAGAGAGATCCTTCACGAGGAGGTGTGTTGTGAGAGGAGGAGAGGGGGGCCTTTTATAGGGGAGAGGGGGGCACCCAAGGGGCATGGAGCCCAGCCATGGGGCTGCCCCCACCTCTTCCACATTCATGTGGGTGGAGCTCCCACTCAAAATGAAAAGCCTCCACTCCCATTAAAAAGCCTCCACTCAAAAATCCACTCACATGCATTAAATTTCCACCAAATTTAATGCAAGCTCTCATTTAAATAAAACTCTTTTATTTATTTATTCAGAATTTTGTTAATTACTTTAATTAACAAACATTCACATAAAACCCCTTGCTAGTATTCCATTTCACATGCAGAACCAGTTTCAGCAATTTCAACCGAAACAGTTTCGGTGTCTAGTGAAATAAATTCCTGCGCTTTCCTTTTCTTTTCGGCATGAAACTTTTGCTCCAAATGGATGTCGGTGTCTCTTAAGTGTGTCACCCTACGGTTCGCGAATAATGCGGACATGATCAAGACCCCTCTCGGATCAATAATCAGAAGCGGGATCTGGAGACCCATACTGACTCCTACACATTCAACGATGACTTTCTTGTGATCGTCGGAACCTTTTACGCTAGTATCTTAATCCCTTTGTTTCGCGATATATTACATGTCCGAGATTCGATCATCGGTATCTCCATACCTAGTTTGATCTCGTTACTGACATGCACTCTTTTCTCGTTCCCGTGATATAACATTCTAGTGATCAAATCACTTGCTTGCAAGCTAATCAATGTGATATCACCGAGAGGGCCCAGAGTATATCTATCCGTCATCGGGATGAACAAATTCCACTCTCGATCCATGAGCCTCAACATAACACTTTATTAGTTCTGAATCCATCTTTATAATCACCCTGTTACGGTGTGACGTTTGATGTTATCAAGAAACTCTTCCGGTGTTAGTGATTGACATGATCTCATGGTCTAAGGATTAGGGTCACTTCGTAAGTTGTTATAGCAATATAAACTCAATGACTTTGATCGTAATGCTATACTTCGGATGAATGTTCATCACACCATTACACTAATGTTGTGACCTCGTTATTAACAACATCCAATGTCCATGATCAGGAAACTTTGATCATCTTGTTAATCAACGAGCTAGTTTATAAGAGAGGCATAACTAGGAACTTCCTTTTTGTTTATTAAACACACATGTATTAACGTTTCCGTATTAATACAATTATAGCATGTAAAATAAACATTTATCATAAATAAGGAATACGATAATAACCACTTTATTATTGCCTCTCGGGCATATTCCCTTCAGTCTTCCACTTGCACTAGAGACAATAATCTAGTTTGAAAAACTTTGCGTATTGAACACATATGGCTTTCTGGTGTTCCATATACGCAATTGCAAGTGGTTAACATAATCTACGGATTTGACGCTTCAGGTCCGTGTGTATTTGCATGTCTTTGCGTCTCCACGCATCACTCATTCTCCAATGAGATGGCATTATATAAATTTGGTCTTTTGGTGAGACCTTTAGTTCCTTGGGGTTAAAACACATCGATACTATTGTCATACAATATATCTTTAGTGTTAGCCCGTTGCGAACCACACCTTAGTTTGATAACAAACTACTTGACACAAATTCCCTCCTTTGCTGCTACTATAGCAGTCATATACTTAGCCTTTTGTTGTAGTATTCGTCACAATGTCTTAACTTTGGAACTCTTCCAAATCCATCATGGAATCTCCTTTCCATTACATTGTGCCACCCATAGTTTAAATTGAGATAAACTTAATTTGTATCTTGTGACAAAACTAGTATCAATGTAACGCTTTACAATGAACTATTTGTAATTGTTTGTCACCTCTACATAAATATATTCTTAGTTCTTCCAAAAGATCATAAGAATATCCTCACTATCATCCAATGATCATTTTATGATTCATTCTGGTATATGCTCATAACACTTAGAGCATAGGACATATCTGGATGTGTACATATCATGGTATGATTGATCAAAACATTCTCGTGATTGCACTCATCAAGTGTCAAAGCACTTGAATCTTGTTTCACTTATCAAGTGTCGATACACTTGAATCTTGATTCAATTCCTTTCCATGCGACAAGAACCGTTTCTTGTTGATTCTATATTGAACTCCTTCAATATCTCATATATGTACGTTTGGCACAACCATATTGGCGTTACAGTCTATCCACTATAGACATTCACGCTAAATATTCGGGTTTTGCCTAAGTATTTCATCGAAATGAAATTCTTAACCTTTGTCAATAAAATATACATCATTTCTAATCAACAAGATGTCCTCCACATAATGTATTAGAAATATGTCTTAGCGCTCCCACTTAATTTCTTGCAAATGCAAGCATCTTCATCGTCTCCTGATGAAAACTCTTTTTCATCACGGTGAAGATTCCAACTCCGTGATGCTTACTTCAACCATTGAAGTTTGCATGCCCTTTTAGCATCCTTTGAATTTAACAAAACCCTTTGGACCGTGTCATGTACACGTCCTAGGTAACCATTCTATTAGAAGAACTTTGTTTTGTTTATTCATCTACCATATACCAAATTATATGTAGTGGTTGCTACTTTAATCCGTTCAGACTAAATATCGCTATGAAAGATCAAATCTTGTCATAGTCAACTCTTTGAACATTTGCATAAAATACTTTACGACATGTCAAATATTTCATAGATGTGAGACATCCATGTCTGTTTCTTTATAGATCCAAATACGACCGATAGGTTTTTACACCTTTCCGGAGGGTCTTCCAAGTTCAAAACTTGATTTCTCGTATATGGAACTATCACGGATTTTATGGCTTCAAGCCATTTGACGGAGTCAGGGCCCATCATCGCTTCTTTGTATGTATTCGGTTCATCATTGTCAAACAATAATGATTTACTCTCAAATCTTAGCATTTGATTGTTTAACCGACCTTCTTGGTTCAATAGGAACTTTAGACCTCCGTGACCACAACCTTTGAGGCACATAAGCTATGAGCATTATGGCAGCCTCCAGAACAATTTCCGGCGCTGCGCAACTCAGCACATTTAGCTAAGGTTCGTTAACCTTATCAAAGTTCTATTGTCCTCCCACTTAACTTTTGCGAAAAATTCCTTTTTCAAGAAACTTCACATTTCAAGCGACAAACCCTTTTTGTCCTCGCTGTTATGGAGGAATAACCAATTGTTATTCGGAATAACCTACAAAGACATGCTCATCCGAATTCGGTTGTAAACATCTTACTTATGTTTAGCATACCAAAATTTAAGAAATGACAACTTGGGTTTTACCCCAAACCATAACTTCCATGGTGTCATTTCAACGGATCTAGATGGAGCTCTTTTCAGTGTAAAAGCGGTAGTCTCTAAAGCTTTAATCTTTTAAAAACATAATGGCATTTTTATAAATAACACCTTTGATCCAACCATGTCTCACAAGGTTTCATTACAAATCTCAAACACTCCATACTCCTATGGTGTTTCGGGAGATGTAAATCTAGGTGTTTTGCTAAACTTGCAACTCAAATAAATCCCTTTATGATAAAATCATAATTCATTTATTTTCTTGTTACACTTGTAACTCAAATAAATCCCTTTATGATCAAATCATAATTCATTTATTTTTCTTGTTACAATGATTTTCCACTTCATCTTGAAAGTCTTTGAAACATTTTCAAATATTTCATACTTCATTCTCATTAAGTGAACATTCACTCAAAATTCCGGAGAAAGCATATGAAGTTGAAACCCATCGCTTACGACTACACATAATGGACTACATACATCGATATGTATAAATTCCAATATTTTAGTCGTTCGTTCTTCTTTGGCCTTTGAACGAAGTTTTAATTATCCTGAGGAAAGTCTCACAAGTGTCACTTGATCAAATCAAATACTCCAAAAATCCATGAAAATGGAGTTTCTTCATGTTTTCTTTCCAATATAATTTAAACAGCGATGTCACTTCGTCAGTGATTTTTCAATCATTTGTCTTGCGACATTTTAGCATTAGGTTTTATGGATGTGATTTCTTCAACTAGATTTGTAAATCATCCATCTTATATGGAATACGGTAATTATTTGAACAACCTTTGTTCTTATAATACCTGATTCAAATAACAATTATTAAAACAAATCTTGAAGTCAAGCTTTGATGTCAACGAGAAATACAAACAACGGTTTGTTTGTTTTCGATGAACATCATCACATATTCTATTGCTAGTTACTTAGGCCATTGTGGTTCATGAATTGCGTCATTCCTTATGAAATTTCATACCAACCAATTCGGTATCCAATACCCAAGAACCACATTGTTTAACAAGCAAAGAATACAACCATAACATGTATATCATCCATATACCTAAATTGGATATTTCCAATCTTTTCTTTTCTGCCAAATATATTTTATAGATTCTCTTTCAGCATTTCCTTTTCCTTTTAAAAGAATCTATCAACATCAAAAGTGGCGCCATATACATGACACATAGTCCAAAGCGTGTATATTCAAATAATAATACCTTTGGACTTGCACTTTGAAGTAGATCACCATCATCAAAATGATCGGTATTCTTTCAAAATCCATTCTTTAGTAATCTTTTAGTGTAGTAAACACTTTACATACATCTTCTATTCATCCTTATCATGACGACTTTCATGATCAAGCCAATTTAGCTTATAAAGGAGAATCGTGAGTATAACATTACTTTCCAAAACCCTTTTGGATGATTAGGATGTCTAGCATCTCCAACCTTCGTAAATTCTCATCCAATATGAGAACATATATTATACTCTATCATATTGCAACCAAAACATTATTTCAGATATCGTTATATCTGCCACACATGATGGTTTGTGAAACAATTCTTTCAGCTCCTGGATAAACTTGATATTAAAACAATCAAGAATCGTGGAGGCAAACATGATACTTAAGATACTAACACTGGAATTTTAACTCTCGATTTAATACCAATTATTAAATTTCACGGAGTAAATAGAGTTTGCTGAAAGTTTGCAATAGGACTTTAAACTTTGATTGACACTCAACACAATACGATACCAGTTCGTAAAGTAAATATCCAGAATTCTATAGTTCTATTATCTCAATTACAACTATGCATAAGGTGGTGAACGAATGCCAATGACTACAACAAATTATGCAAATTCACTTTGATTTAATTTATGATAAATTGAGTTCTACTAATCCAAATTAGAAATGAACTCCCACTCAAAAACGACATCCCTCGTGTCTTTTTGGTGATTACATGAACCAAATCCACTACACCAAGTCCGATCATCACGTGAGTCGGCGTAGCTTCAAAGGCGAGCATTCATATGGTCATCATATCAAAACATATGACTCATGCTTAACCTTTCGGTCCGTGTTCCGAGGCCATGTCTGTACATGCTAGGCTCGCCAAGTAAGAACCTTAGTATTCGCGTGTGTAACTGTCTTACACCCGAGATATGCTCGTGGATTCAAGTACACCCGATCATCACGTGATGTCTTGAAGCGACGAAACATTGTCGGTGCATACTTAAGGAAGAACACATTTTTATCTTGATATCTAAATGAGGGATCATCTTATTATGCTAATAAAACGCCAAACAAGCAATATAAGATGCTATCAAACATCACATGTTTATTAGTGGAATGATATGGTTCTCGCATATGATCTCTATCATGTGCACCGTGGTATGATCACTATCATACCTTTATGTGTAAATCCAAGGTCTATGGAGTTTACAAGTTATGTATGTTGTAAGAGTATCATCTAATACTTCTACTTACAACATCACCATATCATAACACTAGCCCAGCAACAATCTAAACTAGACGTCTCTAATTTATCCATTGCAAATTTTACGTGGCTTAGGGCTTTCGAAGATAGAACCGTTCTTACCTACGAACATGAACCACAACGAGGATAACCAAATTGTTGACAACTCGTTGCAAATTAGATATTGACTATAGTAGGAGAGACAGACACCCGCTAGCCACTTATGCAAAACTAGTTGCATGTCAAGCGTGGAACAGGTCTCATGTGCGAGGACATGTAAAGTTTGTCCGGGCCGCTTCATCCCACTATGCCACCAATATCCAAAGTACAACTAAGAAGCAATAAAATGATCATCATCGCCCACATACTCATATGTGTACTATCCGTGCAAAGCATCTACGCATAGATCCGGCTCTGATACCACTGTAGGGTTCGCAGCATAGAAAACAAAAATTTTCCTACGATGGGAACAACTATGTACCAAGATCTATCTACTAGATACAAACAACGGGCGGATGTATATTCGTAGAGAACATACCCTTGAAGACTGACAAAGCTTAACGAGTCCAAACTCGTGGTTGATGTAGACGATCTCTTGCCGATCTCAAGATCGAGAGGAAGTCCTAGCGCCGCAAAACAGCAGCGCATCCGTGTTCGCACACACGTTCGAGGCACCGAGCAACCTCCGCCTCCTCGCTCCAGCGATGCAGCGGAAGCACAACTCTTTCTTGCCGAATAGCCACCGGGAACATGTATCTCGCTAGTCCGAGACCATGGGGGATAAATTCTAGAGGGGGAGAGAGATCCTTCACGAGGAGGTGTGTTGTGAGAGGAGGAGAGGGGGGCCTTTTATAGGGGAGAGGGGGGGCACCCAAGGGGCATGGCGCCCAGCCATGGGGCTGCCCCCACCTCTTCCACATTCATGTGGGTGGAGCTCCCACTCAAAATGAAAAGCCTCCACTCCCATTAAAAAGCCTCCACTCAAAAATCCACTCACATGCATTAAATTTCCACCAAATTTAATGCAAGCTCTCATTTAAATAAAACTCTTTTATTTATTTATTCAGAATTTTGTTAATTACTTTAATTAACAAACATTCACATAAAACCCCTTGCTAGTATTCCATTTCACATGCAGAACCAGTTTCAGCAATTTCAACCGAAACAGTTTCGGTGTCTAGTGAAATAAATTCATGCGCTTTCCTTTTCTTTTCGGCATGAAACTTTTGCTCCAAATGGATGTCGGTGTCTCTTAAGTGTGTCACCCTACGGTTCGCGAATAATGCGGACATGATCGAGACCCCTCTCGGATCAATAATCAGAAGCGGGATCTGGAGACCCATACTGACTCCCACACATTCAACGATGACTTTCTTGTGATCGTCGGAACCTTTTACGCTAGTATCTTAATCCCTTTGTTTCGCGATATATTACATGTCCGAGATTCGATCATCAGTATCTCCATACCTAGTTTGATCTCGTTACTGACATGCACTCTTTTCTCGTTCCCGTGATATAACATTCTAGTGATCAAATCACTTGCTTGCAAGCTAATCAATGTGATATCACCGAGAGGGCCCAGAGTATATCTATCCGTCATCGGGATGAACAAATTCCACTCTCGATCCATGAGCCTCAACATAACACTTTATTAGTTCTGAATCCATCTTTATAATCACCCTGTTACGGTGTGACGTTTGATGTTATCAAGAAACTCTTCCGGTGTTAGTGGTTGACATGATCTCATGGTCTAAGGATTAGGATCACTTCGTAAGTTGTTATAGCAATATAAACTCAATGACTTTGATCGTAATGCTATACTTCGGATGAATGTTCATCACACCATTACACTAATGTTGTGACCTCGTTATTAACAACATCCAATGTCCATGATCAGGAAACTTTGATCATCTTGTTAATCAACGAGCTAGTTTATAAGAGAGGCATAACTAGGAACTTCCTTTTTGTTTATTAAACACACATGTATTAACGTTTCCGTATTAATACAATTATAGCATGTAAAATAAACATTTATCATAAATAAGGAATACGATAATAACCACTTTATTATTGCCTCTCGGGCATATTCCCTTCAAATACGAGGTACACAATCACCAAACAATACTTAACTACTTGCAATCATCACACACAAGGGTCCTATAGATGATCTAGCATCATCTCTAACATTACAAGATTAAAGCTTGGTTTAATTCCTTTTATTTCTAGAAAAGTAATTTCTACTCATTGAAAAACTACTTAAGATTTAATATTCTCCAAACCAAACATGGGATCATGTTGACACATGTCATCACCACATATTTTAGTCCATGGGAATATGATTTAAAGTGGTGTCACAATTTAATAAGGTTTTACCCTTTTATTTTAATTAAATAAAAATGAATAGAAATGCCTATGTAGCATTCTTTTATTACTTAAACATTATTTCTTGCAAGTAAACCTATATATTTTTATATATTCTGAAAGGTATGGTTAAATGTGATTTTTGAGAGTTGGAATCAACTCAAAAGCTATCATGGTTTAAATTTGAAAAATGTTTGAATGCAGAAAAGCTTCTGCCTTGTTATTTTTACCATGGGTGATCTATAGATCCAAATGACTTGAATCCAACGGGCTTGGATTCAGCATTCCTAGACCTTTCTAACAAAATTAGTTTCATTCAATTTGATGCACTGAATTGATCTGGGTTGATTTTTGAAGTTGAGTACAGAAGTGAGTTTGAAACAAAATGAAAAAAGGTTTAATTCAAATAACTGGGCTGCGCGGGAAAAGTTAACGGGCCGGCCTGCTAAGCGCAGTGCTCCCGCGGGCTGCTTAAGTGGGTGTCCCCACTCGTTAGTGAGACAGGGAGGGGCGAAGCGGTACGGGGCAATGTGGTGCGTTCGATCTGATTCTAATCCAACGGCTGTGAGTCATCGTCGACGCGGGGCAATGCCGGCGAGAAAGAAACCTAGTGCGGCCAGTGAGGGGTGCTGGGGGCTCACCGGGGACGCGGGGCAATGCCGGCGGGCGAACGACGAAGTCGACGACGGCGAACTCAGGGGTGGTCGCGGCAGCTCCTGGGGTGGACGAAATCGATGACGCCCTTCTTCTCCAGAGGCGGCGGGCTCCGGTGAAATTCCGACGAGGTGGTGCTCGTCTTGCTCCGGGAACGGTGTGGCACGATCAGTGAGGAGAGGGGAGTGAGATGGTGTGAAGAAATCGACTGGGGGTGGCCTCTATTTATAGTCGAGCGAGGGGACCGACGGGGCGCACGGTGAGCTCGTCGGGGGCGATGTTACATGCGGCTATTGGCATGGGCGAAGGTAGGGGACGGTGCGGTGTTCCCTGGCGATGCTCAACGATATGGTGTCGAGGCGTGGGGCGGTGCGGCTTGGTTGTAACGCGACGGTTCTCTGCGCGTGCCCGACGGAAAATTTAAGGCCGCACAGCTCGCGTGGTCCGCGCGGTGGCGAACGAGCGTGTCTGCGGGGTTGCTGGGACTGTGGGGATTGTGTATGCACGCGGCGAGGACGGCGCGCGGTCTGTGGGCGCTGGTCGAGCTTGGCGCACGGGGCGTGCTCTCGGCATGGTTGCTGGCGAGGTTGACATGGTCCGTGCATGTGGTCCAGGGCTTGGCAACGCTCGCGTCTGGGACAGGGAGTGGTGGTGGATGGTGGGCTGCCTCCCAGACATGCTGGCTAGGCTTGCTTCTCTTCCTAGCTTGCTGTCGACATGGGGGTGACATGGGTGTGCTCGGCTGTTCACCATTGATGGCAATGCCAAGCTTACAGTAGGGCTAGTGCTTGATTTAACTTGCTAGATGATCTACTGAGATGGTTGTGAGCTAGAGAGGGAACAAGTTAGGCTTCAATCACTGCTCACTATAGTGTTTAGGATTTTGATGATTTGTGTCTGCAACCTGTTTGATAAAATGGCCGCATGAAATCAAGTTTGGAATTTTGAAAAGATTTTTGGTGGGTTTGCTAGATTGGTGCTGGTGAGTATGCAAATGCTTGGGTTTTGAAAGTTGAGCTTGTTTGAGTGGTTTTTGAAAAAGTGGGATCTTCCCATATGATAAAGATTCAATTTTGAATTGTCATTTAAACTATACATTTGAAAGTTTCTGGATGATCACAAAGTGGGACTTGATACCTTGTTATGAGTACATTCAAGGGGTGCAAAGATCCAGAAAAGTTTCCATTAGGTTCTGAAAGTTTGAGACAGCCAAAGTAGGCATGGGAGTTAAATTGGTCAAAATGACCATTCCTTTATTTTATTTGTTTTGCTTTATTTGTCTTTGGGAAAAGTGTGGGAAATGTTTTAGATGATGTTTATTTCACCTAAGAAACATTTTACAAGCAAAGAAACACACAAACAAGGTGGTTCAAAAGAATTTCAAATTCAATGCATACTCATATGCATGCCTTCATAATTTTAATTAGAAAAGTTTTTGTTAACCCTAAATTTGATGATTAGAGTTTGATGATTTAAGTTTAGTATTTTTGGGATGTTACAAATACCTCGGATACTTTCAAGATATGCATATCCATTAGGCGCAATTTTCGGTCCGACTACTCTCTTTTTTGGGTGCAAAATATGTATGTTTTAAACCTTGGACCCATGGACTTGGTCGCAACCGATCCTGATTTTTCTGAGTCCTTGGAATGGACGAGCATCTCTAATGGGAAGCAAAAGAAAAATTATAGCTCAGCAATTTTAGCATTATATGGAATGAAATAGTTTTTGGTTTTGTAGATGATGTATTATAGGGTAACAACTATCTAGCAGATGATCAAAACATGTTGGAGATAACCTTGTTGTTAGTAGTTTATGATGTTTTTATTTCGTCAATCATGCATGTAGTCAGATGTGCTGCAGTGTGTGCGTGTAGAGTTGTGTTGTTCCGTACAACACCATGCAAAGCTAATAAATGTGTTACGTTAGTCAGGTGCATGTGTCAGGCTGAGGAAAGTCTAGACGGCCAGGTTGTGTAGCAGATAGAGATGGAGAAAGAAGCGAGCGCAGGCAGTTGCGGCATGCACCAAGTGAGAGTTTATCCAGTGTGATCTTCAGAAACTTGCAAACGACTCAAAGTCTATACGTGTGTGCGTGTGTTAGTGGAGTGATTAGTGGGTCAAGCCGTTAGTGGCTTGACCAGTGCGTGTGCATGCTAGCTAGTGGGTGTGTTAGCTGCTCTATTTAATCCCATGTAATTCAGTTCATCGGGTGAGGAGAAATACAGAAAAGGCACAAGTGTGCGTGGTGCCAAAGCGTGTATTTCTTCTACCTCCTGTTCGTCTGTTCCTCTAGCCAAAGATAACAAAACAAAGGAAATTCACATTCAAACTTTGATTTAAACTTAGTTCAAACATCAATTCCAAACACTACATAGCAACAAACAACATTACACTTGTGATACTACTACAGTGCAACTAGTCCTAGTCATACTCGTCACTGGACCAGGTGAAATCCGAGTCGGAGGAGTACTCCTTCGCCATCGATGGGCCAGTCTCGTCTATGATGACCTTCTTCTTCTTCTTCTTCTTCTTCTTCTTCTTCTTCTTCTTCTTCTTCTTCTTCTTCTTCTTCTTCGCCACCGCCTTTGCGGCGTCGAAATCCTCCTCCGCACACACGTGCTCGGGATGCGCTCCGCAAACGCTTCATCGGTGCATCGTCGGACTCGCGGGCGGCGAGCTGTCGTAACGCGAAAAACTGATTCGCTCGTTCTCCTCGTTGCCCCTGCGTGGCGACAGGGGAACCCTAGCCTTGTCCGCCCCCGCCCCCTCTCTCCCCTCACCTTCCCTCGCCGCCGCCAGGAGGGTGCGCCCGGGCAAAGCCCGGCCGGCGCCGGCGCCGGGGAGTTCTCGTTGTCTCCCTCGTGGGGTTGGTCGCGGGGTCGTCAGCTGGGGCAGATCATGGCGTTGGCTTCGGGCGCCATGGCGGGGCTGCTGCTGCGGCGCGACGGGTGGCGGGGCAGGGACTGGTCCTTGGCTGGCTGGTGGTGGCCTAGGCGGCAAGGGCAGAGGGTGGCGCTGGCCGCAGCCGGCTTCCGCGACGGCGGTGGGAGCTTATAGCGGTGTCCGCGATGGCGAGGTTGCTGCTCCCCATGACGACGGCGGTGGCGCGGCGGGGGGCTCGACTCGGCTCCACGGGTGCAGTGGTGGCAGCACGGTGACGCTAGAAGAGGTCAGCGGGGTGGCGGCCGACGGGGTTGTTCCCTCGGGCAGCTCTGGTTAGCCCAGATCTAGGCCCACTTGGGCCCGATCAGGGTCTAGGGCGGGCCCTGCGCGGGGCTGCCACCCTATGGAGGCGGGATGGTGGGTGGGGCATATAGGAGGGCGGCGGTGGTGGCGGCTGTGATGCAGCAGCGTGGCGGCGGGGACTTTATGGGCCCTTCTTTGGGCCCGGTCGGGCCCGAGACCTAGTGTGTCCCTGCTGCCGCGCCCTGCTCGGCAACCGCCATCGGCGGTGGAGGTCGGTCTCCTCCGCGTGGATGTGCCGCTGCCACCATCTTGTGCCAACCATTCCTCCCCCGCCTTGCAGGTCACGCAATGAACCTGGTCATGTGGGTGCGAGTCCGTGGATGCTGGGGCGGCGGCCCCGGAAGGTGGTCTGCAAGGTGTCCCTTCGATAGAGGCGGCTCCGAGAGGCAACTTGCGTTGGTGTTCCTTAGATCGGCGGAGGCTCGACAAGCTCGGGTGAGCTTGGTGGCGTTGGATCTGTCTCTTGACGGCTGGGACTTGCCAAGGTGGCGGTTCCCTGGTGATCGACAGAGTTGGACCTGGTGCTAGGGTTGGCGTGTACGGTGGCGCCCTTGCTGTAGTGGGGCGGCGAGACTTCACGAGCCTCCTCGGGCTCGGCCAGGCCTGGCGGGCCTGGTTTGTCTTGCTGCTACATCCGATCGGCTATTGCCTCTGACGGTGGAGGTAGTTCCCTCCCGCGTGCTGAAGTCATCTCGACCCTCGTCGAAGGTCCCTCTCTCTCGGTCTTACTGGCCTCGCCTCATGGCTCACGGTGTGACGACGGCGGTGACCTCAAGACCATGTTGGCACGTGCAGGTGGGCGGCGAGTTTGGTGGCGCATTTCAAGGGGTCCGGGAGGTGGCTGTTGAGAGGTCGGGAGAAATCCCTGTCTATTTGACCCCGTCGCGGTGACGCCCACGGGTATCACCCTCCTTCCTGAAGGGCGCCAGGTGTATCTCTCTCACTCCTTCTGAGGCGTACCGGGGGAAACCCTAGGACCTGTCCGGGCAGCAGTGTCGTTGTCGTCACTCCCCTTCTTGGAGGTGTTGCTTGGTACGCGGCGCTTTGGAATGCCAGTCCCGTGGTGGTTATTCTCTGGTGGGCGCACCGCTGGAAAGTTACCTTCGTTCTTGTCGCACCACTGATGCCGGCTTTATTTTCTTTTTCCTTCCTTTTGTATTTTCTTTTGGGCTTGATTTGTGCTGCTTGCCCCAGCTGTGGTCTCGTGGTTGTATCGGTTTGTACCTTGGGCATTGTGCTATCTGGCCCAGCAGCGGTCTCACCTGTGTGCTTTATTTATAAAGCTGGGCGAAAACCTATTTCGAGCTGCTGTGGCGCACCGCGCTGCTCCCGCTCATCCCTACGGGTGAGAATGCGCGTCTCCTATAGGTTGGCGACGTCTTTGTAGTTGAGCATCGACCCCAGCAGGCCATGCTGCCACATGGCAAGGTCGAACGCATGCGCGGCCTCCTCCTTCGTCTTGAAGGTGTCGATCCAGTCACGGAAACCATCGGCGGTGATCTCCGCAAAGAAGTGAGCAGAGGTCGGCTACCACATGCCGCGGTGGACGGTGGAGCTTCACGGTTGGCGGCAGGGTGGTGGCGTGTTGATTTGGTAGGGATGACGACAGAACGAAGGTAATCTACTGGCGATGTGACAACTGCATAATCAGTGGGATGTGGCGGTGCGGCACGACAGCGGCAGAGAAGCGAGAGGGGACATGTGTGGCGGTTGGTACATGTGCGTTTACAATAGTTGGGTGTTGGGTCATTTTTTATGGCATACCCGAAAAAAATATAGGAGGGGATCTATAGGGCATTCACTACTAGGAAAATGGCTATAGGTAATCAGCACATCCGTGGCTCACATGGTTGAAGTGCCCCACGGCTAAAACAGGCGTGGCTCACCTATGGGCAGTGCCCTACTAGTAACTAGAACAACCGTGGCGCACATGACCATAGTGCGCCACAGATATGTGTGGGCTAGGGCCCTGTTGGCCGCACGCTAGACATCCGTAGTGCACATAGGGTAGGTGCGCTATGGTTGTTAGCGTCAACCGTGGCACACATGGAGGGGGTGCGCTACACCTAAGCGCAGGCCCCTCTCTGCTGTGAAACGGCCAGACACATCTGTGGCGCACTACGGCATGTGCGCCACGGATGTTACTAATCGCTGTGGCGCACTGGGGCCGAGTGCGCCACGGATGTGGTGATTTTTTGGCAGCTCCACTTTATGTGCACATGTGTGATCATCCACCACCCCACACTTCACTTTCCCCTTCTTCTTTCTCCTTAGATCTAGTCGGGATCTTCTCCTTCCCACCTCAATTACTCCACCCATTCACCATTTTTAGCATGTAGAACTTGCCTTGGATGTTACATAAGTAATTGAGGAAGGTCTCCGGTCTCTCATCTCCTTCTCCGGTCTCGCGCGCACCTCTCCTTTCCATATTTCTCGCGATTGGTCTCTCATCTCGGTAAGTTGTCCATGTAAGGATGTGTTCATGTGTATATGGATGATATGCTCATATGTATGTAGATGATCGATGCTCATGATGTGTGTATGAGAGGATCGATGGTCATATGTGTGTGTATATGGAGAGTATCGATGATGCTCATGCATGTGTGTATGGAGAGGATAATGATATGTTCATGTGTGTATGGATCGGTCTCTCTCTCTCTCTCTCTCTCTCTTGTGTTTGTATGTGAACAAGTTGCCATTTGTTTTGCCAAAATGTTGATTCATTTCCATTTTGGCAAGACTTTGGCATTTCGCAAAGGTCCTAATTTTAGGATAGGTCATGCCGAAATTTTCTATCGACCATTGCATGCATGCATTGATTATGTGGTTCTAATAGACTTCTAATTGTACCGTGTACACCGTGCAGGCAAAAATGGTGCTCATAATGAGCGAATACATTGTGGCTAGATTTTTGAAATGTGCGATAGCCGACATGATACGAAATAACAAGACGGATATAAGATGTCCGTGCAGAAGATGCAAACTCAACTGGGTGATCGACCCAGATTCCGGGAATCTACAAGCGCACCTGCTCCGCCATGGTTTCATGGATGGATACACTCGTTGGATAAGCGATGACGAAGACGATGGAGACGGTGAAGGTGGGCAACATGACGATGATCATCTTCACGGCGAGAATGGGCGAGATGATGAAGAGTCTCCTGGAGATGGTGAAGGTGCGGAAGCAGACCGGGATGATGATGATGATCTAGATGCCGGAGGAGGAGACGACGATGGAACAACGTCAGGCTGGGTGCGGGACCCTTATGTGCAAGAGCTGCTTCTCAAGCAGACGAGTAACACCAGGGATGCCGCTAGAGAGAAAGCCAGGCTTGCGCAACTTGAGAAAGACGCGGTTACTCCATTGTATGAAGGATGCAGGCCCGATGATACCCAGTTGAATGTAACGCTCAAGGCTATGGAGATGAAGGCAAAACACAAATTGAGCGACGCAATCTTCGACGATATGATGGCATTCTGGCACGATCGTCTCCCGGAGGGGAACACATGTCCAACTAGTATCGAGGATGCCAAGAAAATCATCTGTCCTCTCGATCTACCGCACGTTAGATATCACGTATGCATCAACGATTGCATCATTTATCGGGGCGAGGACACGGAGAAAACCACATGTCCGGTGTGCAGCGTGAGTCGATACAAGGAAGGGAAGAAAGCACCTCGAAAACTGGTATGGTACTTTCCTATCACTCCTCGTCTGCAGCGCTATTTCGTGGACCCTAAGGAAGCGAAGCTCATGCGATGGCATGCGGAAAGGAAGAAGCCAGGAGATGATGATGATGACCCCGAAAAGGATGAGCTGCTGATGCACCCTTCAGATGCTAGCTAGTGGAAAGCATTGGAGCTCGAATTCCCAGAATTCGGTGGAGATTCGAGGAACATCAGGCTTGGTGCGAGCACCGATGGACTCAATCCGTTCGGTAGCCAGAGCAGCACGCACACCACTTGGCCCTTGTTTGTATGGATGTACAACCTCCCTCCATGGTTGTGCATGAAGAAGAAGTACATACAAATGAGTATGCTAATTCAAGGGCCGAAACAACCTGGTACCGACATCAATCTGTATCTCGGGCTGTTGAAAGAGGAGCTAGCCACGTTATGGGAATCTGGAGCCAATACTTATGACGCCGTCGCACAAGATTATTTCACTATAAGAGCCGCGTTGGTCACTACGGTGCAAGACTATCCAGGTTGCGGGTATATCTCGGGGCAGGTTATCCAAGGATTCTGCGCATGCGTTAGGTGCATGGATCACACAAGCTATCTCCAACTAGAGAAAGATCCAGGGTCATCGAAAACCATGTTCATGGCACACCGGAGGTGGCTCGGCAAGAATGATCCATGGAGAAAACGTGGAGACCTGTTCAATGGAAAATCCGAGACCCGAGGAATCCCAGAGCATAGGAGCAGCGAAGAAGTGGAAGAGTTGCTGAAAAACTGGAAAGATTGTCCTAAGCCTGGAAAGAAGCGAAAGAGGCAGCAACAAGACAAGCCGCTGATGAAGGTATGGAAAACAAGGTCTGTTTTCTAGGAGTTGTCATACTGGAAGTTTCTCCGCACGCCTCATAGCCTCGACATCATGCATATCACGAAAAACGTGTGCGAGAGTCTGGTCGCCACCATAATCAACATGCCAGATAGGACGAAAGATGGTCCGAAAGCAAGGGACGACCTGATATGCTTGGGTATCCGGAAGGAGCTTCACGGAGGACGCGCTACTCCTGATGATCAGGAAGATGATGATGATCATGAGTCGGAGACGACACAAGGTCGTCGGAAGGGTAAAAATTTCAAGAAGAACGAATATTACTGCCCTCCTTCTTGCTTCACTCTAAGCCAGGATGAGATCAAACAGTTTTTCAAGTGCCTTCTAGGAGTCAAATTTCCTTACGGCTACGCGGGCAAGTTAAGCACATACCTAGACGAGGCAAAGCAGAGGTTCAGTGGCATGAAGTGTCACGACTGTGCCGTGCTAATGATGCAGGTACTTCCGGTCGCACTAAGAGGGATAATGGACGAGCACGTCAGTGAAACGTTATTTGGCCTCTGCAAGTTTTTCGACGTCATCTCTAGGAAGTCGATTGGCGTGAATCAGCTCGGGAGGCTACAGGAGGAGATCATGGTGATACTATGTGAGCTTGAGGTCTACTTCCCACCCGCATTCTTTGACATTATGGTGCATCTGCTGGTCCATGTCGTGGAGGACATCGTACAACTCAGGCCGATGTTCCTCCGCAGCATGATGGCGTTCGAAAGGATGAACGGACACATCAAAGGATACGTTCGCAACAGGTCCCGTCCAGATGGAAGCATAGCCAAGGGCTTTCTAGCCGAAGAGTGCATCTCTTTCTGCACGAATTATCTAGACATCGAGAACCCTGTCGGTCTTCCCATCAACAGGCACCTTGGCAAGCTCGACGGATCTGGTCACCGAGAGGGTCGTCGCATACTGCATGCAGACTTCGATTTTCGACGCGCAGACTTTGATCGAGCAAACCTCGTCGTGCTACAACATTTAGAACTGGTCGATCCTTGGGTACAGAAGCACAAAAGGTTAATCGAGAAGAAGTACAGTGATCGGGGCATACAGAGGACGCAGGGAGAAATAATCAAAGAGCACAACTCAGATTTCACACGCTGGTTTAGGCAGACACTCCTTGATAATCCCCCGCTATCGCATTCTTCTGACATGGAAAAGATCATATTCACCTTGTCGCAGGGACCGATGCAAAACCTGGTGACCTATCAGGCGTATGATATCAACGGCTACACATTCTACATGGAGGAAAAGGACAACAAGTGTGATTATCAGAACTCAGGCATAACACCGGAATTCTACACCGATGACAACATGAAGGAAAGATTCTACGGAAGAATCGAGGAGATCTGGGAGCTCGACTACTGTGGAGAAAATGTGCCGATGTTCCGTGTCAGATGGGCAAAGAGCGTCGAAAGAAAAGACCGGTATTTCACAACCATGGTTATACCCGAAGCAGCCAAATCCAAGGCCGTCGGTGCGAACGTGGCCGCGAAAAATGAACCGTGGGTACTGGCTACCAAAGTGGACCAATGTTTTTTTATTACCGACCCGACAAAGCCTAGCCGTGTTGTCGTGAGGAGAGGAAAAAGAAACATCATCGGAATGGATGGAGTTGCCAACGAGCAAGACTTCGACCAGTACGGCGATCCAAAGATTGAAGATGACGACGACTATGATGCAGCAACATACATCATAAGAAGAAAAAGGACAACCCTACCCAAAAAAGGTAGCCCGTTCGAAAGAATAAACATTAAAGTGCCGGGGCTAAATTATTCAACCGCGACAAAGAAGGGAAAAAAGATTGTAAAACGCTAACTCAAAAAATATTGTAAAATGCCTGGTCGAAAAAGATTGTAATATTCATGGAAAAATTATTATGAAATTTAGTTATACTTTGAATCATATTTGTAACACTTTTATGACATATATTATCACTTTGGGGCATTTTTGGAATATTTAAAAGTATTTTAAAAACAAAACAAAACTTGTATGGCATATATCACCACTTTTGGGCATTTTTTGGAACATTTAAAAGTATTTTTAAAATAAAAATAAAAAAGTGGGGCACCAGGATTCGAACCTGGGTGCTCACAAGTTTAGAATATAGTAGTGGGTAGAACCAGTGGGATAGACAAGAGTTCTTGCTAGAAGGAGCGTGGGACTCTTGTTATAGAGTGGTTAGATCCCAGATAGGCGTAGCACACTAGCCCGAGTGCGCTACAGATATCCGTAGCGCACTCTGGCATAGTGCGCTACGCCTATCTGGGTTTTATCCACGTCATCGATTCCAATCCCCCATCTCTCACACTCATCCCCATCTCTCTCCCAGCCCGATCGATCCCCTCCACCGCCGCCTCTAGCCGATCCGTGGAGGAGGACGCCCGTGCCGCTGCCGATCCGTGGAGGTGGAGGAGGCCCGCGCCGCTCGTGGAGGAGGAAGCCCGCGCCACTCGAGGAGGAGGAGGCCCGCGTAGCTGCCGATCTGTGGAGGTCACCGCTGCTCGAGGAGGAGGAGGCCGCCGCCGCTCGAGGCTGAGGAGGAGGAGGAGGCCACCGCCTCGCCCGCGCGCTCGTCATCATCCTCGTCTTAGAGGTGAGCCTTCTCCCCTCTCTCCCTCTCTCTCCCTCTCTCCCCTCTCCACTTCTCTCCCTATCTCCACAGGTTAGGTTTAGGTTAGGTTGAGAGTAGCAAGCTTCAGGTTAGGTTTCTATGTAGCAAGCTTCAGGTTTCTGTGTAGCAAGCTTCTCCCCTCTCCACTTCTCTCCCTATCTCCCTATTCTGTGTAGCAAGCTTCAGGTTAGGTTCAGGTTAGGTTCAGAGTAGCAAGATTCAGGTTAGGTTTAGGTTAGGTTCAGAGTAGATGAAAATGCAGTAGTAGAACAAAGATATGTGCAGTAGATTAATATAGCACTAGATGGTCATATATTCTTTAACCCAAGCATGAAATAAAACATCACTCATGCATCAAGTCCAGTAACTTCTTGCAAGTCCAGTAGATGAATATAGCAGTAGATGGTCATATTTTATCAAGTCCAGTAATAATAGACAGAGAGCCTGAGCCATTGGTTGATCAGATTAGGAAAAACTTGTGGACTGTGTAAGTGTTGAATTGTTTTTTCTTTCATTACAGACTTGCCAACGGTATTTATGGAACATTGACGATTTAGTTTGATGGAGTTTCTAATTCTCTTCCCTCTTTATAAGTTTTGTACTTTGGTCAAAATGAAAAGTGCATCAATTAGTTTCTCTTCAGCTGTTGCCAATATGCAGTGCCCCTTTGCGCTATTATTTTTTCACAATGACCTATCTGTAGTTCTTTGCAATGAAACATGGTATTAGTTTGAGTGCCCTGATTGCCCTGATTGGGGTGGTAGTGGCTGTGCTGCATGCATCTGCATGCGAGTAACTTCTATTCTAGGGCAAGGCCAGTAACTGCTTGCATCTGCAGTGGCTCAGATATGTTAATTACATATTTTATCAAGTCCAGTAACTTCTTGCATCAAAATTAAAACAAGTCTGCATTGCACCTGTAGTGGCTCAGATATGTTAATTACAAAATTGTGTATACATTGCTCTTTTACTGCTGTGAATCTTATTAATTCTGGCAAAATAAGAAGGAAACAAATGCTTTAGATTTAGTTAGTTGCTGTCAAGTTAGATGTTGTAGGTATGTAGTAGGTTAGTAGTTAGTAGTTAGCACTAGGCCAATTTAATGTATACTACTGTGCAAAGCTGAACTGAAAATTATGTTGTGATAAGATCCGTCGAGCTTGTGCTTGCCAAGGTGAACTGAATTGAACTGTGTATACTTGTAATTTGCTGTCATTTGTTCACAGAACTAAAAATTATGTTGCCGTCATTTGCTTGCTGAACTTGTGCTTGTTATGGTGTATTCTCATTTTCTTATTGCAAGCAAATGACAGCAAGGATTGTTGTTATTGTTGTAGCACTTGAAATTATTCTTGTGCTTGTATGAAGCACTTTATTATGTCCCGTATGCAGGTTCTTGTATGAAATGAGTCCTGATTTTTGCCGGAATGTTGATTAACTTCCGTTTCGGCAGAAATCGGGCACTCCTAGTTTAAGAAAGTTACCAAAGGTCATGCCGGATTTTTCCATGCATTTAACCAATTATTTGTTTTTTATTAGTGCAAAGATGTGTGACAACGACGAGGCTGGATGTTCTAAGCGCATCAGTGCTGAAGGAGAACTCAGACCTCCGAATAAACAATTGACATTCTGGGAGGCGGCCTAGCGGCTAGAAGACGATGAAGAATACCATCCTTTGGAGAGCGAGGATGATGAGATGGAAGACGCGGAGGAAGAAGCCGAAGGAACGGCGGGTGATGAAACCACTGATGGCGACGAGGGAACATGGAGTGGTAGCAATCCTCCTAAGAAGAAGAAGAAGAAGAAGAAGAAGAAGAAGAAGAAGAAGAAGAAGCCGAAGGACCGGCGCCCGAACACGGTCGGCACCGTCAGGGAGGAAATTACCGAAGTGAGCCCATCAGGGGTTCCTTTGGAGCCCACCCTTGTCGTCAAAGGGTACGGTGGGCAAGTGGCGGCGATCACCCGGACAACCATCTCGATCAACACCGAGAATCTCCGGCATAAATATAATGGCCACTTGCGCACACTCCTCTTCGAGAAGCTGCACGCAAGATACAAGTTCCCCGCTCAGTATCAGAACACAAATTATCATGGGAACTAAGTAAACAAATCCGCCCTCACAAAGATGAGCACCGCCCTGGCCAGCTGGAGAACCCGGATAAAGAAGAAGATCTATAAAGAAGGCAAAAGTCTCGAGGAGATCCAGAAGATTGACCCGTAGATCACCGAAGATCAGTTGCGGGAGTTCAAGGAGAGGTGTGAATCCGAAAGAGCCCTGGACAATAGTCATCACCATCTCGGATCTGGTGGATACAGAACCGCAGAGGCCAAATGGAATAAGGAGGACGAAGAGTATAGATCCAAGGGGATAGAAAACCCCTTTGCGAAATTCGAACCCGGGCAGGTTCGAAACTTCATCAGGGCCCGTTACCATGTGGACCCAAAAACCAAACAACTCACCGCGGATCCTGCGGTGAAGGAATTCGAGGAAATTGTGGTAAGTATAATATAATTACCGCGGATCAACTCGATTGCAATCTAATCGATGATCTAAACGATTCACTGCTACTTCTTCTGCAGGAGGAGGAAATTGTTGCTAGTCATGGATCCCAGGGTTTCTCATCCCAGGGGTCGACGGTGGCCACCCGGTGGGATAACCCTTTTAACAGGGCGATGAACCGGGCCAAGAAAATAGAGCCGGTTACGAAGAAGCCGTCGTCGGCTGGCCGTCTGGCCGGCCTCAAGGGTAAGAATTGGGTGGAT
The DNA here is from genome assembly GCA_910589765.1 of Avena atlantica. NCBI lineage: Eukaryota > Viridiplantae > Streptophyta > Magnoliopsida > Poales > Poaceae > Avena > Avena atlantica. The sequence continues at coordinate 10,237,568 of OU342734.1, read as the reverse complement.
CATTTTGGTCCACCGCCGAGGACACATGTGGCGCCGTCGGGAAGGAGCGAGGAGGAAAACAACGAGGTTCAAGAACTTAAGGCACAAGTGCCGCGGATCCCGCAGATCGTCCAAGCAAACCTGGCAATCACCCTCACGTCCTTCCTGCCTACCTTGGTGGAGTCAATAGCGAACCGGAGTGCGGGTGGTTGAGTAGGGACATGCCCAATTCCAAGCATGGTCAGCAGCCACTCGAACAACGCGGCACCGACGAATCAGGCGAACTACGTGTTCGTGACTCCGCCCGCTAGCACCGCGGCGCCGCAAGTGTTGGTGACTCCCCCTGCCATCACCGCGGCGCCGGAGTACATGTTGGTGCCCCTGCCATAGTCGCGGCGGCACCGGAGCTCCAAGCACCCGTCGGCAGGGAGAATACACCGACGGCCAGCACAGCGCCATCAAGCAGCCCTTCCGTCTCTTGCACGCCCGTCGCCGTATGCTGTGCGTCGACATTAGCCGATCTCGACGCGATCACGGTAAACAAATTGCTTTACCGCCTTTCATGCCATCTATTACTCGTATGGCATCTCTGACGACGCCGTACATGTTTTCCGCAGACGGATGTTCCTTGCACTCTCTTATGCTACGTGAACAACGAGCTGAGGGATGTTGCCAAGGGTACCATCGTTCAACCCTTGCAGCGCACGTTCCACTCAAGGCCGATGCCAGATAGCGTGCACAGGGTTAAAATTAGTCGCGTGCTAAGGGGCTGCGACGACATGGAACCTCCCATTCAACCCCCAGGAGCGGATGAAGAAGAGCCGTCTGTCCTCAGAACTTGCTTCGGCTTATTCTTGCTATGGCCAAAGAGCATGATACGTTTGGGGACGGCGGGGGCCATCACGCCACAGACAACAACACCGCCTGTCGTGCCAGCGACAAGCGGTGGCAAGGCCCCCTTACTGTTGGAATTATGCCCTAGAGGCAATAATAAAGATGTTATTATTATAATTCTTGTTCATGATAAAGTTTATATTCCATGCTAGAATTGTATTAAGCAGAAACTTTAATACTTGTGTGGTTTGTGAACAACACTGTGTCCCTACTACGCCTCTATGGACTAGCTCATTGATTAATGATGGTTAAGGTTTCCTAATCATAGACATGAGTTGTCGATTAATAATGAGATCATATCATTGGGAGAATGATATGATGGATAGACCCAAACTAAGCGGAGCAACTAGATCGTGTCATCGTGTTCATCTTTGCGAAGCTTTTCTTATGTCAAATATTGTATTCCTTATACATGAGATAATGCAACTCCCTGGTATCGGAAGAAAGCTTTGAGGTCATCAAACGTCATCCTATGAGAGGGTGATCATAAAGGTGTCTCTCAGGTGATCGGAAAGTACCTGTTGGGTTGTATGTATCGAGATGGGATTTGTCCCTCCCAAGTCGGAGAGATATACTTCGGGCCCACTCGGTAATCGATATCAACACCGCTTGCAAGCATGTGGTTAAGGAGTTAATCACAAAGTGATATCGGATTACGGAACGAGTAAAGTACTTGCTGTGAACGAGATTGAACTAGGTATGACGGTACCGACGATCAAATCTCGGGCAAGTAAAATATCGCGAGACGAAGGGAATATATATATGGGATTGATTGAATCCTGGCATCATGGTTCATCCGATATGATCATCGATGAATGTGTGGGAGTCAATATAGGTTTCCATACCCCGCTGTTGATTATTGATAGAAGATCATGTCTGCATATTCTCGAACCCGAAGGGTCACACACTTAATGTGTCTCGACGCTAGGATAGATTGGATAATTGGTTTATGAGTTTTTGTTCGGAGTCTCGGATGAGATCCAGGACATCACGAGAGGTTCCGGAATGGTCCGCAGAATAAGATTCATATAAGGCAATCCAGTTTTTGGAGTTCGAAATTGTTTTGGGTTAATCGGTATTGTACCGGAAGCTTCTAGAACTTTCAAGAGGGGGACCAACGTGGACCCACCTGCCGGGAGGGGGCATGGGCCTATGAGGGAGTGCCCTGGCCGCATTGGGCTAGGGGCACAAGGCCCCATAGGGCCCAGCCGGCCAAACCCTAGGGAAACCCTAGGGGAGCTTCTAGAAGGGGGGGAACTTGTCGCCACTCCTTCCTCCTTGGCCGCCGGCCCTAGGGCTTGGGGGAGGGGCAAGGGATGGCCGCCCACCCCTCTATATAAAGAGGGCTGGGGGCGCACCCATCCCACACCTCCTCCTCAATCCCTAGCCGCCCTGCTGCTGTCCTCTCTCTCTCCCTCCCGACTGCGAGTAGGCGAAGCCCTGCCGCAGAAACTCTCCACCACTTGCACCGCGCCGTCATGTTGTAGATCCAATCCATATCTCCACCATACTTGCTGGAACGAGGAAGGAGGATACGTCGAGGTGCCGCACGTGTGCATCTCTCGGAGGCATCGCCACTTGCGGTGTTAGATCGGATCGGATCGCGAGGAGGAGAAGCGAGTACGACTACATCACCCACGTTCCGTCGAATGTTCCGCTGTGCGAATCTTCAAGGGTATGAATATCTCATCTATCCCCCCTCGTTGTTTGCATCTCCTAGATTAGATCTTGGCTTTCCCGATCGTATCCGTAGAATTTTTTTGATTTACTATGCTGCAAAACCCTTCAGTGGTATCAAGGCTAGATCTATGCGTAGATGTGTTTCACGAGTAGAACGCAACATGGTTGTTGCGGGCGTTGATGTTTTCTGTTGCAAGCCTCTTGTTTGTGTACTTCTTATGACGCGGGATAGTGAGATCGAAGCGGTCCAGGCCAACCTTACGCGACCTCGTTTGCGAGACCGGCTCCGCACTTGACATGTGGCTTGTTCCACACATGCGGCTGGTGGATGCCTGTTTCTCTCACTATAGTTGTCATGGGATTTACACCGGAGTTTGGCAACCATAATATCACCGTTGTGGCTTTCCGTAGGTAAGAATCGTTCTTAGCTTGCTACTCCCATAAGCCACATAAAACATGCAACAACAAAGTAGAGGCGTCTAACTTGTTTTTGCAGGGAGTGTTTTCTGTGATATGGTATGGCCCAAGATGTGATGTGTATGTTGTATGCGATGATCATGTTTTGTAATGTTTCACGACTTGCATGTCGATGAGTACACAACCGGCAGGAGCCATATGGTTGTCTTTATAATTGTGTATGACCTGTGTGTCAACTTCTTATACGCCATGTAATAGCTTTACTTTATCGCTAAGTAGTTAGCAATAGTTGTAGTTGCTATTCGTGGTGGAGGCAATCATGGTGGAGTGATGGAGATCATGCCGGCACGCACAAGATGGAGATCATTGCGCGAAGATTGGCTATACCATGTCACATAGAGTTATATGCATGTGATGTTTATCCTTTTATGTATCTTATTATGCTTAGATCACGACGGTAGCATTATAAGATGATTCCTCACTTAAAGATCAAGATAAAACTGTGTTCTCCCCATGTATGCACCGTTGCGAAAGTTCGTCGTGTTCAAGCATCACGTGATGATCGGATGCTATAAACTCTACGTTCACATACAACGGGTGCAAGCCAGTTTTGCACACGCGGAAATACTTGGGTTTGACTTGACGAGCCTAGCATGTACATACATGGCCTCGAAACACACGAACCGAAAGGTTAATCATGAGTCATATGAATGATATGATCGACACTTCGTTGTCCACCATTGAAACCACATCTCTTCTCGTGAAGATCGGATTAGGTGTGGTGAATTTGGATCATGTTCACTAAACAGCTTGAGGGATGTTGAATTTAGTGGGAGTTCATCTAGTAATTTGATTAAGTTGAACTAGTTATCATGAACATAGTCTAATTTGTACTTGCAAATATTGTAGATCAAATGGCCAAGTCCAACTTCAACTTCAACGTTTTTGCTGAGAAAGAAAAGCTTAGAAACAATGGGTATAACTTCACCAACTGGTTCCGCAATTTGAGAATCATTCTCTCTAGCGGACAAAAGGACTATGTCCTTGAGAATGCACTAGGTGACGCCCCTGCTCTAGATGCGCCGACTGATGAGAAAGCTGTTTATCAATCGCGCAAAGATGATTATGGTGTGATTAAGAGCACCATGTTGTTTGCTATGGAATCGGACCTTCAAAATCGTTTTGAAGATTATCCCGGGCCCTTTGAGATTCTTGAGGAGCTAAAAACTATGTTTCAGACTCAGGCCCGTTCTGAGAGATATGAGATCTCTGAGAAATTCTTTAACTGCAAGATGGAGGAAGGGAGTTCCATTAGTGAGCACGCCATAAAGATGTCGGGCTACACTCAACGCCTTGAGAAACTGGACTACAAGATTCCAGAGGAGCTCAAGATTGACATGGTTCTGCAATCACTCCCTCCCAGCTACAAAAGTTTTGTAGTGACTCATAATCAGATTGGTTCCACTGATACGATCACCAAGCTCTTCGCTAAGCTGAAAGCTGCGGAGGTGGACATCAAAAAGGATAATCATGTGTTGATGGTCAACAAGCCCACCTTTAAGAAAGGTAAGGGAGCAAAGAAGCCCTTCAAGAAGGGCGGCAAGCGTACTGCCCCTGCTGAGAAGAAACTCAAGTCTGGACCTAAGCCGGACACTAAGTGCTTCTGTTGTAAGGAAAAGGGTCACTGGAAGAGCAACTGTCCGAAATACTTAGCGGACAAAAAGGCTGGCACCATCAAAGGTATATTTGATATACATGTTATTGATGTTTTCCTTACTAGCCCTCGTTGTAGTGCCTGGGTATTTGATACTGGTTCAGTTGCTAATATTTGTAACTCGAAACAGGAGCTACAGAATAGACGGCGACTTGCGAGGGACGAGGTGACGATGCGCGTTGGCAACGAATCAAGAGTTGATGTGATGGCCGTCGGCACGCTCTCCTTAGTTTTACCTTCGGAGGATTAGTTTTAAACCTTAATAAATGTTATTATGTGCCTGCGTTGAGCATGGACATCATATCTGGATCGTGTTTATTGCAAGACGGTTATTCATTTAAATCTGAGAATAATGGTTGTTCTATTTATATGATTAACATATTTTATGGTCACGCACCTGCTGTGAATGGTTTATTTCTCTGAATCTCGAAAGGGATGAAACACACATCCATAACATTGAGGCTAAGAGATGCAAGGTAGATAGTGATAATACTACTTATTTGTTGCACTGTCGTCTAGGTCATATTGGTGTAAAACGCATGAAGAAACTCCATTCTGATGGACTTTTGGAGTCTCTTGATTTTGAATCATTTGACACATGCGAACCATGCCTCATGGGCAAGATGATCAAAACCCCGTTCTCCGGAATGATGGAGCGAGCAACGGACTTATTGGAAATCATACGTACCGTTGTATGCAGACAGATGAGTGTTTCGACGCGCGGTGGATATTGCTACGTTCTCACTTTTACCGATGACTTAAATAGATATGGGTATATCTATTTGATGAAACATAAATCTGAAACATTTGAAAAGTTCAAGGAATTTCAGAATGAAGTGGAGAACCATCATAACATAAAATTAAGTTTCTACGATCTGATCGTGGAGGTGAATATTTGAGTTATGATTTTCTCACACATCTTAAAGCAAGCGGAATCGTTTCGCAACTCACGCCACTCGGAACACCACAGCGCAATGGTGTGTCTGAATGCCGGAATCGAACTCTATTAGATATGGTCCGATCAATGATGTCTCTTACTGATTTGCCGTTATCATTTTGGGGTTATGCATTGGAAACCGCTGCATTCACTTTAAATAGGGCACCATCTAAATCCGTTGAGACGACACCGTATGAACTGTGGTTTGGTGCTAAACCTAAGTTGTCGTTTCTTAAAGTTTGGGGATGCGAAGCTTATGTCAAGAAGTTGATGCCGGACAAGCTCGAACCCAAAGCGGAGAAATGCGTCTTCATAGGATACCCTAAGGAAACTATTGGGTATACCTTCTATCACAGAACCGAAGGCAAAGTGTTTGTCGCAAAGAACGGATCCTTTCTTGATAAGGAGTTTTTCTCGAAAGAAGTGAGTGGGAGGAAAGTAGATCTAGACGAGGTTGTTGAACCTTCTCTTGAGTTGGAGAGTAGCGCAGCACCTGAAATTGTTCCAGTGCCGCCTGCACCAACAATAGAGGAAGCTAATGACAAGGATCATGAAGCTTCGGACGATGCTACTACTGAACGTCACAGGTCGACAAGGTCGCGTGCCCCTCCTGAGTGGTACGGCAACCCTGTCTTAACTATGAGGAAGCGATGATGAGCCCAGACTCTGAGAAATGGCTAGAGGCCATGAAATCCGAATTGGGATCCATGAGCGAAAACCAAGTATGGACTTTGGTGGACCCTCCTAGCGACCGAAAGGCCGTTGAGTGCAAATGGATCTTCAAGAAGAAAACGGACGCGGATGGTAATGTTACCGTCTATAAAGCACGACTTGTCGCGAAAGGTTTTCGACAAGTTCAAGGTCTTGACTACAATGAGACTTTCTCTCCCGTAGCGATGTTTAAGTCCATTCGGATTTTATTAGCAATTGCTGCATTTCATGATTATGAAATATGGAAGATGGATGTCAAGACTGCGTTCCTCAATGGCAACATTGATGAAGAGTTGTATATGATGCAACCCGAAGGTTTTGTCGATCCAAAGGATGCTGATAAAGTGTGCAAACTTTAGCGTTCCATTTATGGACCGAAGCATCTCGGAGTTGGAACCTTCGTTTTGATCAAGTGATCAAGAGCTTTGGATTTTTTCCAAATTGCTACGAAGCTTGTATCTACAAGAAAGTGAGTGGGAGCTCAGTGACATTTCTGGTACTATATGTGGATGACATATTGATTATTGGAAATGACATTAACATGCTTAACGATGTGAAGAGTTATTTGAACAAGTGTTTTTCAATGAAAGACCTAGGGGAAGATGCTTATGTATTGGGCATCAAAATCTATAGAGATAGACAAAGACGCCTGATAGCTTTAAGCCAGAGTACATACCTAGACAAAGTTCTAAAAAGGTTCAGAATGGATAAGGCAAAGAAAGGTTCAGTGCCTATGTTGTCAGGTAAGATGTTGATAAAGGCTCAGTGTCCAGCTACGGTAAATGATAGAGAAGTTATGAGCAAAGTGCCTTATGCCTCAGCCATAGGTTCTATCATGTATGCCATGCTGTGTACTAGACCGGATGTGTCCAATGCTCTTAGTTAGACGAGCAGATACCAAAGTGATCTAGGAGTGGAACACTGGACAGCCGTGAAGAACATCCTAAAGTACCTAAATAGGACTAAAGAAATGTTCTTAGTCTATGGAGGTGATGAACAACTCGTCGTAAAGGGTTACTTCGACGCTAGTTTCGACACCGACAAGGATGATTCTAAATCTCAGACAGGATACGTTTATATTTTGAATGGAGGAGCTGTGAGCTGGAGAAGCTGCAAGCAAAGCATGATCGCGGGATCTACAGTAGAAGCGGAATACATGGCTGCTGCAGAAGCGTCAAGTGAAGGAGTTTGGATCAGGAACTTCATCACTGAGCTTGGCGTGGTTCCAAGTACCTTGGACCCACTGGAGATATTGTGTGACAACACTCGCGCCATAGCACTCGCTAAGGAACCAAGATATCATCCAAATACCAAGCATATCAACCGCAAGTTTCATATAATCCGAGATTATATAGCAGATGGAGATATGAAGATTAGCAAAGTACATACAGATCTGAATGTCGCAGATCCATTGACTAAACCTCTTCCACGTGCAAAACATGATCAGCACCTTAGTGCCATGGATGTTAGATTGTTGCCAGATGTAAACTAGATTATTGACTCTAGTGCAAGTGGGAGACTGTTGGAATTATGCCCTAGAGGCAATAATAAAGATGTTATTATTATAATTATTGTTCATGATAAAGTTTATATTCCATGCTAGAATTGTATTAAGCGGAAACTTTAATACTTGTGTGGTTTGTGAACAACACCGTGTCCCTAGTACGCCTCTATGGACTAGCTCATTGATTAATAATGGTTAAGGTTTCCTAATCATAGACATGAGTTGTCGATTAATAATGAGATCATATCATTGGGAGAATGATATGATGGATAGACCCAAACTAAGCGGAGCAATTAGATTGTGTCATCGTGTTCATCTTTGCGAAGCTTTTCTTATGTCAAATATTGTATTCCTTATACCATGAGATAATGCAACTCCCTGGTATCGGAAGAAAGCTTTGAGGTCATCAAACGTCATCCTATGAGAGGGTGATCATAAAGGTGTCTCTCAGGTGATCGGAAAGTACCTGTTGGGTTGTATGTATCGAGATGGGATTTGTCCCTCCCAAGTCGGAGAGATATACTTCGGGCCCACTCGGTAATCGATATCAACACCGCTTGCAAGCATGTGGTTAAGGAGTTAATCACAAAGTGATATCGGATTACGGAACGAGTAAAGTACTTGCTGTGAACGAGATTGAACTAGGTATGACGGTACCGACGATCAAATCTCGGGCAAGTAAAATATCGCGAGACGAAGGGAATATATATATGGGATTGATTGAATCCTGGCATCATGGTTCATCCGATATGATCATCGATGAATGTGTGGGAGTCAATATAGGTTTCCATACCCCGCTGTTGATTATTGATAGAAGATCATGTCTGCATATTCTCGAACCCGAAGGGTCACACACTTAATGTGTCTCGACGCTAGGATAGATTGGATAATTGGTTTATGAGTTTTTGTTCGGAGTCTCGGATGAGATCCAGGACATCACGAGAGGTTCCGGAATGGTCCGCAGAATAAGATTCATATAAGGCAATCCAGTTTTTGGAGTTCGAAATTGTTTTGGGTTAATCGGTATTGTACCGAAATTCTATGAGGGAGTGCCCTGGCCGCATTGGGCCAGGGGCACAAGGCCCCATAGGGCCTAGCCGGCCAAACCCTAGGGAAACCCTAGGGGAGCTTCTAGAAGGGGGGGAACTTGCCCCCACTCCTTCTTCCTTGGCCGCCGGCCCTAGGGCTTGCGGGAGGGGCAAGGGCTGGCCGCTCACCCCTATATATAAAGAGGGCTGGGGGCGCACCCCTCCCACACCTCCTCCTCAAGCCCTAGCCGCCCTGCTGCCCTCCTCTCTCTCTCCCTCCCGACTGCACGTAGGCGAAGCCCTGCCGCAGAAACTCTCCACCACTTGCACCGCGCCGTCGCGTTGTAGATCCAATCCATCTCTCCACCATACTTGCTGGACCGAGGAAGGAGGAGACGTCGAGGTGCCGCACATGTGCATCTCTCGGAGGCATCGCCACTTGCGGTGTTAGATTGGATCGGATCGCGGGGAGGAGAAGCGAGTACGACTACATCACCCACGTTCCGTCGAATGTTCCGCTGTGCGAATCTTCAAGGGTATGAAGATCTCATCTATCCCCCCTCGTTTTTTGCATCTCCTAGATTAGATCTTGGCTTTCCCGATCGCATCCGTAGAATTTTTTTGATTTACTATGCTGCGAAACCCTTCACTTACCGCCCTCGCCGTCACCTCCACGCGGTGGGTCGGGTGATCATGTTGACGATATGCACATGGCGCAGGATCCGGCCGAGGACGACGAAGACTGGAATGATCACTTCTTCAACACTCAGTTTAGCAACGAAGACCTAGCTGGTGGCCCCACGGAGAAAGCCACTATCACCAAGCGTCTGTTTGGTTCTCAGGAGACGCCTCTAGCTTGCGCCTTTACAGAGCCAGCTGATACAACCAACCGGACCTTTATTCTAAGCCCTGACACACTACGTAGGGTGGCCGGTGCTCAGATTGCGGTGCCTGCCCGCTCTCCAAAAGGAAAAAAGGGCAGGAAAAGAAAATCTAGCAGCTCGAGCCAGCCGGTGGCGTCAACAACTGCGAATCCGATCAGGTTTCGGGACGGGCCACCAAGACCCGAGGGTATTATGTGGAGGATTCATGTGGCGGGTGAGCCCATGCTACCTAAGAATTTGCGGAAGCTCGCCAGTTCGGAACTGCAGAGTGTGCATGACGGCGTGCTGACGATAGAGAGACGCCTTCTATCGGAGAAAGATCCATCGCACCCGGTATTCCTGGTTAAGGTGCCACCAGGATTGGGCTTCGTCGACAATGCCCCTGCGGATCTGTTCTTCCTGCGGTTCGACGACATCTTCAATATGTTCCACCTATACCCGCTGCACTATACCATGGTCCGTCTGTTTTCTCTCAGCCTGGCCATGCAGATCATTAGAGAGAACACACCGGGCATCGCTATAGTGGACCCCTACTACATGCGTGACGACTGCTTGGGTTCCCCCGCCGAACGACGTATCGTGGCCTCGTACCTAAAAAGAATCCTCGTGGTGAACAAGACAAAGGAATACATTCTCGTGCCTTACTTTCCCGAGTAAGTCCTTATTCACTCGCCACCGTCGATTGGCTTTATTAGATCATCATCATTCTTTTTCCAACACATTCCATTTGAATTTTTTGCACAGATATGAACACTGCACGCTCATCTCCTTATCGCCGAAGCATTCCCACACCACGTATTTCGACTCGGGGAGTCTAGAAAAGAAGAAAAACTACAACAAGATCAAGGAAGTTCTGGATGTTGCTCTCACTGGCTTTGCCTCGACGGAAGGCACCACCTTCGTGCGTACGAAGGTCAAGTTTGGCAGACACGTCTTCAACCACGTAACGGAGTTCCCCTGCGTGAAGCAGCCGGAAAATAGTAAGAAGGAAGCCTACTACACACTCCATCACATGAGGGCGTTCCTACTTGACCAGCAGAATTCTATGCTGCCAGATCATCTCAAACAGTGGGCCGAAGCAAAGGCCAAGATCACTGATTAAGATATTAGACAAGAGATGTATCGCATCCAGCAGCAGTTTGGGGCAATCATCTTTCATGATGTCATGACTTCGGGGGGGGGGGATCTTCTATAGAGGAAATATCCCGAATAACCGTGACATAGAAGATCGCCTAGGGATGCAGGGTGACTATAGGAAGTTCATGACGAGACAAGGCGTCCTCCCGTTCCCTAAGCCGAGCCAGAAGGCTTGATGTTGGCCTAGTTGTAGTTACAAACTATAGATGACCTTTGTGTGTGTGTGTGTGTACAAGTGTACATGCTACTATACTTATCTTATTAGGTTTATGAATCATCGCTTACTTCTTTTGCTTATTATTATTATATATCAATCATTGCTTGGTTTTTTTTGCTTACTCTTTGGTCCTTTGCTCACTTTGGTCCTTCTTTTTTTCCTTACTCTTTTTTCGAGAATAATGCCGATGATTGAAATGTCGTGGCACACTATATATGTGAATGTGCTACGATGGGATTGTGAGCCTTGTGATATGCACAAGTCCAGGTCTTGTGCATCCTACTTGGCTCACGGTTCCATCGTAGCATATTCCTATGTCCAACGACCTATGTATATATATGAGGCATTCTTTTTGAGTTATTTTTGTCTTTTTTGAGAATAATGCCGATGATTGAAATATCGTGGCACAATATATATGTGAATGTGCTACGACGGGATAGTTAGCCTTGTGATATGCACAAGTCCAGGAATTGTGCATCCTACTTGGCTCACTGTTCCTTCGTAGCATATTCCTGTGTCCAACGACCTAGCTAGTTATATATGAGGCATTCTTTTCGAGTTATTTTTGTCTTTTTCGAGAATATTCCGATGATTGAAATGTCGTGGCACAATATATATGTGAATGTGCTACGACGGGATAGTTAGCCTTGTGATATGCACAAGTCCAGGAATTGTGCATCCTACTTGGCTAACCGTTCCGTCGTAGCATATTCCTGTGTCCAACGACCTAGCTAGTTATATATGAGGCATTCTTTTCGAGCTACTTTGGTCTTTTTCGAGAATAATACCGATGATTGAAATGTCTTGGCACAATATATATGTGAATGTGCTACGACGGGACTGTAAGCCTTGTGTTATGCACAAGTCTAGATGTTGTGCATCCTACTTGGCTTACAGTTCCATCATAGCATATTCCTGTGTCCAACAACCTATGTATATATATATATATGAGGCATTCTTTTCGAGTTACTTTGGTCTTTTTCGAGAATAATGCCGATGATTGAAATGTCGTGGCACACTATATGTGAGTGTGCTGCGATGGGATTGTTCGCCTTGTGCTATGCACAGGTCCAGGTGTTGTGCATCCTACTTGGCGAACAGTTCCATCGTAGCATATTCATGTGTCGAACAACCTAGTTATATATGAGGCATGCTTTTTGAGTTTGGTATTTTTGATTTAGGAGTACTTTCTATAAGTGTATCTTCATATGCGACTTTAATTATATATGTTTTTTTCAATTATCGGTTAATTATTATTATCAACTTATAGATGACGTGGTACGTCGTGTACAAGGGACGGGTTCCCGGAGTCTACGATGATTGGGAAGACTGCCGGAGACAGGTGCACCGTTTCAGCGACAATAGCTACAAAGGGTACAACACTATGACGGAGGCGGAAGATAGATACACGCGCTATCTAGCGGGAGTTAGGACAAGGAACCAGATGAAGACCTACACCTTCGTCACGGCGGTGATCATGCTTATCTTATTTGGTTTTTTATCCCGCGTTTGTGTCTAGCTAGCTTCCGATCTGTAACTTGTTCGATCGACACATGTATTCGCATGTCACCAACTACTTTGTAACTTGATCGAAACAATGTAACTTATACTATGTATTCATGTATAAGACTTATCTATATGTATTTGTTTCAATCTTGTTTTTCAAATTGTGTATTTATATATATAATTGTATATCTTGTATCTGTGTGTGTATATCTGCCTGCAATATTGTATATAATCTGTATTGTATATAATCTGGCTCGGAAATTAAAAAAACAAAAAAAACACATGTGGCGTACATGACCTACCTTTTGTGGCGCACTACGCCTAAAGCGCACCTCAGAAGCTTAGTGGCGCACTGGGAAGTGCACCACAGAAGATCCTACGCGTAGAGCACCTGCACACATAGCCGTGGCGCACTAGCAGGTGCGCTACGCCTATCTCGACACAACCGTGGCGCACTAGGCAGTGCGCCACGGCTAGGAGATAGCCGTAGCGCAAGGCTAGTGGCGCACGGCTAGTGCGCCATGGATGGGCATTCCATGTGCGCCACAAACAGCCATTTTCCTAGTAGTGATACATTGAAGAACTTTTTTTTGCCTCTGGTGCCCTATAAAAAAGTATTTGGGCACACGGACTATTACAAGACATCCATTAGAGATGCTCTAACTTACTAATCCCGGTCTATCTCTGACTGTAGACCTGTTCGTCCCAACCAAAAAAGAATTGTTGGGTTTTCGTGGTGGCCGTAGACCCACTACTTGAGGACCTTCACACTATTAGGAGATAATGTTGTGAGAATGGTCATGGCAGTCCCTTTCAGGGATAGCGATTAAGTCGAATGGGGCAAGCGACAGTAAGTCATCTGCGGTACGAGATTAAAAGCACACATGGTTTTACCCAAGTCGCCTTTCTTTGCTATGATAGACACAGGGCTCATTGAGCAGGTCCGTCGGGTCGAATTTTGGACTTGTAGAGTTGTTCTTGCGATAGCCGCCTCTATTACGGAGACTGCTATTGCACTACAGGAATGGTCAAATGCGCCGACGGCCGCTTGCTACACTGACGGCCAAACTTCGGGGCCGTCGGCGTAGGACCGGACCAGGCCAACCCAAGTCGCCATCCCTCGGCGTAGCCAAGCCGTCGGCGTAGTATACTCTACGCCGACGGTCACCCTCGGCGTAGCCAGGGGACACGTGGCACATACCGGCCAACGCGGACGGCGCGCTAACGGTGCCGTCCGTTACGCCGACGGCAACCCTCGGCATAGCGCCATCCCCAGTACGCCGACGGTGACCCTCGGCGTACCCGCCACGTACGCCGACGGTGACCCTCGGCGTAGCCCTCTGCATTTTTCCTTTCTACTTGCACACTTATTTTATATTTGTATCAATTATTTATGTTCTTTTTTATTAATTGGATGATTTCGTACCATCTGAATAGCAGTCTCCACGCCCACATGAAATGTCGTTGCGAATCTTCTCACACCCCGAGAAATTTCTATATGTTTGTAAGTGTTATTATTGCATGTGGTTCTGAATAGCACTCACCACGCCCACATGAAGTGTGTGTGCATTTTATGTATCACACATTTTGGAGAAGCTGTTCAAATATTCAATGCTTTTATCGCAAGTGGTTCTGTCAACCCTACTGAGGAGCGGACGATAGTTTCTCTTGTAGATATAACATGTACGTCTAAGGGGGTAGACGATCCGAGTGTGCATAGATCAGGGTTTCGCCGGAGGAAGACCACGAGAACATCGGAATCAGATGAAAACTTGCATGTGTCCCTAGCATATGTGTGTGAGTGTGGTGAGAGGTTGGTATAGGTGCTTGCATGTGTCCCCCCTCGCATGCATGCGCTCTAACCTAGAAGCGAAGGTTCCGGACCCGTATAAGGGGGAATCTCCCCGTTGAGGTGAAACCGGGTAGGATAGTGCCCCAACTTGTGAACCAACATGGATTTACATCACCTATGACCTAAACAAACACAAAACAAGAGAGAGCTACGCCGGGCTACCCCTGTCAGAGGAACGTCTAGGGGGGTAGACGATCCGAGTGTCCACAGATCAGGGTTTCGCCGGAGGAAGACCACGAGGACATCGAAATCAGATGAAAACTTGCATGTGTCCCTAGCATATGTGTGTGAGTGTGGTGAGAGGTTGGTATAGGTGCTTGCATGTGTCCCCCCTCGCATGCATGCGCTCTAACCTAGAAGCGAAGGTTCCAGACCCGTATAAGGGGGAATCTCCCCGTTGAGGTGAAACCGGGTAGGATAGTGCCCCAACTTGTGAACCAACATGGATTTACATCACCTATGACCTAAACAAACACAAAACAAGAGAGAGCTACGCCGGGCTACCCCTGTCAGAGGAACGTCTAGGGGGGTAGACGATCCGAGTGTCCACAGATCAGGGTTTCGCCGGAGGAAGACCACGAGAACATCGGAATCAGATGAAAACTTGCATGTGTCCCTAGCATATGTGTGTGAGTGTGGTGAGAGGTTTGTATAGGTGCTTGCATGTGTCCCCCTCGCATGCATGCGCTCTAACCTAGAAGCGAAGGTTCCGGACCCGTATAAGGGGGAATCTCCCTGTTGAGGTGAAACCGGGTAGGTTAGTGCCCCAACTTGTGAACCAACATGGTTTTACATCAACCTATGACCTAAACAAACAGAAAACAAGAGAGAGCTACGCCGGGCTACCCCTGTCAGAGGAACGTCTAGGGGGGTAGACGATCCGAGTGTGCACGGATCAGGGTTTCGCCGGAGGAAGACCACGAGAACATCGGAATCAGATGAAAACTTGCATGTGTCCCTAGCATATGTGTGTGAGTGTGGTGAGAGGTTGGTATAGGTGCTTGCATGTGTCTCCCCTCGCATGCATGCGCTCTAACCTAGAAGCGAAGGTTCCAGACCCGTATAAGGGGGAATCTCCCCGTTGAGGTGAAACCGGGCAGGATAGTGCCCCAACTTGTGAACCAACATGGTTTTACATCACCCTGTGACCTAAACAAACACAAAACAAGAGAGAGCTTTGCCGGGCTACCCCTGTCAGAGGAACGTCTAGGGGGTAGACGATCCGAGTGTGCACAGATCAGGGTTTCGCCGGAGGAAGACCACGAGAACATCGGAATCAGATGAAAACTTGCATGTGTCCCTAGCATATGTGTGTGAGTGTGGTGAGAGGTTGGTATAGGTGCTTGCATGTGTCCCCCCTCGCATGCATGCGCTCGAACCTAGAAGGGAAGGTTCCGGACCCGTATAAGGGGGAATCTCCCCGTTGAGGTGAAACCGGGTAGGATAGTGCCCCAACTTGTGAACCAACATGGTTTTACATCACCCTATGACCTAAACAAACACAAAACAAGAGAGAGCTACGCCGGGCTACCCCTGTCAGAGGAACGTCTAGGGGGGTAGACGATCTGAGTGTGCACAGATCAGGGTTTCGCCAGAGGAAGACCACGAGAACATTGGAATCAGATGAAAACTTGCATGTGTCCCTAGTATATGTGTGTGAGTGTGGTGAGAGGTTGGTATAGGTGCTTGCATGTGTCCCCCCTCGCATGCATGCGCTCTAACCTAGAAGCGAAGGGGTAGAACACCGGTTCTCCAGGAGTTATAGCACTTGGAAAACGAGCACAAGACGAAATAAAAAATTATATATTAATAATATATAGTTTCTTCTATAATAGTAGACACTAAATAAAGTATCTTGTAAAATTTGATATTAAACAAAAAACCCTTCCTTCAAAAAAAACCTGTCTACCCTGGAAAAAAAACCTAGCTACGCCGACGGCTGCCCTCGGCGTATGCCTGGACGTCGGCGTAGCCCTATCCTTTTAGGGCTGCCCACACGGCCTACCCGAGCCACTCGTTGCTACTCTCCAATCCAGAGCCCGCGCCCGCGCCCGCCCCCGACCTCGGACCCGACCCCGCCGCCAGTAGCCGCCAGCTCCTCCCCCATTCCCGCCGCCTCCAGCCCTCCCTCCCCCGAGCCTCCACCGCCTCCTCCCTCCCCCTTAGCCAACGCCGCCACACCCCTCCCTCCCTCCCCCGCGCGAGCCACCGCCGCTTCCCGTGCCTCGCAGGTTCCGACCCCGCCGCCACCAGCCGCCATTCCCGCCGCCAGCTCCTCCCCCATTCCCGCTGCCGCTATCCCTCCCTCCCCCGAGCCTCCACCGCCCCTTCCCTCCTCCCGTAGCTGCCACCCCCTTCCTCCCTCCCCCGCTGCTGAGCGCCACCGCCGCCTGCCAACCGTGCCTCCCTGAGCGCCGCCGTCTGCCTCCCGCCTGCCTCCCGTGCCCAGCACCGCCGCCCCGAGCTCGTCGTACCCGCAGGTACCTCCTGTAGAAATAGAAATAAAACTAGGTAAAAATAAAATAGGTAGAAATAGAAATAAAATAGGTAGAAAATTATTTAGAATAGAATAGGTAGAAATTTATTTAGAAAATAGAATAGGTAAAAAATTATTTAGAAATAGAATAGGTAGAAATA
The DNA here is from genome assembly GCA_910589765.1 of Avena atlantica. NCBI lineage: Eukaryota > Viridiplantae > Streptophyta > Magnoliopsida > Poales > Poaceae > Avena > Avena atlantica. Next base: position 10,220,471 of record OU342734.1, on the reverse strand, counting down.
GAAATAAAAATAGATGCAAAAATTATTTAGAAATATAATAGGTAGAAATAGAAATAAAACTAGATGCACAAAGTAGAATATTTTTTGAATGAGCCTAATTATACATGTTGTAACTAAGGTGTTGTCTTTATGTCAATGTACAAACTTTGTAGTGTTTCGGGAGTGACTGTCGTTGCGGGAGATGGTGTAGGTGACACCTCGATCCCGTCTCCGAGTTCCGTCGCCGACCTCGACACTCGGTTGATCGACTACTTCCTCTACCGCCGAGGGTGAGAATCTGTTCGCCTCTCTTGTACCTAGGTTTTATTTTTGTGTCTAGATCACCAAGTCTGTCGCGTCACCTAGGCGTCATCCCGACCGTAAGCGTTACGCGACTTAATATGCATTAGTGGTCTCGCATATTTTGGACCGTAATGCTTATGGCTTTTATCGGGCATTCGGCGGATTCATAGTTGGGTTTGGTTCTCCCTAGCTCTATCTCGATTCGAGACAAGATTTCGGTGGCACCTCCTCGTTGTTCTCCGGATGCACATCCTCTTGGCTTTTTGTCGTGACGTGTATCGGGAGAGCAGCGCGGAGGTGCTGCCAAAATTCTGCTTGGATCGAGGTAGAACCAGGGAGAACTTACCCAATCTATGGATCCGGCGGCTGGTTAGGACCCTCTTTTCCTATTGGACATGTAGGTTGATGAATGCGTAAAAATATGAAGCATTTAATCTCCTGTTTGATATAAAATGTTATATTTGTTGTTTGTCTCCCAACAAAGCAAAAGAGGATGGCTGATAATGGGTGGATGTATAGTGGCAGTATTAGTGCGACTAATAAAACAGACGATTGGGTACGGAACACTCATTTGTTAGTGAATGAGTTAGCGCGTGGTTCGAAGGCAATGGTTCGGGCACTTTGTCCCTGTGCTCATTGCACTAAGCGTCATCGTCAGGGAAAGGATGACATGTACAAACACCTTCTGCAATATGGGTACATGTCTAACTATGTCACGCAATTCGACTTTGCTCGGTACGAACGTGACAGAGGTGAGGTGATGCGTCATCGGCTCAATGGCAATGAGCACGATGGGATTAGAAACATGCTAGATGATCTTATCGATGCCGACCAGCCGAATTCGCCACCTCCACGGGAGGAATCACCAGAACCGGAGGAACCGCTAGAACCGGAGGAACCGGAGCCAACCGCGAAGGCCTTCCTTGATATGATGGCCACGGCTAAGAGGACTCTTTACGAGGGTGCAAAGATTTCTCAGCTCGATGCCATCTCTCAGTGTCTAGCCGACAAGTGCCAGTACTCCGCCACCCGTTCTCACTTTGAAGCTAATCTGAGAATATGTGGTAACATGTTGCCCGAAGGGCATTGTCTGCCTAAAACCTTTCATGAAACGAAGAAACTCATGAAGGAGCTCAACATGGATTATGAAAAGATAGATTGCTGTCCAAAAGGCTGCCTTTTGTTTTGGAAACAGTTTGAGGGTGACAAGTACTACTCCATTTGTAAGGCCTCTAGATATGAAGAGATAAAGGGGAAGGATGGTCAGGTGAGGCAGTCGAAGGTCGCTAAGAAGATACTTCGGTATCTCACATTCATAAAAAGAATCCAGCGGCTTTACTTGAGCGAGGAGACTGCCAAACAGATGACGTGGCACAAGAAGGGGAAAAGATACAAGGACGAGCACGGACGGAAGAAGATGGGACATCCATCTGATGGTAAGACATTGAAGAACTTCGATGACAAATACCCCCGGTGGGCAGAAGAGGCTCGGAATTTTAGAATTGCGATAGCAACAGATGGCTTCAACCCATATGGTATGTCGACGGCCTCGTACAGCTGCTGGCCGGTGTATGTTATTCCGCTCAATCTCCCTCCCGGAGTATTAATGCAACGGAAGACCATGTTTTTGTCGCTGATAATTCCAGGACCTGAGTATCCAGGGAAAAACTTGCTACATGCAGCCGATTGTGGATGATTTGAACCACTCTTGGATACACGGGACGTTGACAGACGACCGAGCATCAAAGAGAAACTTTTTGATGAAAGTTTGGTTGCAGTATACTATGCATGACATGCCCGGGTACACCCTAACGTGCGGATGGTGTACAGCTGGTAAGTGGCCATGCCCAGTGTGCAGGCACCGACTTGAGTTCCTTTGGCTAAAGTCGGGTCGCAAATATGTTGCGTTTGACACGAATCGACAGTACCTCAAAAGAAATCATTCGTTCAGAGAAGATAGAAAGAACTTCAAGAAGGGCAAAGTTGTTCATGAAGTTGACCCCCCAGGTGTGGTACAACCAGAAGATCACGGTCGCTAGCCACTTCTGGGCTGACAGGGGCGTGAGGGTCAGGAAGGAAGACATTGTCGGTAGGAACCCTAATCCTGAGTACTCGATGACGCCAGAAGAGTACATGTCGGTGAGTAAAATGTCAATGGGATTCTACATTGCTGCTAAGTTGCCATTGCATTGTCTGGAGTTGAGTATTGCATTTTCAGGTTATCCCCGATTGGGCCGAGCCGCATCGACTCGCATGGGAGGAGCTGGTTAGGACGAGGTGGCTCAGAGAAGACGAGGAGTTTGCAGCCTTGTCGAGGCGGAACGCGGATAACCGAGGCAATGGTGGAACGCACTACGCGGAAAACCGCAACTTTGACCGCTTCAAGGGGAAGGTGGTACGTATATACATGGAACGACCTGCGTGTATTTCTCGTCATGTTTGTACTTCATATGCATAATATTTCTTTTCGCGATACAGGTGGCTGAGACACAACCCGGGGAGGTGATTCATGACATCGCCGTCTATGAGATGATGCGGCGAAAGAAGACCAATTACTCGGAGCCTCAACCCTCATTGCCCGTGTACTTCATCACTGCCCAGAACGACTTGGGGAAATACAGCATGATGGTGAAGGCTCGTCACCCACATGCGGATGACCCCATTCACGCGGAGATCGACGAGGAGTCGTTGGTCCTGTCGGGGCACGGATTGCAGCATGGACGCATCAAGATTCTGAATAAGAAGGTCAAGCCTACCCTCAGCACGAGCTTCAGCCGTCTCAAGGCTACCTACCCCGCCGACGGCCCCCCTATCCCGCCTCGTGGCCAGCCTCGTCGATCCAGAGATGATGTAAGTTTTTCTCGTTTTCATCATCTTTATGACTTTTGTTCCTGCATGGCTGACCGCTGACGAGATTCCTTGTATTTGAAATTGTAGCCTGAGTTAGACGCGGCCTACGATGCCGCTCATGAGGAATATCAGGTGGCCTTTTGGCAGCATCAGGAGGCGAATGCGATCTACATGCAATACATAAATGTAAGTCCGAACCTTTATTTTTGCAAAAGATACAAGTCCCACTTCCCCCCGTTTGTTGTACTATGGCCTGCCATCTAAACTATCTTGCAGGCCATGTTGGTGAATATTCAAACTGGACAGAATAGAGATTTAGGGCCCGTGCCTCCCATGCCAGGGCCGGCGCCATTTTTGCCATTGAAGGACAGCTTCGCTAGGACCTACTACGCATCGACACCGGTAAGTTCTTTGCTAACCCACTGGTTATCGCTTTACTTTGCCTCGCAAGTTGCTATCATGTAGGCAACATGTAGGGAACGGGAGCTTCTGGGAACCGGCACTTTGGCCACGCCTCGCCGGATGGGCGTCAGATCACACTGCTTCATGACAATGGTCCATCTCCTGGCCATTCTGCAGCTGGTTCTCCCGAGCTTCACACTTCTCCTACTCCCTCGCCAGGTGGCTCTTCTGCTGCTTCTACTGGACGTAACCCTCGCCAGAGGTCGCCACTTTTCACCAGGGGAGATCTCGGGTACACCCCGTCTCCTCCAGAGTTGTAGGCATGTGTGATGATGTCGATGATCTTGTATGACTGATGTATGGATGATCTTGTATGACTGATGTATGGATGATGTTGATACATGTATGGCATATGTGATCTTGTTTCAATTGGTGTGGAATATATATTGCATTGAAATTTGTTGTTAGTGTTGCTGTGAGTGGTGCTGTGAGTGTGCTGCTATGAGTGTGCTGCTGTGAGTGCTGCTGCTGTGAAAAATTCAAAAAAAAAACTGTGCATGTGATACGCCGACGGCAATGCCCTCGGTGTAGCCCTCTCCCATGTGCCATATGGTCAGGGCTACGCCGAGGGCACTGCCGTCGGCGTAGCACCTGCCCCTACGCCGAGGGCAGGCCGTCGGCCTAGCGTCAGCCTCGCGTCAGCCTGGGGGGCCCAGGCGGTGGACACGTGTCCACTTACGCCGAGGGCGCGGCCGTCGGCGTAGCCCCCTCCTGGGGAGGCCCAGCGCGAGCCACGTGGCGACCATACGCCGAGGGTACGGCCGTCGGCATATCCGGTGCGCCGTTAGCGGCCGTGTAACGGCAGCGCTGCCGTTCGCCGATGGCCGTTACGCCGGCGGCCACGCTACGGTCGTCGACGTAGGCCTACGCCGACGGCCAGAACGTATGCCGACGGCTGTTTTCGCTCCGCCGAGGAGACTATGCCAATGGCTGCCCTCGGCGTACCGTACGCCGACGGCGAAACTGGCTATGCCGAGGACTTTTTGCCGTCGGCCTAGCCGTCGCGTCCTGTAGTGTTGTGGTAGCGCTGGGTGTAGCCAACGTTGGTCTTGAGTTTTACCATGTGCTCTTATCTACTTCCTCCTTTGCTATCAGGTTTGCAAATTCATGAGCTTTCTCTTTCATTCATTGGTTGGCATTGTGATTTCTTGTGCTAGGTCATACATGAAAGTGGGATAATCGGATTTATATGCCTTGTTGGACACAGTTTAGTGTTAGTTCAAATGGAGTTTAGTGCTATCATAAATGGCGGTATCGATGTTTTTAGTCCTAACTCAAACGTAGCCTTCCCTGTGTTGGATGTAATTTAGTGGTACTAGAAATGTAGTTCGGCGATAGGCTGATGGCACATCGCACTAGTGCTGGGTTCCAGATAGGTTTTCTCTCTTTCTTACGCACAATAAGAACAACTCCAGTAGTCGCGCTAAAACGCGTCCATTGACGAGGGGTAATCTCGGCAATGCCCATTATTATGGACTTAGGGTTTTTTGAAAAAGAGAGTGCTGGTAAAACCGCACTTAGGACATAATAATGTTGTGTTCGGAGAATTTTAAGTGTTTATCATTTCCATAGAGTGAAATATAATGCATAAACTTGCGTATACAAAAATTATACACATTTAAACACTGTGAAATCGTACTTAATACGTTTTCAGTTTGCCAAAACTTTCACCTGGCAACGAAGGATTTTTCCAACTGAAGACTTCATATTATTGTTTTCGTTACATCACCGCACAATGCAAGTCCCAGGTAGTTTATGAACATAGGCAATACGTACTTAGTATTTCATTTGTCTGCCAGAGATGTAATTAAATCTTCTCCACACTGTTAGACTGGTAAACTGAAACACATATTCTACTCGGGCCTGGACTTGTATCATGAACATGCCAGCCGCGGTACTATCTAGCGGGCAGGGGCAGCTCATATCATATTGGTTCCCTCCGGTGACAAACTGCCAATACATCCACCGTCCTGTGTTGAACAAACGATACGATCGATCAGGATCAGAACGCTCAGCTTTGTCACGTTTGTTGCTTAATAATAATTCCAATAGCCAAAGTGCTATTCCCTCCCACCTTTCTTCCTTGTCTTTACTCAAATTCGTCAGGCTGCAGTTGGCCGTCCGTCGCACTCACTGCTTAATTCCAAGAACTGATAAACCCTTTCCAAGCACATGAACATTAGTCGATATAGGATACAAACGAAGATATGTAGCATCCAATTGCTTTTCATATCCAAATCGGGTACCGGGAACAAATTTCCAGATGTGCAAGAATAATTCCTAAAAGAAGAAGAATTGCATTGCATTGCATTGCATTGCAATTGAGCCATTTTCTTCACCATTCATTTCTAGATCAGGACCTTGGAAGAGAAGGTGAGAGATGCGTAGGTTGTGAGGGAGAGACAGAATTGGAAATGAGATGATGAGATGAGGACGAAGCGTGAAGTGTGCACCTCACATGTGCATACAATACAATACGGGAGACGGGAAGAGAGAAGGGACGCGATTTTTTTAGCGGAGCCGGTCCCTAGCAGACAAGCATCGCCTAGTGAAAACTGCTTCGTGATTCGTGTTATATTTTAGTGTATCTTTATTTTTCATTTGTGTATAAAAGAAGCCAGATTAGTAACGGTATATTGTGTATATTAAATACCACATATTTACCCATCTCGGTTTACACTCAATGACATGTGGTACCAGTAGTTTCTGTCCCACACGTAAGAGAGTGGTGGGTACGTTTGCATTGAAAAGTGTAATATTGCTGTCAGCTCACCCATGCTTTCTAGTTTCGTTCTTAAAATTGTATCCTTTTTATCTTTTGCACCGAAAGTCAGATTTCTGATCTGTTTTGATATTTGAGTTTCTCGTGATTAAATCTTCAAAACAAGATCAATCTTGGACATATTTTTTAAAAAAAATAAAATTTGAATTTTAAAATTGTACTGGAATTGAAATGAATTTTTAATGAAATAATTTATCATATTTGACTTATTTCATATCAATATGATATAGTATGCTCGAGTATAATAGAGGTTCCATGCATATATTGTGTTACATTTTATTTTGATAACACATATTTTATAATACTTCTCGCATATTTGTTCAAACTTAGATGAAACAGCATTGAAACTTAAAAAAAAATTGACGAGTCATGCTTAAATAGTAATTGACCGAAACAGATCCGAAATCATTGAAATCTTCTTGGAATGCTTTTCAACTTTTCGAAACAATGAGATATCGCCAAAAACATTATGGTAAAAAAATGTGACAAAAAGTCGAAACAATGAGATATATTTTATAAAACTCTGAAGTGAACTAAATCTACTTTTGAAAGAAAAGACATATAACAAAAATTTGGGTGAATCATATTATTTTTAAAGAAATGTAACTTGAATATTTGTGACAAAAAAAGAATCATAAACTTATATTATTTTTCAAAATTACTCAATGCAAGATTTCAAATTGCATTGAAAATATTAGATAGATTCACGGTCAACTGAGATCGGCTACTAGCTCCGGTGGAATCAACACAATAATCAGAGAGAGCGCGTCGAGTAGTAGCAGACACAGCCACATGGTGGGGTCCACAAAATAGCAGTAAATCAAAGATACACAGATTAATACTAGCCTCAAGGTATGCAATTTACACGAATCACGAAATCTATTTGTGGTAGATTTTTTACCGGTAGGAACCGGTTCGTTAGAAAAGACTTTGCGGAGAGAGAAGTGCACATATGCGTAGTGGAATTTACAAAATGTACAACACGAATCTCAACAATGTGATGGACGGTAGAGATAAGTCCAACACCCCACAGACCACGCGCTAGTGGAAAACCCGCGCTGATAAATTCTTGTCCTCTGTTCCTTCACTCCTCTAGCTCTGTTCTTAGAACAGACAGCTCCTCTGCTCGCCAGCACCTGCCATGGCCGAAATGGCGCTCCGACCCCTAGCCACACTCCTCCTCATGTGTTCCCTCCTCCTTGCTTTCGTGGCCGCCGGTGAGCGCGAGCGCGCGGCGTACATTGTCCACATGGACAAGTCGGCCGCGCCGCCGCAGCACCAGGGCGACAGCCATATGTGGTTCGCGGCCATCCTGGCTTCCGTCGCGGACGCGTCGCCGCACGGCTCCCGTGATTTCCCGGAGAATTTGTACACATACACGGCCGCGCTCCACGGCTTCGCGGCGACGCTTTCCGGCGCCGAGCTCCGGGCACTGCGGCGAACACCGGGCTTCGTATCGGCACACCGGGACCGCCGCGCCGCCGTCGCCCACGACACCACCCGATCCCAGCATTTTCTCGGCCTCAGCCTGTCCAGCGGGCTGTGGCCGGCGGCGAAGCTCGGAGAGGGCATGATCATAGGCATGGTGGACAGCGGCATCTCGCCCGAGAGCAGGAGCTTCGACGACGCCGACATGCCTCCGGTGCCGTCCCGGTGGCGCGGGGTATGCGAGCCGGGCCAAGAGTTCTCCGCCGACAAGTGCAACCGGAAGCTGATCGGGGCGCGCTACTTCAACAGGGGTTTCGTGGCGAACTATCCCGGCGTCGCCATAGACATGAATTCGACGCGCGACACGGAAGGCCACGGCACGCACACGGCGTCCACCGCGGCGGGCAGCGCTGTGCCGTGCGCGTCCTTCTTCGGGTACGGCCGCGGCACGGCGCGTGGAGCTGCTCCGCGCGCCCACATCGCCGCCTACAAGGTCGCCAGCTCCAGCATGGACCCGGTGATGTCCGACGTCCTCGCCGGCATGGACGCGGCGATCGCGGACGGCGTCGACGTGATCTCCGTCTCCATTGGCTTCGACGGGGAGCCCCTGCACACGGACCCAGTGGCCGTCGCCTCGTTTTCCGCGATGGAGCGCGGCATCATCGTGTCTGCATCGGCGGGCAATGAGGGCCGGAACGGCCTCCGCACATTGCACAACGGCGTGCCATGGCTGCTCACCGTCGCGGCCGGCACGGTGGACCGGCATATTTTTGCTGGTACTGTGCTCTACGGAGGTAGCAACACGACGCAAGGGAGCAAGACGATCGCCGGGATCACTGCGTACCCGGCGAGCGCTTTCATTTCAGCAACGGAGCTGGTGTACGACGAAGCCTTGTCCGCGTGCAACTCGTCCAGTCTCCTTGGTACTCTGCTGACGGCAAGAAGAAGCTCCATCCTCGTCTGCCGTGACACTGGGACCTCCGTCGCAACGCAAATGGACACCGTCTTCGAGGCTGGCCCCGCTGCTGCGATCTTCATCACCAGCCATGTACCTGTATTCCTTGAGTACCCTCTGCCGGCGATCCTGATCAAGCCGGACGACGCGACGGGCCTGCTCAAGTACATCGCCACCAGCTCGAACCCGACGGCCACCATGAGATTCCAGGAGACGTTCCTCGAGGTACGGCCGGCGCCGGTGGTCGCGCCGTACTCTTCTCGAGGGCCATCGCGGAGCTACGCCGGCGTGCTCAAGCCGGACATCATGGCGCCGGGAGACAGCATCTTGGCGTCGTGGATACCTGCCTCCCTGACGGCGCGCATCGGCGGGACTGCTCTGGTCGGCGACTTCCGCGTCGACTCCGGGACGTCGATGGCGTGCCCGCACGCCAGCGGCGTGGCGGCATTGCTGCTGGCGGCGCACCCGGATTGGAGCCCGGCCATGATCAAGTCCGCCATCATGACGACGGCGAGCTCCCTCGACAACACCCTTGGTCCGATCACCGACGGCAACGGTAATGGCGTCGCCAGCCCGCTCGCCATGGGGTCCGGCCACATCGACCCGAACTCGGCGATGGACCCCGGTCTGGTGTTCGACGCGGGCCCGGCGGACTTCGTCGCGCTTCTCTGCGCCGCCGAGTACACGGAGGCCCAGATCGCCGCGATCACGAGATCGTCATTCAACTGTTCCGCCGGCTCGTCCAGCGACGTCAACTATCCGTCCTACATCGCCACCTTCGGCGCGAACGCCACCTTCGGCGCGAACGCCACCTCCGGGGAGGCGCGCTTCAAGAGGACCGTGACGAGCGTCGGGGAGGGCCCGGCGACGTACCGCGTGTCGTGGTCTTCGCCGAGCAGCGTCGGCGTGTCCGTGACGCCGCAGACGCTGAAACTCGGCGGAGCGGGACAGAAGGCGACGTTCGAGCTGAAGCTGAAGCTGAACGCGCCTACCGGCGGCGAGCCGGCTTTCGGCGCACTCGTTTGGGCCGACGACAGCGGCAGGTACCGGGTCACCACCCCCTTCGTGGTTCTCTGAACCCTGACCGAGCGCGCCTCGTCCGAATAATGCTGGCTTGGAGAGATGATGAGTTTGACTTGATGGGTTTATCTGAGGATGTGTTGCTACTACTAGCTTGTTTTAAGATTTAAGTTGTTTCTGTCATGTTTGAATCCGTGATTTAAGTTGTTTCCCCGCAGCGTCTCTTGGCACCCCGTTAGCCCCCAGTTGAACCTGCGCCACCAATTTTCCCGCCATAGTCACGCCACTTCCGCTCCAACTCCGGTGAAGTAGACCACTCTCCAAACCAGTGGCCTTTCTTATGTTCCCACATTTTTCTGAACGCTTCTGTCGGCAATTGCTCTGGTTTTGAACGACAGAGAAGGCGGGAGCTCGTGACCTCGTGTAGCTTGTAGCTATATTACACGGCCCGTATATCGCAGGCATTTTTTCACGGCCCATTAACGTATATAATTTAGTTTTTATTTTACATAAATCCTGGAAATATATTTTTTCTTTTGCAAAAATTCCACTAAATAATCGTGGACCGTAGTAGAAAGAGAGATCATAAAAGTACTCCCTCCCACCCATATTAGTTGACTCAACTTTCATGCATCTAGACTAGATACTTAACTAGATACATATGAATCTAGATAAAAAAGAATCAACTAATATGGATCAGATGGAGTAATAAAAATTACAAATAGGTTTGTGGACAAATACAAACACTAGCAGAAGCCGAAGGCCGCCGCCCTCGCCCCTCCAACACGGGAACCGCCAAATCTTGTTCTAGTAGAGTTTGTTATAGTACACATACAGAAAGTCATCAGCATCCACTACAAAAAAAAATGAATTAAGAACTCAAAAAATTCTAAAATGAAATTTTCAAGCTTATATCAGGATATTTTATATTCACACGTCAAAGTTTCGCAGAAGAGAAACACTTTTTGCAGCAAGTGTAAAAGGACAACAGTAATCATACAATTGATAAGTGTTGTTTGTATTGTATGGGTCATGTCATAGTGGATACAAAAATCTAACATTTACACATATTTCTACTAAAACGAGACTATATTCATCCACAATGCTCGTTAACTTTATTTAGCGCTGCAAATCAATTTGTGATTGGATGGCTAGGAGGGTGATGTACTACCAGTCTACCAGAGTTTAGACCCAAGTTTAACACTGTGTGTTACATAAAAGACGGAATATATTTTCCGTGGAGGCGACGTTCTCATAGTTATCATAGGGTAAGGTGTGCGTGTGTACTTTCGTATGAATGGATGCATGTGAATATTATGAGCACCTAACTATTGTACTATGATTTAAAAGAAAACTTTATTTAGCGCAAGGTGTCACTTGTTTTTCCCTCTTGTTTGGAAAGGTGCCACTTATGGCGTGTTTCGGTAAACGGCCAACTTCACAAAATAACTCCGTTTGGCTGGGCTAGAAGCCTATGTGTGCCGAGTCAGCCTGCTTCTGGCCCGTGTGAATGTGATGGAATTGAGTCCCATGTAAAGATGATAGTTTGGAATATTTAGAATACTCTGTATTTTAGTCTATTTTTAAGTAACTAAAATAATTTTATTAAAAATGATGATTTGTAAAAATGTAGTTTACTTTTTATTAAAGAGCGTAGAGGATGCTCAAAAGTTTACACACTTCCATCCTTAGCCCCACGTGCACTCTTTTTTTCTCCGGTTGTCTTCCACAACGCCCCTCTTCAATTCCCCACATCCCAATTCCCCAATTCCTCTCGTCAGTCGCCCTCCCTACCGTTCTCGGCCTACCAAAACCTCGTATTGATGGACACCTTCGTTGTCGTGGCCTCTGGAAGAGTGACATATAAAGTTGATGCGCCTCGTCGGCTAGCGCACGTGGATCGGGTCGTGTAAGGCCAAAGCTGTCGTCGGGAACATGATGAAACTGACATCTTGGTCACGACTGGGGAGTGGATGGAGCCATGATCGGGGTGGTGGCGGGGAAGGACCTCCCGGCTTGTAGGTTATTGGTTCGAGTGTTGGTCAATAGATGCAGGGCAGTGCTGGCAGGAGCAGCGCCTAAAGTAGGTCTACCACCGACGGTGGCCAGCTGGAGGAGGAGGAGGAGAGCGAGGCTCGAGGTGGTGCATGACTCTAGGGGGGATGCAGGGCGTTGCTCGACTTCTCAGGGGATGTGGACGGTCATGGACAAACGTGACCGGACGAGCGAACAAGGGTACTCCCTCTGTTAGGGATTATAAGGCCTATGAGTCACTTTGATAGGATTAAGAAAATCAATAACTCACCCTCTTAATTACTACATACACCAATAGTTATACATGCATGAGAGAAGAGAAAGAAAAAGAAGACCATGTATTGGATGAGAGATGGTAATAAATGAGAAAGGACTTATAATTTCTAACATTTTAAAAAAGCTCTTAGGCCTTATAATCCCTCACGGAGGGAGTAGTAATGCAGCAGGGGAAATAGAATGGAGTCAAACCGTCCTCACTTGGCGGTGTCATATGTTTATAATATCCGACTGTTCTATAATTATGCCGATCCGCGAATTCCTCATAGTGGTGGTGGTGCTCCGAGTTTTGTACAACAAACTGGGCTAGCTTCTGGGATCTAGCTCTGTGAAGTTAGACTGTTCGGCAATGCTCCCGCGAGGGTAGCTTGAAGCTAGATGACTTTTTTTAGATCGAAAGCTAGAGGACTTCAAAGTTCAAACACGACCCTAACAAAATGTTCCCAAATTCAGTTTTAGAGAAAAACCTATAAGGAAAATGGGCCTGTCCACCAGCTTTAGAGCATCTCTAGTCGCCTACCCAGGAGGCCGATCCGGACGACGAATTTCGGTCCGGACGACGAAAATTGGCTCAGTCACGTAGCCAAGGACCTGTTTCGGCCGAATTTAGGCCAATTTTGGTCCGGACTACCTAGGCCAAACCCAGGTTTCCGGGTACGCCCTGGGAACGCCGGACTCAGCGAATTCGGCGAAAAAAACCGAAGCGGCGCGTGGACCCGCCGAGTCAGTGATGAAAGCCGAGTCGTCGTCATCCTCGGCCACGCGTCGACCGCCGGACATTAACTGCCCGTCGCGTCGGTCACGCGTCATCGATTTACAGCGCCACCGTCGCCGCCTCGGCTCCCGCGACGGACCGGCGGGCACTAATTTCCCGTCGTTTGCCCTTTTCCCGTCCTCGCCGCTACACCGCTCTCGCCCTCGCCGCCTACCTCGGCCTTTATAAGCCGTACCCCCGCCGGACACGCAGATGCCTCCGGGGTGGAAGCTTGAAAGAGCATTTTTCTATCCCTCGGATTTTGATGTTTGATAACAATACACTTATCGATTTAACTGTGTATTAAGTTTATCACAGGATTGATAAAAGGAGGCACAAGTTATGGCATAGCATTTCCCCTTGCAAAAACTTCTGTGTCAACCGTGCAACCGGTACTACCGCTTGACACCGGTACTACTGGTTCCAGTACCGGTTGGCACTGATCAAAAGAGAGAAGGGTGTGTACTAGTCAGTACCCACCGGTACCACGAAGCGGCACTACCGGTCCAACCGGTAGTACCGCTTGGTACAAGCGGTACTACCGCTTGAGGCGGTCGTACCGCTCGTCGGTACCGCTGCATACTGACTAGCACCCACCCCTCTTCGTTTTGGTCAGTACCAAGCGGTACTTGGGACCGGTACTACCGCCCGAACCGGTAGTACCGCTTACTACCTCCGGTACTACCGCTTGGGGGTAGTACCGCAAGGGCGTACCGCCCAAAGACTGAAGAACAAGGTCACCATCGGTACCTGGTCCGGTACTGGACCGGTAGTACCGCATGCAAGCGGTACTACCGCTTGAGTACCGGTACTACCGGTCATTAAATGCTCCAACGGCCATATATTTCGTGGAGGGGTATAAATACCCCTCCACCTACCTTGGGACAAATGGCTCAGCACATTAAAGTCATTGCCCACCATTGGAGTCCATTGGAGCCACTCAAATTCTCAAGATCTCCTCATCCAACCACCCAAAGTCCTTGATCTTTGGGGAATCGAAGGAGGAGGCCCCGATCTACTACTTCACCAAAAGAGATCTTCATTTCCCCCTCATTTCATTGAGGGCCCCTTTGCTCTAGTGTTTTGTTGGAAACCCTAGCTCTTGTTTTTGTTCTTACAAGCTTGTCTTTGATTGCTTTGACAGCTTGCTTGTATTTGGGAGCCTCCGATTAAGTTGTGGATGTGTGCCCCAAACTTGTAACGGTGTCGGCTTCCACCTTGAAGGTTGCCGATATAGTGGAAGGTGAATCGATCCCGTTGGGGTGAGATTCATCGGAGAACAAGGGAGGCCTCTCGTGGCGTTGGTGGTTTGAAACCACCCCCTCTCCAAACGTATACGTACTTCCCCTCAAAAGGAAGGAACTACGGGAAACATATCCTTGTGTCTCCGCATCCACTTTTCGGTTACCTCTATCCTTTACCGCACCTTACTTACTTGTTACTACTTTGTGTTGTGGTAGCTCTTGCATATTTGTCATATAGGTAAATTCACCATAGTTGCATTATCTAGAGAATTTACCTTATTGTCAAACCTTAATTTGAAAAAGAAGATAATTTGAAGTAGAACCTATTCACCCCCCCTCTAGGTGCCCATACGATCCTTTCAATTGGTATCAGAGCCTCGGCTCTTTATTCGGGCTTTACCGCCTAAGAGATTATGGGTAGCCAAGAAGGGGATGGTGGTAGTGAGTCAACCCCGGTGACCATGGAAGATCTCAGAAACTTGGAAACAAGATTGAGCTCTTCCTTGGTCAACGAAGTCAAGAAGATGCTTGAGCAACTTCTTAAAGACAAAGATGGCTCATCACCCCCATCTCCTCAAGAGGAACTACCATCCGTACCTAAAGGGAATACTCCAGTATCCCACGAAGGTATGGTGGTAGGGGATAAACTAGACAATGCTACTTCCTCCACACGACTTGATGGGGGGAAGGGCGAGCACCGTGATTCTTGGTACTCTCCCGATCCTCCCATCCCTCACCCTCATGTGTACAATAGAGGTGACCCACCTAAGCTAGAAGAGTCTGCTACTTTTGCTCAATGGCAATCACTAATGAGAACTCATATGCGTAGCTCTTGCATTGAACTATGGAACATCATCGAGCATGGACTCTTTATTGGGGATCCAAACAACTTGACAAGAAGAGAGGTTGTCAATAGTCAACTCAGTGCCACTGCTTTGCATATGATTCAACAAGGATTGGGAACAAAGGATTATCCACACATTGAGCACTTTAGCATTGCCAAGGAAGCTTGGGATGCTCTCACTGTGTTGTTTGTTGGAAATGAGAGTATGAGGAGGAACAGATATGATGCTCTAAGCAATGAAGCCGAAGGCTTCTACATGAAAGAAGGTGAAGATCACGAAGACATGTATCGAAGGCTCAAGACCACCGCCACCGCTTTTAGAAATGTGGGTGCCTCACATGTGGATGATGCATGGATAAAAAGGAAATATGTGAGTGCACTCATGCCTTTTGAGCCCACCGACTTGAAGAGCTTACAAGGAAGACACAACTACCATCTCATGACCTCAAATGAAGTTATGCAAGAGATGGCCGCTTTCAAGGTCGCCGCCAAGAACGCCAAAGATGCCCGTGCTCGTGCCCTCGGTATGAGCAATGTGGTCAATGTTGCTTTAAAGGCCAAAGTTGTGGACTTTGAAGATGAAGATGATAGTGATGAAGGCCTCTCCTTGGACCATCCCGATGATGTCAAGATTGCTCATAGTCAATATATGGCTTTCTATGCAAAGAACTTTTGGAAGAATCCCGCCAAGTCCAAGATGGAAATGCAACGAAGAAGCAATCCAAATGGGAAAAGAGAGAATGCCACTAGGTTGAGAACTTGCTTCAATTGTGGTGACCGCTACCACTTTGTGGCAAGATGTCCCTATGAGAAGAGAGAAGATAATGGTGGGAAGCTTGTGTTGAAGAAGACTCTCAAGGCACCCTACAAGAAACCTTTCATCAAAAAGAACCCCATCAACAAGAAATCGGGAGAAATTGTCTTGATCACTCATGAAGAATACTCCTCCGATAATGAAGATGATGAAGATGAGGAAGAAGAAGAAACCTCACATGGTATGGCTGCTCTAGCCACCACCTCTACTCCGACACTCTCACTCTTCGACTCTCCAAATGAGAACTCTTCCTCCAAGGACGTCACTTGCCTTATGGCAAGAGGAACGGAGGTATCCTCATCATCCCACTCTACTCAAGTAGATAATGATGAAATTGTTGATGAAATGTCTCTTGATGTTAAAAAGGAATTAATTGCCTTTGATGAGTTCATGACTAACCTAGAAGGTGATGCTAAACTACATTTTGGGAACATCTTAGATCAACTCTCCCACACTCAAGAGCTTCTAGATGTTAGATGTAAACTTGGGCATGAACATATGATTGAACTAGAGGCTTTAAGCAAAGCTCTAGAAGAAGAACAAGAGACTAGGTTGTCCCTTGAGTCAAAACTTGAAGGGCTTGATGAGGCCAATGACATCATTGTTAACAAACTCATTAAAGAGCGTGATCATGCTATTGCTAAATACAAAAGAGCTAAAAAGGACAAGGTTGAGTTTGGTGTGGTTCATGAAAAACTTGCCGAGGACTTTAGCTTGCTTAACAAGGCCCACAAAGCCTTGGTGAGTGAACTCTTGTCTCTCACAAAGTCCCATGAAACGCTTCAAACTCAATTGGCCAATATTCCTTCACCTAGTAACTTCATTCCATCGAGTAGCACGACTATCCTTGAAGAGAATGCTAGGTTGAAGGGGGAGCTTGCGAAGACCACATTTCCACAAGGTAACAAGTCTATTGATGATATTTTGAGCAAGCAAAGGCGTAGTGGTGATAAAGGGGGCATTGGTTTTGTCTCCAAAACAAAGAAGAAGAACAAGAAGAAGAAGGACAAGCCCGCACAAGAGAC
The DNA here is from genome assembly GCA_910589765.1 of Avena atlantica. Classification (NCBI taxonomy): domain Eukaryota; kingdom Viridiplantae; phylum Streptophyta; class Magnoliopsida; order Poales; family Poaceae; genus Avena; species Avena atlantica. The sequence goes on along the minus strand of OU342734.1, from coordinate 10,203,701 downwards.
CAACAAGACCATTGTGGGAAGTAAGACCACAATTGGCAAAACTATGTCTCATGACGATTTTGCGGGAAGTGTTAACCCTCACTATGTTCTAATGCGTGATTACTATGGTGATGTGTATGCACAATATGTTGGTCCTTATGATGGTTATATTGCTTGGTCTATTTGGGTTCCCAAGACCCTTGTTTCTAACAAAAGAGGACCCATTGAAAAATGGGTACCTAAAAACTAGCTTGATCTTTTGTAGACCTATGCTTCCGGAGGTTCAAAATGGGTGCTTGATAGTGGTTGCACTTGTCATATGACCGGAAGCTCGTCTATTGTCAAGGACTTGGTGTCAAATGAATATCAAATCACCGTCACATATGCCGACAAGTCAAAATCTACGGTAATGGGTTTCGGCAAGGTAGTGGTGGCTCACGACATTACACTCGTGAACGTCATGCTTGTTGAAACCCTTGGATACAATTTACTTTCTGTCCATGCTCTTGGAAAGATGGGCTTTGCCATCTTTATTGATAATGATATTGTGGTCCTCATGTGGAGCAAGTCTCTCAAGGTCGCTTTTGTTGGGTATGTCGAAAATGACTTGTATGTGGTGGACTTTTCGGGGCAAGCCACTGCAGGTCCGATGTGCTTATACGGAAAGGCCGATGTGGGTTGGCTATGGCACCGCCGACTAGCCCATGTCAATATGAGAACTTTGCAAAGTCTCCATAAAGAGGGCCATATTGTTGGACTAAAAGAAAATGTTTCCTTTGCCAAAGATCGTGTTTGCAGGGCATGTGTTCTAGGGAAGATGCATGACGCTCCTCATAAGCCCACGAACCAAATCAAGTCTAACAAGATCTTGGAACTCCTTCATGTGGACCTATTTGGTCCTCCATCTCATGCAAGTCTTGGTGGGAAGAAATATTGTTTGGTGATTGTTGACGACTTTTCAAGATACTCTTGGGTTTATTTCTTCAAGTTGAAGAGTGAAACTCAAAGGACTTTTATCGACTTCATCAACTTGGTTCAACGGCAACACAATGTTCCCGTGTTGATTATAAGAAGTGACAACGGCACTGAGTTCAAGAACTACACCTTGAATGACTTTCTTAGTGATGAGGGGATTAAGCATCAATATTCTGCCGCATACACCCCTCAACAAAAATGGTGTGGCCGAAAGGAAGAACCGGACTCTTATTGAGATGGCTAGGACCATGTTGGCGGAGTTTAAATCTCCATACAACTTCTGGGCCGAAGCCGTCTCCACCGCTTGCTATGCTTCAAACCGGCTCTACCTCCGCAAGAAAATCAACAAGACTCCATATGAGATACTTACCGGTAACAAGCCCAACATATCTTATTTCCGGGTGTTTGGTTGTAAGTGTTTCTATCTCATCAAAGGTGTTCATTTGTCTAAATTCGAATCTAAAGCATTAGAGGGTATTTTTGTTGGCTATGGTCTCGAATCTCACACTTATAGAATCTATGACAAGCTCTCCGGAGCCGTCATAGAATCTTGTAGTGTGACCTTCGAAGAATATGATGGTCCCCAAGGGGGGCGTGTTGATGCTTGTGATGCAGATGATGAAATGCCTCAGGATTCCATAGGAAGAATGGGTGTGGGTTATATCCGCCCCATTGAGGAACCCCTTATGGCGGATCGAGAAGAACTATGCTCCACTCGAGTGGAGCCCTCATCTTCACAACCTCAACATGCTCCATCTACCGAGGAGGACATTGACTCAAGCCAAAGACAAGATGTGGACCCTCAACATAGTGATCAATGTGTGAACTCTAGTCAAAGGGAGCTTGGTCCATTTGATGGGGTGTCAAGTGGAGTCAAGTCAATTTGCCAAGGAAGATCCATCCAAGCTATTTTGAGGGGTGCTCAAGTTGAGGCTAGAAGAACACTTGATCAAGACCAAGGTTAATCCTTGCCTCCCAATATAGAGGATGAATCCAATGATGATCAAGGTCAAGTTGATGGTCAAGACGAGGATCAAAATGATGAAGAGGGTCCTCCAAGAAACAATGAGGAGATCCACGCTCGTCGCGAAGCTAGAAAGGAAAGAATGTTGGAAATAAGAGACCACACCCTCCAAAATGTTGTTGGAGATTTAAGGAAAGGAATTTCCACACGAGCACAATTGAAGAGGTTCAGTGAACATCAAGCTCACATTTCCATGATTGAACCAAAGAAAGTGTGGGAAGCTCTTGAAGATTCGGATTGGTTAGAAGCTATGCACAAAGAGCTCAACAACTTTGAGAGAAATAAAGTGTGGAAGTTATTTGAGAAGCCAAAGGATTGCCGCAATGTTATTGGAACAAAGTGGATATTCAAGAACAAGCAAGATGAGCATGGGATTATTGTAAGGAACAAGGCTAGATTGGTTGCACAAGGTTATTCCCAAATTGAAGGCATTGATTATGGAGAGACTTATGCACCCGTGGCTCGCCTTGAGTCCATCCGTATCCTTCTTGCTTATGCGGCACATCATAACTTCAAGTTGCAACAAATGGATGTAGAAAGTGCATTCCTTTATGGTCCTTTGAATGAATTGGTATATGTTAAGCAACCCCCGGGATTTGAGGACCCCAACTTCCCAAACCATGTCTAAAAACTTGATAAGGCGCTCTATGGGCTCAAGCAAGCCCCACGCACGTGGTATGAGCACCTTAGAGAGTTATTGTTTGACCGTGGCTTTGAGGTTGGGAAAATCGATCCCATTCTTTTTACTAAGAGGGTTAATGGGGAGCTTTTTGTATGCCAAATCTATGTTGATGATATTATCTTTGGCTCATCTAACAAAGCTTTTAATGATGAATTCTCAAAGCTTATGACTAGTAGGTTCCGGATGTCCTTGATGGGGGAGTTGAAAGTATTCCTTGGCTTTGAGATCAAGCAAGTTAGAGGAGGAACATTCTTCAATCAAGCCAAGTATACTCAAGATATGCTCAAGAGATTCAAAATGCAAGATTTGAATGGAGCCCCAACTCCCATGGCAACAAAGACTCATCTAGAACAAAATCCAAATGGTAAAGATGTGGATCAAAAGGTATACCGGTCTATGATTGGTTCTTTGCTTTACCTTCGTGCATCTAGACCCGATATTGGGTTGAGTGTAGGTGTGTGTGCAAGATATCAAGCTGCTCCTAAGGAAATCCATTTAATGGCGGTCAAGAGAATCTTTCGATATTTAGTTCATACCCCATTTTATGGTCTTTGGTACTCTCAAGGCTCAACATTCGCTCTTTGTGGATACACGGACTCGGATTGGGCGGGAGACAAGGATGATAGAAAATCAACATCCGGGGCTTGCCAATTCCTTGGTAGGTCCTTGGTATGTTGGTCTTCTAAGAAGCAAAATTGTATATCTCTCTCCACCGCTGAAGCCGAGTATGTTGCTGCGGCTAGTGCTTGCACCCAATTGCTATGGATGAGGCAAACTTTAAAGGAATACGGTGTCCATTGTGACAAAGTGCCTCTTCTATGTGACAATGAAAGTGCCATCAAGATTGCATACAACCCGGTGGATCACACAAGGACAAAGCATATTGAGATTCGACATCACTTTATTAGAGATCATGTTGCTAGAGGTGATATTGATCTATCCTATGTATCAACCAAAGATCAACTTGCCGATATCTTCACGAATCCACTTGATGAAGCAAGGTTTTGCTACTTGAGGAATGAACTAAATATCGTAGATTCTAGGAGTTTGACTTGATTATCTTGCACTCTCACCTAATACTTGACCCATGTTTGGTTTAGGTGTAGGCATGGACATAGGGGGAGTGTGGTCCTAATTGATTGGACTATCCCTCCCCCCATTATGCGCAAATAAAACAAAAAGCATTCCTCTTAATATCATTTTGTGATATGTGAGCTCAATGATGAGTTTCGGTAATGGACCCAAGATATATCTTCGTGGTGCCAAGCCGAGTATACTCAAATATGGTGGCCTAGGCCACCGCCCCCTCTCAATCGAGAGGTTTGATGTGCTTACTCATGTTTGTCACTTAGTTGATTTGGTCTTCACTCTTAATTGCCATCTATTTGAATTGTCTTCATCTTTCTTAGTCTCATGCACTCTAGTTTGGTATTCATTTGTTTCTTCCATTGTTTTTAGAGTGCATGTGCTTCTCAGCTCACCTGTCTTAACCCAAGCCCCCGTACTCCCTCACGAAAACCCTCTCTCTATCCGCACAAGAATCATCCTTGATCCTTGGCTTTGGACTCAGATGGGACCGGTACTACCGGATGTGCGAGCGGTACTACCGGACCTGGGAAGGTCCCAAGTCGTCTCCTGGCAAAACTGCTCCAGGAACGGTACTACCGCCCGCATGTCCGGTCCTACCGGTCACCAGTACTACCGGTCGTGGAACCGGTACTACCACTTCCAAGCGGTAGTACCGCTCCAACAACCGGTACTACCGGTTGACGGTTCCAGGTATATATTGGTCGCGTGGGGAGAGGCACCCCTCAGTGCCTCATTATTTCCCACGTCCTCCACTCCAACCTGTGCCGCCACCGGCGATTTTGAAGCCACCGGAGCCCTGCCGCGCCCTCCTCTCTCCAGATTCTCCTTGGATTCGGCCTCTAGGCGGGCTCCCCCTACTTTCCACCGCCATGGATCCCGGTACAACCGCCCCTTCTCTTCTTGTTTGATTTCCCCATTAGATCTAGGTTTTGGCTTAGATTTGTGGAGAAATTGACTATTTGCAAGGTTGTACTGCCATATTATTCCTTGTTAACGCGTAGAATCGCCAATTTAGCAGTTCATACCGTCAATTTGGCCCGTTCCCATCAGATCTGACAAATGATGTGCCGCTCAACCGGTAGTACCGGAACTTTTTCCGGTACTACCGCTTGAAGCGGTACTACCGGTTGTCAGGTCCGGTAGTACCGGTCCACTCTGACCACATTGTTCTGCCCAAATTGTAGATTCTCTTGGTTTTTTTCTTCTTCTTGATTCTTGTGTCCTTATCTCCTTGCTGTCCTCCCTCGTGCTTTCACAGATGCAGGTGGTTCTCGGGGTGCACGGAAGCGCTCCAAGTCTGACCGTGAGATTGTTGAGGAAGAGACTGAGTCTGAGGAAGAAGTTATGCCACAGCCAAGACGCCGTTCCAAGTTGCCTACCAATCGAGGTGGTCGTGGGGGTCGCGAAGGGGTTACCAAGCGCTCAGCTGGGCGTGGCAGAGCCCCTCCCTCTCGTTCCCCTTCCACTGGGCGTACCAAGAGTCTCAGCTCTGGGCCATCTGGGCCAAAGACACTCTCTGACATCTCTGAGGCAGACTTTAGGGCTCTCCGAGTGGACAATGCATACTCCCACAGCAGGAGCGCGTCAAGGGCAGACAATCTTTTCTATGATGACTTCCAAGAGCGTGTGTATCATGATGTTCTTATGACCAATACCCAGCTGGTGGTGCCTCAGCAGTGGACTGACATGGGACACATTGACACGAACTCTGACTACTTTGCTGAAGCTAAGGAAGTCTGCTCAAACCTTGGCATGTTCCCCATTATGGAGTTTCAGCATGACTATGATCCCCTACTCATCTGCCAGTTTTATGCCACCGCACACTTCCACAATGGCCGCAATCGGAAGATTACCTGGATGACTCAAGGTGCTGTCAAGGAAGCTACACTTCCGGAGTTTGCTGCCATCTTGGGGTATGAGGACCGCGGCCGGGACGTTCCGTGTGGTTTCCGCTGTCACATGCGGGAGCATCCCTCCAAAAAGGATGTTCTCAGACCTTTGTATATTCGAGGCCGTGGGATTGCTGGCAAGATTAAGGATCTCCTCCCCACATATGACATTCTCCATCGCATTTTCCGTGAGACTGTTGCTCCTCGTGCGGGCAACAAGGACGAGATACATGGGTTCTCCGTTGACTTGCTGTTCAACACCTTCCTCAACAGAGAATCTGGCCAACCTCTTGATGTGGTTGACTTCATTTGGAATGAAATGGTTGATGCCGCACACACTCGGAGGGTTCCACCATTTGCTCCTTACATTATGGCCCTCATTGTGTCCAAGTGCCCCGTCATTGCTAGGACGCTCTCCTCTCGCTCTCTCGTTGTGCACAAGCCAAAGGCACTCAAGATCAAGACACATGCTAAACCTCGCGCTGCGCTAGGTGAGGAGGATGAGGATGAGGATGACTCTGAGCATGCTGATAGTGGTCATGACACTGACAATGTTGTCTCTCGCCGCAAGAATGCCAAGCCCTCTTGGGCCAAAAGAATGGTGGTCAAGCTCAAGAAGATCTTCTGCTTCCAGGTTGACAACCAGAAGTGCATGTATGAGGCGCACGTGTATGCAAAGAAAGCCTGTGCTCGTCAGAAGGAACTCATGTCTGCTCAAGGGTTGACCATCTCCGAGGGATCCGAGAACAACATCACTCCAGAAGATCAGTGGATTTCTCAGCACAGCCATTGGGACGATGATGTCTCTTCCTCGCACCGCGCCCCACCTACGTATGATGATGAGGAGGACCTTGAGGATGAGGATGAGGATGAGGAGGAGTATGATGATTGACCTTTGGGGCGGTAGCTCTGCACTTGTCCCTTTTTGGCGTCTTGATGCCAAAGGGGGAGAAGTTGCACTTTAGGCACGGGTGTTGCAAGAGAAGTCACAAGCTCGTTCTTCCCTTTGATCCTTTTATTGCTTGTGAACTTCGATTTCCCGCTATTTTATGTGTGAGACTATGTGTTTATGTCCTGTGAGACTATGTGGTTTATGTCGTGTGAAACTATGTGGTTGGATCCATCTTATGCGACTATGTGGTTTATCTCTTTGGATCCATCTTGTGATGTTTTGCAATATCTATTATCTATATATTCGTCATCACATGTTTTGTGCAAAGGTATGTTCTCAAATGCTAGTATCCATACTTGTGTACCCATGTTGGGTTTGTAAAATAGAGGGGGAGGTTTGTCCTACACATCTAGGGGGAGTCTCTTCTCTATTTTACAAATATCATTTGCCTATTGTTAAAATCATCCTGCAAAAGTGTATTGTCATCAAACACCAAAAAGGGGGAGATTGAAAGAGCATTTTTCTATCCCTCGGATTTTGATGTTTGATAACAATACACTTATCGATTTAACTATGTATTAAGTTTATCACAGGATTGATAAAAGGAGGCACAAGTTATGGCATAACATTTCCCCTTGCAAAAACTTCTGTGTCAACCGGTACTACCGCTTGACACCGATACTACCGGTTCCAGTACCGGTTGACACTGATCAAAAGAGAGAAGGGTGCGTACTAGTCAGTACCCACCGGTACCACGAAGCGGCACTACCGGCCCAACCGGTACAAGCGGTATTACCGCTTGAGGCGGTCGTACCGCTCGTCGGTACCGCTGCATACTGACTAGCACCCACCCCTCTCCGTTTTGGTCAGTACCAAGCGGTACTTGGGACCGGTACTACCGCCCGAACCGGTAGTACCGCTTACTACCTCCGGTACTACCGCTTGGGGGTAGTACCGCAAGGGCGTACCGCCCAAAGACTGAAGAACACTGAAGAACAAGGTCACCACCGGTACCTGGTCCGGTACTGGACCGGTAGTACCGCATGCAAGCGGTACTACCGCTTGAGTACCGGTACTACCGGTCATTAAATGCTCCAACGGCCATATATTTTGTGGAGGGGTATAAATACCCCTCCACCTACCTTGGGACAAATGGCTCAGCACATTAAAGTCATTGCCCACCATTGGAGTCCATTGGAGCCACTCAAATTCTCAAGATCTCCTCATCCAACCACCCAAAGTCCTTGATCTTTGGGGAATCGAAGGAGGAGGCCCCGATCTACTACTTCACCAAAAGAGATCTTCATTTCCCCCTCATTTCATTGAGGGCCCCTTTGCTCTAGTGTTTTGTTGGAAACCCTAACTCTTGTTTTTGTTCTTACAAGCTTGTCTTTGATTGCTTTGACACTTGCTTGTATTTGGGAGCCTCCGATTAAGTTGTGGATGTGTGCCCCAAACTTGTAACGGTGTCGGCTTCCACCTTGAAGGTTGCCGATATAGTGGAAGGTGAATCGATCCCGTTGGGGTGAGATTCATCGGAGAACAAGGGAGGCCTCTCGTGGCGTTGGTGGTTTGAAACCACCCCCTCTCCAAACGTAGACGTACTTCCCCTCAAAAGGAAGGAACTACGGGAAACATATCCTTGTGTCTCCGCATCCACTTTTCGGTTACCTCTATCCTTTACCGCACCTTACTTACTTGTTACTACTTTGTGTTGTGGTAGCTCTTGCATATTTGTCATATAGGTAAATTCACCATAGTTGCATTATCTAGAGAATTTACCTTATTGTCAAACCTTAATTTGAAAAAGAAGATAATTTGAATTAGCACCTATTCACCCCCCCTCTAGGTGCCCATACGATCCTTTCAAAGCTGAGCGTCGGCGGCATCCCTATCCCGCCGGCGCCGATGCCCGACGAGCTGACGTACAACGTGCAAGAGTACATCGGCGGCATGGATGACCCTTCCGAAGCCGAGAGCGCCGACAACCTCCTGTACTGGGAGCAGTTCTTCGCCGACCGGCGCGAACAGGAACTCGCGCGCCAAGAGGGGCCGCCCAACGAGTCACCGCCGAAGCGCAACAACTCGGCTGGCCACCGACGTTGGTGGAGCGCGCCAGGCCGGAGGCTCGCGGCGGTGATGGAGCACATCAACCGCGGGAACACGCCGCGGCTCGGCTTTCCGCGCACACCGACGCCGGTGGCCAAGTCGGGTCGGCGGCCTCCGGCGAACTGGACGCCGAGGAGGATGGCGAGCATGAGCTCTTCCTCCTCCACGTCGGCGTCCCACTCCTCCGGCTCGGCGCCGCTGCGCACGCCGACGGCAGTCAAGCGCGAGACGATCTCGCCTGTTCGCTCGCGCAGCATCGTCATCGGCGAGCCGCGGACAACGCCAACCAACAACCTTTGTCTCCGCCGCCCCACGACAGAAGACTCGGCGCCGGTCGGAGACGCTGCCTTGAAGATGGCGCTGGAGCAGTCGCTCCGCGACACGGCGCCGCAGCCGCCGCCGGTGGAGCCATCCTCGCCGGACATCCTGGCATGGACCAGGGCGCCCCACTCTATGTCCTGGACAACGACGAGGACGAAGGCCCGTCCTACCAGCTCCGGAGGTGCGCGCGACCCTGGCCAGGGGAGCTCCCGCCAGAACCAGCCGCCGAGCGACGACGACGACGGCGGCGGCGAGGATGACGGCCGTGCCGACCCCGGCTACACGGCGTTCTACAACAACTTTGGCATATAGGACGGCAAAGGCATCGGCGGCGGCATTTTTTAATTTTACTATGTATTTAGTTTAGTTTAAATTTGATGTAATCCGTCTATATTCGCCTAACTTAATGAAATTCGCCCATTTTTAATGAATTTTAGCCGAACTTAGGAACTTGGTCTGAATACGCGAGTGAGAAAATAACATATCCATACTGAAAACTAGTTCCGTTTGGCCGAAAAACGGACCGATTTTCGGCCTCGGTTCACGTAACGAGTGGAGATGCTCTTAGTCTTGCTTCAGTTTCTTGCATTACAGCCCACAATAGGCCGCGTAAATAAAGGGCCTTCCCGCAAGCATAGGCTCCTCGAGGTCGGGATATCCCTGCGCCGTCGGGAACCCTAGTAGCCGTACCATGTCGTCTGTGATGCGCTCGCCGGCAATCCGCCGCGCTCTCTCGGCCGCCTCATCGGGAAGACCTCAGGGAGTCTCCTTCCTCCGTGCCGCCTCAGAGGCCGCCCCCGCCTTTGGAGGAGGAGGAGCCACCGTCCGCCGCGGTCCTGGGCTCCTGACCGTGCCGCGCCGCCACCTTTCCGGACAACCGCAGAACGGCCAGCCTACTCCTCCCCCCGTTGAGGTGAAGAAATGCCCTACATCTCTCCGCGATTTCTTGTTGGTTAAAATATTGGGTATTAGCCTTTTCCAATTACTGATGTCTGTTACTGTTGCATCACACATGTTGTCACGGGTTAGTGCACCACATTACAGTTTGGACATTGCCTACATATAACAATCGCATGTACTCCGTACCAGCCTGCGGTATTAACTTGCATTCCCAGTTTCACCACTGTGGGTCAAGTCTTTTATACAGTAATACTAGTGCACAGATGTACTCCTGTTGTGGGCCGTTTCGAATTAATTGGTAGTTTGGTACTGGAAAGCATGTTGAAGCTTAAACTTTAAACTTGGTCATGGATCATGAGGCATGTAGTTCATGTGAGATGCCCCATATATATATGTAAGAAAACATATTTTTCTCTCCAGGACTCCATTGAGACATCTTGCTTATAGCCTATAGGAGAGTGAAGGTACAGTTCATTTAGCGACAAAGTTGGTTTACCTAAATATCTGCGAGGTGGTTTCATTATTTCTCCCAAGAATGTTTTGCTACAAACTTTAGTATAAGAGATGAACTGATTTCCGCATAATCATGGTCTGTACTTTTTCTGAACGCCCATTCTTCTATAATTGAGGGCTGTGGTCTCTACTCTCACTATGGTGGACTTCTCTCTGTCATTGCTCTACATGCATCTGCATAAGGACAGATTGATCTCGTGAATCTCCTATTCAGTGTGGGCTGCTCCATAGTTTTCCAGGAGACTTAAAGTTGTCAGTCATTCTTCTTCATATCATTGTCACTGTAGATGATCTTGAGGTCACCTACAGTCAGTCAAGGCCTAGAGTTCACTTGTTCTTTAGGGTAACATCTCCTGCATGAAATGTCTATACACTGTTCTTGGACGCCTTTTCACATTCTTCAGATTCTGAGGGTCAGGGATAAAAACGATTTGTTACAAGAACTATGTCTACCAAAACTTTTTGTTGCATACATTCAGGAAGTTTATATCGTAAAGCCAGGTGTAGTTAGAGTTACACCCACATACCATTTCCCACAATGTTGAATGTCTAGGTAATGTGAGAGTATAAGACCACTCAGGTAGTATGTATCTTTTTCAACTACACCTGGTTATAAGATGTTCCTTTTTGCTATGTTTTGTTTATATGCTTGCTGTGGCACTGTTAAATGATTCAATGGTGTGCAAGTTCTGAAAAATACACAAAAGTTCTGTAACATCATTCGACTTTTTATATGGACTCCATAAAAAACATTTGAGTTAAGTTTTTTGTAGAGGCAACATGATGTCATTTTTTTCAGTCACTAAATTAGTCATCTTACTTTTTTCCTAAGATATTCCAGTGACTTTTTCAAGATTTTGGCAATATAAATCCTAGATTTCCAGTTTCTGTATTTTTCAGTTTGGGGTTTTCAGCATAGGGGGCATAAGTAGAAAATATGAATGTTTTATAGACTCTCAAATTTCAGTTGCTTTTCTGTGTCATGGGGAAACAAATGCTTTGTAGTCCACCAAACTTCAGATTGTGCTCTGTTTGTATCTAGCCAAAGAGGACAGGTTCAGGGCTTTGCCAGTTGGTGTTATAGACTTTCGGGAATGTAGTGGGAGAGTATCCCACTGCACATAAATTTAAAAAGGGTGGTACAGTATGTACAATGGAAAAAGTTCATTGTTTAGACAGACAGTTTTATTAGCTATGTGACATGATCGGTGTTATTGGTGAACTAATTAATCATGAATCTTCCAGTAGAGTAACATCTACGGTCCACTTAAGCTGATCTGTTTTTATAATTTACTTTTGACTATTGAAGTCAGCATTGTTATTTCAGTTTAATGACGTATTAAATTCAAACCATCACTGAGCAGGTTGGTCAGTTGCTAGAGCAAGTTCAGGAAGTGGAGGAACTAGTTCAGAAGGACGTCGATAGATTTCTGGCGCTGTACAGAGAAATGCGCACTGGGGACCATGGCTATTTGGAGAGGTAGACAACTCTTGTAGAGTAGGGAGTCCATATGCAAGGTTTGTTCTTCAAAGTTGTGGCCTCATATATCAACTATATGTGTGCATTTGCAGGCTTTTGAGTTACAGCGGGGTGCCGAAAAGCCCATCTCGTGATCGTTTCGTTTGGAGCTGCCAACTTGGAACTGTATTTGCTGGGTCTTGCGTGTTCGGTTACCTGAAATCTGAGTAAACCTGCATGGTAAAGGGCTGTGAGAAGAGACGGAGTAGTAGTAGTTAATTAACTGGCTTAGTAGCTGTATGTACTTTTGACCGTGCCGAACCGAGCCGAGCAGTCTGTTGAACACTTGAAAGTGTGTACTTTGGCATTCTTCACTGCAACTATCGTAGTAATAATTCAGACTACTATTAGTACTACTCTATTTGTCTTCCCAACTCGCTGTTCGTTTCTATTTGAAATCTTGTTTCTGCTGTTCGTCCTAGCCATGGATGTGCATTCGTCCGGCGCACTGTCGAGCTCGGCATCCTACAGCAGCTACACCCTACATGTGGACGACGTGATCACTGGCAACTTGGCAAGCCTCACCTAGATGGCAAACCGGCTCCCAACATGGAAGTCTAGGCTGACGCTAAAAACAGGAAGGCTTGCCTTGGTTAAATCTGTGCTTGGGGCAATCCCAATTCACCACCTGCGTGTCTTAGCACCCTCCAAGAAAACCATCAAGGCAATGAAGAAAATCGAGAGGGGGTTCCTTTGGGAGGGTCAAAAGACCGCCAATGGAGGAAGCTGCCATGTCAATTGGCGCAGCGTGAGCCGCTTCACCTCGCTCGGCGGCCATGGCGTTCATGATCTTGAACACACAGGCATGGCACTGCACCTACGCTAGTAATGGCTTGACAGGACAGAGGAACACCAAGCTTGGAGTGGCCTCGATCTCCAATTCATGGCAAAGGAGCGAGCCTTCTTCTTTGCCTCCACCACCACGTCCCTTGGAGATGGACAGACGGTGAAATTCTGGGAAGACAGGTGGATACAGGGGCAATCTGCACCACAGTTGTACTCCTGCATCCCCAAACGCCTGCTGGCGCAAGCTGAGGACAGTCGCCGACGAACTGACGGCAAACACTTGGGCCCAAGATATACAGGGCATCCATCGCCTGCAACACCATCCCAGACTTGGGCCTTCTCTACGACCAAGCGCCTGAGACAATGCAACATCTCGTCATCAGCTGTCCCTTTTCAAGGCAAATCTGGCACTGACACCCTCTCCTGGTTGCGCATGCATGACATGCGATCCTCCTTCTGACGAGGCAACCCTCTTCGACCGGTGGTTAGCTGCGAGACAGAATACACCGAAGTCAATGCACAAAGGACTCGCTTCAGCGACACTACTTTGTGTCATGGATGATCTGAAAACACTGCAATGCCTGCATATTCGAGAGTGCAGCCATCAGCGTGTGACCTGTTTGCCAAAATAAAAGATGAAGCAGCAGCTTGGGTATGATGCGGAAGGACTTAGAGATGTAGTACGGGTGACCTGGGATCATTAGATCATTTTAGGTTGTAATTCTGAAGTGTACCTCCTAGGAGGCGTGTAACAAAGTCTATCTTTTCACTGAAATGAAACGCAAAAATCCCTTTGTGTTTTCTTGAAAAAAAAAAGATAATGCAGTGATGTGCTTATGTGTGCAACTTTATTGTATGTCTGATTTTTGCAGGTTTTGTAGTTTACATCAGGAAAAGGAAAGATACGGGAGACAATTTGGGGCTGACTGTCAACGATATATATTGCTGACAAGCTAGCTCTACCATTCAATTGTAGCTTTGTCTTCAGTTTTTATTTCCAAACTTGCAATTATGACTTTCCTCCTTGTGCTAATTTCTACGGTATATCATCGTTGGGCTAGGCCATGATTCTGTTGCACACATAAATTAAAAATTGGTTTAATTAATTATGGTATATACGTTGAGAGTCATTGGATCCTTGTGATTTCCCATTAATAATTACAGTACTTCCATAGTTCTGGAAAATTACACATCAGTAAGCGAAACTACATACAGAAAACAGGGGCACACCCAATGCCATAAATACATCAAAGGTACATCCAGGGACTCCCAAAGCAAATGGAACCAGATTACTTCTTGCCCCCTTGAACCACTTGGGCCCAAACTCCCCAAAACAGAAGTCTATGCCCTGATTAACATCCTCTGAACAAACATGCTCTACAGGGAACAGAAAGAAAAAACTGTTCTTCGGTAAGGACTTGGAACCGGCGCAAAAAAATCTCCTGAAAAACTGTGGCTGCTGCCATGACTTGATGCACTTTCTTCACTTGGCACCCCCTGAAAAAGTTACTGCTTCACGATAGCTTAATTAGAACAGCTCAAGCAGTTGCGCTATCGTGCGGCACGCTAAAATCGCTTTGCAGCGCGCCGCATCCCGCCAGAGGGCGTGGCGCCGACTTTTCCTCCACTGGGCGCGCTAAAATGCAGCGCGGGGCAACAGGGTAAAAACGCCCCCCCCCCCCCCCCCCCCCCCCCCACCACCACCACCACCAGGCGCGCTAAAATGCAGTGCACGACGCCGGCGCAAACAACATACACACGCAACAATACAATCAACAAGATCAAATAAATTAAAATAACTCAACAATAAATGGCTCTAAAATCTCCAAATCTCAACCTAGATAGTATAGTTCAATTCAAAGCATAGTTTCACACAACCAAGTTCAACACAAATTTGCCACAAATAAACAGAAACACATCATTTGTCAACATATTCATAGTCATTGCAATTGTTGTTGCCATCTTCATTTTGTGCTTCATCTTTTTCGGAGTCTTGGACGATGGTCTTGGTAGAAGGTGTTGGATCCATCAAAGAGGCCATGGATGCCCCCCAGCGGTGCTCCCATGCCACCCATGCCGCGGTGCGGTGCTCCCATGCCTCCAACTTGATCCATCGGTGCACTCATCCCTCCTATTCCTCCATAGCCTCCACGTGGTGCTCCCATGCCTCCAAATGCACCCGGTGGTGCTCCCATGTCTCCATAGCCACCCATGCCTCCAAACCCGCTCATCGGTGGTGCATTCATCCCTCTTATGGCTCCAAAGCTTGCCATCATTATTTTTTTGGCCAATACTTCATCACGAGAAAGATTTACGTATTCCTTTTGTCTTGCATCCATGTTGGAAGTGTCCATGTAAAAGAGCTTCCTCTCTTATTCTGTTAGGCGTTTTTGCTCTTTATTGGCCAACTTCTTCTCCTCCAACGCCAACCTCCTCTCCTCGACGGCCGCCATCCTATCCCCAACGCCACCCTTCGCACCTCGGCATCCAAGTTCCTTGCCAACTTCCTATCCTCGTTGTATTCTAACCTTGCATTGACCATTCTTTCCATAGCTTTTTCTATGTCATCATCTCCAGCCTTCCACCGCCTCATGTCTTTGGCAGACTTCTTTCCAAGCAAGGGCCTTCTTGTGTTGGCAACTGAGTGTGGAGTGGATCTTCTCTTCATGTTGTAATCACTTGATGCATCACTATCTATGATAGTGGCATCAGCGGTTGCATTCATCCCTATTTTGTGCACATCCAACCGATCACGACTTTTCCACTTCTGCTCATTACTTATGTATTCATGGCAATGGTGCAGACTTGCCAAGAATTTTCTTGCCCTTCTTGGTCCTTCTTCCCTCATCTTTGAACAAATTTTGTGCAATGGTCAACTACATTGTGAACATAAGAGAACTCAGTCATGGATAACAACAAACATATGCACATGGATAACAACAAACATATGCACATAAGACAAGAAATTACCCTATCAACGTCTCCCGTGCCACTTGGATTGATCCTATCAACATCGGCCAAAGCCGCCTCCCACTTTCCGCAATCGGTGTTAATGATCGACCAACAGGACCAAAGAGAACGCTCGGTGCGCTCATTGCCACTTGTGTTGTGTGAATCAAAGTACTCCTTCATTCTCACCCAATATGTGTCTTTTGTTTGGTCCATGCCAACCACCAGGTCCATGCCAATTTGCAACCATGTTTGGCAAAGAAAGCGATCCTCATCCATGGTGTAGTTGGCCGACCTACCTCTCGGCGGTTCAATCAAACCCTCAACATGTTGATCCACTACAAAATCCTCTTCTTCGCTTCTTCCTCGCTATTTTATTGATTCATCTGTGTGTGCGAAAGAGGAGCCAACATTCATTTGCGACAAGAATGTATCATCGTCGACACTACACTCCGGAACTCGACACTCCATCCAGATCATTGACGACATGCGACAAGAAGAAAATCATCATGGATTTATTAGGCAGATCAGTAGCCCCCTCGTCGCCGTCCGCCAACACCCAACGGGACCGGCTGCCCGATTCCCCACCGGCATGCCCGACAGAGTAGTAGACAGCCAGGGCCGCCATGACCGCAACATGGCGCATGGACGGCGACCTATAGAGATCGATGGCAAGAGCGGACACATCTGGCCACAAGGGCCAGGGCCAACCGCGCACCTGCTAAATTCCGACAAGTGGATATCGAGGAAATCCGACCGACAAAGATCTTGCAGGGGCAGATGCCGATGACCGTGCCACCACCGGGAACTCTATGACGGTCATCTCCCTAGCACCACAGTCCTCCATGACGCCTGCCACCAGCCCCACCTATGGCAGCCATTCCAGCGACTGCCTGCACTCCCAACGGCCACGGTCCCGCTCTGCGCCGCCAGCAAGGGGTCCCCGCCACCACCTTCCTTGGGGCTACGGGCTTTGCCCTTGGCCCCTTCGGTGGAGGCGATAAAATTGGCGGCGGAGGCTAGGTTAGGTCGCATGCTCAGGGATAAATACTACATATATTACACAAAAGTTTGAAATTTTTCACACTTCCACAAATACATGCAATGCAATTTCACATATTACAAACCAGTCCTAAAGCGTTCTTAATCTTCGGGTCATTACAACTACATCTCATAGTAAATCATTCAATGAACCAGTTTAGTACCATTATTGTACTTGCCAACAATGTACTTCTATTGTTGTATCTATCCTTTGTTACTATAACAGTTATACCCTAAATTAGGAAACTGGATCATCGCACAAGCTAGTCCTAGAGGCATGACTAGGAACAAACTAGTGTTTATCTTTCTACACATGCATATAAGTTTTCTTTTGATTCTTACAACCAAGACAAGTGGGAGTTATAGCATAGAATAATAAACATTAGTAATTAACATGCAAATAAATAATAATCATTATTACTATTGTCTCTAAGGAATATTTTTAACCACCAAGCTGGAAGGCAACTTATCACCTGATCCAAGATTGGCTGCTAATAAGCTTTGGAGAATTGCCCCGTGGAGAGCTACGGCCCTGCTAGGTACTCCCTCTGTTCGGGATTATAGGTCCTACGTGCATACCTAGGTTGTTAATTTGACTAACAAAACATAACTTATATATCACAAAAATTATACCATTAAAAAATATAACTTCTAAAGTTTCTAATGATATAATTTTTATACTATACTATTTATGTTTTGTTGTTCAAATTGACAACCTAGTTATCCGTGCGGGACTTATAATCCCAAACAGAGGGAGTACTTGCATGGAAATTTCCCAATCTCACATTGCAAGATATACTTCATTGTCATACGACCCACTGCCTCCCCCTAACTATGATTGCTCGCGACTTGTGATAGTTTTTTTTTTTTTGAGAACGACTTGTGATAATTAACTTGCAGGCCTGAAGCAGCTCCAAACATTCCAAGGATTTCTCTTGCGATTTTCAAATCCAGCACTAAAGGCGTCACAAATGAAGCCACATCATAATCAATACACCAAATCCTTGGTGTCATATTCTCAAAAAAAAAAAAAAAAAATCCTTGGTGTCATAGCACATCCAAGTAGATTAGCCAGCAGCCCTGCCTCCGCTACCTTAACAACTAACAAGCTCATCACCTCCATGCCCAAAACAAACAACTAGGGGAAAGACAAACTGAACGTTGCGCCCAGGAACACCGTTGACCAACAATTTCATTGTGGCCGCTGACAGCAGCAAGCATATCCACTTCAATCAAATTTCTCCAAAACCCAAATGGCACAAAACTTCAAACAGAAAAGGCTGGCGAGTTCTGCTTCTGCTTCCGCAAGAAGTTTGAGGCATATGGTCTTGCAAAATAGACCCGGTAACCGCACGTGCAGCTTTGCACCCATGGTGATTTAAGGGGGTATGAACCTATTTTTTTGCTCGTTTTCCTAATAGAACATGGATTTCTGGTATATAAAAGTGGTTTCGGAATTTTGGTAAGGATTTGTTTTTGTCAAAATCAACCTATGTGTTGACTTTTTATGAAACATTAACCGAGTGATTGACCGATGTGGAATATCGCTTTTTTTTATAAAATATATATCAACAACATACCTTAGTTTTGAGGTATATACATTTTTAGTTCCATATCTTGCACTCTAGAAGCATTTTAGTCTCACGTCTTGTAAACTAAACAAGATTAGTCCCATAACTTGTATCCTAAGAGCATTTTAGTCCAATTCAATCGAATTTCTACGAGTTTAACCGAATTCGCTCACTAGTGGATCGAAACACATTCTAGAGCTAACATGTGGCGTCGTATTTTCTATAAAATGACCCCTGTATATTTTTCTCCACCTGTCAGTAATTGTACAACTATATATAAGAAAATAAATAAGAAAATAACAATGAGAAGTCGGAGTTGAACTCACAACAAGAGTGGTGCTAATACGATAGATGCTTGCCACAATAGCACAAGGGGGGATATGTTATTTCAAGCGCAGTTGTTTGTTATATATTATATCCGGGGTGATGCGTCCTAGCTTGGCTATAAGCACATATGTCAGCCAACAGGTTAGCTATCTCGTTGGCACAACGATGAAACAAGGAAAGGAAAGTTATGTATACTAGAGCGCGGTGAACTGAAGCTTAATTGGTTGAGTGTATACACTTAGGATACATTCTCTAAATACAGCAACATGTCGGACCTTCAACTTCCTTGAAGCACCGCCGTCGGTGAGGAGAGGCCACAACGACGCCATCCGAGATCTATGGGGCGAACTCAACCCCTGCCGCCACCGTGGACGCAGTAGCCGCGAGCGCCACCACCTGCCGCTGCCTCGAGATGTTGAAGGCCGCCCCCCAGCGCCGCTCGCCGAGCCGCCAGATCAGGCCTCGCCAACCTCTATCCAGCCGCACTACGCGTCAAGACTCCTTCGTCCTACCTAGGAAGCTAGCGCCGGGTGAAGGAGGACCCATCGCCACCGGCACCACGCGGGCTTTTCCTGGCGGTCAACGCCAACGACGGTGGGAGGGGAGAGGGTGGGGAGGGGCGACGGGGAGCTAGGTCTTGGGTGCCTCTTCGGTCGCCCGCATACATGTAAGTCTTTATTTTGGACATTCAACAATACGTTTAATTCGAAATAATTTGTGTTCTGTGCTACATAAGAAATACAAAAGTAAAAATCTGGGTTTACAAATTGTGCACCTTGAAATTTTGTAAAAGTTATCTCTTTTCTAGCCCCAATACAAATCAGTCGGGGTTAAAATTTTGCACAATAAAAATGCTTACATCATTGCACACACGTATATAATTCTTGAGTTGTATTTTTAGCGTGCGCTTGTGCTTTCATCTTATATAAAAGACATACGTCTTCGTAATTAAACAGTAGATTCTATTGGGATAGTGGTTGTGCCGGTGTGCACCTATTCAAAGGTGTTGTGTTTGAGTCCTTTCCAAGCTATTTTATTTTATTTGTACACGTTTGATCTGTCTATCAGTCCGCAGGACATAAATATCAGAGAAAAATACACATGGGTGATTTTGAAAAAATTACAACGTTGTAGGTGGACGAATTTAATCAGACTTGTTGAAATTCGATTGAGTTGGACTAAAATGCTCTTAGGATACAAGTTGAGGGACTAATCTTGTTTAGTTTACAAGATGTGGGACTAAAATGCTCCTAGAGTGCAAGATGTGGGACTAAAAGTATATATACCTTCTTAGTTTTCTAGAAAGCATAATGTTATTTACAAGAAGCTGACACGAAAAGTGCCAACGCTGGATTTAAACAAGATCAAACTGTTTTTCTAGTCCATACCACAGTGTTGACTGGATTTAAACAAGACCAAACTGGTACATCTAAAATACCATACCACAGTTTTCCTGGTCTCTTCATCCATTAGTGCTATACCAATAAGCACATCACACTATGCAACCACATTGCATATGAGTAAGAAAGGGACAATTGCATATCACATATAGATCCCATAATATGGTACTGGTACAGTCAAATGTAACTTAGTAGATACAAGTTCAATAGATTTTTAGCTCTTCTATGCAAATAATTTACAACTTTTAATACCTATACGTAATGGGAGGTAATTGACTGGATCTTGAATAGATGTTAGATTTTTTTTGAAATGACAAGAGTTAGATAAAAAGGAAGTACTGATAAGATTTTTGATAAATGACAAGAGTTAGATGAACAGTCAGGTTCAATACAAGACTTACAACTGAAATTATTCCCACTTGGAGGGTCTTATGATGTGGTACCAGCTGGATTTCGATCATTGGCACTGGAGGAAGGACCTGCAAGGCATTATACTATAGCTTAAGTCTGAGCAAAAGCGAGCCATCTGAGGCCATCTACCCGCGCGCGCATTTCTGGTCGTTTGATTCAATATCGCCCCCAACCTCACGCACCCGTCCACCGCCACGCTTTGTTGGTGGTGAGGAAGATAAAAAAGAAGTTTAAAAGAAGAAGGCTTCTGTGCCTGCGATGACGTGGCGTATAGCGATGATTGGCCAGAACCCGGAATCTACAGTAACCTAATGGAAGAATCGCTAAACAAAAAGTATAGAGCATTAACAGGGCGAGAAATAGCCACGTCTTGCGAGAAACGGACGCATTTCATGTCACTTCAACAATTAACATGTATGTATTCCTAAAACAAAGCAGAATAGCCTGATTTTGGTTCCTCTTAGTCTCTGCAAATGAATTTGCTTTTGAATATATTAGCATATTTCGAGAATACATGAGATGCTTGTGTAAATAGATCATATTTTACATTGTTCTACAATTTTTACATGAGTTAACAAAAATTTAAGTGCCCTTCACTTGGAGTATGCTCTATAATTAATGAACAAGCGGGTTCCATCGACTAAGTGGGTCCAAAAAAATGTCATAAGTTCTAATTTTTCATTTTGATGTATAGAAATTATCAAACTAGATTGCATATTAGATATTGCTTTTATGTAAAGATTCATGGCAACTTTCGGCCACACCTTCTCTTTTATATTTTATAACCAGTGAATATATCAAGTATAACTCCTGCATATAATTAGTATATATGCAATCTGATTGTTTATATTGATTAAATAATCATTTAATAATTCATCCACTTATAAGTGTTGAATATAAAATTGGCCTTCTCTTGGAGCTATGCAATCCAAATAGTTGCAAGCATCGATTTTGAGGCACTCGAATAAGGTTACCGTGTTATCTTTATAAGTTAGCTTGTTTTGATATCATTAGTTTTTTATCTTAATCATGTAACATGCCGGTTTCTTGTGGTATTAAACTTGTTATATTGCTCGATGTATTTTTGTTTAAAGTATGCTCGATGAAGAAACACGGGTACCCCTAAGTTACTTATGAACTTCAAGATGAAATATGGGCGCGCTTCTTAGTCAGGTCGTTCAGTTTCAGACATGTCTAACATGTAAATGACACATTTGTATACCCATTAAAACACTCAATCCCGCACATACTCATATATTTAATTTATAGTAACACAAATAAAACAAAATATGTTAGCAGTTAGTACAATACACCTACCATACTCTTGCCAAATAGATTGTAGACGGCGCGGCAAGGCGCACATATTCACCTAGTTTGGATATAGGTGAACACCTTTTCTAGAACATGAACTATGTTTTTAGTCTACACGGACAGCTTTCAAAATCAATTTTTATTAGACGAGCAATTTCCATTGTTATGTATGAACATTTTTTCATGTTTTTGAAATGATAATTTCGTAATGATTAACCTGATTATATTTTTTTATCAAAATTAACCTGATTATATAGAATTGATTAACTAAATAGTTTTACCACTTGAACGAAAGGCCAGCCCATATATGACTGTTGTGGTGTCGGCGATCAGCCCTTAGCTTTCGCTTTAGGCGAGGCATAACGCCTGACACATGGGCCGAGCCCCCGACCTGAGGACGGTCGGTTCATCGTCTCGAACCGACCCGACCTGAACTAGAGTAGGCAAAGGCAAAGCCACTGCTCGTTTTATTCCAAGTCGAATCCAATCTCGCGCGGCCGCCTTTCCCCCCAAATCCACTCCCCTCCACCCCCTTTTCCGGCGTCGACGACTCGCCTCTTGGCGGAAGAAGGAGCGCCGCCACCACCCGAGGCGGTGGACGCCGCGCCACGAGCCGCGGCACAGACCCGCTGAACCGCAGGTACCAGCTAGCAAAGCCCTCTCCTCCCCTTCGTAAACCCTAGCTGCTGCTTCTGCTTCGATTCGAACCCAACGAACTCCTGACCCGATTTGGTGCTTGCTTTGCTGCAGCGGCGCGGCGATGGCGAACCTGCTGCTTTTGCTTTGCTGATAAGCATATACAGGTCCTTGTTTCAACAGCTACCCTTGCATGGGGTGTCAACTTGCCTGCTCACACTGTTATTATAAAGGGTACTCATATTTATAATCCAGAAAAAGGTGTTTGGATAGAATTAAGTCCTCTGGATGTAATGCAGATGCTTGGTTGTTCAGGTAGGCCTCAGTATGACACACATGGAGAGGGAATAATCTTAACTGGCCACAGTGAAGTGCAATACTACCTCTCCCTTATGAATAAAGGAACCCAGTGCCATTTATGTTTTGTTGGATGAGTCTATATATTTATTTATTTCAATAACTTGATGAGCATCTTGATACTGGTCCAAAATCTTATTAGAAGTATGCTAGTAGTTGAAATTTTCCTTATGTTCGGATTATTACTATGGTTCTTTAGATGCTCTCTTTGATGTCAAATCCTTGCCTGTGCTGCTGCTGATTCTTGTTCTCTTTCTGCTAGTATGATATATCCACATAAGAATAGGCATATCAACAACTTATTTTGCAGAACCAAAATATATTGGGTTGTACTCCTAGGTGTACCAACAGAAGTTGTAGCAACACAGCATAGTTTGTCACTAATATGTACAAATCGATAATTGCGCATAAGCTTGCACTACTATTCTGTACTATAAAAAAAATTATAAATCGTCTAGCAGAATTTGATTGTAAATTAAATTGCACTAATTAGAAAAGAAGGTGTCACTCACTAGCAAATGATTAAAAATCCTACTACTCCCACTGTTCCAGATAGCATGAACTGTTCCTATTTGTTGCAGTCAAATTTCAACGAAGAAATAAAATATTTCCTACCAAGCATAAACACAAACTAATGAGCACTCCTTTCGGTTCTAGTGTGGTGTGTTACCAAGTGATATATATATATATATATGAAGCAATCTTTTCAAATAATGTGCATTCGATCAGCGTATTTTGCTTTCTAAGCTCTTTTTTACCTAATGAAGTGAACTGCAGACAGTGGAGGAGGCAAGAATAAATTTGAGGTGTGGCGGAATCAGTAAATGAGAAAATGCAAGATACCACTAGATAAATATTACTTTGTCTTCAATAGGTACAATCTAAGGCCTAGTTTGGCAACAACGTTTTTCTTATATTGAAGTATTACAAAACTGAAGTATTTCAGTGCACGGGGGAGGAATGCTGCAGTTTCTTCATACTCTAGTATTTCTCAGTTTTGGCGAAAATTACAACACGTTTGGTTAGTTATGTTTTGCAAGGGGCAAGAGAGAGTGCTTTTCTCTGTTTTGCAGAAAAAAGTGGTCAGGCCTGAAGTTTCCAAAACGTCAAAAAAACTGTAGTTTTTGCCATACTTCAGTTTTCAAAACCACCGTATTCCTTGGAGCCAAACGCTTTAAAGTATTCGATACTTCATTATTTTTAGAAACTGAAGTATTTCCGAATTACTTAAAAAA
Source organism: Avena atlantica (assembly GCA_910589765.1). NCBI lineage: Eukaryota > Viridiplantae > Streptophyta > Magnoliopsida > Poales > Poaceae > Avena > Avena atlantica. The sequence goes on along the minus strand of OU342734.1, from coordinate 10,179,785 downwards.
AACAGAGCTACCAAACGGGGCCTAATTTTGTAATGTTTAAATGAAGTATTGCACTCAAAGTACCCACTGAATGAAAATTACATGAATAACCGATTAACAATGTTTGGTGAAGGTAGTGTGACTAAAATTTTCATCCACTGCATCTTGTATAAAATCTCTATAACAGACTTCATACTGGAACTTACTTCAGTCAACAACAACACGATTGGCTTCAGATTCGAAGTGCAACAATTTCAGTTCTAAAATCAAATATGAAGTACAGTACCTTTCATTATGTACTCGGTGCTCTTCTTGAACGCCATAGCCTTACTTAGCCCTCGTGGCCTTGTTGGTAGGTCGCCGCCTCGTCTCTTCGGCCGGCCAGCACCGGCTGCGGCTCTAGTTGCTGGTGCGTCCTGCGCGCTTGCACCCTGTCGTACCGATGCCCCTGCTACGCACGATCCGAGGGTTTTCACCGTTTAGTGGAACCAATTTTGTAGAATATGTGGAACAAATCTTTCTCAAATGAAAAACAAATAATTAAACACATGGGAAAAAAGAAAATAACAACAAATAAAATAGCGGAGCTGATTTAAAAGAGTAAGTGGAACAAATCTTTCTAAACAAAAGAACATTGTTTATAAACTAGGAAAAATAGTGGAGCTAATTCTAAAGAGTAAGTGGAGCAAATGTTTTGAACAAAGGAACAAATATTTACATACTAGGAAACAAGAAAGAACATCACAAGAAATCGGGGAACAAAGAATTATGGAACTGAATTTTTGAAATAAGTGGACTAGATATTTCTGAATGAAGAACAAAGTGAATATACACTAGGAACAAAGAAAAGCATCGTAGGACATCCGAGAACAAAAAATATATGTGGAACTAATTTTCTAAAATAAGATAAATAAATCTTTCTGAACTAAGCTACAAAAAAAGAGCATCACGGGACATCTAGGAGCAAAACAATTGTGAAACTAATTTATTCGAATAAGCGGAACAAATAGTTATACACACGGGAAAAATTTGACATCCATGGTAAAAATTATGAAAATGGGAGGTACAATGATATGAATAAGACAAAAAATTACAACTATACGATCCTACCTTCTATTTTCGTGTTGTCGTGCTCGCTCAATTGTTGACTTACTAATGGGCCGTAGCCCATGGAGCGAACCGAGCGAAACGGTACTCCGGGATGCTCCGGCATTAAGGAAGAGTTCACGCTCCTCTCGCTCGCGCGTCCCCACCCCATCATGCTTTGGTTGGATGCTACTCCTCCCTAGCGCACATCCATATCTTTAATTTCGCTCAAGAATTTCGATGGATAGGCCGCCAGATGACTTTTTTGTCTCGCGGGAGGGGGACACAAACGGACCAAATGTCCTCCGTTTGTCCAATTACGGTGGGTATGTACCCAACGGTGCTCCAATTGAACATGTCAACTAGTACCGCCGTTGTTGATGGATGTGTGAACGGTGCAGTCGGTGAAGGAGTATGACCGAGCTCATGCTAGCTCGTTTTGTGTATCACTTGGGGTGCCCATCGAAGCTACCCATATATATATATTTGTTCATAAATTTTTGGAAATAAAGAAACTTTTTGTGTTCTCTGTAGAAAGAAAAAACGGATGCTCCAACGTGACTATTCACGAACATTTTCTCGTCTTTTTACACAAACCACATAAAATAATAATCATTTTTATTGATAACTTGTGTGTGAACACAAAATGTTCGTATGTACTTGTGAAATTTTCGTTCATATTTCTTTGTGAAAAAAGGCGTTGAACAGATTCCGAAAAAAATGAGTCGGCCTGAATAAAATGTTTAGGGCACAAATGCCTCAAAAGATAGTATCTTTAGGAGCACTTGGCAAAATGCTTTTAAAAGTAGTACTCCCTCCGATCCATATTAATTGACTTGGATTTATCAAATTTTGGATGAATCTATATACTAAATGGTGTCCAGATTCACCCAAATTTTGACAAATTCAAGTCAATTAATATGGGTCGGAGGGAGTATCTTTAAGGCACTTTGATGAAAATACCTCTAAAGGTAGTAACTTTGGAGGCATTTGCCAAAATGCCTCGGTATCTTTAGGGGCACTTGGCAAAATGTCTCTAAAGCTAGTATCTTTAGGGGTACTTTGAAGAAAATGCCTCTAAAGTTAGTATCTTTAGGGGCACTTGGCAAAATGCCTCTAAAGCTAGTATCTTTAAGGGCATTTCGATGAAAATGCCTCTAAAAAGAGGCATTTGGTAAATCTCTAAATCTAGTATCTTTAGGGGCACTTCGATAAAAATGCTCTAAAGATAGTAGTTTTAGAGGTATTTTTATCGAAGTGTCCATATAGATACTAACTTTAGAGGTATTTTCCCAAGTGCCTCTAAAGATGTATTATTAGAGGCATTTGACAAAATGCCTCAATATCTTTAGGGACACTAAAGATATTGAGGCATTTTCCAAGTGCCCCTAAAGATATTGAGGCATTTTACCAAATGCCTCTAATGATACATCTTTAGGGGCACTTGGGAAAATGCCTCTAAAGCTAGTATCTTTAGGGACACTTCGATGAAAATGCCTCTAAAGGTACTATCTTTAGGGTCACTCGACAAATGCCTCTAAAACTAGTATCTTTAGGGGCACTTCGATGAAAATGGCTCTAAAGATGGTACATTTAGGGGCACTTGACAAAAATACCCCAAATTAACACAGTTAGAAGCATTTTCAGAAATACCCCTATCCAAAGTGTCCCTAAAAGCAAACCCTGAACTAGTGCAGCCCCGTCAAGTGCGCGTCCTACTTTGGCTACGAACGTGGCACGGCGCGTGGAGCTTCTCCCCGCGCCCATGTTGCGGCGTACAAGGTCGGTTGGCACATCGAATGACAGATGTCCGACGTGCTGGCCGCCATGGACGCCGCGATTGCAGACGGCGTGGACATCATCTCCATCTCCACGGGCTTCGAAGAGCCGCTGTACGCGGACCCAGTGGCCGTAGCCTCGTTCGCCGCCATGGAGCGCGGTGTCATCGGTGCCATGGACGTCGGCGGGGAACGACGGCATGGACGGGCTCGGTACCTTGCACAACGGCGTGCCGTGGCTGCTTACCGTCGCTGCCGGCACGGTGGACCGGCAGATCTTTGCTGGCACCCTGCGCTACGGCGGGGGAAACACGAGCCAAGCGAGCACTACGATCAGCCCGAAGGATGCACCGGCGCTGCTGAATTACATCGCTTCCAGCTCGCACCCGAGTGCCACCATCACATTCCAGCAGACGGTCCTCGGGGTACCGCTGGCGCCGGTGGTCGCGGGATACTCTGCTCGAGGGCCGTCACGGAGCTACGCCGGCGTGCTCAAGCCCGATATACTGGCACCGGGGGACAGAATCCTAGCGTCGTGGACACTCGCCTCTCCGATGGCACACATAGTCCGAACTGCTCTGGTCGGCGACTTCATGGTCGCTTCCGGGACGTCCATGGCGTGCCCGCACGCCAGCGGCGTGGCGGCGTTGCTGCGGGCGGCGCACCCGGAGTGGAGCCCCGCGATGATCAAGTCCGCCATGATGACCACGGCGAGCAGAGTCGATAACACGCTCCAGCCGATCACCGACGCCAGCGGCAACGGCATCGCGAGCCCGCTCGCTATGGGCTCGGGTCATGTCGATCCAAACTCGGCTATGGATCCAGGTCTTGTGTTCGACGCTGGTCCCGCGGACTTCGTCGCACTCCTCTGCACCACCAAGTACACGGAGGCCCAGATCGCCGCGATCACGTGGTCGTCGTTCAACTGCTCCCCTGCCACGTCCAGCGACGTAAACTACCCATCGTTCATCGCCACCTTCGGCGCCAAGAGGACAGTGACCAGCGTCGGGGAGGGCCCGTCGACGTACCGCGCGTCGTGGTCTTCGCCAAGCAACGTCGCCGTGTCCGTGACGCCGTGGACGATGGAGTTCGGCGGCGTGGGCTAGAAGGCCATGTTCGAGGTGCAGATCAAGCTGAACGCGCCCACCGGCGGCGAGCCGGCCTTTGGTGTTGTAGTTTGGGCCGACGACAGCGGCAGGTACCGGGTCACGACCCCCTTCGTGGTGCTCTGAGTCTCGTGCTAACCAAGCGCGCCCAAGTCATGTGTCTCATCCGAATAATGTTTGTTCGTTCGTGAACTGTTTATGTCTGCTTGGACTGATGCCGTATTGTTGTGACTAGTTTGGAACTTTGGATTGGGTAATCAGAAGGAGTAGTTTGCTTCAAAGTTTAAGTTTGCTTCAATCCATTAGACAATTTGTGAAACAGAAGTGAAAAATAACTGAAACACGGTTACTTTGGTGAAACTTCCCAATCTAGTTTCACAAGTTTTATTTTTTTTCAAAAAATGTTTCACAGTTATACTCATGTTTCAGGTTGGTTTTGTTGGATATAAGTGATCTGTAGTGATCTAAAAATTACCTTGATTAATCTAAGTCAAATTAATGGCCTTTAAGGGGCTGTTGATTAACAGCCATTGGATGCCGTGATCAGGAGCATCCTGGCCGTCCATTCATTGGTGTGGTTTCCCCTAGTACAAATGCTATAAATAGGAGCTCTAGGATTAGAGATGATCACTCAATACACACAGCAGTGCTCTCTCTCTCTATATATTCCACAGTGCTCTCTCTTTCTATATATATATTCCACAGCTCACTGATCAAGCAAGCATCTAAAGTACTAGGAAGAATCCTCACATCTACATCAACAAGGATCAGGTGAAGCAAATCAAGAGGAGGCCATGGCTGGATCTCCAGATCAAGGTACACCCCCCCGATCCTCATCTTTGTGGCTCAAATCTTGAGCTAGATGATCCTCATAGGATCTAACAGTGGTATCAGAGCAACTAGCTCTAAGATTGAGTCCTCTTATGTTTTGGATTCTTGTTCCTACAAGCATGTTCTTCCTGTTTGGATCATGTTTTTGTTGCTGGAACTAATGATTTAGCCCTAAATTTTCTAATTTTATGTCCTAACGGATCAAGAACAGGTGCTAGGGTTTTTATTATGTAACTCTGATTTGGAGATTTCAATTCTTATGTAGTTCCTAAGTGAAATCCCCAATTTGACTGAAGAACCCTAACCCTAGTTCATCGAGTTAATGAACCTTAACCCTAATTTTCCCACTTACTCAAGAGCCCTAAACCTAATTCCCAAACCAGACAAACCCTAACCCTAATTTCTTGAATCAAGGAACCCTAATCCTAATTTGATGATCTAAAGAGAGGCAGTGGACACATACCTTATGGGCCTCGTCGTCGTCGCTGGACACGGCACCGCCGGAGCCACCCACTCAGTTGGGCGGACCTGCTCGGGCTCGTACCCCAGCGGTCTCGCTGTCCACTGCACCGGCTGGTGGTCGAGCCCTCTCGTGCCCTTGTGGCCGTTGGAGCTCGTCTCTGTGCAGGGAACGACGCTGCATCGTCGTGGTCATCGCATGGACGCTTGCACGCTCGCGGCTGTGGCGCAAAGGGAACCGACAAGGACCGCTCGAGGGAACCGCGCGCTGACTACACGCGAATCTGGCGAGAGGCACCCACCGACGCCGTTCTCCTTCTCTACTGCGGCCGTCGCCGTCATTTGCCCTCTCTCGCTCGCAGGTCGGTATGCAGAGAGGTAAAAGGGGAAGGGGAAAATAAAAGGGGAAGGGTAAAAGGGGGAGGGAGGCGTCGTCGGCGCGTCGGTTTTGTTCCGACCCGGCGCGCCCTCGTCCGTCGGATCGGATCCGATGGTTAGCAATGTTGGCTACTTAATGAGTCGGCTGGGCCACTAAAAGGGGGTGAAGGGGAGACGGGCTGGGCCAGTTTCGGCCCAGTCTATAAGTTTTTTCTTTTAAAATTAAATTAATAATTAGTAAAGAGATTTTAGGGTTTATGGGCCCAAATAATGTATAAATTTTAAGGATTAATGTTTATGTTAGGGCTAACATGAATAAGTTATGGGGCTAAGTTTTGGCATATATTTTATGCCAATTATGTAACATGGCTGTATGACATTTTGTCATGCAATTATGTTTCATACCTAAGTAAGTTTAATGTGTTTTATTATGATTAGTCAATTCTTTCTGTTGTGTTTATTATATTTGGTTGATTCTTTTGTGGTTTTATTCAAATAAATTGTGATAATAATGTTTTGCTGCAAAGTTAAGTTGATAAATCCTCAAGTTAAGCATGGATTATGTTTATCATTCTGGCCAAAGCTGATTGATGGACATTTTGATCATGAAATATTTATTGGTCTAGTTCACTTCTGGCCAAAGGTGATGTGTTCCAGATTGATGATAGAATTCTATATGATTAGAGGATCTAATTAAGTGTGGCTTATATCTGTCATTCTGGCCAAAGCTGATTAGCAGATATTTTGATCACAAAATTTTATTGATCATCTCTATTTCTGGCCAAAGCTGATGTAGACTAGATTGATGAAAGGAGTATAAAATTATGATGCTTATTCAAAGCTGTAACATCCCTAAAATCATGATTCCAAATATTGCATATCATACATGCATGCATATAATTTAGGGATCATTTTCCAAACTCATTTCAAGAAAACAGAAGCACTTAGTGCTATTATTTTATGTGAGCAAACATTAATCATTTACTACTCTCAATTGAGAGCATAAGTGTTTTAACCAAGTCTTGTTTGCTTCCTTGCTGTTTAGATTGAATGTAGAGTTTTGACAAAAATTTACAAAACAAATATGGTTTCAAAACATTTCCAAATCAAGTGCTATAGCACTGTTTATTTTGTTTATTCAAAGGGAGCAAGCAAGTACAGAGAGACCACATGGTTTTATACCCAAAAGTATGATGGTTACACCTTACAAAAATCCAGAGATGGTTTGAAATTCAAATGCCTTTGAATTTGATTGAAAATCATTTCAAAAAATCAAAACAGAAAAAGAAAAGGAGAAAAGAAATAGAAAAAGGACAGCGCTACCTATCTGGCCCAACTGCTAATCCAGCCCACTAAGCCCACCCGGGGTCTCCCTCTCTCTCGCTCACTCGCAGACACACCCCCAGGTCACTGATCGCACGACCCCACCCCCTCTCTGTTTCACTCGCTGACCGGTGGACCTCGCCGGCTCACCCCTTCTTCCCCAAATCGCGCCACGACCACGTCGCCGGCCGTTTCCTCCGCCCTTCACTGCCGCGTTGATTCCTCGCTTAAATTCCCTTGATACCGCGCATGATCTTCGCCCCCGCCTGGCCTACTTAAACCCCCTCTGCCCCCTCTCCATTTCCCCCCAAACTCCGAGCACAAAGCGCCCCCAGGTTGCCCACATTCACCCTCGCACCGCCGCAGACAGAGAGCACTCCGGCGATCGATTCCGGTGAGCCCCGTGCGTCCCTCTCCCTCTGGTTCTTGCAGACAGCCTCACCACTTCCTTGCGCATCTACTGACGCCGTTGGTTCCTTCTGTACCGCCCCAGGTCGTCGTCTTCGACAAGCACAGCAAGCCCCGACGACATCCTTAACTCCGGCGGTCAAATTCGGTGAGCCCCTTGTTCCCCTCTGCCTCTGATGCACACGATCTTGCTCGCCGTAGTCTTGCGCATATCCTGATGCTGTTTGTGCATGATAGGGTGACCAGGAGCCTCGCCAACATCGTCGTCCACCCAAACCCGACGCGGCCAGCAACTTCGACGAGCTCCAGCGACCATCTCCGTGCGCCCCTTGCCAAGCCGTCGCCAGGTTGAGCATCAGCGCATCGTCCCGTTTCTGGTAAGCGCCTCCGAGGACCCTAGAACCACCTGTAGCGCCGCGCTGCCGTAGGCAGAGCTCGCCGCCGCCAGTGGCCGCCGCCAGCGCCGCCCAGCTTTGGTCGTTTGATCCAGAGCCATTGGATCTGGATCCAGCGTGCGAGATTAGATCACTTAACGAACCGTTACGAGTAGATCTGGGCCGTGCAGATTATGTTGATCTAACGGCTCACAGGCGCGATCCTGAGCGAAGCGGTACGGGCCAATTAGATTAAGACGCGTGGCAGCTGTTTTGATTTAAAAACAAATTTGAATCTATTAGATGTTTGATTTTGTTTTGGCTATAACTTTTGATCCCCACGTTAGAATTTGACAAATTTTATATCAATGGAATCAGGAGAGCAAGCCCTTTCTAAATATGCAATGTGTTTAATGTTTTGCTTCTGTTAAAATGATTTTATTTGCAGAAACTTGTGTAGGGCTAATTTGAGTATATGAATTGTTTAAGAAATGTTTTAGGCTTTAAATAAATGTTGTTTGGCAAGTTTTTAACTTGTTTATGAACCAGTACTGTACACTTGCTTTGTGGAGTTTTAAAAATCATCACATATCATATTACATGCATTCATATATTTTTTGTTTGTATATGTTTTGTATGTGATTGTGGATATGATTCTTTGTGTAGATTTTGGTGCTAGTGATTGTGATTGTGAGGAGTGTAGCTAATCTCCAAACTACCAAGGCAAGTGGTACTTCATGAATATTTTATCCCTATGTTTTCTACTAAGCATTAGAAATATTTTGCTAGTCTTGCATGCTATAATTTGCTTATATGCCATGTTGGGAAATCCTAGTAGTTGTAGAATTGCTAGGAAATTTCTAAGTTAAGATGATTATCTATGCCATGCTTAGCCTAGCTAGTAGCAACCAAGGGTTGGTGAAATATACATGCTATGATGAAAATATTTCTAAGTCTTTGGACTTATGTTTTGCCTAATAAAACAACTAAGTAAATGAAACACCTGGGTGGAATGGAAGGAATGGTTTGTGTTGAGTGGTTACACAAGGCCAGGGGACTGGTGAACCTTGTGTATCTCACTTGTGGAAAGCCACCCAGGAACAAAGAGATTTTAGAGGCCAAGTGTTGAGAAGCTTCTAGTGCAGCCACTTGGCAATATGGGATCTGCCTGGATCACATAGGTTGCTAGAACTTAGCCATTTGGACAGTTGGTGGTAGTGGGATGATAGGTTGGAACGCGTCCATTTGGTCTAAGGGAAGGCTTCTGAAAGGTCCTGTCTTGGTGAAAATCAAGTCTGGTGGGGAAAGTGCACAACCTCTGCAGATGGAAGAATCTAAGTACTTAGCCATGTCCCTGTAAAAGGACAACTTGAGCATCAAGACATGGAAGCTATCAAGAATCTCCTCATCCCAATTTCTAAGTAAAACTTGTGGGTGAACAAGGGTGAAGGACCTCAATGTCTATTGGTGGTTCCTTGGGAAAAGTTTTGACAAAGAAAAACTTAGTGATTTCAACTAATAGGCAAAACCTATTTTGAGCAAAGCAAGCCAATCTACACTTAGCCAAATTGCATATAGTATCTAGTCCACCTAAATTATACTAAGGTATCACTTGCCAATACTATTCCAATGTATTGACCCACTGTGGCTGTAACTTGTGATGTTGCAGGTTACTCTGATGAGGATAAGGAGTCATGAGTCTACACTCAACATGTTTGCCTGTGGCACATGAAGATGAAGACTTTTATTTATTTACTTATTCAAACTCTTGTACTAGGCCTGTGGCCTTGGAGTTGTAAAGACTATGTTGTCTCTGGAATGACTGTAATAATGACCTTTGTTTCTGTGTACTTCATCTTAAACTGTGGATGCTAGCAATGATCCAGGGACTAGCATTGCAATCACAGGGATCCTTTTTCCTTTATAAAGGAGGGATCTTACATATGGTATCAGAGCACTGTGTTGCCTGTAGGATTATGACCCTAGGATTGGAAACCACTAAGGAAAATTTTTCAACAACTTCTACACTTGTCTATTCTTCTCGTAAACTTTTCTAATCTTCTTTCTCATCTCTAATTGTAGATGAACTCCATCAACGAAGCCGTGAGGAAAGGACCACTCATGACAATGACTTTGGAGTGTGAGACAGAATTCCCCAAGGCTCTCAAGGACCTTATGGTTGCAATGGAAATACATGGTGCATCTGTGTACAAAGGTTTTCCTGTGATGGATGAAGGAGTTGAGTACTGGTGGGTGCAACTTCACTTGTATAAAAACAAGGAAGACAACCACAAGGACTCAGGATTCTGCATGTTCACCAATTCAGTGATGCACCCTACATTCTTTGACTCAGCAAGGGATGCAGCTTGGAAGACCATCAAAGAACTTGGTGAAAGAGTCAAGTGCAGAATGTTCAACATCCAAAATAGCCCGAAAGAAGAGAAGAAACATACCCAAGAGTTGGAGGCTACCAACCAAACCTTAAGAGGAGACATTATAGACTTATTGATGGAGTCATGTGAGCAAGATAGACTGATTGCTTCTAGAAATATTATGTTAGCCAACAAATCCAGTGAGATAGGATTGTAAACGTACTTCGTTAGTTGGACCACCACTTATCACCTTATTTTCCAAATGTTGCTTTAAATTAAGTTGAACCTTGGTTGTTGTAATGGATTCTTGTATGCCATGACTTGTGTGTTTTGATTTCCAAGGATATGTATGTGATGTTTTGCCTTGTGTTTTTTATCTTGAATTGTGTTGTTCTAACTTTTTCTATCTTATAAATAGATGCCTACTGTTACCATCAACACTGTTGAGGAGTTCCAGGGAACTCGCTTTGGTCCTCGTATTGTTGAGCTTACTACTTTGCTCAATCTCCCTCTTCCTACCATCATGGTGCTTCCCCTCACCAAGTTTGAGAGGAAAGACCTTTGGGGTTTCAAGGTCAACCAGCCCGGACGCCAGACTGAACCTACCACGGAGGTCATCGTCTTCAAGCTCATGCACGATGACAAGGAGAGAGGCCTTGAGGTAGTCATGCAAGATCTAATAGGATGTCTGCTGGGGATACACTCTCGACAGGTTAGAGGTACTCATTTCCACGTCTTCGGTAGACGTGATGAGGATGGAGAGTCCATCGACTTCGAGGACACTTCGAGGGAGACAGCGGAGCCCATTCATCTATACCTCCAGGACTTAGAGGCTCTCATTAGGCACGTGGACTCTGACAGGACCAACGTCATGCTCAACAATGATGAACTCCAGGTGCAGCTTCGCGAGAAGGACAAGCTCTTCGCGGAGCAAGATGAGATAGTCAAGGAGATGGAGGCAAAGTTCGAGAGCCAGGACAGAAAGTTCAAGAGTCAGGAGAAGCGAGTTCAGGATAGGAACAAGAAGATCCGGGACATGACTGAAGAACTGCAGGCCAAGGACTTCGAGCTCGAGCATCAGCAGACGGTGATTGAGAGGCTTCGTTCCCAGAAGAGGGCTCTCAAAGCCAAGATAGAGACCTTGACCACCAGTGTCGAGGAATACAAGACAGCGATGGAGAACGCAGGTCTTACCTTTGTCGAGGAGGAGGTTGATGCCGAGGAGTAGATTTGACTACTCATTTATCATTTATTATCATACTTGTTGTTGGGAACTTGTTATTTGACCATCCAACATGTGGATGGCTTGTTATTTGTGTGTGTTGTACTTTGCGAACTTGTTCTCTGGTTGTTGAACTTTTATCATTATGTTGCATGCTTTGTGATTGTTTATGTGATGTATTGTGCATGAAAGCATCTATGGGTATCTCACTCTTATCTCCATTGAACAAACCACAGACGCCTCCCCGTCGTGCCAACCCCAACCCAAACAACAACAACATCACTCCAGAAATGCAGAAAATGATGACAGCGCAGACTCAGCTGATGCAAATGATGACGACGTTCATCCAGAACCAAAACAACAACAACAACAACAATAACAACAATAACAATAACAACAACAACAACCCACCGGGTTTTGACATGCTTACCAGGTTCTTGAGATTGAGGCCAGCAAAGTTCTCAGGAACAACAGATCCCATGGTGGCCAATGATTGGCTATGCTCTGTGAACAAGGACTTGGTAACTGTGGGCTGTACTGATGCAGAAAAGGTCAGATTTGCAGCACATTTGCTGGAAGGACCATCCGCCACTTGGTGGGATAACTTCCAGATCACCACTCCCATAGAAGATGTGACATGGGCTATCTTTGAGGATGGCTTTCGTACTGCTCATATTTCATTTGGAGTGATGAGTCTGAAAAAGAAAGTGTTTCATAACCTGAAGCAGTGCCACCGCAGCGTGGCTGAATATATTGAGGAGTTCAACAATCTGGCGCGTTACGCACCGGATGAAGCTGACACTGATGCTAAGAGGAAAGAAAAGTTCCTCGAAGGGTTGAATGATGAGCTGAACCTGCAGTTGGTTGTGGCATATGTTCCCACATACCAGTCTCTTTGTGATAAGGTTGCTATCTTGGAGAACAAAATGAAGCAAGTTGAGAGCAGGAAGAGAAAGCACTCGGACAAGCACAGCTCGGGATCGTCTCACAAACGTTCCCATTACGATGACAGTGGAAGCTCAGGATCCCACAAGCATGGGAAATTCAACAAGCACCGCAACCACAACCGTCATGACAACAAGCATCACCGAAGTCATGACAATGACAAGTACAAGAACCACAAGGGTGGATATAAGAGCCACCACAGTGGTAATGGAAGTGGCAGTGGAAGCCAGCCTGTCAAGAAGGACATTAGTCAGGTTGAATGCTTCAAGTGCAAGAAGATGGGGCATTATGCAAATGAATGCCCAGAAAAGAAAGTTGAAGGACCCAACAAGCCCAACCCTTTTCAGAAAGGGCAAGTTAACAACATCAATGTGGAGGAAATCTATGAGGAGCCTGATGCTGTTGCTGTTGGGAATATGCCCTAGAGGCAATCATGTATGATGATATTTCCCATTGTATTCATAAAGTTATTAAGTAGTCCTTGTATAAACATCTGATGTGTATCATTGAATATGTGATTCAGTTGTGGAACTATGCATTCATGTTGTTTGTACTAAATATCCTTGGTCATTGAGGTTGTGCTGGACACACAACTTAGACCAATGTGAAAGTTGGCTTGATGACTCGGTTCCACTTGTCATGGGCATGGAGATGCTATTCCAACTTACACAGACTAGGCTAAAGAGTTTAGCGAGTCGGATTGACCCATATTGAGGTACAACGAACTAAGCTGTCATTTGTATATCTCAATCAATGTAATCCTTAGACCTGAGGTTGTTGCATAGTCCGAGTTGAGGATCACCGACTTAGGTTCTGTCAAACGCTGATCCGTAACTGGGCAGTTATAAAGGCAGGGTTCGGGTCGACTGAGAATCAAGCTGCGTGATGTGAATAACCAAGATGGGATTTTGCCCCTCCACTCGGAGAGATATTCTCTGGGCCCTCTCGTGAGATATGATTCGGAAAGCATGGCCATGCACGACTCGGTTAAGTGTTAACCGAGGCGATCGGCTAAGAGTTAGTCGGGTGAATCACTTATCTCGGATCGAGAAGAGAGTCGGACTATTTAAGGGATGACATATATTCGCCTATAGTCTGACAAGGTATATCGTGAGGCAAAAGGGACTCGGACGTAAGTCGCATTGGAAAGGCAAGTCGTCATGACTCTTTGGTACTTGGGAATCGACACGTTCTGCTAGGAGCCGATGCCGATTGATCGATTGTGAGTCGGACTCTAATCGTGTCCAAGTAACCATGAGCCTGCGGGGTCACACACTTAAGAGCGGGAGCAAGTTCGGATTGGATCTGAACATATAATCTGGTTGGGTTGGACCTAAACCGGATTAGGACTGAGTTAGTGAGTTGGACTCACGGTGACTAGTGTTATATGGGCTTTAGTGAATGGGTCACGCGAGCAGAGCCCACGTTCACTCCCTATATATAGTGGAGCACAGTAACCCAGAAAGGTTAATCGTTGTTCGGTTAGGTCATTCCATGTGTTGGAAACCCTAGCTCCACATCAGTCTAGCCGCCGTAACGAACCTAGCAGTTTGCCGCCGGCGCTCCTCCTTGTACGTGTGGATACCAGCAGAGGTGCTGTACGATCAGCACCAGGACGATCGGATCGTGAGGACTGCACTGCATCAACTGACGCGCTTCATCAGTAATCTGCAACCGCGCGTCTAGTGGTAAACCTCGTGGCCTTCTACCTCAGCTAGATCTTGGGATCACCACGTTAGAGGAAAATTTTATTTTATCTCCGCGTGGCCCAACAGTGGTATCAGAGCGATAGCTTCTGGTTTTAGGCTCGAGATCTCGCATATGAGATATGCGGTAGGCTATAGATGAGATCTATGTGCTGTTTTGGTGGTCAATCTATGAGATAGATCGGTTTTGTATGAAGTTGATTGGATCAACTGTACTCGGGGAATGGTAGATCTGATTTCCGTGATCATACTGCTGAGGTCGTGGAACGACATACCCCTACCGGTCGGCTTCCGCCATCGGGGTAGACTGTGACACGTAAATCCAGAAGCGGTGATCGAAGATCAAAAAGTTTGATCGAATCGGAATGATGGTCGGAATCCATGTTCGGATCGTAGATGAGATCTATGTTTTCGGAAAAATCGTCGGGCGCTGCCCGCACCCGCGAGGGGCGCTGCCCCTTCGATCCCCGCCCGCTATCCGGCTAGCGGGACCGTCGGCTTCGCCCTGTCGTAGTGCCTTAGATGTCGTTGCGAGTTTCACAACGCCGGTAGATATTGTATCTATGCATAACTTGTTTTTGCAGGAAGTTGTGAATGGTATGGTTCATGTGCATGTGATGTATGTGTGTAATCCATACGTGATCTGCGAATCACGGTTTTTGTCAGCCGGCTGGAGCCTAGGTGCTGTCATTTTATTGTATAACGACCTGCGTGTCGGATTCTCTATGTAATTTACTTTACTAAGCTAGTGTAGCTGTTTGAGAACCCGGAAGGCATGCAAGGCGTTATACATGTCGGCGACATGGAGTAAGACGGCAATTGACAAGAGTTGGCACGAGTCGGATTACAGGCTTTGTGGAGATGGAGATCGCCATGAAGAGAGCCATACCATTTCACATTATAATTGCTTTATTTTGTGTTATTGTTATGTCTCAATTTTACCTCTATTAGATAGTCGGTAAAATTCAATCCCTCAAAGAAGGTCTAGTCGGTTTTCCCGCCAGTGTTTGCCCCATCACAAGTCGGACATTTTTGGTAGTGGGCTCATAAAATTGAGGTGCTGCCAATTCTTTCCGACTAGGTGTGTTCGAGTCGGACTCTTACTGCAGAAACACTCGGTAAGCTAGACGGGTCTATCACAACGGTTGTGGGACTCGGGGAAAAGTCAGATGGAAGCCGGGGCATATGATGCCACCCGTCCAACAGGAGTCGCATGAGATGCGATTGACAAGGAGTTGTCTACCTAGATCACTTGGCGGCTAGCGGTGATGCTAAAGCTCACTAGTCGACTTGCTTATTTAGGATCCTGAATCACTAAGTAACCATCGGAGGGGTGTTGGTTCTAGTGGGAGCATAAAATATTAAAATGTTTAATATGCTTGCTCTTTTATGAATACATGTCTTAAGTGTTTTGCATATTTTCTGTTGTAGATCATGGCACCAAGTAGCAGTCACTCTCAGATATCCGGTTTTGCGTTGAGAACCATTCTTGAGAAAGATAAATTGAACGACACTAATTTTACCAACTGGTATCGAAATCTGAGAATTGTTCTCAAACAAGAAAAGAAGGACCATGTCCTAGACAACCCACTTCCAGATGAGCCGAATGAGAATGCGACTGTCGCAGCCACCAATGCCTACCGTCGGGCTAAAGATGAGTCCACGGATATTAGCTGTCTTATGCTTGCTCACATGGAACCGGACTTGCAAAAGCAGTTCGAGCATGTTGAGGCCTACGATATGATCGAAAGCCTCAAAAGTATGTTCCAGGCTCAGGCGAAGACTGAGAGGTATCAAGTCTCTCAGGCTTTGCTGAGTTGCAAGCTTAAGGATGGTGATCCACTGAGTCCGCATGTGATCAAAATGGTTGGTTACGTGCAGTCTCTGGAGAGGCTTGGCTACCCCATAAGCGAAGAGTTCGCTACGGATATAATTCTGAACTCTCTTCCTAGTGCATATGGGCAGTTCATTTCGAACTACCACATGCATGGTATGGATAAGAAGCTCACTGAATTGCATGGGATGCTCAAGCAGGCAGAGGCGGATCTCAAGAAGGGCACCAGTCAAGTGTTGATGGTGCAGAATAAGGCTAAGTTCAAGAAGAGTTCTTGGACTAAGAAGAAGGCTAAGTCAGGAGGAAAGCAGGCTCAGGACCCTGTCCTAAGCGCTTCCTCAGGGACTAAGCCATCTCCTTCAGCCGGATCCACTTGCTTCTACTGCAAGGCGGATGGCCACTGGAAGAGGAACTGCAGCAAGTACTTGGCCGACAAAGCCAAGAGTGGAGGTATGACTTCCAACTCAGGTACACTTGTTTGCAATGTTATAGACATATATCTTGCTGATGCACCTAATAGTTCTTGGGTATATGATACCGGATCAGTTATTCACATTTGCAACTCGTTGCAGGGACTGGTAAGAACTAGGAGCGTAGCAAGAGGCGAGGTTGATATTCGAGTCGGCAACAAAGCAAGAGTTGCTGCGTTGGAAGTCGGCACGATGCAACTTCATTTACCTTCCGGATTCATTATGGAACTAAATAATTGTTATTATGTTCCAGTGCTCAGTCAAAACATTATTTCTGCTTCATGTTTGATGAGGCAAGGCTATGAGTCGAATATCAAGAATAATGGTTGTTCTTTGTATTTGAATGACATGTTTCACGGCTTTGCACCCGTCCAGGACAGGTTATTTATTTTGAATCTTGATGGTGAGTCGGTTTATAACATAAATGTTAAAAGGTTGAAACCAAATGATCTGAATATGACTTACTTTTGGCACTGTCGGCTTGGTCATATAAGTTGGAAACGCATGAAGAAGCTCCATGATGATGGACTCCTAACTTCGTTCGACTTGGAGTCATTCGAGACATGCGAATCTTGCCTACTCGGCAAAATGACCAAGACACCTTTTGCAAAGAGTTGCGAAAGGGCGTCCGACTTGTTGGGACTAGTACATAGTGATGTATGTGGACCAATGAGCACGACAGCCAGGGGTGGTTATGAGTACTTCATTACCTTCACTGATGATTTGAGTAGGTATGGATATATCTACTTAATGAAACATAAGTCGGAAGCCTTTGAAAAGTTCAAAGAATTCCAGAATGAAGCACAGAATCAACTCGGCAAGAAAATAAAGTTTCTTCGGTCGGACCGAGGAGGCGAGTACATGAGCCATGAGTTTGATGACCATCTGAAAAGTTGTGGAATAGTTCCTCAACTTACTCCGCCAGGAACGCCACAAAGGAATGGTGTTTCGGAAAGGCGGAATCGGACCTTGTTGTACATGGTACGATCAATGATGAGTCGGACAGATCTGCCTTTATCATTTTGGGGTTATTGTCCAGAAACAGCGGCGTTCACACTAAACAAAGTACCATCAAAATCGGTAGAGAAGACACCGCATGAGATGTGGACAGGCAAAAAGCCGAGTTTGTCTTTTCTTAAGATTTGGGGTTGTGAAGCTTTTGTCAAGCGACTTCAGTCGGACAAGCTTACGGCCAAGTCGGATAAATGTGTTTTCGTGGGGTATCCGAGGGAAACCTTGGGTTACTACTTCTACAACCGAGAAGAGGGCAAAGTGTTTGTCGCTCGGAACGGTGTCTTCCTTGAGAAAGAGTTTCTCAGTCGGGGAGTAAGTGGGAGCACGGTGCAACTCGAAGAAATTCGAGAGGAATCGGCTAATAGCGAATCGGCAAAAACCTTGGAGGTTGAGCCGATCGTGGCAGCTGAGCCGACAGCAGCACCTGCACTACGAAGATCGGCAAGATTACGAAGTGTTCGTGATGTGTTACTGTTAGACAGTGATGAGCCGGCAAATTATTCGGAAGCGATGGTGGGATCTGATTCCGAGTCATGGCTTGGAGCCATGAGATCTGAGATAAAGTCCATGGATGAAAATCAAGTTTGGAACTTGGTTGATCTGCCAGACGGTGCAAGACCCGTCGAGTGCAAATGGGTCTTTAAGAAGAAAACTGATATGGATGGAAATGTTTCAATCTATAAAGCACGCCTTGTCGCGAAGGGGTTCCGACAAGTTCAAGGAGTTGATTACGACGAGACCTTCTCGCCCGTAGCGATGCTTAAATCAGTTCGGATCATGTTAGCTATAGCGGCCTATTTCGACTATGAGATATGGCAGATGGATGTCAAAACGGCTTTCCTTAATGGAAATTTAACCGAGGACGTGTATATGATACAGCCCGAGGGTTTTGTCGATCCGGCTAATGCTGACAAGGTATGCAAACTTCAGAAATCCATTTATGGGTTGAAGCAAGCATCTCGGAGTTGGAATATTCGCTTTGATGAGGTAGTCAAATCGTTTGGCTTCATCAAGAGTGATCATGATTCTTGTTTGTACAAGAAGTTTAGTGGGAACAAAGTAAATTTTCTAATCTTATATGTGGATGACATATTACTGATTGGAAATGATGTCCAGATGTTGCAAGAAACCAAGGAATCATTGGAAAGGAGTTTCTCAATGAAAGACTTGGGTGAGGCAACATACATCCTCGGAATCCGGATCTATAGAGATAGATCAAGGAGGCTCATTGGATTGAGTCAGAGTACTTATTTGGACAAAGTGTTGAAAAAGTTCAACATGGAATCGTCTAAGAAGGGGTTCTTACCGATGTCCCATGGTGTAAAACTTAGCAAGACTCAGTGTCCTTCGACAACTGATGAGCGAAGTCGGATGAGTGCGATTCCATATGCTTCTGCAGTCGGATCCATCATGTACGCCATGATTTGTACTAGGCCGGATGTTTCCTATGCTCTAAGTGTTGTGAGCAGATACCAGGCTGATCCTGGAGAGATCCACTGGACAGCGGCTAAAAATATCCTAAAGTACTTGAGAAGGACTAAGGATATGTTCTTGGTTTATGGTGGTGAAGATGAACTCAGTGTAAAGGGTTACACGGATGCGAGTTATCTCACCGACTCTGATGATTCTCGCTTGCAATCCGGATACGTGTTTATTATAAACGGAGGTGCTGTGAGATGGAAGAGTTCCAAGCAAGAGACTGTGTCTGCATCTACAACAGAGGCTGAGTATATTGCCGCCTCGGAGGCAGCAAAGGAAGCTGTTTGGATGAGGAATTTCCTCATGGATCTTGGTGTGGTTCAGGGCACGTCCAATCCGTTGGACGTATATTGTGACAACAATGGTGCTATTGCACAAGCCAAGGAACCTAGACAACACCAGAAGAACAAGCACATACTCATGCGGTACCACCTAATTCGCCAGTTCGTGGATCAGGGTGATATCAAGTTATGCAAGGTACACACGGATGCAAATATTGCGGATCCGTTGACAAAGCCGTTACCCCAGCCGAAGCATGAGGCGCACCTGAGAGCCATGGGCATTAGATGCTTAGACATGTGATGTCGGAAGATTGACTCTAGTGCAAGTGGGAGACTGTTGGGAATATGCCCTAGAGGCAATCATGTATGATGATATTTCCCATTGTATTCATAAAGTTATTAAGTAGTCCTTGTATAAACATCTGATGTGTATCATTGAATATGTGATTCAGTTGTGGAACTATGCATTCATGTTGTTTGTACTAAATATCCTTGGTCATTGAGGTTGTGCTGGACACACAACTTAGACCAATGTGAAAGTTGGCTTGATGACTCGGTTCCACTTGTCATGGGCATGGAGATGCTATTCCAACTTACACAGACTAGGCTAAAGAGTTTAGCGAGTCGGATTGACCCATATTGAGGTACAACGAACTAAGCTGTCATTTGTATATCTCAATCAATGTAGTCCTTAGACCTGAGGTTGTTGCATAGTCCGAGTTGAGGATCACCGACTTAGGTTCTGTCAAACGCTGATCCGTAACTGGGCAGTTATAAAGGCAGGGTTCGGGTCGACTGAGAATCAAGCTGCGTGATGTGAATAACCAAGATGGGATTTTGCCCCTCCACTCGGAGAGATATTCTCTGGGCCCTCTCGTGAGATATGATTCGGAAAGCATGCCCATGCACGACTCGGTTAAGTGTTAACCGAGGCGATCGGCTAAGAGTTAGTCGGGTGAATCACTTATCTCGGATTGAGAAGAGAGTCGGACTATTTAAGGGATGACATATATTCGCCTATAGTCTGACAAGGTATATCGTGAGGCAAAAGGGACTCGGACGTAAGTCGCATTGGAAAGGCAAGTCGTCATGACTCTTTGGTACTTGGGAATCGACACGTTCTGCTAGGAGCCGATGCCGATTGATCGATTGTGAGTCGGACTCTAATCGTGTCCAAGTAACCATGAGCTAGCAAGTTCGGATTGGATCTGAACATATAATCTGGTTGGGTTGGACCTAAACCGGATTAGGACTGAGTTAGTGAGTTGGACTCACGGTGACTAGTGTTATATGGGCTTTAGTGAATGGGTCGCGCGAGCAGAGCCCACGTTCACTCCCTATATATAGTGGAGCACAGTAACCCAGAAAGGTTAATCGTTGTTCGGTTAGGTCATTCCATGTGTTGGAAACCCTAGCTCCACAGCAGTCCAGCCGCCGTAACGAACCTAGCAGTTTGCCGCCGGCGCTCCTCCTTGTACGTGTGGATACCAGCAGAGGTGCTGTACGATCAGCACCAGGACGATCGGATCGTGAGGACTGCACTGCATCAACTGACGCGCTTCATCAGTAATCCGCAACCGCGCGTCTAGTGGTAAACCTCGTGGCCTTCTACCTCAGCTAGATCTTGGGATCACCACGTTAGAGGAAAATTTTATTTTATCTCCGCGTGGCCCAACAGTTGCTGGTAAGTTCAAACTCAATTCTGTTCCAGCATTTGTTTTCTTTGATACTGGTGCATCTCATTCATTCATATCAAGAGCATTTGTTGAAAGAAATGAACTTCCAGTAGAAACTATTGGGTGTCCTATAAAAGTTAGTTCTCCTGGCGGAGAAATGATAGTGAATTCAGGATGTCATGATCTAGTCATAGAGTTTGGGAAGTATAAGTTTCCCGTTAACTTGATAATCCTAAATTCCCAAGGATTGGATGTCATTTTGTGAATGGACTGGATGACTAAGCACAAGGGAGTGATAGATTGTGCCAACCATACTGTCTCACTCACAAGTCCGGAAAATAAAAGGATCAGATTCAAGACCAACTTTAAAGCAAGGAGGAGTATGCTGAATTCTCTTAAGGGGGTTAGCATAGACAGTGTACCAATTGTGAGTGAATATCCGGATGTATTTCCGGAAGAATTGCCGGGAATGCCACCATATAGAGATGTGGAGTTCCTTATTGATTTGCTACCAGGATCTGGACCAATAGCAAAGAGACCTTACAAGAAGTCAGTTGATGAACTGAAAGAGCTCAAGAAACAACTTGGAGAGCAGTTGCAGAAAGGACTTATTCAACCAAGTTCTTCATCTTGGGGAGCCCCAGTGTTGTTTGTGGAAAAGAAAGATAGAAGTCAAAGGTTATGCATAGATTACCGTTCACTCAATGAGGTGACTATCAAGAACAAATACCCTTTGCCTAGAATCAATGACTTGTTTGATCAGCTTGAAGGAGCTTGTGTGTTCTCAAAGATTGATCTCCGGTCAGGCTATTTCCAACTCAAGATAAGAGAACAAGACATACCTAAAACAGCTTTCACCACAAGGTATGGATTGTATGAGTATACCGTGATGCCATTTGGATTGACCAATGCTCCAGCATACTTCATGAATATGATGAACAAGGTGTTCATGGAATTTCTTGATAAGTTTGTTGTCGTTTTCATCGATGACATTTTGATCTACTCCAAGAGCAAAGAAGAACATGAAGGATATTTGCGTTTGATACTTGAGAAGCTTAGAGATCATAAACTGTATGCCAAATTCAGCAAGTGTGAATTCTGGTTGAATGAAGTTGGATTTCTTGGACATGTTATGACAAAAGATGGTGTAGCAGTTGATCCTGCTAAAGTTTCAGCTGTAACTGAATGGGAATCTCCCAAGTCAGTGAAAGAAGTTCGTAGTTTCCTTGGCTTAGCAGGTTACTACAGAAGGTTCATTGAGAATTTCTCCAAGGTAGCTAAGCCTATGACAGAATCGCTAAAGAAAGACAATAAATTTGCTTGGTCTGAAGATTGTGAACTCAGCTTTCAGGAATTGAAGAAGAGACTTGTGACAACACCAGTATTGTGTTTGCCAGATTTGGAAAAAGATTTCCAAGTATATTGTGATGCATCTCATCATGGTTTGGGTGCAGTACTTATGCAAGAAGGAAAAGTTGTGGCTTATGCCTCGAGACAACTCAAAACTCATGAAGTGAACTACCCTACTCATGATTTAGAGTTAGCCTCTGTTGTCCATGCACTCAAAACATGGAGACACTATCTTTTGGGAAAGCGATGTGAAGTGTTCACAGATCACAAGAGTTTGAAGTATATCTTCACCCAGAAATAAATTAATATGAGACAAAGAAGATGGCTAGAACTCATCAAGGACTATGACTTAAGTTTGAAATACCATCCCAGTAAAGCAAATGTTGTAGCGGATGCTTTAAGCCGTAAGGTTTTTGTGAATGGCCTTACCAAGGGAGAATTGCCCGATGATTTGTGTGCCAAATTTAGAGATCTCAGATTGGAGATTGTGCCCGAAGGACATCTCATGTCTTTGGATGTTCAACCCACTATGTTGGAAAAGATCAAAGAAGCCCAGAAGACTGATAAGGAAATTGAAGAGATTAAGGAAAAGATTGGCAAAGGAAAAGCCAAGGGATTCCATGAAGACGAACAGGGTACTTTATGGCATGAGAAACGTATCTGTGTTCCACAAGATCCGGAGCTTTGGAAACTGATTTTGCAAGAAGCACACAACTCTCTGTATTCCATTCATCCGGGTAACACCAAAATGTACATGGACATGAAGGAAAGATTTTGGTGGAATAATCTCAAGAAGGACATCGCCGAACATATTGCTTTGTGTGATGTGTGTAGTAGAGTGAAAGCGGAACATCAGAAACCAGCAGGTTTGCTTCAACCACTACCTATTCCTGATTGGAAGTGGGACAAGATTGGTATGGATTTCATTACCGGATTACCAAGGACCCGGTCAGGATACGATTCTATTTGGGTAGTAGTGGATCGCCTAACTAAAGTGGCTCATTTCATACCCGTGAAGACAACCTATACAAGTGCTAAGTTGGCCAAAATCTACATGAGTAGAATTGTATGTCTACATGGAGTGCCCAAGAGTATTGTGTCTGATAGGGGAACTCAATTCACTTCCCATTTCTGGAGACAGCTACATGAGTCATTGGGAACGAGGTTGGAATTCAGTACTGCATTTCATCCTCAAACTGATGGACAAACCGAAAGGACTGATCAGATTCTTGAAGACATGTTGAGGGCATGCGCCCTAGACTATGGAGCCAGTTGGGATGAAAGTCTGCCTTACGCAGAATTTTCTTATAACAACAGCTATCAAGCCAGCATTGAGATGGCACCATTTGAGTTTCTCTACGGGAGAAAATGTACCACCCCATTGTTATGGAATGGTGTGGGAGAAAGAAGTTTGTTCGGACCAGAACTTATCAAAGAAGCCGAAGAGAAGGTCAAGTTGGTCAAAGACAGATTGAAGATAGCACAGTCCCGATAGAAAAGCTACGCAGATCCTAAGCGTAGAGAAGTCACCTATGAAGTGGGTGATAGAGCCTATCTTAGAGCGTCACCACTTCGTGGAGTGAAGAGGTTCGGAGTCAAAGGAAAGTGGGCCCCAAGATATGTTGGACCATTCAAGATTCTGAGTCGTAAAGGAGAAGTTGCTTATGAAATTTAACTGCCAGAGTCTTTGTTAGCCGTTCATAATGTGTTTCATGTGAGTCGGCTTAAGAAATGTCATCCAGAAATGGAAGAAACTTCTTTGAAGGATACTATACCTTTGGAAGAGGTTCAGTTGGTGAGTGATCTCACTTATGAAGAGAAGCCTAACAAGATTCTTGAGACTGCAGAAAGAGTCACACGGACTAAGACTATCAAGTTTTGCAAAGTTCAGTGGAACCATCATTCCGAAGAGGAAGCAACATGGGAAAGAGAAGATGATATTCGGAAAGACCACCCTCACCTATTTTCTAGCCAATCCGAATCTCGAGGGCGAGATTCACCTTAAGGGGGTTAGATTTGTACCATCCCTAAAATCATAATTCCAAAGATTGCATATCATACATACATGCATGCATATAATTTAGGGATCATTTTCCAAACTCATTTCAAGAAAACAGAAGCACTTAGTGCTATTATTTTATGTGAGCAAACATTAATCATTTACTACTCTCAATTGAGAGCATAAGTGTTTTAACCAAGTCTTGTTTGCTTCCTTGCTGTTTAGATTGAATGTAGAGTTTTGACAAAAATTTACAAAACAAATATGGTTTCAAAACCATCTTCAAAACATTTCCAAATCAAGTGCTATAGCACTGTTTATTTTGTTTATTCAAAGGGAGCAAGCAAGTACAGAGAGACCACATGGTTTTATACCCAAAAGTATGATGGTTACACCTTACAAAAATCCAGAGATGGTTTGAAATTGATTGAAAATCATTTCAGAAAATCAAACAGAAAAAGAAAAGGAGAAAAGAAATAGAAAAAGGCCAGCGCTACCTATCTGGCCCAACTGCTAATCCAGCCCACTAAGCCCACCTGGGGTCTCCCTCTCTATCGCTCACTCGCAGACACACCCCCAGGTCACTGACCGCACGACCCCACCCTCTCTCTGTTTCACTCGCTGACCGGTGGACCTCGCTAGCTCACCCCTTCTTCCCCAAATCACGCCACGACCACGTCGCCGACCGTTTCCTCCGCCCTTCACTGCCGCGTTGATTAATCGCTTAAATTCCCTTGATACCGCATGCGATCTTTGCCCCCGCCTGGCCTACTTAAACCCCCTCTGCCCCCTCTCCATTTCCCCCCAAACTCCAAGCACAAAGCACCCCCAGGCTGCCCACGTTCACCCTCGCACCGCCGTAGACAGAGAGCACTCCGGCGATTGATTCCGGTGAGCCCCGTGCGCCCCCTATCCCTCTGGTTCTTGCAGACAGCCTCGCCACTTCCTTGCGCATCTAATGACGCCGTTGGTTCCTTCTGTACCGCCCCAGGTCGTCGTCTTCGACAAGCACAACAAGCCTCGATGACATCCTCAACTCCGGCGGTCAAATTCGGTGAGCCCCTTGTTCCCCTCTGCCTCTGATGCACACGATCTTGCTCGCCGTAGTCTTGCGCATCTCCTGATGCTGTTTGTGCATGCTAGGGTGACCAGGAGCCTCGCCAACGTCGTCGTCCACCCAAACCCGACGCCGCCAGCAACTTCGACGAGCTCCAACGACCATCTCCGTGCGCCCCTTGCCAAGCCGTCGCCAGGTTGAGCATCAGCGCATCGTCCCGTTTCTGGTAAGCTCCTCCGACGACCCTAGAACCACCTGTAGCGCCGCGCCGCCGTAGGCAGAGCTCGCCGCCAGTGGCCACCGCCAGCGCCGCCCAGCTTTGGTCGTTTGATCCAGAGCCATTGGATCTGGATCCAGCGTGCGAGATTAGATCACTTAACGAACCGTTACGAGTAGATCTGGGCCGTGCAGATTATGTTGATCTAACGGCTCACAGGAGCGATCTTGAGCGAAGCGGTACGGGCCAATTAGATTAATACGCGTGGCAGCTGTTTTGATTTAAAAACAGAATTTGAATCTATTAGATGTTTGATTTTGTTTTGGCTATAACTTTTGATCCCCACGTTAGAATTTGACAAATTTTATATCAATGGAATCAGGAGAGCAATACCTTTCTAAATATGCAATGTGTTTAATGTTTTGGTTCTGTTAAAATGATTTTATTTGCAGAAACTTGTGTAGGTCTAATTTGAGTATATGAATTGTTTAAGAAATGTTTTAGGCTTTAAATAAATGTTGTTTGGCAAGTTTTTAACTTGTTTATGAACCAGTACTGTACACTTGCTTTGTGGAGTTTTAAAAATCATCACATATCATATTGCATGCATTCATATATTTTTTGTTTGTATATGTTTTGTATGTGATTGTGGATATGATTCTTTGTGTAGATTTTGGTGCTAGTGATTGTGATTGTGAGGAGTGTAGCTACTCTCCAAACTACCAAGGCAAGTGGTACTTCATGAATATTTTATCCCTATGTTTTCTACTAAGCATTAGAAATATTTTGCTAGTCTTGCATGCTATAATTTGCTTATATGCCATGTTGGGAAATCCTAGTAGTTGTAGAATTGCTAGGAAATTTCTAAGTTAAGATGATTATCTATGCCATGCTTAGCCTAGATAGTAGCAACCAAGGTTTGGTGAAATATACATGCTATGATGAAAATATTTCTAAGTCTTTGGACTTATGTTTTGCCTAATAAAACAACTAAGTAAATGAAACACCTGGGTGGAATGGAAGGAATGGTTTGTGTTGAGTGGTTACACAAGGCCAGGGGACTGGTGAACCTTGTGTATCTCACTTGTGGAAAGCCACCCAGGAACAAAGAGATTTTAGAGGCCAAGTTGTCAACACCCGGATTTTTCAATCCTAGATGCCTGTTATGCCATACATCGCAATCCCAGGATTACCATTTTTGCGAGACATAACAGAATTGGATACCATAGTACTTCATCCATTACAACGATACATAAGTTCTTACACAAATAGGGATCTCATGATCCAGTCCTTAATACAACATCAAGCAGCGGAATACGGCATAATAAGGGTAGCGTAGGCGAAGCTCCATCTTCGGGGTCACAGGCAATGCTGACGATGGGAGATGATCCTAGTTGTCGTAACCGTCCTGGGGTCCATCCTCCAGGTACTCCTCTTCATAGTCTGGCCATGGGAATAGCCAGGGACAAAGCCATGAGTACTCTTTAAGTACTCGCAAACTAATACTAACAAGAAAGAGGGGTTTTTGGATAATAGGACACTAGGCTCTAGGGTTGTTTTGCAAAAGCCAGATTTATACTACTAAGTTCCCAAGCTGGTCACAATTTTATAACTCCTAAGTGGGATCTTGTATTTCCAGTCACAACTCTATTGTGGTCAAGTAAAAATCTCAGGTCGTTCACAAGTCATTTTGAAAAGTCTGACGGGGGAACAGTATGGCCACTCCAACTGTCCATAACCGCGGACGCGGCTATTCGAATAGTTTGACACTCTGCAGAGATTGTACACTTTCACCACAACATTCGATACATCCGTCAGGAACAAATCCTGAATTCACCATACTCAGTATGCGGATAATCAATCCTAACCTTCCATTTACACTCCCTAGTATAAGCACCTCTCCTGTGAGTTTGGCCTCCCAACCATGACCACTGTCATCTTGGGTACTGCACAGGTGGACAATCTTCACAAGGTAGCCTCAGCTCAGACCTTGGCCGTGAGGGAACTAATACTAAGGTATATAAGTTTCCAGTCAAGCCCTACCCAATATTCGGGTATTGTGGTTGTACGATAAAATTGGAATGGTATCGCATCCAGACAACCATCAGTTTTATAAAGGGCTAAGGCTCATGCCTCAACATTTTCATCACCAAAATCATCAAGTGTTTGGAAACACATGTCCAAAACATTTCAATAGAATGATCCATCATTCCAAGGTTTTCATAACCATTTTTCCACCAAGTATTCCCATCTAAAGTTGATCAAGTTTTAGGCTTAGCACTAGCATCTACAGGTGGGGTAGTACTAATAGAGGGGTGGTAACTAGTGAAATTGCAACTAAGTCCAACCTTATATCATAAGCTGATATCAAGGTGTCTAGCTTAGGTCAAATTTTAATGTTCTTTATGCAACCTTCAGCATAACTGTCTAGTATCTACCAAACTTCTTGGGTAGCCTCTAAGTAAACTTTGATAAGGAAAGAGAGTAAAAAGCTTGCCATAAAACTAGGATTGGTTTAGCAAGTGGGTATGGTTACATACGCTTAGGGCATATAGTAATCATGTCACAAGCATGGGTTGTGGCAACAATAGGGTATCTTGCAAGTGTTAGCTTGCATCAATATCAGTATAAGCTTGCATAGTTACTAGCTTGCTCAATCAACTAGTAGTATTAGGCTTGCCTTGTGCAGAGAAGTGGTTGAAGTTCTCCTCGGCTTCCTCTTCGTAGTATCCTCCTTCTTCTTCGTAGCCTTGGTTGGTACTAGCGTCTATGAATAAATACGAGGTACACAATCACCAAACAATACTTAACTACTTGCAATCATCACACACAAGGGTCCTATAGATGATCTAGCATCATCTCTAACATTACAAGGTTAAGGATTGGTTTAAGTCTTCTTATTTTAGAAAAGTAATTTCTACTCATTGAAGAACTACTTAAGATTTAATATTCTCCAAACTAAACATGGGATCATGTTGACACATGTCATCACCACATGTTGTAGTCCATGGGAATGTGATTTAAAGTGGTGTCACAATTTAACAAGGTTTTACCCTTTTATTTTAATTAATTAAAGTGGCTAGAAATTCTTATGAAGCCTTCCTTTATTCCTTGAACATTATTTCTGCAAGTAACCTATATATATTTTTATATATTCTGAAAGGTATGGTTGAAAGTGATTTTTGAGAGTTGGAATCAACTCAAAAGCTATTGTGGTTTAAATTTGAAAAATGTTTGAATGCAGAAAAGCTTCTGCCTTGTCATTTTTGCTAAGGGTGATCTACAAATCCAAATGACTTGAATCCAACGGGCTTGGATTAAGCATTCACAGACCTTTCCAACAAAATTGGTTTCATCTAATTTGGTGCACTAAATTGATCTGGGTTGATTTTTGAAGTTGGGTCCTGAAGTGTGTTTGAATTTAAAAAGAAAAAGTTTAATTTGAAATGCTGGGCTGCGCGGGAAATTCTAACGGGCCGGCCTGCTAAGCGCAGTGCTCCCGCGGGCTGCTTAAGTGGGTGTCCCCACTCGTCAGTGACACGGGGCTGGGCGAAGCGGTATGGGGCAACGTGGTTCGTTAGATCTGGTTCTAATCCAACGGCTGAGGGTCATCGTCGACGCGAGACAGCTCCGGCGAGAACGAAACCTAGCGCGGCCAGTGAGGGGTGCTGGGGGCTCACCGGGGTACGGGCGAGGGTCGGCGAGGCGGGCGAACGACGAAGTCGACGACGGCGAACCTCCTGGTACCGGTGGCTTCTCCCGGGGCGGCTCCAATCGCTGGCTCCTTTCTTCTCCGGCAGCGGCAGGCTCCAGTGAAATTCTGGCGGGGTGGTGCTCGCCTTGCTCTGAGAATGGTGTGGCACGATCAGTGAGGAGAGGGGAGTGAGATGGTGTGAAGAAATCGTGCGGGGGTGGCCTCTATTTATAGTCGAGCGAGGGGACCGTCGGGGCGCAAGGTGAGCTCGTCGGAGGCGATGTTACAGGCAGCTAATGGCATGGGCAAGGGTAGGGGACGGTGCTGTGTCTCCTGGCGATGCTCAACGGCATGGTCGCGAGTGATGGGGCGGTGTGGTTTGGTCTGGAACGGGCGGTGCTCTGCGCGGCAGAGGCGGCGTTCTCGACGGCGGGCGGTGGCTGTATGGCGCGGGGCGTTAAACGTGGATGTCTGGCGGTCTCCTGGGTCGGTGGTGATCGTGTGTGCGCGCGGTGAGGGTGGCGCGCGGTCTGTGGGTGGTGGTCGAGGGTGGCGCTCTGGCGCATGCTCGGCATGGTCTGGGCGTGTCTTGCGCGCGTGGTCCAGGGCTTGGCAACGCTCGCGGCTGGGACAGGCAGTGGCGGTGGACGGTGGGCTGCCTCCCAGACATGCTGGCTAGGCTTGCTGCTGCTCCTAGCTTGCTGTCCACTTTGGGGTGACATGGGGTTGCTCGGCTGTTCACCATTAATGGGAATGGCAAGCTCACAGGGTGCTAGTGTTGGGCTAATCTTTCTAGATGATCTACTGAGGTGTGTGAGAGCTGACTAGGGAACAAGTTAGGCAAGAATCACTGCACACTATAGTGTTTTGTGTTTTGTTTGATTTGTGTCTGCAACCTGTTTGATGAAATGGCCGCATGAAATCAAGTTTTGAAGTTTGAAATGATTTTTGGTGGGTTTGCTAGATTGGTTCTGGTGAGTCTGCAGATGCTTGGGTTTTGAAAATTGAGCTTGTTTAAGTGGGTTTTGAAAAAGTGGGATCTTCCCATATGAAGAAGATTCAATTTTGAGTTGTCATTTAAACTATGCATTTGAAAGTTTCTGGATGATCACAAGGTGGGCCTTGATACTTTGTTACGAGTACATTCAAGGGGTGCAAAGATCCAGAAAAGTTTCTGTTAGGTTTTGAAAGTTTGAGACAGCCAAAGTAGGCATGGGAGTTAAATTGGTCAAAATGACCATTCACTTAATATATTGGTTTTGACTTATTTTTCTTTAGGAAAAGTGTGGGGAATGTTTTAGATGATGTTCTTTTCACCTAAGAAACATTTTACAAGCAATGGCTCACACAAACAAAGTGGTTTTAAAGAATTTCAAAATTCATGCATACACATAGACATGCTTTCATGAATTGATTTAGAAAAGTTTTTGTTAACCCTAAACTTTAGGATTAGTGTTTTGTTGATCTAAGTTTGATATTTTTGGGATGTTACACAAGTGTTGAGAAGCTTCTAGTGCAGCCACTTGGCAATATGGGCTCTGCCTGGATCACATAGGTTGCTAGAACTTAGCCATTTGGACAGTTGGTGGTAGTGGGATGATAGGTTGGAACACGTCCATTTGGTCTAAGGGAAGACTTCTGAAAGGTCCTGTCTTGGTGAAAATCAAGTCTGGTGGGGAAAGTGCACAACCTCTGCAGATGAAAGAATCTAAGTACTTAGCCATGTCCCTGTAAAAGGACAACTTGAGCATAAAGACATGGAAGCTATCAAGAATCTCCTCATCCCAATTTCTAAGTAAAACTTGTCGGTGAACAAGGGTGAAGGACCTCAATGTCTATTGGTGGTTCCTTGGGAAAAGTTTTAACAAAGAAAAACTTAGTGATTTCAACTAATAGGCAAAACCTATTTTGAGCAAAGCAAGCCAAGCTACACTTAGCCAAATTGCATATAGTATCTAGTCCACCTAAATTATACTAAGGTATCACTTGCCAATACTATTCCAATGTATTGACCCACTATGGCTATAACTTGTGATGTTGCAGGTTACTCTGATGAGGATTAGGAGTCATGAGTCTACACTCAACATGTTTGCCCGTGGCACATGAATATGAAGACTTTTATTTATTTACTTATTCAAACTCTTGTACTAGGCCTGTGGCCTTGGAGTTGTAAAGACTATGTTGTCTCTGGAATGACTGTAATAATGACCTTTGTTTCTGTGTCTTCATCTTAAACTGTGGATGCTAGCAATGATCCAGGGACTAGCATTGCAATCATAGGGATCCTTTTTCCTTTATAAAGGAGGGATCTTACAAAAGAATTTGTTCTGTTTTGCAGCATCTAATGCCTCTCAAATTGCCGGTATTATAAATGGCGTAGAACAGTTGACTGGTAGCAATTTTGGTACTTGGAAGGAGAAGCTTGATATCACTTTAGCTTTGCTGAATATAGATTATGCCCTCCTTAAGGATCGTCCTATAGCACCTATTGAAGGTGATGATAATTATGATGCCCTGAAAAGGGCTTATGATGATGAGAAAAATAAGTGGGAGGATTCAAATCGTAAGTGCCTCATGATTATTAAGGGCTCCATTACTCAAAGTATGAGGGGAGCAGTTCCAGACTCTCAGACTGCCAAGGGTTTCCTTGGAAAGATTGAGGATCAGTTTATGGGATCATCCAAAATTTATGCAACAAGCCTCATTAGAAGGCTTATTGATGAAAGGTATGATCCAACTGGGAGTTTGAGAGAACATATCATGAGGAAAATTAACATGGCCACTAAACTTAAGACAATGGAAATGGAAATCTCTGAAGGTTTCCTTGTCCATTTTATTATGTCATCCTTGCCCACGGAGTTCTCTCCGTTCACCATCAATTACAATGCGATGGATTCTAAATGGGGCATCGATGAAATGATGGCTAGATGTGTACAAGAGGAGGAAAGGCTTAAAGCTGGACGAGTTGATCATGTCAATCAGTTCAAGCACTCAGAAGAAGAAAAAGTTTATAAAGCCTAATCCTACTCAGTTTAAAGATAAAGGGCAATCTTCTAAGTTCTTTCAGTAAAAGAACCCTAACAGAGCTCCTAATGCAGATGCACCCCCTAATGCTGATGGTAAAGATCCTAATGGATGTCGTTTTTGTGGAAAAAGCGGACACGTCTAGAGGGATTGTATTGGTTTCATGAAATGGCTCAATAAGAAAGGTACTAATGTTATAACCTTTGTTGACGAATCCCTTTATGTTAATTATGCCACCAATACATGGTGGGTTGACTCAGGTGCAACAATTCATGTTGCAAACTCCTTACAGGGATTCAATACGAAGAGGACCCTAAGAAGAGGGTAAGGACCCATTAGAGTTGCTAATGGTATTGAAGCCGAAGCTGAGGCTATTGGAGAGTTTACACTTACACTCCATAGTGGCTTTATGCTTTGTTTACATAATGTACTTTATGTACCCTCTATGAGACGAAACACCTTGTGTCCGTCTCATGCTTAGATGATGATGGTTTTCACTATGACTTTGGAAACAAGAGATGTATAATTATGTTTGACAATAAGGATGTTGGTCTTGCCTTCCGACAACACAAACTTTATCTTGTTTCCTTATGTGATTCCATAAGTGAAGTTGATGCTTCCTCTAATGTAAATATTAGTACCAAGCGTAAGCGCGATGATGATGAGACTGCTTCGAAACTATGGCACTAATAATTCCTTTGTCTTGTCGAAAGGCAAGACCAACGTCCTTATTGTCAAACATAATTATACATCTCTTGTTCCCAAAGTCACAGTGAAAACCATCATCATCTAAGCATGAGACGGACATAAGGTTTCGTCTCATAGAGGGTACATAAAGTACATTACGTAAACGAAGCATAAAGCCACTATGGAGTGTAAGTGTAAACTCTCCAATAGCCTTAGCTTTGGCTTCAACAACATTAGCAACTCTAATGGTTCTTTCCCCTCTTCTTAGGGTCCTCTTCGTATCGAATCCTTGTAAGGAGTTTGCAACATGAATTGTTGCAGCTGAGTCAACCCACCATGTATTGGTGGCATAATTAACATAAAGGGATTCGTCAACAAAGGTTATAACATTAGTACCTTTCTTATTCAGCCATTTAATGAACCCAATACAATCCCTTTGGATGTGTCCACTTTTTTCACAAAAACGACATCCATTAGGATCTTTACCATCAGCATTAGGGGGTGCATCTGCATTAGGAGCTCTGTTAGGGTTCTTTTGCTAAAATAACTTAGAAGATTGCCTTTTATCTTTAAACTGAGTAGGCTTAGGCTTTATAAACTTTTTCTTCTTCTGAGAATGCTTGAACTGATTGACATGATCAACTCGTCCATCTTTAAGCCTTTCCTCCTCTTGTACACATCTAGCCATGATTTCATCCATGCCCCATTTAGAATCCATCGCATTGTAATTGATGCTGAACGGAGAGAACTCCGTGGGCAAGGATGACATAATAAAATGGACAAGGAAACCTTTAGAGATTTCCATTTACACTGTCTTAAGTTTAGTGCCATGTTAATTTTCCTCATGATATGTTCTCTCAGACTCCCAGTTGGATCATACCTTTCATCAATAAGCCTTCTAATGAGGCTTGTTGCATAAATTTTGGATGATCCCTTAAACTGGTCCTCAATCTTTCCAAGTTAACCCTTGGCAGTCTGAGAGTCTGGAACTTCTCCCCTCATACTTTGAGTAATGGAGCCCTTAATAATCATGAGGCACTTACGATTTGAATCCTCCCACTTAATTTTCTCATCATCATAAGCCCTTTTCAGGGCATCATAATTCTCATCACCTTCAGTAGTTGCTATAGGAGGATCCTTAAGAATGGCATAATCTATATTCAGCAAAGCTAAAGTGATCTCAAGCTTCTCCTTCCAAGTGCCAAAATTGCTACCAGTCAAATGTTCTATGCCATTTATAATACCGGCAATTTAAAGGCATAAGATGCTGCAAAAGAAAACAAATGCTTTGAATAAGCATCATAATTTTATATTCCTTTCATCAATCTAGTCTACATCAGCTTTGGCCAGAAATAGACATGATCAATAAAATTTTGTGATCAAAATAGCTGCTAATCAGCTTTGGCCAGAATGACAGATATAAGCCACACTTAATTAGATCCTCTGATCATATAGAATTATATCATCAATCTGGAACACATCAACTTTGGCCAGAAGTGAACCAGACCAATAAATATTTCATGATCAAAATGTCCATCAATCAGCTTTGGCCAAAATGATAAACATAATCCATGCTTAATTTAAGGATTTATCAACTTAACTTTGCAGAAAAACATTATTATCACAATTTATTTGAATAAAACCACAAAATAATCAACCAAACATAATAAACACAACAGAAAGAATTAACTAATCATAATAAAACACATTAAACTTACTTAGGTATGAAACATAATTGCATGAAAAAATGTCATACAACCATGTTACATAATTGGCATAAAAGATATGCTAAAACTTAGCCCCATAACTTATTCATGTTAGCCCTAACATAAACATTAATCCTTAAAATTTATACATTATTTGGGCCCATAAACCCTAAAACCCCTTTACTAATTCATAATTTAATTTTAAAATGAAAAAACTTCCAGACTGGGCCGAAACTGGCCCAACCCGTCTCTCCTTCACCCCTTTTAGTGGCCCAGTCGGCCCGTTAAGCAGCCAACGCTGCTAACCATCGGATCCGATCCGACGGACGAGGGCGCGCCGGGTCGAAACAAAACCGACGCGCCCCCGTGCCCTAGCCCTCTCACTTCCCCTTCCCCTTCTACCTCCTCTTCCTCCCGACCTGCGAGCGAGAGAGAGCAAACGACGTCGGCGGCAACAGTGGAGAAGGAGAATGACGCTGGTGGGCGCCTCTCGCCGAATTCGTGTGCAGTCAGCGCGCGGCTCCGTCAAGCGGTGCTTGCCGGTGCCCTTTGCGCCACAGCCGCGAGCGTGCGAGCGTCCCCGCGACGACCACAATGATGAAGCACCGTACGCAGAATAGCGACGAGCTCCAACGACCACAAGGGCACGAGAGGTCTCGACCACCAGCCGGTGCAGTGGACGGCGAGACCGCTGGGGTACGAGCCCGAGCAGGTCCGCCCAACTGAGTGGGTGGCTCGGGCGCCACCGTGGCCAGCGACGACGACGAGGCCCATAAGGTATGTGTCCACTGCCTCTCTTTAGATCATCAAATTAGGATTAGGGTTCCTTGATTCAAGAAATTAGGGTTAGGGTTCGTCTGATTTGGGAATTAGGTTTAGGGTTCTTGAGTAATTGGGGAAATTAGGGTTAGGGTTCATCGATTCGATGAACTAGGGTTAGGGTTCTTCAGTCAAATTGGGGATTTCACTCAGGAACTATATAAGAATTGAAATCCCCACATCAGAGTTACATAATAAAAACCCTAGCACCTGTTCTTGATCAGTTAGGACATAAAATTAGAAAATTTATGGCTAAATCATTAGTTCCAGCAACAAAAAATGATCCAAACAAGAAGAACACGCTTGCTGGAACATAATTTAATGCGTAATAGGGCTCAATCTTAGAACTAGAGGCTCTGATACCACTGTTAGATCCTATGCGGATCATCTAGCTCAAGATTTGAACACAAAGATGAGGATCAGGGGTGTGTACCTTGATCTGGAGGTCCATCCATGGCCTCCTCTTTATTTGCTTCACCTGATCCTTGTTGATGTAGATGTGAGGATTCTTCCCAGTACTGTAGATGCTTGCTTGATCAGTGAGCTGGGGAATAGAGAGAGAGCACTACTGTGTGTATTGAGAGTAATCATATCTAACCCTAGGGCCCTATTTATAGCATCTACACTAGGGGAAACCACACCATTGGATGGACGGCCAGGATGCCCCTGATCAGGGCAACCAATGGCTGTTAATCAACAACCCTTTAAAGGCCATTAATTTGACTTAGATTAATCACAGTAATTTTAAGATCACTGCAGATCACTTATATCCAACAGAATCGAGCGTCTCATTAAGGAGAAAGTTCTTCATCCTTTAAATTTCTTAGATGCGGATCTGGATCATTGTATTGATTGCATCAAATGGAAATATGCTAAGAGAATTAAGAAAGGTGCAAATAGAAGCACTGAAGTTTTGGAAATTGTTCATATGGATATATGTGGTCCGTTTAATGTGAAATCAGTGGATGGTTTTGATTCCTTCATAACATTCACTGATGACTTCTCCCGCTTTGGATACATCTATCCTATCAAAGAAAGATCCGAGGCATTAGAAAAGTTCAAGATATTTAAAGATGAAGTTGAGAATCAAGCTGGTCAAAAGATCAAAGTTGTAAGGTCTGACCGTGGTGGTGAGTACTACGGAAGACACACTTCTTATGGCCAAATTCCTGGACCTTTTGCTAAGTTCCTTCAGAAAAATGGTACTGTTGCTCAGTATTCAGCACTGGGCGAACCTCAGCAAAATGGAGTCGCTGAATGGCGGAATCGTACTCTTATGGATATGGTAAGGAGTATGTTAAGTCACTCTACTTTGCCTCCTGGTTTATGGATAGAAGCTCTAAAGACAGCTGCACATATTCTTAATAAGGTCCCCAGTAAATCGGTGCCGAAAACACCGTATGAATTATGGACTGGGAGAAAACCTACCCTGAGTTATGTGCATGTGTGGGGCTGCCCTGCTGAGGCAAGAGTTTTCAATCCAATTATGGAAAAGTTAGACCCCAATACTGTTAGCTGCCACTTCATTGGTTATCCTCACAAATCTAAGGCATATCGTTTCTATTGTCCAAAGTAATTCACTAAGTTTGTTGAAATAAGACACGTTGTGTTCTTGGAAAGTGATATGTTGAGGGGGAGTATGAATCCGAGGGAAATAACCTTAGAGGAGAAACGGGAATATGTCCCGGTACCTATGATCCAAGAATCAGTGTTTCCTGTTCATGCTGAGTTTTCAACTCTAGTTGTGACGACTGCTTATCCTACTCCTGCTGAGATACCTGTGACTCCGTCAGAGTCCACATCTAATGATACTTATACGTAATATGATCAGCAGCCTGCAGTTGTGATTGAGGTACCAAATAATGCACCTCTTAGAAGGTCAAAGCGGGCTAGAAAGTCTGCTATTCCTGATGATTATGTGACTTATATGAGTGAGGATATAAATGAGTCGATGTTGGATGATGATCCTGCATCGTTTAAGGAAGCCATACAAAGTGTTCATTCATCAGAATAGCTTGATGCTATGAAAGATGAAATGAAGTCCATGAGCATTAATGATGTATGGGACTTAGTAGAGATTCCTAAAGGAGCCAAAACTGTGGGCAGGAGATGGGTCTATAAGACCAAACATGACTCCAAGGGTGATATCGAAAGGTTCAAAGCAAGGCTTGTGGCTAAGGGCTTCACTCAAAGAGAAGGTATTGATTATAATGAGACTTTTTCACCTGTCTCTTCTAAGGACTCATTCAGAATTATAATGGCACTTGTGGCTCGTTATGATCTAGAGTTGCATCAGATGGATGCCAGAATGGAATTTCCGAATGGTGACTTACATGAGGATGTTTACATGGCTCAACCGGAAGGTTTTGTTATGGAAGGAAAAGAACATTTAGGTTGTCGTATTAAGAAATCCATTTATGGATTAAAGCAATCCTCAAGGCAATGGTACTTCAAGTTTGATCAAGTCATAAAGAATTTTGGTTTCAAGGAGAATGAAGTGGACAATTGCATTTATGTGAAGTTCAGGGGGAGAAATTTTGTCTTCCTGATACTGTATGTTGATGACATACTCTTAGCCAGTAGTGATAAGAATATGCTACTAGAAACTAAAAGGTTATTCTCTTCAAAGTTTGACATGAAAGATCTTGGTGAAGCCGCTTATGTCTTAGGAATTCAAATTCACCGAGATAGATCCAGAGGAATCTTGGGGCTATCACAAAGAGCGTATATTGAGAAGGTACTCAAAAAGTTCAATATGCATAAGTGCTCAACCTCGCCTGCTCCTATTGTCAAGGGCGATAAGTTTGGGACTTTCCAGTGCCCAAGTAATGATTATGAATATGCGCAAATGAAATCAACATTGGAAGTATGATGTATGCACAAGTGTGCACTCGCCCTGACTTAGCATTCATAATCGGGATGCTTGGCAGATATCAGTCTAATCCAGGGTTGGATCACTGGAAGGTTGCTAAGAAAGCTTTGCGTTATTTGCAAGGTACTAAAGGCCTCATGCTCACATATAAGATAACTGATAACCTCGAGGTGGTGGGTTATTCAGATGCTGATTTTGCAGGGTGTGTCGATACTAAGAAATCCACATCGGGTTATATATTCACCCTTGCAGAAGGTGCTACTTCTTGGAAAAGCACCAAGCAAAGTGTTACTGCATCGTCAACAATGCAGGCAGAGTTTGTGGCATGTCATGAGGCAACCGGGAAGGCAGTATGGCTAAAGAATTTCATTCCGGGCTTAAGGGTGATTGACAGTATATCTGAGCCACTCACTCTTTTCTGCGATAATCAACCCGCAGTGATCTATTCGAGTAACAACAAGTCAAGTGGTGCTGCCAAACACATTGACATCAAGTATCTTGTTGTGAAAGATAGAGTCCAGGATCATACAATAAGTATTAAGCATATAAGGACTAGCAATGTTAGCGGATCCATTTCCGAAAGGCTTTCCACCCAGTGTGTTTAAAGAGCACGTTGTTAACATGGGATTGGCAGAAAGCTCTTGATCCTGGAATTGAGACCGTTATGACACCATCTCGCCATAAGCTAAGAAGGGTTCTTCTCTTCGATGGAATGATGTACTGTATTCAATTAGTTCAATGGTACTTAACTGACCATTGCAATTTATTGTCTCTGTACAAGTTTCAACAAAGAGCTGAGCTCATAAGTTTGTAATAAATATAAGTTTTTGGAGCTCCTAAGTTTAAGAAGCTTTGTTTTGAAATAAAGTGGTATATTGTAGTAACTGGGTTCTGCGGTAGTCCATGGCCATTGTAATTCTGTTGTCTCATATGCTGTTTTGTTGAGAAATGAGTTTGTAAGTTTATCCTTTCGATCAAGGGGGAGAATGTTGGATATAAGTGATCTTTAGTGATCTAAAAATTAATGTGACTAATCTAAGTCAAATTAATGGCCTTTAAGGGGCTGTTGATTAACAGCCATTGGATGCCCTGATCAGGGGAATCCTGGTCGTCCATCCATTGGTGTGGTTTCCCTTAGTGCAGATGCTATAAATAGAGGCTCTAGGGTTAGAGATGATCACTCAATACACACAGCAGTGCTCTCTCTCTCTATTCCCCAGCTCACTGATCAAGCAAACATCTAAAGTACTAGGAAGAATCCTCACATCTACATCAACAAGGATCAGGTGAAGCAAATCAAGAGGAGGCCATGGATGGACCTCCAGATCAAGGCACACACCCCTGATCCTCATCTTTGTGGCTCAAATCTTGAGCTAGATGATCCTCATAGGATCTAACAGGTTTAAAAAAAGTTTCAATTATGTTCCAATTATTAGATTTATATTAGACAATGCCAAAAGGATCACCACTCTCAAAGCATCCAGTGGAAGGCAGATGTGGTGCCACTGTAGAATCGCTGCTCTCCCCTATGAGTAGACCACCCGAAAAAGGCAACTCCAGCTTGCGCGCTAGATTGTATTCATGGTAGAGTCCTACATTTCAGCTATTTACTTTATGATGATGATTTGCACAACCAGATAATCTTTTGCATGTATGTGATACAACTTATGACACATCCATAGTACTCTCTCTCATTCATTTAGTTTTCAAACCTAGATATAAATGAGTCATATAAATAAGAATAATTATCAAATTAACAATATGTTTGAATATATGATTTATTTTGATTGAATATTTTAAACAAGCCTAAAATTAATGAAATTCAAAACTAAATTCCAAAACACAATGAAATGTTATAACTGATAATGAAACCAAATGAAAAATATCCTGTTTCTCATCAATATTTTATGGTCTAAACTCCAAGTCAATAGACCTATTTGTAATTTCTATTATTTTTGGGTCTCTTTGTACAACTATTGATGATTATTAATAGATCGGTGGATTTTTGCAAATAAAAATTGTCATTTTTTTCAACTCTGGTGAACCTAGTTTGAAACACGATGAAATAAATTGTTTCAGAAAAATACTTTCGCTAGGTTTCAAAAATGCTTTCCAAAGTTTCACTATGCTTCAAAAGGTATATTTTCAAATATTGTAAAAGTATATTCAATACTGTTATTGTTTGAATCTTTTTATTAGGATGCCAAATATTCAAACGGTTTTAAAATTAGATTGGTGTTTAAAATCTACACAAGTTTCAAGTTGAGAATTTGATCCTCTGAAGTGAGAGAGGAGGGAGAAAAAAGATGACACAATTATGCTAAAATTACGGGTGAGAGAATGCGGGGCTTGCGTGTTATTTACCGTGCATGCTAGAATCGTCGGTCTCTGGTCCCCTCCGAACCATGCACGTGAATTTCTTCGGTCTCCCCCGTTTTTGAATGTACCACCTCCTTTGTTTCTGTGAGCTCCCGCTATTTTCGATCACAGGAAGAGAAATGACTCTTGGGGGCCAAGGGAAACTCCAACAATCCCCCGCAAATAGACCGCGCGGGTCCGAAGCGGTCCGATGTCGTGGCCTAACAGCCACCCGCAAATGCACCCGGACCCGCAGACCGGTCTGTTTCAGCGCATCCACGGCCCAAACTTGGGACGTGTTTGCGAGGAGGATGACTCGCGTGTCCTATGGAAACTACCATCAGGTCCACGCGTCAGTGGGCGATGAGAGGGGGACAAAGATTAGGATGACGAGCCGCCATATCGGGACCGCATCAGGATGACTGAGGAGGAGGAGCTCTAGGCTGCCATCCTCGCGTCCTAGTTAGAGGAAGAGCGCCGGTGGGACGACACCGTGCAGGCCCTCCATGAGTCCTGGCTCGTGGCGCAGCAGGGCACCAGTGCTCCCCCGCCGCCTCTGGCCTTGCCTCCGCATCCACTGCCCGCGCCTGCATCGCCCGCTCCCGTAGTGGTGTGGCTGTTGAAAGAACATTTCATGATTCCTAGTGTTTTGTGTGTTAGATAACAATACCAAGGATCTTTTAATGTGTGTTGAAGTGCTGCATATCTTAACTTGAAAAGGATCTTCTAAAGTGATTTTGGGGGCGGATAATCCGCCCCTACCAGGGGCCGGATAATTCGCCCCTCCCTTATTTAAAAAGGGCGCAAGGGCGCAACCCTCATAATGTGGGGCGGAATATCTCCCGGATTTTTCGTCCAGGGCCGGAGTTTTTGCCCAGGCCAGATAATACGCCCCTCGAGGGGGCCGGATAGTCCGCCCCCCAGGATCTGCTTCAAGGATTACCACGGCGCATCACTCAGAGAGGGGGCGGAGTTTCCGCCGAACTTTCCATCTCTGGGGCGGATTTTCCCCCAGGGGCGGATAGTCCACCCCTTGAGGGACGCGGATAATCCGCCCCCTCGAGGATTTTCAACAAGTCAAGCTCGGCGTGACCCACTGTGTGGGGGGCGGACTTTCCGTCCAGGGGGAGCATTTCCCCCCAGGGCGTATAGTCCGCCCCTAGTGGGGGGCGGATAAGCCGCCCCTAGTGGGGGGTGGATAAGCCGCCCCCAAAATTCACCAACGGCCAGATCCGTGCAGGGGGTATTTAAACCAGCCATCTCCCTCCTGGCAGAACTCTTGGTTCATTCGAAAAAGACAAGATCTGCTCCTCAAGTTTCATCCAAGAGATCTCCACCTTCATCCACCCAAAGGCCCCGTTCTTTGGGGAATTGAAGGAGGAGGGCTCGATCTTCACTAACTGCAATCAAGCGCTTCATCTCCTCTCCATTCATTTGGAGAATCTTTGGTCTAGCATTTCTTGCAAATATCTAGATCCTTGTGTTGATTATTTTGATAATCCTTGTTGTTGTGACAGCTTGTTGTCATTACGGGAGCCTCCAATTCGGTTGTGGATGTGTGTCCTGCTAGAGTTGTAAAGGCACTGGTTCCCGCCTCGAAGAGTACCAATAGTGGAGAAGGTGGATCAGTCCTTTCGTGGCGAGATCCATCGGAGAATAGGGTGAGGCCTATTGTGGCGTGGT
This sequence comes from Avena atlantica, assembly GCA_910589765.1. Taxonomy (NCBI): domain Eukaryota; kingdom Viridiplantae; phylum Streptophyta; class Magnoliopsida; order Poales; family Poaceae; genus Avena; species Avena atlantica. The sequence goes on along the minus strand of OU342734.1, from coordinate 10,137,598 downwards.
GATCTTAGAACCGCCCACCCCTCCAACGCAGATGTACTTCCCTTAACAAGGAAGGAACTGCGGTAAAACAAATACCTGTGTCTCCGCGTGCTCCACTACGGTTTCCTCGCTCCTCACTTTACGTGCTTAGTAGCTAGGGTTGCATATAGGGAAATTCTCGTAGTTGCATATCTAGAAAATTTACTTTGTGTCAAGCCTAAAATTGAAAAAGAACTAAAAATTGAGTAGCACATATTCATCCCTCCTCTAGGTGCCCATACGATCCATTTCAATTGGTATCAGAGCCCCGGCTCTTAAATTCGGGCTTAACCGCCTAAGAGAAGTATGGGCTCCAAGGGAGATGGGGTGATGCTCTAGAGGTAGTCACCATGAATGATCTAAAGATGTTGGAAACAACCTTGATTAGTTAAATGGAGGATAAGATGGAAGAGATACGTCAAATGATAATGCGTCTCTCCCCATCCGCAACATCACCTCCATCTGCTTCTGAGGCTACCACTCTGCAATCCAAGGAAACGGGTAAAACTGATTCCAAAGAGAACGAAGTGGTTGGTGATGGCACTAGCAAGAGCTCCTCCTCTAAAAAGGATAGTGGTAAGGAAGGATACAATGAGGTTTACCATGTGTATTTGCCTGATCCACTTATCCCACACCCTCATATACATAATAGGGGTGATCCACCCAAACTTTTAGCATCTACTTTTAATCAATGGCAATTTTTGATGAAGTCTCATGTGTTCAGCTCCTCCATTGAGTTGTGGAAAATCATATAGAATGGTCTTCATGCTGGAGATCCCAACAACTTAACAAGAAGAGAGGTTGTGGACAGTCAACTCAATGCAACGACTCTACACATGATTCAACTTGGTGTGGGTACCAAAGACATGCCACACATTGAGCATCTCAACACAACTAAGGAAGCTTGGGATGCCCTCACCGAGCTCTTCGTCGGAAATGAAAGCATGAGAAGAAATATATATGATGCTTTGAGTAATCAAGTTTAAGGGTTCGATATGTTGGATGGAGAAAATCATGAGGACATGTATAGGAGGCTCAAGTCAATAGCCACCACTTTTAGAAATCATGGTGCCTCTCATGTTGATGATGCTTGGATCAAGCGCAAGTATGTTAGTGCTCTTATGACTTTTGAGCCCGCAGATGTGAAGAGCCTTCAAGGAAGGCATAATTAACACCTAATGACATCCAATGAAGTTATGCAAGAAATGTCAGCTTTCAAAGTGGCTGCCAAGAATGTCGAAGATGCACGTGCATGAGCCATTGGGATGCAAAAGGGGGTCAACATGGCCTTGAAGACAAGTGTGTCTCATCAAGACGAAGACGACATAGAAGATATGGACTATCCCGAAGATGTAAAAAGAGCTCATGGACAATACATGGCCTTCTATGCTAGAAACTTTTGGAAGGATCCAGCCAAAGCCAAATCTAAACTAGAACGCAAGAATGGAGCAAATGGAAGAATGGATAATGGTCCCAAGCTAAGAACGTGCTTCAATTGTGGAGCCGCTTGCACTTTGTAGCTGAGTGTCCTTATCAAAGTAGAGAAGATAATGGAGTAAGACTCATTCTTAAAGAAAATCCAAAGGCTTCACGAAAGAAGCAATTTGTGAAGAAGAATGCTACATTCAAGAAGCAACCAAAGATAGTCTTAATGGCTCAAGATGAGTATACCTCGGGAAGTGAAGATGAAGATGAGGATGATAGATCTCGAGAGGTGGCTGCTATAGTCACCACATCTACACCAACATCTCTCTTCGACTCTCCGAACGAAAACGTCATCAACAAGAATGCTACTTGTCTCATGGGAAGAAGTTCCGAGATATCATCTTCTAACACTTGTTTTCCTAAGGCTATTATTGACATGGGTGATCCTACTAGTCTTAAGGTTAAAGAAGAAATTATTGCTTTGGACTATTTTATCATTAACTTGCAAGGTGAGCACAAAGTACATTTTGAGGCTCTTATGGACCAGCTGGCCCAAAATGAAGTGCTTCTTGAAGAAAGGGCAGTATTGAAAGGGAGGATGCAATGGAAATTGCATCCTTAAAAAATGCTCTAGAAGAAGAGGAAGAGGCTCGTGTTTCTCTTGAAGAGAGGCTTGAGTCTATTGAGGAGTCACATGAAGAAATGATGACAAAGCTTGTTAAGGAACGTGACAATGCAGTAGCCAAAGCAAAGAAGCTAAAGAAAGAAAAGGTTGACTTTGGGGCTGCTCATGCTAGACTCTTTGAGGAATTGGAGAAACTTGACATCGCTCACAAGGCCTTGAACAGTGAATTCTCCATTCTCAATGAGTCGCATGATCAGCTCCAAATTCGATTGACCAAGTATGATGTTCCTAGCACATCTAAATCAACATATATTCACAAGGAAAATGCTAGGGTGGAAGATGAGCTTGTCAATGACACCACTCCCAAAGGTAAGGGTGTACTTGATGATATTCTTGGCAAGCAAATATCAAATCTTGGAAAAGAGGGACTTGGATATGTCTCCAAGTCCAAGAAGAAGAAGAACAAGAGTGAACAAGCAAAGACAAACACCGTTGTCACAAAAGACAAAACTGATCATATTGGTTTTGTAGGGTCTCACAATCCAAATTATGAACTTTTTTGTGATTACCATGGTGATGTCTATGCATATTATGTTGGTACTTTTGATGAATATGTTGCTTGGTATATTTGGGTTCCAAAGACCCTTGTTACTAACATGAGAGGACCCATTGAAAAATGGGTACCTAAAACTAAGAAGTAATTCTCTTGCAGGGCTATGCTTCCAGTGGGTCTAAATGGGTGCTGGACAGTGGGTGCACTAGTCATATAACCGGAAGCAAAGATATCATCACGTAGATGCGACCCAATCATGATCATATTACTGTCTCCTATGGTGATAAATCTAAATCTAAGGTATTGGGTCTTGGAAAGGTTGTGGTCGCCCACGATATCTCTCTCGTGGACGTTATGCTTGTTGAGACCCTCGGTTACAATTTACTTTCTGTTCATGCCCTTGGTATGATGGGATTTGCTGTTTTCATTGATGGTGATTTAGTGGTACTCTTGTGGAGCAAGTCTCTAAAGGTCGCTTTAGTTGGGTACATCGAAAATGACCTGTATGTGGTGGAATTTTCGGGGAAAACCACTTCGGGTCCGATGTGCTTATTCGGAAAGGCCGACGTGGGCTAGCTATGGCATCGCCGTTTAGCCCATGTCAACATGAGAAATTTGCAAAGTCTTCACAAGGGTGGCCACATCCTTGGACTAAAAGACAATATTTCCTTTGCCAAAGATCGTGTTTGTAGGGTTTGTGTTGAAGGCAAGATGCATGACTCTCCCCACAAGAGGAAAACTATTGTTTCCTCAAAGAGGATCTTGAAATTACTTCATGTGGACTTATTTGGTCCTCCATCTCATGATAGCCTCAGTGGGAAGAAATATTGCTTGGTGATATTCGATGATTACTCAAGATACACTTGGGTATATTTCTTCAAGCTAAAGAGTGAGACTCAACAAACTTTCATTGATTTCACCAATGAAGTTCAGCGTCAACACAATGTCCCCATATTGGCAATAAGAAGTGACAATGGCTCCGAGTTCAAGATCTACACATTACATGAATTTCTAAGTGAAGAGGGGATAAGACATCAATATTCCGTTGCGTACACCCCTCAACAAAATGGTGTAGCCGAGAGGAAGAATCGCACTTTGATGGATATGGCTAGATCAATGTTCGCTGAATTCAAGTCTCCTTACAAATTTTGGGCTGAAGCCATATCTACCGCTTGTCACTCGTCAAATTGGCTCTATCTTCGCAAGATCTTGGACAAAACACCATATGAGATACTTACCGGTAACAAGTCCAACATTTCGTACTTCCGGGTATTCGATTGTAAGTGTTTTTTACTCATCAAAGGAGTTCGCTTGTCTAAATTTGAGTCTAAGGCTTTAGAAGGTATTTTTGTTGGTTACAGTGCCGAATCCCACACTTATAGAGTCTACAACAAGCTCTACGGAATTGTTTTAGAATCTTGTATTGTGGAATTCGATGAAAATGATGGCTCCCATGTGGGGCAAGTTGATGTGTGTGATGCAGATGTTGAAATACCCCAAGATGCCATAAGAAGAATGTGCGTGGGATTTTTACGGCCCATTGAGAAACCCCTTGTGGCAGATCGGGAAGGACAATGCTCCACTCAAGTGGAGCCCTCATCTACACAAGATCAACAAGCCCCTACTGCTGGAGAAACCTCTGCACCAACTCCACAACCTCCTGAAGATCATCTGTCTTCTAGGCAAGATGGTAGTCCTAGGCCGGACTATCCGCCCCCTCCAAGGGGCGGAATGTCCGCCCTTGGCACTCCAACTCGTTCCAGGAGAAATCAAGAAGAGCAAGCAAGTCCAGAAAATCCCAGGCCGGATTCTCCGGCACCTAGGGGCGGAACACTCGGGAAGAAGAAATTTTGGCCACATCTCCCAGGACGGATAGTCTAGCCCCACCCAGGGGCAAATTGTCCGGGCATGAAGAACCAGATCAGCAACAGTCTCCTGTTTTAAGCTCAGATCAAGATCAAGGGCAAGGTAGTGGCCAAGACAAGGATCCAAATGCTGAATCAACTGCTTCTAGAAACAAAAAGGAAATTGAGGCTCGTCGCAAAGCTCACACTGATCGGAACCTTGAGTTAAGGGGCCACACTCTTGACAAGGTTGTAGGTGATCTAAGAAGAAGAGTGTCTACTAGAAGAGAACTTGCTAGCTTCTGTGATCATGAAGCACACATTTCAATGGTTGAACCAAATAAGGTCTTTGATGCTCTTGAAGATCCCGATTGGGTGGTTGCAATGCACGAAGAACTAAATAAGTTCGAGCATAACAAGGTTTGGAAGCTCGTAGATAAACCCAAAGAATGCCACAATGTTATCGGCACCAAGTGGATTTTCAAGAACAAACAAGATGAAAATGGCATTGTTGTAAGGAATAAAGCAAGGCTAGTGGCTCAAGGATTCTCTCAAGTGGAAGGCATTGATTTCGGCAAAACTTATGCTCTTGTGGCTCGCATTGAGTCCATCTATGTCATTCTTGCTTATGTCGCTCATCATAATTTTAAATTATAGCAAATGGACGTTAAGAGTGCTTTTCTTAATGGTCCACTACATGAGTTGGTATACGTCAAGCAACCCCCGAGATTTGAGGATCCTAAATTTCCAAACCATGTCTACAAACTTGATAAGGCACTCTCTGGCCTTAAACAAGCCCCACGTGCGTGGTATGAGCACCTTAAAGAGCTTTTGTTAGACCGTGGATTCGTAGTTGGGAAAATCGATCCCACTCTTTTTACTAAGAAGGTTAATGGGGAGATTTTTGTATGCCAACTATATGTAGATGACATTATTTTTGGCTCTACTAACCAAGCTTTTAATGGGATAATTAATGTTCTTTCTTGGATTCGAGATCAAGCAACTTAGAGAGGTCTATGATGGGATAATTAAGGTTCTTTCCTGGATTCGAGATCAAGCAACTTGGAGAGGGAACCTTCATTAATCAAGCTAAATACATCCAAGACATGCTCAAGAGGTTCAAGATGACATATCTCAATGGCGTTGCTACTCCAATGCAAACTAAATGTCATCTTGAGCTTAATCCAAAGGGTAAAGACGTGGACCAAGGTATACCGATCCATGATCGGCTCTCTCCTTTACCTTTGCGCATCTAGGACCAATATCGTGTTGAGTGTAGGAGTGTGTGCAAGGTACCAAGCCGCTCCTAAAGAAAGCCATTTAGTGGCGGTCAAGAGAATCTTTAGATATTTGGTTCATTCCTGATACATCCAAAACATATCTACTTTCCCGAACACTTTTGCTATTGTTTCTCCTCTAAACTTGTGTGATTTGGATACAACTAACACAGATTGACGCTGTTTTCAGCAGAATTACTTTGGTGTCTAGTTTTTGTGCAGAAAATCAACTACTTGGAAAAATCCCGAAAAATATGCCAAAAATCATATTTCACCAGAAGATCCACGGAGCCAGAGTACGGGATGGAGTGGAGGCCTGGGGGGCCCACACCCCTGCCAGGCGCGGGCCAGGCCTGGCCATGCCTAGGGGGAGTTCTGCCACCCCAGGTACCCCCTCGGCCTCCATCTTCGCCTATAAGTTGCCTTCTGACCTAAAAACTCAGGGGGGTTCAACGTTTTTCCAGAAAGAGTTTAGCTGCGCCGCCACCACCATAAACCGTGATCCGGAAACAAAAAATCCGTTCTGGCACCCTGTCGGGACGGGGAATTTAGAGAGGATCATCGCCATCGTCATCACCAACGCCTCTCCATCATCCATCGATGTTTCCCTCACCCATGAGTGAGTAATCCCCCGTTGTAGGATATGGGGATGGTAGGGATTGGATGAGTTCTATCATGTAATCGAATAAGATTGTTAGGGCATAGTGCCTAGTATCTCTATTAGTGCTATTTGAGTTTGTTGCGACTTTTTGTGCTTAATGCTTGTCACTAGGGCCCGAGTGCCATGATCTCAGATCTGAACTTATTATTGAATCATTATGATAGTATTGTTTGTGATCTTATCTACAAGTTGTGTACACATATCATTGTTCGGATCCAAAGGCCCTGAAGTGACAGAAATTGGGACAACCGGAGGGGATGGCTGTGGTGTGAGGATCACATGTGTTCACGGAGTGTTAATTCTTTGCTCCGGTGCTTTATTAAAAGGAGCACCTTAATTTCCAGTAGTTCCCTAGAGGCCCCGCTACCACGGGCTGGTTGGACAAAAGATGTTGTGCAAGTTCTCATTGCAAGCATGCATGACTATATATGGAGCACATGCCTATGATTGTTTAGTACTTGGATGCTTGTTCTTATTTATCTGCAATGCCCTATATCTTGAAGTTACATGTTTAGACTCGTCCATGCAACGCCCGTCCATCCATCCCTATGCCTACTGCGCTCATATCCTACTGTTTGCTGCTACTGTTACTATTGCTCATGTTTTACTGCTGCTGTTGCTTTGCTGTTGCTACTACAAAATATTGCTACTGATAAACTTTTGTGAGCAAGAACTACTTCTAGGTGCAGCTTAATTGACAACTCAGTTGTTATGGCTTGCAAGTATTCTTTGGCTCCCCTTGTGTCGAATCAAGAAATTGGGTGATACTACCCGTGAAGACTGTTGCAATCCCCTATACTTGGTCATCAGGACTATTTTTTAGCGCCATTGCCGAGGAAGCATAGCTTTATTTGTATGTTCACTTGGATCTACTATTGTTCGCTGCTACTCCTTTCATCATGGGGAAGTCTTGTGATGGAAAGTTTCTTATTTTACCATCCACTACAAGAAGAGGTATAGTCCTAAACACCTCTGCTGCTCTTGATTCACCGTCTGTTATAAGTAAGCTTGTTACACCACCACCACATGCTCATGCTACACACACTGCTACTACTGCTGAATCTGAAACTGCTTTTGATACTCATGATGTTACTTCTACTGTTCTTGATGCGAGTGGTTCATTAGGTCCTTTCCTAGATGATACTATGGCTGGTCTAGGAAATACTAAAACTCCTAGTGAAGACACTGTTACACCTGTTAGCTCACGTGAGTCTAGAGAGAGTTATGATATTAATGATGGTTACATTGAGTTCACTGATGAATTTGTTGAAGAGTGCCGAAACACACATGGTACTAATGCTATTAAGAGTCTCCTTGCTAGACGTACCATTATTCCTAAACTGTCCTCTGATCCTATGTTTGCCACCTCTCCCATAGATTCAAAGATAAAGATTATGATTTCTCTCTTGATTTATCCTATTTAGACATTGTTGAGAAAGAACCTTTTTGTGGGACTGAAAATGAGAGTGTTGTGGCTCATATGTATGAGATTTCCACTATGAGTGCTTTATTCTTTGATGATTTTAAGATGCGAAAGTACTTTGTTACTAAGATCTTCCCTTTTTCACAAAAAGGAGAAGCTAGGGATTGGTTTAATAGATTACCTCCTAGTTCCATTGATAGCCCTGATTGCTTGATTGCTTCTTTCTTCCAAAAATATTTTCCTCCTAGTGCTAGACATGCTGCTTTGTAGAGACTTTTTGATTTTAAACACGGAGAAGAAGAGAAATTGCCTGGGTCATGAACAAGGTTCTGTGCCTTGATTCATGCACATCCTGGATGTCCATTACCTGAAAATGAGCTTCTTGATATTTATTATAATGGACTAACTGATTATTCTGAGACATACCTAGATAGCTTTGCTGATTGTGTTTTCAGGAAAAGAACTCCTATAGATGCTAAAGAATGAATGGCTAAGATAAGCAAGAATTATGATGATTGGACTTCAACTGAGATGAATATACCTGAGCCTATTACTCCTAAACCAGTTGTGCCTGAACCCGTTTAAAAACCAACACCAAAGAAGAGGGGAGTTATTGCATTAAATGATGAAGTGATGAAAGAAGCTAAGAAATGTCTAGAGGAGAAAGGTTTTAGAGCTGAAGATGTGAAGAATCTACCTCCTATAGAAGAATTATGTAAGCCAATTCCCCACTCATCCACTATTGAGGTACACTCTCTCCAACACTTTGATGAAGGTGATATTCCTTATGGTAAGCCTCCTGATCAATGTTTAGAGGAACTTGACATTTTTATTGTTAAACAAGGTAATTTTAATAAACAAGTTCAGAATCATTTATTGGAAAAAATTCTAGAGCAATTAAAGAGTTGAAAGATATTGTGGAAAGAACTTCTAATGATATTAAGATGCTTTGTAAACACTTTCAAATGGTTCAAACCCAACTTGATCAACTTGCTAAGGTACAAAAGGATATGCTAGTTAATGCCTCAAGAGATAAACATGCTTATGGAATTAGACCTAGTAGTGGTATAGCTACTCAACATCCTTTATATCCTGAAGGACACCCTAAAAGAATTGAGTAGGATTGTCAACAAGGTGAAAGTAGTGGTAGTACTCGTAAGAGAAAGAAAAAGAAACACAAAGTAGTTAAGGAGCCACTTGAACCTGCTGTAGATCCTAATAGTATATCTGTCTCTAATGCTGAAACTGAAAGTGGTGATAAAAATGATGCTCCTGATAAGGAGGAAGTTGAGGAATAACCTGAGAAGCACACTAAGAACACTATGTACACTAAGGAAGATTTTATTGCTAAGAAACATGGTAGTGAGAGAGAACCTTGGGTGAAGAAACCTATGCCTTTTCCAGGTAAGAAACACAAGTCAAAGGAGGAAGAACACTACAACAAGTTTTGTGAGTGGATGAAGCCTTTATTTTTGCAAATTCCTTTGACTTATGCTATTAAGTTGCCTCCTTATTCAAAGTATATGAAGGATATTGTCTCTAATAAAAGGAAGATTCCTAATGAGGAGATTTCTACTTTGCTTGCTAATTATTCCTTCAATGGTAAGGTTCCAAAGAAACTTGGTGATCCAGGTATACCAACTATTCCTTGATCTATTAATAATAATTATGTTAGAACTGCTTTATGTGATTTGGGAGCTAGAGTTAGTGTTATGCCTTTTTCTCTCTATAAGAGAACCAGCTAGAAAAGTTGATACCATTTGATATATATTTGCAAATGCCTGATAAGTCAACTACTATTCCTGTTGGTATATGTGAGGATGTTCCTGTTCAAGTGGCTCATAATTGCTTGGTTTAAACTGATTTTGTTGTGCTTGAAATGCCTGAAGATGATAATATGTCTATTATTCTTGGGAGACCTTTTCTTATTACTGCAGGTGCTGTCATCAATTGTAATCAAGGAAAAGTAACATTCAATATTAATGACAAAGAGCATATTGTCTATTTCCCCAAGAAGGTTGCTAAAAGCTATTGCCTCAATTCCATTGAAAATATTGAGAGCATCAAGGTAGGAGAAATATATTGTCCCATTCCACAAGAAATTTTTGAAACTATTATGATTGGGACCATTGCTATCAAGTATGAGGTAACATAATCACCTAGTGGATTGCAAAGTTTTGTTTCATATAAGATTGTTTTGGTAACAAGACTTGATCAACCTTGTTAACAAAAGGATTTTAATGAACAAAACAATGTTTTCACTATGGTTATACTTGTTTTCTTTTACTTTTCTCCTTCCTAGTCTTTGCCCTTTTATTTTGCTAGCTTTGGTTTTGTTAGTTGTTTTCTTGTTAGAGTGTCTTAGAACTTCTGTAGTTTGGTTTTCGGTTTGCTTTTGCTTGTTCTAAAGAACTGTTTCTGCGAGAAAACCAATTTGATACCTTGAAAATTGGACAAAAATAAAGTTTCCTGAAAAATCCCAAAAAATTCAAAATAAAATTTTCCTTGAAAAAGGGGCAGAGAGACACCTGGAGTGACCTAGGGGGCCACCCTAGGACAGCACACCCCTGGTGGCGCCTGGCTGGGGTGTGACCCACCTGGCCCCCTCCAAGGTGCCTCCTCCCAGCCATCTTCTTTCTCTCTCCCAAAAAAGACCGGAAAACTTTCTCAAGCTTGAGTTCCTGCTGTTCTTGCTCGGGAATTTTGATCTCCTTGATCAGCCCATCTTTGTTCCTGATTTTTGGAGGGATTACTCCTTGGTATGTGCCTCCTCCGCTTGTCCAATTATACTTGTGATTGGTAGATTGTATCTTGAGTATTTTGCTACTATAGATGACAGGTTGTGTGAGCTTGCATTCTTGTTATATGCTTAGAGATTTCATTTTGATGCATGTGTAGCCCTCTAGCAAGTTCCTATAGTAGTTTCTCATCATTTATCAACTTGGAAATCACTTGGTTTGATGTTTGTCTAAAAATTCCAGAAAAAGAGGTCATGGACAACCACACATTTGGTGAAATATTTGAGAGTGATGCACCTAGGAGGGAAAGGCCTTCAAGATCATCCTCCCGAGCTAGGCCTTCATACAATGAGGATCTCATACACCGCGATTTGGCGACGAGGGAGATGAGGGGGATGCTCACCCTTCCACCTTTCCTTGTCTAACCTTTTTGCGGGCTGCTGGGATTCTTGATGATTTGACAACCTTGGTTCGGAGGGTTGGACAAACAAGCTATATGCAGGATGAGAGCGTGCAATATGCAACGCTCACTAAAACATTTGTGGAGAGCTTTTCTTTTACTAACAGCTTGTTCAAGCCAGATGTGTCTTTCAAAATTTATGGGAGGCCTTACACCATGACATTGAAGAAATTTTGTGAGGCCCTGGGACTTGGTACAGCTGGGTCGGCGAAGAAGATTCCAGCTTAACCCGCTGATTTGTTGGAGTTCTACCGCGGGATAACCAATGATTATGACCGTAGAGCCCAACGGGGAAAGATAAGAAATGTTCAACTCCCAGCCATCAGGTACTTTGCTTACTATCTTGCCACTAGTGTTCTTGGTAGGGAGAACACTAGTAATATTTCCAACTATCATTTGGCCTTCATAGCTGCTGCGCTCAACAATGAAAATAAGTACAATCTTGGTTCTCTCATTGCTCGTCGCTTAGCTGCTAAGGGACCCATTTATGGGGGAATTATTGATGCATGTGTTGTTGCTGCCTTGGACCTTGCTGTTGATCCAAATGATACAGTTTTAGCTCCTCAGAGGCTTGATCTTGCTGCCATGAAGGCGCATCACTTTGTCACTACTGGCTCTACCCTTGAGAGTTTGGTTTATAGAATGCTGTTTATTGACGGGGAAGAGAGAGAGATCCCTCTCCCCCAAACCACTTTGTTCAGTATTTCCCAGGGACCTTTGTCGCACTCCAAGGAGGAGATGGATGACAAGCTGTGCATTCTTGGCTTCCATGGACACTATCAGGGGGACGCGCCCTCATACGACCCGTCTGTGTACTACACAGGCGAGTCCTCGAGTTCGTACCAGGACGAAGGGGCCTCCTCGTTGTACTACGGAGGTGCACCTACTTGGGAACCATGGAGTTGAGCCCCACTTAGGCCAAAAGCCTAAGCTTGGGGGAGGTATATGTCGTGGTATTGCCGACGAGTACGCCATCGAGGGGTCCTCACAGTGCGTGTTTAGAGACGTGGGGTAAGGCAGACGGTTGACGGGTACGAGTTAACACAGCTTACCCAGGTTCAGATCCCACGATGGTGGCGGAATCCTACTCCTGCTATAAATCACTATAAGGGCAATACGCCGAGTTACAGGGATTGGTTCGCTGTGCGAGGTTGTGTGAAGTTGTCTATGATCGTGCCCTAAAGGCTCCCATAGGCCCAACTTATATATTCGCCAGGTCCTAGGGTTACAGGGAAAAGTCCTAGCCGGACAGGTTACAGAGTCCTACACCGTCTATCACTAGTCTTTTGTATCTTGCACTCCAACGCTCCGGGTACTCTGGTGACTCCACCGTAGCCTTCCTTTATCCGGCATGTGCCTCCCTTCTGGATCCATCTAACTGGGCCGCCCAGCAGGCCATAGACCATGCTACCAACTGTGGGCCACCCGGGTTAGCTGGATAAGAGACATGCTATAGGGATACCCATATAGCATATCCCCAACAGTAGCCCCCGAAGAACTACGAGATCTTGCGCCGTCTTGCCTCTTCGCGTGGAATGGTCCGTCTAAATGGATGTCGGCAAATCGTCACGCAATATCTTGTAGTCCTCCCAAAGAACCCTGCAAGGTTTTCTCCGTATTCAACTTGTCAGTCAAAGAAATGCTGAATCTTCCATCGTACTCTTCCGTAGTCGGATTGGATCCGTCCATGCCGGAATCTTCGATGTGACGGCTCACCTGCCCATGTCAGCTAGGACGACGTAGGATTAGGTCAGCGACGCCTCGTAACGCACACATGCAGAGAACGCAATCATGTCCGATTTTCCCGCGCGAGCAATACGAACCATTGGCGGCGACGGTTGGAGACGTGGCGAAATTTCCGCGCATGTTCGCGAACACGTCGTCTACGCGGCAACCGTCCGATTAAGCTGCACGAATCTTGATGCTGGACGTGATAAATAGTAAACATGGTGGATTTTTCCACTTTTTACCTCATTCTCCTCGCATCATCTTCTTCCTCCAGCCGCGCGCCTCCTCGAGCTCTCCGCGCCGAACTCGTGAAAAACCCTAGCCTCAATCCACACCAGTCACATCCAACCTCTCTCCATGGCCAGCAGCAGCACCTCTCCCTCCATGGCGGCGTCGAGCGAAGCCGCGGCGAAGCCGGCGAGCTCCATCGTCGTGCCTCCAGAGGGGCTAGTCATCCCCGCGTTGGCGGTTATCGAGTCCACCGGCGGTGACCTTAATCTGGCGGCGCTGGAGCCGCTGGAGGAGGAACCATACTCGCACAAGGGCGACTGGCGCTGCTCGGATATCACTGACTGTGATATCCAAGAGATGATCGCCGAAGGCTACCTTCCTGCGACGGAGGGGCTCGCCTGGCGGGCGGCGCCGGCCGAAGAGGTGACACCTTCTCCCCAAGCCGGAGAAAAGGTGTACCTCAAAGCTCAGCTGGTACTCGTCGTCTCTCTGCCTATCTCCAACTTCTTCCTCTCCGTCTTGAATCACTATAGGGTCCAGCCCCAGAACCTTTCCCCCAATAGTATCTTAGTGCTTAGCAACTACGCGGCGCTCTGCGAGGGATACTTAGGGATAAGGCCTAGGTTAGACCTCTTTGTGTACTTCTTCACCATCAAACGTGAAGCCGGACATAGCAAGGAAGAGCTTAGGAATTGCGGCACCATAAGATTCAAGATTCGACTTGGCCGGCAGTTCCCCGACATCGTCGGCCATGAGTCCTGAAAAAATTGGCAGCGGACGTACTTTTACGGCCCAGACATTCCTCTGTTTGGCCGAGAAGTGACGTACCCGGACTTCGTGGACGGAGCCGCCGCGGAAGTTTCCACATGGAGATCCCAAGCATCCCTTCCCTCCGACCTCGACGCTTCTCGCGCTATAAGGCGGATCGAATGGTTCGTAGAGACGGGTTTGACCGGCTTGGACCTAGCCATGTGCTGGTTCATCAGGCGAATCCAACCTCTGCAGCACCGCGCGAAGTTCATGCATGAGTATACCAGCGACAGAAGGGATAGTATCCGCATCTCCATGGACAACTCCTCGAGCAACTCCATCAAGCTCCGTCTTAAGGACATCGTCAAGGTGAAGGATAAGAAGCGTGGCTTCACCATCACCTACGACATGTACGTAGACGGCAAGTGCCCAATGGTAGGTATTTATTTTCCGTGTATGACATATACTCCAGTTCTTCCGTCTTACAAATGTCATCTTATCTTAACACGGTGATTTCTCACTTAACAGCTTAGCGATCTAGAGGAGGGCAACCTGGCTGCCCAAATCTATGATCCAAAGATGAAGGAAGTCATGGTCATGTCCGACGACGAAGCTCCGGTGGCGCGAAAGCGGAAGAGCTCCACCTCTGACGCTGCCGACGGAGGCAAGAAGAAGAAGACGGAGGGTGGAGCCTCCAAAAAGACTACCACCGCCCTGGAGGCGAAAAAGAGAAGAATTACCGGGATCCCCTTTGCCAAAGCACCCCCACTTGTGTAAGCTTCTCATTCTCCGACATTGCCTATTTATCTGTCTTGATCCTGTACTTATGCATTTTGCACGTTTCAGGAAGAAAGCCACGACCAGCCTCAAGAAGACCTCCAAAACATTGGGGGCTTCTCGAAATATCAAGGATATGCTGCATCGCGGCGCCTCTCCCGCCATCGCCCCTGCCACTCCTGTCGTCAAGCCCTCGTCTGCCCCGACAAGCTCTCAGACTAAGGATGCATCAGGCCCTTCCGCCATGGAAGTGGACTCTGGCCCCTCTACTGAGCTTGCTTTGTCGGCGAGCAGGCGACGCAGGAGAGTACCGCCCATCAAATGGCTGAAGCTCCGACTAAGGATGCCATCGGTGGCGGCAAGGCGGTGGTGGAAGCTGGTACTTCTGCCGAAGGCGGTGCCCTTGCTCCCCAGAAACCCTTTGAGTTTCCAAACATAGTCTACCCGGCGCTTACGCTGAGTAGCACATCTGTGGTTCCTGGAGCAGCGCCGACATCTCCGACGTGCGGTCTTGAGGAGCTCCTCTGACAAGCAGACATCTTGCGAGGAAACAGTATCTCCTTTGGCAAGCTACTAGACGAGAGCACTACCAATCTCAAGATCATTGCACTGGTAAGTTTTATTTGCCTTTTTGTATTTCATATGAGTATCCCACTGTAGCCTCCGAGGATGTAGACGGAAAACCGTAGGCTTTTGCGTCTAGATGCTCTAAGAGTGACTAAGCTAGAAAACTTCTCACTGTAGCCCCCAAGCATTTAGATGGAATGCAATGTTCCGACTAGATGCTTTAAGAGTAGCATACGCAGTGTTTATAAATTTCAATACTGTAGCCCCCAAGCTTCTAGTTGTAACTGAATTTAGTTCCGACTAGATGCTTAAAGAAAGCTAAGCATATAGCTGAGTTAAAAAAATTATACTGTAGCCCCCAAGCCTCTAATCGAAAAACTGAATTAGTTCCGACTAGATGCTCAAAGAAAAGCTAAGCATGTTGCTAAGTTAAAAACTCTCGCTGTAGCCCCCGAGCATCTAGGTGGAGGATTTCCGGCTAGATGCTCCAAGAAGACTAAGCAACGTTTTAACTTTGTCCTTTTTTCCACAGAACGAGAATGCTCGGAGGGGCATGGCCAATGATAAGTATCAGAATATGCGTGAAGATCTTGAAGCCGAAAAGGGTAAAACTACCTTCTTGAAGGAACAGATCATCAAAAACAAGATTCTATTTTCTTTTTGCGCATTCCGTCTTGTTTTTGTGCCTACATTCTCCGAGTACTCATTGTGTACTTTTGCTTTCTCCGACTTTGCAGAACATGTTGCCAAGGCCAAGGACATTGTCGAGCAGTCCAAGCACATACAGCAGCTGGACAACGAGAACAAGATCCTTAAGGAGGAGAGGAAAGACATGCTGAAAATGCATGAGGATTCGATGAAAGACCTGCAGGACTCCGCCACCACGGAAATCAATCGCTTGAAGGAGGAGCTTGTGATCTTAAAGGATCAAAAGCAAGATGCCGATGAGCAAAATCAACGCCACAGCGAGGCGTATAAGCTCCTCCAACAAGATAAAGAATCCTTGGCAGACATCCTCTGGCAAGCTAAAGCCAGCATCTTTAGTAAGTTTTCTCCGTCTTGGATTTCTGTAGTCCGGATACTTTGAATTGTTTGAACTCATGCACTCCTTGTCGGAATTTTCAGCTCCTCTGGGTTTGACCCGTTCACCTCCTCCGTCCAAGGAATGCATGGTTCTCGCCGGCAACTTTATCAACACCACCATCACGCAATCCAAGGAGATCGCCAAGCCCCTCCAGATAAACATCAAGGCATCAGACTCTACGGTGAAGTACTCGGAAATTCTGCGCCGAGCCCCCGAGCGTATCACGAGCTGGAAAGCTTCTTGTGCATGGGCTGGCGCAAGGATGGCGCTGTCAATGGTGAAGGCACACTATGAAGATGCCGACATCGACACGGTGACCTCTGGCATTGCCGACGCAGATGATGAGGGCAAAGAGATTAATCATGAAGCTATCCTGTCATCGCTCGTGGGTTATGACACCAGAGTTGCCGAGTTGGTGGACGTCGACGTCTTCGTGCCGATGAATACCATTGATGGCGGCAACCAGAGCTCCTCCGAGTCTCTTCACACCGCCGACTTCGAGGGTGGTTCTCCTGCTGGTGATGACGCTGCATCCAAGTCGCCTGTGCCAAAGAAATGAAAAACAACTTTGTAATATTTGTTTCTCCTTTGGTGCATATGCGGAAAAAACTTATTGATGTAACTTAAGGTAGAAAACAATGTTGCGTGTCCTGCTACTTAAGAATCAGTTTCCAGGATGTATATATGTCACATCCCAAGATTTTCCAAATCTTGTAATGTGAAAAATAAATGAATAAAATAAAACTTTGTTGATTTTCAGGGTGAGAAGAAACTTTTTGAATCCAATTGGAAACCTTCAAACCTATTTGATCAAACAAGTCCTAAAGGATTTGAAAAGATAAAACAATTAATAAAGAAAGTTTTAAATATTTGGATTTACTATTTTGGAGCTTTTAATAAAAAGATTTAGTTTTCAAATGAAAAGGAAGAAATTTAAATAAGGATTATTTTATAAGCCAAATTAAAACTTGGCCAAGCCTTTGAAATAAAAATATTTCTATTTGATAAAAATAGTAAGGGTTTGTTTAAATAAAATAATAAGGATTTAATATCCAAGTTTATTAAAAATAAAGGTTTTACTATTTTAATTAAACATCAAAACTTATTTATTTATTTAAACAAGTCTTCCAAGTATTCTTTATTTTCAAATAAAACCTACTGATTTGGTTTTGGAAATATTTAGATTTCAAATGGAGTTTTTAAATAAATTAAAACCCATTTGATTTAATAACTAAGGTCCATTTTATTCAATTATAAATGGACCCTAAAATAAAAATATTATTTGGTTTTTGGACTTTGGTTTATGTTGTTAAACAGAACCAAAACTCAATACAAGTATGGAGGAGTTTTGAATTGAATTGAATGTTTGATTTGTTGTTTGAATTCCAAAACAGAAAATAGAAATAGAAAAAAGATAAAACAATCAGGAAGAAAAAAAATAGAATTGGACACAGCCCAGCCGACCAACCCAACAAGGCCCAACCATCCCACTCTCTCTCTCCCGAAGAAAACGTTTCGCACCCAGTTATTAACCCACAGAGACGCTGACCGGTGGACCCCTCTCCCTTTCTTCCTTTCTCGCTGACAAGCATGTCCCACACTGCCTTGTCATCGTCTTCCTCGCGCAGACCCCGCCCTGCCGTTGCAGACAAGAAACGCCGGCGTTGATTGCGCGTTGATGAAGCCTTGATTCCTCGCAGTAACAGCGCCCATTTAACCGCCTGCGTCTTCTCTCTCATTTCCCCTAGATAGCTCTCCCTCTCTGCCTCTAGGCTCCCTCAATTCGAGCCCGCACCGCCACTGCTCTGGCGAGCCTCTCTAGCCAATTCTGGCCGAACCCAGCCGCCCCTCGCCTTCCTGAGCACACAGCCGCGATCCCCAATCCTAGGTGCTTCTGCCTGTGCCTTCCGTTCAACTGCGGGCGCCCCAAAACATCGACTTCGACAACCTCTGAGCGCCGCCGCGTCTGCTACTCTCTCCGGCGACATCCCCTGGTAAGCCCAGACCGCCCCGAGCCCTCTCAGTGATGCTCTCACATTCCCCATACTCGTACGCGTCTAACCACACCTTTGTTTTGCCCCTGCACGATCGGTAGCCTCATCCCCGACGACGACTGAGCGAGACCGACGCCGTCCTTGACTCCGGCGAGGAATTCCGACGGATCCTGAGCGCCCCTCGCCTCCTCGCAACCACATTGAGCATCGCCACGATTCCCTGAGCACGGTAAGCTTCTTCCCCCTCTTCCTTGCTTCCTGTATCATCGGTAAGCTCGTCGCCAGAGCGTGCGCCGCCGTCTGCCACCGTGCAGCGCCGCCAGCCTTTGGCCAAGCGTCGGAGACCGTTAGATGAAAATATTGTGGCTACGATTAGATTAGATCGAAGGGGTAAGTTTGATTCAGAGCCATAGGATTGCAATTAGATCTAACGCACTGCATCAGTCGATCCACCCGAACCGGTACCGACGAATAGGAAAGCGCCGCCTGGCACTAGTTTGTTTTAAAACAAATTTTGAATCTGATTTAGATGCAGATTTGAAAACCTTGTAACTTTTGATCCACACGTCCAAAAATTACAAACTTTATATCAATGGAATCAGTGGAACAAGCCCTAGCCAACCATGCCTTTTGTTTAGTAAAAAGCTTCTGGTAAAATGTTAGTAAAAAGCTTCTATATAAAATGGTTGCTTCACTAAAAGCATTTTCCACCACATGAAATAATGATTTGATTTAAAAATGGTTTATGGATAAAACCTTTTTGTAAATGACTTTGCCACTTTGGAAAATGACCAATTTGAGCCTTACAATGTGTAGAGCCTAGTAGAAACCACATTTGCAAATAAAACTATCTTTTGCATGCTTGCATGCATGACTTAGTTCCTATTATTTTAAGTGTGATGATTTGATTGGTTGATTATTGGTTGGAATGCTAGTTGATATTGTGTTTGCTTGATTGATTGTAGTGAAGTTAGAAAAGTGTGAAACTAGCAAGAACAAGAAGTGAACCAACTTTCCCTACCAAAAAGGCAAGTGACACTATCATCCAAAGTCCTACTATTTTCATTATACTTAGTGGATTTTGAAACATGCATGAAAAGAATTTCTATACTTATGCTATGCTAAATCCTAATAGGATACCTTACATATTCCTTAGTGAAAACAATGTAGTTGTAAAATGCTTAGCCATGCTTATATTTTGAGAGGAGACACATGTTGAGATTTTATGAAGTTGAGAAAAGACTTATGTTTTATATAATAAAACAAGTACTCAATGAACCACCTGGGTGGACAAGGATACTCAAGTTTTGGACGAGGTGGCAACAAAAGGAACCATGTCTATGGAAATCTCTTTGTGTTGTGCACCAAAAGAAAACCACCCAGGGACTTAGAGATTGAACATGTTTCTCCAACTGTGGCTTCCGTGTACAGCCACATGCTATTATGGCTCTGGCTTAGTCAACTACATTGGGAAGACCCATGCATTGGTCTTCAGGTTAGCTAAAAATGAGGGAACTCGGAACCCTACATGGGTGCCTGAAGACAAGCTAGCAATGGTGTATGGGAGGACCCTCTGGAAAGACTTCGTCACATTCTCAATCTGCCAGTACTCCATCTTGGTGAGTACTTATCCAGCGGCCACTGGTGGCAACAAGATGAGATTGTGTCATGTGGGTAAAGTGTACAACTTCTGCAGAAGATAAAAATTCTAAGTACTTAGCCGTGTCCCCGGTTATGGACAATACTGAGAAACTAAAGCTTGAAGCTATGGGAAATCTCGACATTCCAATTTCTAAAAGAAAAACTTTAAAGTGACATCAAAGGACTTGAAACACTTGGGGATTTACCAAGGAGCTCAAGAGATTTTGACAAAGACTTGAAACACTTGGGGATTTACCAAGGAGTTCAGAAAGATTTGACAAAAGATCAAAACCATTTTGAAAAGGTAGGATAAATTATTGCTTTCTGCAAATGAGCCTTAAGCCCTACTTAGCCAAATATGCATGTAATGATAGGATCCACTTATATTCAACATAGTAGTGAAACTTGCCAATACAATTCAAATGTATTGACCCTTGTGGCTGTAACTTGTTATGTTGCAGGTTTGTTTGATGTTAGTGAAGTTGATTGATTAGGATTACAAGTCTACAACCAACATGTTTGCCTGTGGCACTTTGAAGATGAAGGACCCCATGCCTATAGTTATTCTGCTGCAATGTATTGTAATAGCCAAAAGAGCTATGTAAGATGTGATAAAATTATGTTATTCCTGGTTATAAAGTTATATTATGACCTTTGTTTCTTGATATTACATCTTAACTGTGGATGCTAGCTATTGATCCAGGGACTAGCATTGTAAACACAGGGATCTCTACCTTATTGAAGGTTGGGACCTCTACAATATATTTTTGAAGCAAGTGCTGGCTTATCCATTATTTTGGTTCTTATGGTTGACCTTTCGTGAGTCGGAAGACTTGTTGTCGAAACCATGCGCTAAGGTGATGATTCCCAATGGCATCGTCAATAACCTAAGCACAAAATCGCCAACAATAAGTGCCGAAAGTCAGTACTCCAGAATCCACATAAAAACGACAAAGAACGGGTAGACCAGAAAACTTAAGCTAACGCCCGTAGGCGGAATTTTCACAGTTGCAATCGCAAAACTTGTGCATAGAGGTTTTACATGATCCAAAAATGAACACTAAAGGAGGTAAAGGACTCAGAAATATGAGAGAACCAGAGGGCTTTATTTCATTGATCATATAAGAGGTACACAATTAGATAAAAAATGCTAAGTGTAAAAAGGACGTAGCTGTGCTATGTTCCATGGCCGATCAAGCTCCGGGTAGTCATCATCCGGGTCACGTCGCTAACACTTATGATCCTCGTTGGGTCTGTCCTTCAGTTCACGATTGTCAACGAGGTAGTAAGACCCATTGAGTAGCGCCTTGCTTATGATGAACGGTCCTTCCCATGGCGGGGATAACTTGTGTGACTTCTTCTGCTTAAGTTGGAGCACCAAATCCCCCTCTTAAAACGAGCGATGCCGGACGCGGCAACTGTGGTAGCTGCGTAGCTTCTGCTGGTAGATGGAGGATCTTTGGCATGCCAAAACGCGCTCCTCCTTGAGAAGGTCCACATCTAGGCGTCTGGATTCTTCAGCATCATCCTCGTCGTAGGCGGCAACTCTTGGCGCATCGTGAAGTATGTCGGAAGGTAGGATGGCTTCTGCTCCATATACCATGAAGTAAGGGGTGTAGCTGGTGGATCTATTGGGTGTAGTTCGTAAACTCCATAGCACAGATGACAATTCTTCCGCCCAGGCTCTAGCTGCTCTATGTAGCGGTGCCTCAAGACGTGGCTTGATTCCTTGTAGAATTAATCCATTGGCTCGCTCAACCTGACCATTGGATTGTGGGTGTGCCACAGAATCAAGGTCAAGTCGGATGCCTTTCTCCCAACAATAAGCCTCCACTTCGCCGAGTGATAAATAGTTGCCGTTGTCGGTGATAATGCTGTGTGGGAGACCAAATCTCACCACTAGATCTCGGAAAAACCTGAGGGCAGTTGCCCCATCAAGCTTTCTAATGGGTTTAGCTTCTATCCATTTAGTGAATTTATCAACTGCTACAAGCATATGTGTAAACCCACAAGGTGCCGTCTGTAACGGTCCCACCATGTCTAGCCCCCAGACTGCAAACGGCCAAGTTATTGGTATTGTTCACAGTTCTTCAACAGGAACATGTGGTTGTCGGGCATAATACTGGCATCCCATGCATGTCTCAACCAGCTTGTCGGTGTCCGCCTTCGCGGTCAGCCAGTAGAATCCTTGCCAGAAGGCTTTCACGACCAACGATCGAGGAGCGGCGTGATGCCCGCAATCTCCGAGATGGATTTCGCGTAGGATTTCCATACCTTCTAGCTAGGAAACACACTTTAGGTATAGACCAGTAGTGCTCCTTTTGTAGAGTTTCCCATTGATTATGGTATAACCCTTTGCTCGTCGTACTATTTGCCGTCTTTCGACTTTGTCGTCGGGAAATGTTCCATGTTCGAGATATTCCATGAACGGTTTTGTCCAAGCCGGAGGGACCTTAGTCACCATGTTGACGAAAGAGTCAGCTCTATCCGGGTTGTCGATGTCGGCTCCCTTCACAGATGGTGTGCGCAGATGCTCTAGGGAAACTCCTGGAGGAATTTGCTTGCGTCTTGATCCAAGCTTAGACAGTAGATCAGCTGCCTCGTTCTGCTCCCTAGGTACATACTTGACTTCGTAGCCCAAGAAGCTCTCGGCTATCTCGTCTACTTCGTATTGATATGCCTCCATCATAGGGTTCCGCGCATTCCAGGTGCCAGCCACCTGCAGGGCAACCAAGTCGGAATCTCCACAACAAACTATGCGCTTGATGCCAATATCCTTAGCTACACGTAGTCCGTGAATGAGTGCTTCATACTCCGCCATGTTATAAGTGGATCTGCAGAACGTAGTGTAGCTTGTCTCCTGTTGGTGACTGTAGCAATACACCAGCCCCCGAGCCGTTGAGTATCTTTGATCCGTCAAAGTGCATCACCCAGTATTCTGGTTCCGGCAATGGAGTAGTATCTGGCGTCTCCTTCCAATCTGCAATAAAATCCGCCAAGGCTTGTGACTTGATAGCGTCGCGCCTATTGTAGGTGATCTCGAAGGCGGCAAGTTCAATGCCCCACTTCGCGACCCTTCCTGTAGCGTCGTTGTTGTTGATAATGTCGGATAGTGGAGTTTTGCTCACCACTGTGATTGGGTGCTCCTGAAAGTAATGCCTCAGCTTCCGAGAAGCAAGGAATACTCCATAAGCTATCTTATGGTAGTGCGGGTAACGCTGCTTGGACTCCGTCAAGACCTCGCTTACATAGTAAACTGGTCATTAAACTCCGTGCTCATAGCCTGGTTCCTTCCGCTCTACCACGACGACGATGCTGATTACCCGGTTGGTTGCCGCCATGTAGATTCACAGGGGTTCTCCAGGCTCGGGTGCTGCAAGGATGGGCGCTGAGGAAAGAATCTCCTTGAGCTGCTTCAATGCTGCATCTGCTTCGTCTGTCCATGTGAATTTGTTCACCTTCTTCAGCAACTTGTACAGCAGTAGAGCCTTCTCTCCAAGTCGGCTGACGAATCGACTAACTGCTGCAACACAACCTGTTAGTCGTTGAATGTCCTTTAGGCATGTCGGACGGTTTATGTTTAAGATGGCCTTGATTTTCTCCGGGTTGACCTCGATTCTGTGTTGGGAAATGATGAAACCCAACAGTTTGCCTGCTGGAACCCCGAAGACGCACTTCTTAGGGTTAAGCATCATGTTGTATTTTCGGAGATTATCAAAGGTTTCTTTTAAGTCGGAGATTAAGTCGTTCGATTTTTTGGACATCACCGCGATATCGTCCACATAGGCATGGACGTTCTGACCAATTTGGTCGTGGTGGCAGCGTTGCATTGTCCGCTGGTACGTAGCACCTGTGTTTTTCAGCCCAAAGGGCATCGTAACATAGCAAAACGTGTCGTATGGTGTAGTGAACGAAGTGGCCAATTGGTCCGACTTCCTCATCTTGATCTGGTGGTATCCTGAGTATACATCGAGAAAACACAAAAGCTCCGAGCCAGCTGTTGAGTCAATGACTTGGTCAATGCGAGGCAAAGCGAACGGATCTTTGGGACATGCTTTCAAGCCGGTGTAATCAACGCACATTCTTAATTCATTGGTTCCCTTTTTGGGGACAAGTACAGGATTGGCCACCCATCGGGTGTGAAGGACTTCTCGAATAAATCCATATTTAATTAACCTAGCTATATCTTTGCCAATGGCGCGTCTCTTCTCATCTCCGAAGTGTCGTAGAGGTTGTTTCACTGGTTTGCATTTTGGATCGATGTTTAAGCTGTTCTCGGCAAGTTCCTTAGGTACACCTTTCATGTCAGCAGGTTGCCAGGAGAAGATGTCCCTATTGTCACGGAGGAACTCGACAAGCGCGCTTTCCTATTTGGGATCCAGGTTTGTCCCAATGGCGACGTTCTTGGAGGCATCGCCTACCACAAGTTCCACCGGCTTGGTCTCGATGGCGGCCTTGAACGCATGATCGGAGTCGGAGATGTGCTTCTTTGACACGGGCATCTCTGAGTCATCGACCTTGCTCTGGATCTCCTTGAATTCTTCACTATAGAGGACAGCTTCTGCAACAGCTGCTTCATTAATCTCGCAGTCCCTTGCCTTGGTAAAGCTTCCGGATACGGTGATGACACCGTTTGGTCCGGGTATCTTCAGTTTTTTTGTAGACGAAGCATGGCTTGGCCATGAACATGTGGAATATGTCGCGGCTGAATATGACGTGGTACACGCTCTTGAAGGGGACCAACTCGAAGGTCATGCGCTCTTGGCGGTAATTGTTAACATCGCCAAAGGCAACCTGAAGTGTAATGCACCCAAGGGACCGAGCTTCCCGACCAGGGACTACGCCATGGAAGATGGTGTTGGTCCGCCTTAGGTTTGCCTTCGTCAAGTTCAACTTCTGTAGTGTATCCAGGTACATGATGTTGATGCTGCTTCCACTATCCACCATACACTTAGTGAACTCCACGCCGTCAATCAAATTGTTGATGACCATGGAGTACTGTTTCTCCGTAGGTATAAGGTCTGGGTGGTCTGTCCTGTCCCAAGTTATTGGAACCTCCGACTAGCGCAGGTACTAGGGAACTAGGGGGAGAGTGGCCATCAGGATCCTCAGAGAGGTCTTCTGTTGTCGGACGGTGGGGGTGCCAAGTAAAGTGTGGTAGACTGGAGCCTTTTCGCAAAGGGTTTTTTGCCCTTGTCGTCGCTCTTGGCGGCGTGCTTGGGGTCAACGTCTTCGTCCATGTCACTTGAATCCTTGGACTCCTCCTCCTCCTTCTTCCCCTTGCCCTTGCCTCGCGGTCTGTTCTTTCGACTTTGCTTGTAGCCGGACTCCGGGTCTTCCTTGAGGTTGTTGACGAACTTGCAGTGTCGATTGGTATGGGTGGCTTTACTGTTGGCATCGAGGTGTACGAGGCACGACATATCGCGGTACTCCTCATATGTTTGGGGAACGCGGAGCGGCACCGAGGTGGTTTCACTTCCGCGTTGCTGCCGACGACCAGATCCTCTTCCTCAGCCACGTTGTCCGCCTTCGCCTCGTCCTGCAAAAGTCATAGCGACCATGTCGGTAGATTGCTTTTCTTTTGGAGCGGTTTTCCTCTTTGTACTGTTGTTCCTCCGAGCTTGAGTTGGAACGACTATTGTCGGCAAGTAGCCGCGAGCATCGTCGTCGGCAGCTACGAACTCACTAGCCTACTGAATCATCTGGTTCAAGTCCAGCTGGTGATTGTCCTGCAAGCGCTTCAGCTTATGTCGGAGCAACGTGCCTCTTTCCAATCTGTCGATGAAGGCGGCCATGGTGGTCTGAGCGTGCACTCCTGTGCATGAATTCTTCATGTCCAGCCAAAGAGAGAGGTAGGCGCGAGATGTCTCGTCTTTCTCTTGCACGCACCATTGTAGATCGCCAACAGTGCAGGGACGATTGTATGTACCCTCAAAGTTCTTGGTGAACGCTTCTTGCATGTCCAACCAGTTGTAGATAGATTTATCTGGCAAGTCATCGATCCATTGACGGGCCGTGCCCGCCAACATTAACGGGAGATACTTGACGTCGACATTGGGGTTGCCGCCGGCAATCTCCACCGCGTTGTTGTAGTCCTGCAACCATGTGGCTGGTTTGGTGGTGCCGTCATAGGGCTTGATGGTCATGTCAATCCGGAAACCTTTGGGGTAAGTTGCGGACCGTATTGCAGGTCCAAAGCAACGTGGTACCAGGTATGGTCCTTCCCGGGCCTCATGGATCTTATCGATCCGCAAACGTGCACCGTATGGCTCCAAGTTCTTCTTCTTGTCAACAGGGGATGGGCTGCGTGAACGACGCGGGCCCCCTCCACCATGGTGACTGCTTGTTGGTGACGGAGGCGGGGGTGGCGGTGGGTTAGCCTTCTTGCTATTACCCTCCTGCGACTCCTCACGCCTGTCATGGTTGCTTTTAGGACGCGGAGGGTCATGGTGCGACCTGCTCCTGCGTCCTTTGTTGCGCTCTCCGTCATGACGGGTCTGCTCTGCATTGTCGCGGATGACGATGTCGCACTGCTTTGGTGGGGGCATATCCGTTCGATGGCGAGTCTTGTAATTGTCGCGATGTCAGGGAGATCGGGGCGGTGGCGACGGGCGGCGAGGTCGGGCCTTTTCTCCATGGTCGGAGGATATGGGGATGGCATCCTTCCTGTTGCGTGCGTCCCTCCGTCTTCGTTCTAATGAACCCGTCTGGGACCCGACATCAAGAGGAGATCTGTCCCTTGGCGGTTTGTACTGACTAGACCGGAAAAGCGCTGGATCGGACTCGAGCCTCTGAGAGGTGGCCTTTTCCTGCTGCTTCACCGCCTTGGCCACTAGGTCATAGACCTGTTCCACTGCCTCGGGCGATCTATCCTGCTCTAGAAGGGTTTTGGCGATGGCAAGGTTAAGGAGTGGGGTGGGCATCACCTGCTTGCCTTCATTGTCAATGTATGGCTTGGCTTGTGCCGGCTTTGAGGGAGCCCATCCTAGGTTGCGCCGTACACCAGGATCGTTGATGACGCGAGCCGGAGCTTTCTTAGCCTTCTGCTGCTGCAGCAAAGTCTTGTACCCGGCCTCCATTGCTCTACCCTTCTCTATAGATTTCTGCGTGTTGACCAGATCTCGATCTAGCTTGGCACCTTGCTCCGCGATGGCCTGCGCTTTCTCGTCAAGCTGGGTCACTTTTCGGATATGAGCAACGGTCAGTGGCTCGACGAGGAGATTGTCGTACATCACTCTATTAGCTGGAGTAACTTGGGCTGCTGCAGACGTGGATGCTGGGGGCGGCAAGTTTGCGGTGTTGTTGTTGCTCGGGCCAGTACCGAGTTCCTGCGGCTGCTGCACTGGGTTAGGCGGAGGAAGCATGACCTTTGCGCGATCATTGTCAGCAGCAATAAGTGGCCCCTTCCCCTTGTCCACTGCTGTAGGCGGATCTCGTCCGGGTTGATCTTCATCCATCGCCATCCCAATGGTGACGAACACCCCTCGAGACGTGACGGCGTTGTTGATTTGCTCGTCACGCGAGTACTCCTCCTCCATCTCCTGCATAGCAGAGTCTAGCTCTTCTGGACTGAAGTCTATCTCCTCAGAATCTGCACTGAAGTCAGCATAAAGTGCGTCAATGACAGAGTCGGAGGGTGCCAGGACTTCCTCGATGACGGATGGTGGAGGTGCAATGGCAGCGACGATGACTGGAGGTGGTGGTGCCGCTGCGGCGATGGCGGCCGGAGGCGGTGGTAGCAGTGGCTGAATCGGAGGTTCTCCGTCGATGAGTGCGAGTGCCTTCTGGGCCTCCGCGTCAGCCTCCGCGTAGTTGTTGACGGTGCTCACCATATGTTCGAGGGTAAGGCATCCTGTTGCCTACTGCTGTCTTAGAGAATGTCGGAGGAGCGTGCCATGGTCCAATCCTTCCATGAAGTGATACAGAGCGTTATCATCGGGGTAGTGGGCCAGATCGGCTCGTATACGGAGCCACCTAGCTAGGTAATCGCGGGGGTTTTCGCCTTCTCTCTGAACACAGCGTGCCAGATCGAAGATGGTGACCACGCCGACGAACTTGGATCTCTGCTTTCCAGACGCACGGGCGAAGCCGGCGGATTTGCAGTGATCTTCCACCTTTATATCCTGCACAGGGGCGGTTTGGGTGGGCCTTGAATTTTTCCGATCTTTGCCGGCAAGCTTCGAAGAGAGATCCGACATCGATCCTTCCGCAAACATATCCTGCCCGTAGGCGGTCCGTGCGGGCCTTGATGCTCCTCCGACTCCCAGGGAACTAGTGCCCGAGTCAGTTTCGTCGATGAAGAGGTGGATGCCTCCGATAGGAACGATCGAACACTACATAGGGTTCGTCTTCGCCGGGATCCAGAACTCGTCGCAAGGTATGATCGGAATGTTGCCGGAGAAGAGAACGCGATCGATGGCTACGGTTTCGCCTATTCCTGCGAAGATCTTGGTCCTCGCCCGCTGAAGAGCCTGAAGCGCCTCTAGCCCCACGGTGGGCGCCAACTGTCATGGTATTGCCGACGAGTACGCCATGGAGGGGTCCTCACAGTGCGTGTTTAGAGACGTGGGGGAAGGAAGACGGTTGACGGGTATGAGGTAACACAGCTTACCCAGGTTCAGATCCCACGATGGTGGCGGAATCCTACTCCTGCTATAAATCACTATAAGGGCAATACGCCGATTTACAGGGATTGGTTCGCTGTGCGAGGTTGGGTGAAGTTGTCTATGATCGTGCCCTAAAGGCTCCCATAGGCCCGACTTATATAGTCGCCAGGTCCTAGGGTTACAGGGAAAAGTCCTAGCCGGACAGGTTATAGAGTCCTACACCGTCTATCACTAGTCTTGTGTATCTTGCACTCCAAGGCTCCGGGTACTCTGGTGACTCCACCATAGCCCTCCTTTATCCGGCATGGGCCTCCCTTCTAGATCCATCTAACAGGTCCGCCCAGCAGGCCATAGGCCATGCTACCAACTGTGGGCCACCCGGGTTAGCCGGATAAGAGACATGCTATAGGGATACCCATATAACATATCCCCAACAGTATACCGACATCACACTCATCTATATATCATGTTTCGGTTAGTTCTTTGTATATCCATTGTTTCTCTTTCTTTTTAGTTCTTGCTGCTGCTTTCTCAAAAACACAAAAATACCAAAAATATTTTCGTTGTTTCTCTTGGTTTGTTTCTTTGCTTTTTATCTTTGGTTTGCCTTAAAGAAAAATCCAAAAAGATTTTGCTTTGTTTGTTTTGGCTTTGTTTGCTTGTTTGAAAAAATCGAAAACACCAAAAATATTTGTTGTTCTTCTTTGGTTTTGTGAGTTCTTTGCAGGGTTCAGCCGTCCTCAGTGGATTTGGTTTCATGTTATTATTCAAGTCGCACAAGTGAAAGGCAATAATGAAGATTAAGACAACTTGAGGTGTTGTAAGAGGTTGGTAACGAACTATATTTGTTTTCATTTTTGTACATATACTCAAAATTTTGAGCATGCTTAGTCTGTTCATGTAAGGTGAAAGTACAAAGGAAGTTGCCTAGAGGGGGTGAATAGGCTTTTAAAATTATTACGGTTTAGGCTCAAGTAAATGCGGAATAAAACTAACGTTTAATTTATTGAGCACAAAACCTAGACACTAAGTTCACCTAAGTGCACCAACAACCTATGCTAGGCAATACAAGCAACAAGGTGACAGCAAGATATAAATACTTCAAGCATGAAGGCTATCACAATGTAAAGTGCATAAGTAAAGGGCTCGGTTGAGAGATAACCGATGGACACGAAGACAAAGATTTGTTTCCCAAAGTTCACTTCCAAAGAAGATACGTCTCTGTTGGAGCGGTGCGATGGCGCAATGCTCTCCGAACACCACAAATGGCTCACCTCGAGGTGTGGTGGCTTGATGCTCGCCCAACGCCACACAAGGCCTCACCCCGGATGCGGAAGCACGCAACTCACCGACGCCACAAAAGGCTCACCCTATTCTCCCGAGTGCGCACCACAAAATGTGGGCACTCAATCCACTATGGGACGCTTGAGGGCGGTCACCAAACCCGTACAAGATTGGGGCTAACTCCACAACTCAATTGGAGACTCCCAACAACAAAGCCACAAAAGGCTACAATGCCACAAAAGGCCAACAACGCCACAAAAGGCTACAAGACCACACAAGGTCAATAAGACCACAAAAGGTCAACAATCCAACCACACAACCGTCTAGGGTTCCAAGGAACCCAAGAGAAACAAGCCCACAAGCTTGAACTCGCCGAGTCTTCGAGGAGAACTCAAACCTATGCACCAAAAATGAAAGGGCAAGTTCTTCTCTCCCAAATTCCAACAAAGCTACAAAAGCTATTGGGGGAATAAGGGAGGAAGAACACAATAGGAGAACACAAAACTCTCCAAGATCTAGATCCCAATGATTCCTTCACAAAGAAGGGATTTATCTTGGGGGGATTGTAGATCTAGATCTCCTCTCTCAAATCCCTCAAAAATATGCAAGAATCATAGGAAGGGAAAGGGGAGAGGGAAAGCTTGTTCAAGGTCAAAAATGGAGGAGAGAGAGAAAGCCAAGAACGAAGAAAAGAGCTATTCCCCACGAAGGGGAAGAGGGGCCCCTTTTAAAGGGCTCCCAGATCTGCCCGTTATGGGCATTCGCGACCATGGCCGGAACTTCCGGTGGGAGTCCGGAAGTTCCGGTGGCACACAACCAACGGTCAAAAACTACAAAGGAGAAACTAAAAATGCGAGTCCTGGTCAGAACTTCCGCCGGTTCACCGGAACTTCCGGTGGGAGCAAAACTTCCGGTGGAAGTTCCGACAGAAGTTCTGTCAAATAGAGCAAACAAAAACAGAGAGGTTACTGAACGTGAGAGGAACAAGAGCCGAAAATTCAACTGGAACTTTCGGCGGCAACTAGGCCCGAGTGGAACTTCCAGTCCCTGGCCGGAACTTCCGGTGGGAGCGGAACTTCCGGTGGAAAATCCGACTGAAGTTCCGTCAAATAAACACTTTCAAAACAGAAGTTACTGATCGTGAGCGGAAGAAGAACAGGAACTTCCACCAGAACTTCCGGCGGCAAAATTCCCTAGCGGAACTTCCGATGAGAAGCTGAAACTTCCGGTTAGAGAAATTCGAGAAACCAGAAAACCAGAAATGCAATAACTTTTGCATCCGAACTCCAAACGGGATGAAACCAATTTTGTTGGAAAGATAACAACGAATAGAATCACCTTGGGAGAAAATACCATGAATATATATATGTGAAGTATCCCCCAAGGTGTGGAGACGGAAAAATCGCAAGATCAAAAACCGCAATAAGATATTCAAGTGAAATCCTTATTTGATGAACTAGAGCTTGTTATGATGATGACCACAAGATCTAGATCCTCTCATGGACAAGAACCAAAAAAACAACCAAGAAAGATGATGCTATGAATGCAAAGGTTTGAGATCTCTCCGAACAATGCAAACGATACACCCGCATGAGAGCCCCTCTTGATAGAACGGCTATCTATCCTAAACCCGATCTCCCAACTAACAACACGAGACCGGCAAAAGAAAAGACCTATCAAGAACATACCTTTGCCTTGAGCATCCCACTTGAACTTGATTTAGACCATCTTGTTCTTCTATAGTGGGAACACCTTTCTTGGATGCTCTTTCTTGATGAAGATGAAGACTTGCAAATTTCTCCCCCATACTTCATGGGGAAACCTCCTCTTTGAACTTGTCTTCATCACTCCATGAGCACGAGGATGGCAAGATTCAAGCATGAGATCTTCTAGAGATGGCGCATCTTGAGCTCGCACTTCTTCATCCCTTCTTGAGTTTGATCCATCTTGATGCAACTCGTTGCACATGCCTTAATAAACCTTCAAGATCCTTCTTTCTTCATGATTCCAATGGGCACAATGAAGGGAATATGCCCTGAGAGGCAATAATAAAGTGTTTATTATGTGTATTCCAAGTATATGATAGATGTTTATTTTGCATGCTGTAATTGTATTAATACGGAAACGTTAATACATGTGTGTTTAATAAACAAACAGAAAGTTCCTAGTTATGCCTCTCTCATAAACTAGCTCGTTGATTAACAAGATGACCAAGGTTTCCTGATCATGGACATTGGATGTTGTTAATAATGAGATCACAACATTAGTGTAATGGTGTGATGAACATTCATCTAAAGTATAGCATTAAGATCAAAGTCATTGATTTTATATTGCTATAACAACTTATGAAGTGATAATAATCCTTAGACCATGAGATCATGTCAATCACTAACACCGGAAGAGTTTCTTGATAACATCAAACGTCACACCGTAACAGGGTGATTATAAAGATGGGTTCAGAACTAATAAAGTGTTATGTTGAGGCCCATGGATCGAGAGTGGAATTTGTTCATCCCGATGATGGATAGATATACTCTGGGACCTCTCGGTGATATCACATTGGTTAGCTTGCAAGCAAGTGATTTGATCACTAGAATGTTATATCACGGGAACGAGAAAAGAGTGCATGTCAGTAACGAGATCAAACTAGGTATGGAGATACCGATGATCGAATTCCATGTAATATATCGCGAAACAAAGGGATTAAGATACTAGCGTAAAAGGTTCCGACGATCACAAGAAAGTCATCGTTGAATGTGTGGGAGGCAGTATGGGTCTCCAGATCCCGCTTCTGATTATTTTTTCGAGAGGGGTCTCGATCATGTCCGCATTATTCGTGAACCATAGGGTGACACACTTAAGAGACACTGACATCCAATTGGAGCAAAAGTTTCATGCCAGAAAGAATAATAAGCGCACGAATTTATTTCACCAGATACCAAAACAGGTTTTCGGGTGAAATTGCAGAAAGTGTTTTTGCATGTGAAATGGAATTCTAGCAAGGGGTTATATGTGAATGTTTGTCATTAAAGTAATTGACAAAATTCTGAATAAATAAAAGGAGTTTTATTTAATGAGAGTTTGCATTAAATTTGGTGGAAATTTAATAGCAATTTTGAGTGGGATTTTGAGTGGAGGGAATTGAAGAGGTTTTTGTGAGTGGAGTGTCCACCCACATGAATGAAGGAGGGGAGGGGGCAGCCCCCTGGCCGGCGGCCACCCCTGGCCGGGTTGGCCGGCGGACACCCCCTTGGGTGTCCCCCTCCTCCTATAAAAGGCACCCCTCTCCCTCTCTCTCACTCACACCTCCTTGTGAAGGATCTCTCTCCCCCTCTAGAATTTATCCCCATGGTCTCGGACTAGCGAGATACATGTTCCCGGTGGCTATTCGGCAAGAAAGAGTTGTGCTTCCGCTGCATAGCTGGAGCGAGGATGCGGAGGTTGCTCGGTGCCTCGGACATGTGTGCGAGCATGGATGCGCTGCTGATTTGCGGCGCTAGGACTTCCTCTCGATCTTGAGATCGGCAAGAGATCGTCTACATCAACGACGAGTTTAACTCGTTAAGCTTTGTCGGTCTTCAAGGGCACGTTCTCTACGGATATACATCCGCCCGTTGTTTGTATCTAGTAGATAGATCTTGGTACATAGTTGTTCCAATCATAGGAATTTTTTTGTTTTCTATGCTGCGAACCCTACAGTGGTATCAGAGCCGGATCTATGCGTAGATCCTTTACACGGGTAGTACACATATGAGTATGTGGGCGATGATAATCATGTTGTTTCTTCTTAGTTGTAATTTTGGATATTGGTGACATAGTAGGATGAAGCGGCTTGGACAAACTTTACATGTCCTCGCACATGAGACCTGTTCCACGCTTGACATGCAACTAGTTTGCATAAGTGGCTCGCGGGTGTCTGTATCTCCTACTATAGTCAATATCTATTTTGCAACGAGTTGTCAATAATTTGGTTATCCTCGTTGTACTTCATGTTCGTAGGTATGAACGGTTCTATCTTCGAAAGCCCTAAGCCACGTAAAACTTGCAATGGATAAATTAGAGGCGTCTAGTTTAGATTGTTGCTGGGCTAGTGTTATGATATGGTGATGTTGTAAGTAGAAGTATGAGATGATACTCTTACAACACACATAACATGTAAGTTCCATAGACCTTGGACTTACACATAAAGGTATGATAGTGATCATACCACGATGCACATGATAGAGATCATATGTGGGAACCATATCATTTCACTTATAAACATGTGATGTTTGATAGCATCTTATATTGCTTGGTTGGCGTTTTATTAGCATAATAAGATGATCCCTCAATTAAATATCAAGATAAGAATGTGTTCTTCCTTTAGTATGCACCAATTATGTTTTCGTCGCTCCATGACATCACATGATGATCGGGTGTTCTTGGGTCCACGACCATATTTCGGGTGTAAGACAGTTACACACGCGAATACTAAGGTTCTTACTTGGCGAGCCTATCATGTACAGACATGGCCTCGGAACACAGACCGAAAGGTTAAGCATGAGTCATATAGTAGATATGATGCCCATTTGATGCTCGCCTTTGAAGCTACACTAACTCACGTGATGATCGGACTTGGTGTATTGGATTTGGTTCATGTAATCACAAAAAATACAAGAGGGATGTCGTTTTTGAGTGGGAGTTCATTCGTAATGCGGATTAGTTGAACTCAATCTATCATAAACTTAGTCTAAACTTTACAAATTCTGTTGTAGATGGCACCACCTGCTTTTAATTTCAATGTGTTCATGGAGAAAGAGAAACTTGCAACGAACGGTAGCAACTTTACCGAATGGGCCATGAATTTGAGGATTCTCCTCTCTGCTGCACAAAAGAAATATGTGCTAGAAGCTCCGCTAGGCCCCTGACGAGGAGAAGAATGTCTATCAGACTCATCAGGAGGACCACAACTTAGTTCATTGCGGCATATTGTATGGGCTATGTGACACCCCCGGGATCAGGGCTAAACAAATCCCAGACTTCCGTCTGAAATAAGCTTAACCTTGAGCTCGATAATATCCATTGAAGAATCGGTAACACGGTAGTGATCCTACGACACAAAAATTATTACTCCAAGCTCATGATTGAGCATAGAACCAAATTATTACAAGCAAAGGTCACTGACCACAAACATCAAACAACGGAAGGCAAATTATGCTATTAAGTATAGCAAACTTAACAAATGGCCTAAGTGGCCTGAAGCATAACGATGACGTCCCAGCCCATAGATTCCAGGCTGCCGGCCAGGAACCCCAAGCTACCCGTCGATGTCGATGTAGTACCAAACTGATCTTTAGGGAACACTTACTCTGCCTAAAGTATCAACAAAGCAAGGGTGAATACAGGGTGTAATCCGCAAGACTTATGGCTGGTGGAGTTGTTTTGCATAAAGCCACTTTTTTTATAAA
The DNA here is from genome assembly GCA_910589765.1 of Avena atlantica. Classification (NCBI taxonomy): domain Eukaryota; kingdom Viridiplantae; phylum Streptophyta; class Magnoliopsida; order Poales; family Poaceae; genus Avena; species Avena atlantica. The sequence continues at coordinate 10,102,465 of OU342734.1, read as the reverse complement.
ACAAGAGAGAGAGAGAGAGAAGAAGCTCGTCTAGTCAGAGTATTTAAAAAGGGGATAAGAGAGCGACATATCCAAAGTATTGATCATCATCTTTTGATATCCACCAAATCATCATCATCTGAACTAGGATCACCCCCTCGTACCCATGAGGAAGCATCCTTAACAAACATTAGTTGCCAAGTTTTACGATTAGGTTCATGTTCTCTATGATCTCCCATCTATTCCCAAGTCGTCCATAATCATAGACACGGCTTTCCGAAAGATTATTACCCTACAAGGGTGTACAACTTTACCCACACGTACCAACCGACTCTTAATGCCTATTTGACACACTTCCTTGGTGTGCTGGCAGAGGGTGTGGTTGGACACGACCTTTACCTTTCTTTCGCCAAGACCATGAGTCACGCAATAAGTATTGTTCCGCCATAATGGGTCAAATCCTGAAGTCGGTATTTAAAGAAGTGAGGCAAGGTTGGTTTACCAGGGGCGCCATCAACCCCAAGCAACCGCGGCCACACTTCCCTACCTGTTATGAATGCACCTCCTTCTTTCGAAAATGTTTTCAATGCGTATGTCGAATGGAACGCCCGAACTATGTAACTCATGGAATCTACTAGGAAAGTTAGTCAATCATGGGGTCCCCATTACCCTGTGTGGTTGTACGCTCGTCTTGGTTCAAAAGGTAAGAACCTAGGGTCCTAAGGGTGGCGAGCATGGGACTAAAAAACCCACATCCCACCGTGGCCTCCCATACAAGCCTTAGCATATTTAATCTCATATCAGTGATCTCATCTCATCATGTTCTCCTGTCATACTAGATTCTCTGCATCTGATACATCATCTGGATTAAGACTCAACAGCTAAGCATGGCTAAGCAAGACACAGATAAAAGCTTTAGCATTACACACAAGCCAAACCTAGTTATGCGAGGAGCAGTGGATCAGGTAATATAAGCTCAAAGGGAATATGCAATAGATAGGATACTCTATCTATCGATAAAAGATCACAGTAGAATCGTATGCATCATGGCAAGAATTGAAATGCTTTCGAAATCATAGGATTATATCATGGTGGGGCTATGCTTGCCTTTGCCAGTTGATAGGAGATAAACAGATCTTCGGGAGCCTTCTACTTGACTTGTTATAATTGGTCAAGTATTTTTCATCGATCTTCGTCGGTGTTGACCTCGGTCTTTGATCTCGATCTCGATATCGTATTCTACCGGAGAGAAGCAAACACCGGAAAGAAAGGGGAAACAATCAACAATGGAATCGATGCAATTCTCAAGCAAGGATGATGATATGACAAGTTAATTTGTATTGAAATGTAACCCTAAAGCATGCTCGACAACTTAATCGGGGTTCCGAGGGGTGCAAACCCTAACTCGGGGAAACTCCGGAATCATATGAGAGGGGTTGGTTAGTTCTCTAATTAAACTTGTCTTCAAAGTTGTTGAACAATGCATGATTATATCTTAAAGAGATAGCTCTCATTTTTTTGAACATTTTGATATATTATTTGTATTTTTCTGATTTATAAATAATTACTTATTGAATTTACAAGTTTTATACCAATTTCAGAAATTATTAAACCATTTCTTAATTTAAATAAAACTGGATATACCTTTTACACAGAGGGCTGGGCTAGCCCTAGAGACAGACAGGTGGGGCACTAGTCACCTCAGCCTCCGCGCAGGCAAAGTGGGTCCCTGGCTGGGTTTGACTGGGTCAGACCCGCGTTGGCTGATGTCACGATGACGTCAGCATGACATCACCGCGGGGATTGCTCCCAGGTTGAGCATGGATTGGGGGATTGGCTACATGCCCGGGCTCAAGGTTGGTCTCGTTTGACGCGGCTCAACGGGGAGGACAAAAAACTGGCAGCGACGTTGCGGGATGACCGCTGGAACATGGCCGGCAACGGTGGACAGCGGCAACGGCGGCAGACGCACGACGCAAACATGGAAGAAGGCGAGAGGGAGAGGGAGAAGAGCACAGACGTGCTCAGAGGTTCACCAGGAACACGTTGATGGGGTCAGAAAAGCTCGGGTAGGCCGGAAACAGTGCGTAGGCGGCGACCGGATCTCGGGAAGACGAGGTCATTGCAGTCGATTCCGGTAGCGTGAGGCCGATTCCTTGGACGAGGGAGGGCATGGCGAGGAGACGGAGCTCTTGGGCGTCACGGCATGGCTCGGGGAGGCCGGAGGCATCGGGGACACCACGACACCTGCGGGCTAGGGTTCCGACCGGATAGAAATTGGGGCAAAAGAGGGGATTAGGGTTCATCTTGGCGGCGAAGGAGTACTTGTAGACGTCGTCTAGGACGGTAGCGTGCATCGCGGCGCCGACGGGAATCGTGATGAAGGCGGGCGACGACGGCGGCGCCACACAGTTGCTTTGGTCGCCGGCGTCTTTCTGTCGTCGAGGATGAAGAATGGGAAAAGAAGAGTGAAGGGGTATGGGATGCGCTTGGGCCATGCTGGGCCGACTGTGGCTACTGGCTGCACGCGCGGGGCAGCAGGTAGAGAGGGAGAGGTTGGGCTGCGGCCCAAATAGGTTAGCTGGCTCCATTTTTTTATCAAAACTTTTTCCTTTTTTACTGTTTTCCAAATCTGTTTTGTATTTCCATTTTGAGTCTGTTTTGGATGTTTCAAAAATACTATAGGCTTTGTAAAATATCTGAAATACTCAAGAGCCCTTTTATTCAATTTGGGCCCCATTGTTTTGTGATTTTTTTCAAAATTCAAACCCATTTTGAATTGTTTTTTAAATAGAGGGGAAGAAAACTAGGGTTTAGGGTTTTATCTGTATTTCTTCAATGCACAAATTAATAAATGATGCTCATGATGCAAAATCAAACCCTAAAACAAGATTAACTAAAACTGGGGTGTTACAGCTCTATCCCCCTTACGAGAATATCGACCCGAGATTCCAAAGGTAGGAAAAGAGACAGAAAGAGAAAGAAACAAGGTCACTCTAAAGATAAGAGGGAAACACACTAAACAGCACACAGGGTATCTCATGGTCAACTGATGGACGGAGCATTCAAAAACAACTCTGAGATGACGAACATGAAACACGTCAAGGTAATAGAGGGAACAAGAGGAGGAAGTTTCAAGTTGTTGGATAGATGGTCCTCATAAGGGTTGAGACCATGGACCTTGTAGGAAGTTTTGAAGCTTCTGAAGAAGAAAGATTCCAATAGAAAGAACATAACAACAGACTTCAAGAAATGAACCTCTACTAAACACCTTGAGTAGAGATTTTAGGTTGCAGAGATGTGGATCAACAAAACCAAGCTGTTGAACTACTTTTGACACAGAAGGGTTACCTTTTCATTCAACAGAAGGCCAAGATAGAAAGGTGTTTTGTGGAGAGGACTCATAAAAGTCGCAAGGAACATGTAATCAAGAGGAACTACATATTACAAAAATCATAGCCACTCTTAAGACATGGTTAAGATGACGAAGGAAACTCTTTATTCATCCAAATTTTATCAAAATCTTTTCCAAATATCTCGATATCACTTTACACCACCAGATGAATAGTTAAGAAGATTCCTGATTACACGGGAATAAAGAAACTTCATTCTCAGACTTCAATTACTTGGCACAACCAAATGATTGCCAACATAAAATGGTCTGGAGGATCGACAGAGAGACATTTAGCAACACTACTTTAAATGTTCTCCTTGATGTTCAAGAAAACAAACATCAAGTAAAGGTCGGACTTCGGATACAAAGGAAACCATGAGCACAACTCCTATAATAAATCATAGAAGATGCCTCATGAATAGTGGTTGATATTGCTGAATCAAGAGATTATGACCAAAGGTCTTTCCGGCTAAGTGTGTCAACCATTACATCAATCATGCCAGATTTACAAAGAGACCTACGTCGAAACCTTGAGGAACACCAACCATCATTGCTGCTTGAGATTCAGCTTTGGTTAGGTGAGGTGATATTTCAGACTCAGCATGTCCGAATAGAAAGTTTGCAACATTTACCGTAGAGGTAAAGTTACTAGATTCTCAGGATAGGGACTACAGTGTAAAGCTTCAAAAGACTGAGCTAGATTGCTATACCCATGTATTAGCATCTTGTCGAAAGACCACTACATACATATAAAGTACTAACAATAAAACACACATGTATCCTTAAGGAACAGAGATAACTCTACTCGAATCCACGGCGACATCTTTCAACAATTGCACGTGAACCAGAGAAGGTTACTACTAACATCCAGAACACATACTTTGAATTTACACGAAAATGGATCTCGAAAGTTTCCAACATTAATGCCAATTGTCCCGTATGAATCTTGTCTAGCATGGAGAAGATAATAATGTCATTGATGGGTTCAACAAAAAACTTACAAAAACACTCCAATAAGATGGACTCATATGTTGCTTGAACGAGGCAAACATATTGGTCAGACCAAAAGACATGAAGATGTACTCAAGTGAAACATCACAAGTAGCAACATCATCAAGATAGTCCTTGGAACTGAGTTCAATTTGACGATAACTGCAACATCCTAGCATTAGAGCTTAGAAATAAGCTGAACCCAGATAGGTGCATTTCATTCATGCATAGAAAATCTGAATAATTTTCGCGCTTTTAAATAAAAACTTGTCAAAGTGATTGAAGCTTCTCTTAACTTGATGGAATTAAAGTAGATCATCAAGTTGACTGCGATAAGTTTCAATATGACCTTTGTTAAAACCTTATTTTGGGTAAGGGAGAATTGACCTAAGGATAGATCAAATGTAATAAAAGTTAAAACCCTAATACATGAATTAATGGATTATATTTTATCCTTAGGTGATCATATCATAGTATTCATTATAATCACTCATGACTACCAAGTTAAGGATATAACACAAATAATAAAAATGTAACAACCATATCTTAATCTCATCTACTTATACCATGAGTATCATGGTAATACCTAACCTTATTTCTTTAGTGAGATTGAGTAGGAAAGAAATCAAATCCAGATCATTCACCATATATCTTTTTGTCCATACCAATCTTTACCATTCCTATTGGAATCATATTCCAATATCTGTTGTTCATCAATGTTGAGCAATCAACTATTGATTCACCAATTCTTAATCTATCAACTCTTGACCATATCATAGCATCCACTTAAGGCCTATAAAGAAATAAGTAAGAAGAGGTAAATAGTAATGCTAGATTTGAATATCATTTATAGGATGGGAGAGTTGGAAGAGAATAAGATCCATATGATGATTGATGGAGTTAACTCACTCCTGAAATGATAGAAGAGTTACTGGAATATATAATTATAGGGTAATAAAGAAGATTACAGGGATGAATCCTAAAGATAGTTACCAGGAGTAGTTATAACATCCCAAAAATACTAAACTTGGATCATCAAACTCTAATTATCAAAATTAGGGTTAACAAAAACAATTCCAATTAAAAATATGAAGGCATGCATATGTGTAAGCATTACAAATTGGATTCTTTTGAATTTCCATGCTTGTGTGTTTCTTTGCTTGTAAAATGATTCTTAGGTGAAATAAACATCATCTAAACAATCCCCACACTTTCCCAAAGACAAACAAATCAAAACAAACAAAATGAGTGAATGGTCACTTTGGCCAAATTAACTCCCGTGCCTACTTTCGCTATCCCTAACTTTCAGAACTTAACAGAAACATGTTTGGATCTTTGCACCCCTTGATAGTACTCATAACAAAGTACCAAGGCCCACTTTGTGATCATCCAAAATCATTCAAATGCATAGTTTAAATGACAGTTTAAAATTGAATCTATTTCATATGGGAAGATCCCACTTTTTCAAAAACCACTCAAACAAGCTCAACTTCAAAAACCCAAGAATCCACAGACTCACCAGCACATGCCTAGCACACCCACCAAAAATCTTTTCAAAATTCAAAACTTGAGTACATGCGGCCATTTCATCAAACACCTTGCAGATACAAATCAAACAAAATCAAAACACTATAGTGTGCAGTGATTCTGGCCTAACTGGTTCCCTCTCTAGCTCATAGCACCGTTAGTAGATCATCTAGCAAACTTAACTAAGCTCTAGCCCCACTGTAAGCTTGCCAATATCATCAATGGTGAACAGCCTGAGAGCACCCATGTCACCCCAGTGTAGACAACAAGCTAGGGGAAGAACTAGCCATGCCAACCTTGTCTGGGAGGTTGCCCGTGCCTCACCGCCCCCTCTCGACCAGCCCTACCTTGCGGACAGCAACCAGAACCGCCAGGAACGCCGCGCCCATGCCGCTGTCGACCATGCCGACCCGCGCCGCAGAGCACGCGCCATTCCTACTCAACCCGACCACCTCGAGCCCTTGCCGCCCGCCAGCATGCTCCCCACCGTCCGAGGAGAGCGCCAGACATGCCCATTTCACCGCCCGTATCCCGTAGCCACCGCTCGCCGTCAAAGACGTCGCCTCTGCCTCGCAGAGCATTGCACTTTCCCGACCGTTTGCCACCGCCCCTACAAGCGCATTTAAACCTTAGAGCATCGCCAGGAGACCGCCGATCGATCGCCACCCTTGGCCATGCCTCTAGCAGCCCGTAGCCGTGTCGCCACCGTCGCCTGCCCATCCCGTTCGGTCTCGCCATCGAGCCTATAAAAGGAGGCCACCCCCAGCCGATTGAAGCACACCATTTCACTCCCCTCACCTCACTAATCGTTCCACCTCGTAGCAGGAGCAAGGCGAGCAGCGCATCTCCGGAATTGCACCGGAGCATGCCGCCTCTGGAGAAGAAGGGCGTCGTCGATTTCGTCCACCCCAGGAGCTGCCGCGACCACCCCTGAGTTCGCCGTCGTCGACTTTGTCGTTCGCCCGCATCGTCGACCTTCGCCTGATCCCCGGTGAGCCTCCCAAGACCCCCACCTACCGCGTTAGGGTTCTGTCTCGCCGGCGCTGCTCGGCGTGGATGATGAACCAGAGCCGTTAGATTAGAACTAGATCCCACGATCCACGTTGCCCTGTACCGCTTCGCACCTCCCCGTCTCACTGACGCGTGGGGACATCCACTTAACCAGCCCACGTAAGCGCTGTGCATAGCGGGCCAGCCCATTATCGTCTCCCGCGCGACCCAGTCGTTTGAATTTAGATTTTTCTATTTAGATTCTAACTCAGTTTTTTACCTAGTTTCAAAAATCAACCCAACTCGATTCAATGAACCAAATTGAATGAAACCAATTTTGTTAGAAAGGTATTGAATGCTTAATCCAAGCCTGTTGGATTCAAATCATTTGGATCTGTAGATCACCCTTGGCAAAAATAACAAGGCAGAAGCTTTTCTGCATTCAAACATTTTTCAAATTTAAATCATAATAGCTTTTGAGTTGATTCCAACTCTCAAAAATCACATTTGACCATACCTTTCAGAATATATAAAAATATATGGGTTTACTTACAGAAATAATGTCCAAGTAACAAAAGAATGTCACATAGGCATTTCTAGTCACTTTATTTAATTAAAATAAAAGGTTAAACCTTATTAAATTGTGACACCACTTTAAATCACATTCCTATGTACTGAAATATGTGGTGATGACATGTGTCAACATGATCCCATGTTTGGTTTGGAGAATATTAAATCTTAAGTAGTTTTTCAATGAGTAGAAATTACTTTTCTAAAAATAAAATCAATAAGACAAATGCTTTAATCTTGTAATATTAGTGATGATGCTAGATCATCTATAGAACCCTTGTGTGTGATGATTGAAAGTAGTTAAGTATTGTTTGGTGATTGTGTACCTCGTATTTATTTATAGACGCTAGTACCGACCAAGGATACGAGGAGGAAGGAGGATACTACGAAGAAGAATCCGAGGAGAACTTCAACCACTGCTCTGCACAAGGCAAGCCAATACTTGCAAGCTATTAACTTAGAAAGCCTTACTAATCAAGTTGACCTATGCAAGCCTAATACTACTAGTTGATTGAGCAAGCTAACACTTGCAAGATACCTTACTTATGCAAGCTAATACTTGCTTGTTACAATGCCAACCATATGCCTTAAGCATATGTGATCATACCCACTTGATAACCCAATCCTAGTTTTACTTGCAAGATTTCTACTTTATTTCTTTATCAAAGCTTTTCTTAGAGTTTACTTAAGTGACTTGTAAGTTCTAGAAGGATAACTGAAGGTTGCATAAAGAGCATTAAATTTGGCCTAAGCTAGATAATCTTGATGTCATCCCAAGGCATGAGATGGTACTTAGTTAAAACTCCACTTGTTTATCACCCCTCATTAGTACTCACCCCCACTTGTAGATGCTAGTGCTAAGCATAAAACTTGATCAACTTTAGATGGGAATACTTGGTGGAAAATGGTTATGAAAACCTTAGAATGATGAGTCATTCTACTGAGATGTTTTGACATGTGTTTCCGAACACCAGATGATTTGGATGATGAAAATGTTAAGGCATGAGCCTTAGCCCTTTATAAAACTGATGGTTGTCTGGATGCGATACCATTCCAATTTTACCGTACAACCATAATACCCGAAGATTGGGTAGGGCTTGACTGGAAACTTATATACCTTAGTATTGGTTCCCTCACGGTCAAGGTCTGAGCTGAGGCTACCTTGTGAAGATTGTCCACCTGTGTAGTACCCAAGATGACAGTTGGTCATGTTTGGGAGGCCAAACTCACAGGAGAGATGCTTATACTAGGGCGTGCAATTGAAAGGTTAGGATTGATTATCCGCATAATGAGTTTGGTGAATTCAGGATTTGTTCCTAACGGATGTATCGAATGTTGTGGTGAAAGTGTATAATCTCTATAGAGTATCAAACTACTCGAATAGCCGCGTCTTATGGACAGTTGGAGTGGCCATACTGTTCCCCCGTCATATGTTTTCAAAATGACTTGTGAATGAATTAAGATTTTGACTTGACCACAACAGAGTTGTGACATGAGATACAAGTTCCTACTTAGGTGTTATAAAATTTGACTAGCTTTCTCTTGCTTCTGAACTTAGTAGAGTTAAATCTGGCTTTTTGCAAAACACCCTAGAGCTTAGTGTCCTACTACAAAAAACCCCTTAACTGTTAATATTAGTTTGCGAGTACTTAAAGAGTACTCATGGCTTTGTCCCTGGCTATTCCCGTGGCCAGACTATGAAGAGGAGTACCAGGATGATGGACCCTAGGAAGGTTACGACAACTAGGATCATCTCCCATCGTCAGCATTGCCCGTGACCCCGAAGATGGAGCTTCGCCTACGCTACCTTTATTATTACGTATTTCCGCTGCCTGGGTTGTATTAAGAACTGGATCATGAGATCCTTATTTGTGTAAGACCTTATGTATGGTTTGTAATGGATGATGTATTGTGGTATCAAATTCTGTTATGTCTCGCAAAAATGGTAATCCTGGGATTGCGATGTATGGCATAACAGGAATCTAGGATTAAAAATCCGGGTGTTGACAGTAGTCCTATTGGATCAAGTAGGTATAATCAATGAATTATATCTCTTAATCCAATAGATATGAACATAAGATAATTAGAATATAACTGTAATGTTGTATGGATAGAAGCCTTGATTAGCCAACTGGAATCCTAAACCATAAAGGGTCAAAGGATTATAATGATCATGCCTTATTCACCAAGATTGAATGCTTATATCATGTATAAGTGGTATTGGTGGATAAAACATGATTGAACCCTAGTATAGATCTGTTATTCTAGGTTAGCCATGATAGGTCACATTAATATAATGTGAGGTTGGAGTATTTGTTACTAGAGTTAAGTAGAGAGAAGATAGTATGATTAAGATGATGTTAGAGCAACATTGGATTAAAGAAGTAATATTTTCCTCTTTGGAAAATCCAAGCACTTGAGGTGAAGTAGGATTTGATGTATACATCTATTGAAATGATATTAGTAAAGCTCATCATGTTAACACATGATGATGGATATAGAGAAGTAATATATCTAGGAAAGGAATTCCTTAATTAGAAGTCCAGGATTTTGAATTATGGAAGATAGGAATTCTTGGTGAACACTAAAACCTAAATCTATAACCAAACCTAATATCCATAGCAAATGATTGATTTATCATCTTATGTCCACAATGGTTAATAGGAATATTTTCCTATATCAACTCATTTAAGCACAACTTTGGCATTTTCAATCATCATTATCATAGGTGCTTAAGAACTATCTTTATCAATTCTTTCTCATAAGTTAGCCTAGAAAAAACAATCCCACTATTGTACTTTAACTGATGATAATATTAAAAATCACAAACATAGAGACAATATGCTTAGCCATTAATATTTAATCACATCAAAAAAAGAATAAAAATATATTAAGTACCTAAAACCCTATGGTAAATACTGATAATTCCAAACCCTAACTTCAATGTTAGTTATAATAAAAAATTCACATTGCTATCTACTAGATTCATGGGAATGATATTAACCATATTAAATCTTTAGGATATCATGCATCAAATAATGGTATAGGATCATTACATCCAACTTATCTCCAAACTATAAATGCATTAAAAATAAAATTTTGTAAAAAGATTAAGAAATATTCCATAATAAAATTCATGGTTTATTACTGAAAGAAAAAATTAATAATAAAAGCCCTGACAAAACATTAATTAAATATTGACTCTCACGAATGGAATAAAGAAAATAAATTATAAATATTCACAAAATAAATTTCAATAAATATTACTTGCTGTTGCAATTATTCAGCAAAGAAAACCTATAAGGAAATTTAAATCAAATGATCCAATTCAAATCAAAAAATAAATACAGAATATTGAAAATGGAAAAGAAAAGGAAAAGAAACAGATTAGCCATGCAGACCCATTTCTTCTCCACCTATTTACTGCCCCCAGCAGCAACCCTTCCTTCTCCCGCTCACTTCGCTGTAGCCCACCAAGGCCAAGGCCCAACATACCTTTTCGTCCAATCTATCCCCGTCGTCCACCTCCGGCCACGCCGGAAGCAGCTCGTTGGCGGCACCGCGTCTCTCGCCGGCGTGGAGATGCACGCCGCCGCCCCCTAGTGCCCTTAAGTGCGCCGGGCCACCCCTTGATAAACCTAGCTTCGCCTTATCCCCTTCCTCCCTAGTTTCCCCATTCGACACCGAAACCGAGCTCCAGATGCTCCGGTGTTCCCGACGTTTCCGGCCGTCCTGAACCTTGTCGTGATGTCTGGGAGCTCCGCCTCGTTCGTCTCCATCGATTGCCCCGAAGCGTGCAAGCGAGCAAGGTCTCCACTGCCGCAATCGGACCCTCATTCCCCTCCTCCGGCCGTCGCGCTCGCCATCGATTTCGGCCACCTAGCTCCTCAATGACCCCTCTGCCTACTTCGTGGTGAGCTCCTGGTCCTTAGGGACCTCCCCTTTGCCTCCCTCTTTTTCTCTACTGAACCCGCGCCGTGCAACTGTCGCCGTCGTCGCCATTCGCTGTCACTGGCCACACTCCGGCAACCAAAAAATGGCGGCGCCTCCACTGCTAGGTTTGTCGTCACGTCCTCTTTCCGATAAGCCCAGCCACAGCCTTGCACGATCACCAAATCGCCCAAATCGAACTTGATCTGAGAAAATCAGTTCATATGACGTCATCGTGAGGTCACGCTGGTGTCATCCTTGACCAAGTCCACGGTTGACTGGTCCACTGCCAGCGTGGCATCTGACATGGACCTGACCCCACGGTTCAGTGTCTAGGGTAGGTTCGATATTGATATGAAAGGGTTTTCTCTATTTAATAAATAGACAAAACAATAGTAATTCAAATATAAATATTGTAATAAAATGATTAAATCTTGTTTAGTTAATAATTTCTGTTTATAATTCAGAAAAATATGTTTAATATATGAAAATTTTCAGAAAAATAAAATCTACAACTTAAAACTATTATCAAATATTATTATGATGTTTATTAAATAAATATTATTTAATAAAGGTTTTATAAGTAATAAAACTTTTATAATTCATATTTTAATAATGGTAAATGTTAAAAATATAAATAAAATACCAAAAACATAGAAAAATAAGAATTATAATTTAAAACTATAATCATGCATTATTAATCCACTTAATTAAATATTTGTTATTTAATAAGTCCTTATAAAGTAATAAGTATTATAAAAATCTTATCTTATTATTTTTAAATCACAAAAATAAATGTAATATACCAAAATGATCAAAAAAAATACCTATATGATAAAAATATAATATTCCACTTTTGAGTTAAATAAAAAGTTAAACACTTTAATAACTTGAATTTAAAGCTATTTCCTTAATTAATAATTCATAGAAGGGTAAATAAAAATTTCTAATATTTCTAAAATTAGCTAATTGAGTCTATTAAATAGTATTAGTCTTCAATAATGATAATATGAAGTCAAAATGGTTCAACATAATTTAAATACAATTTTATTGAATTGTCCTTTAACCATAAATGTAGGTTATTTTATAAAAGGATCCTTGTCCAATATAAAATCTCCAAGAATAATTGTAATGAGATAAAACCCATTCCTTTGCTTTAATCACAAGTTTATAAACAAATTAAAACACTATAGTGAATTCTTAAGTAGTAAATAATATTGTTTACTTATTCATAAACCATAACCACATCCTTATCGGGAAATAAATCCCTTTATACATTTACAATGTAAAGAAACCACTACTAAATAAAAGTATAATCCTTCCTAATTACCTCTAAAGAAAACATTATAAAGTAAATAAACTACAAATATTATAAGCATAATACCTTAAGTCCATCTATGTCTTTAAAGTTAAATTTAGTCTATAATACTTTAAATAATGCTAAAGACTTTATTATATGCTTTATAGTTAACTTTGGTCTGTTATAATTAAGTTATAAAGTATCTTAATACCAAACCAACCAAGTTAAAAACCAAGATAGATAATTCTCAAATACTAGTGCTGTCATTATTCAAATGGAGTAATTCTTTCTTACTTAAAGACTATAACTAGAAAGAACACCTCATAAGGTTAACTTAAAAGCTTAAATGCTTCTGCTTAGTTGAGTAAGATTTTCTTCAAATGTTATCCTTTTTGCCACTTCAAACATCAAATGACAATTAATAATAATCACATTACATTAAGCTTTACTTATATACCTATGATTGTTAACACTTCAGTTCCTTACAAATTTCATCACTTGCAAGGTAAAACTTGAAGATACGATAATTCACATATAAGCAGTCCTTGAGTAGCACATCTCATTAGTAAATCTTATTGTTGTATGCCATTATGTTTACATGTTGTTTCACACACATTCACAAGCCTTAATAAGAAGCACATGTGTGAAACTTAATCTAAAAGGGCAACACATTCCAAGGAAAACCTTTCCAGTATCCAAACCCTAGAACAACGTTACCTCGGGATTCGAGTTTACGAAATTGCATTACATTACTTATGCATAATAGCATCTTGCTTCTTTAAACATTAGTCTTACCGGACCAATGATGCTAATTTTAGATATTGGATCTTTTATATTGTCTTGAAGACCATGAGTGCATAATCTTGCAATCACAAAAGGCAAGTTCACACTTGCTGGTTATTTCTGTAAAGTATTTATAAAATCCAGTGTTGTCATCACCTGCATTTGAAAAGGGACAGAAAACATTATTTTCATAATAATGTGATTATAGGTTATTTACCATGAGGTAATAACCTACTATAAGAGTTCCAGTGGTAAAGGAACATATTACCTAGGACTTAACAACCAATGTCGCTAGTGATTCTTGCGCCGTATATTACGTGTTGACCATGAGATTTGGAATGGGACGGCGAAGTCAGCTCTATCTTTTCCCTCTCGCATGGAGCTGGATGTGCGGGCCATGGCTGTTATCACTCGTAGCGTGCATATTAATTGGTAATTCGTAGAGGATATGCAGCATATGGGTGGGAGCCCTCAACGTCCCACGATAGTTCCGGCATGTGAACGGTCTGTACAAACCATTGCCGTAATTCAAAAGGTGGGCATGGTGTACACCAAGGAGACATGCGGGGTCGCGGAGAAGGCAGTGATTGGCTTGGATCTTAGGTTGGGCATCAAACCAAGGAAGTTTGAACGGGGACATACTCCTGGCCGTGCAAGAAAACCTAAGGTATCTCATGGGTAAAGTGACGCACCTCTGCAGAGTGTAAGAACTGTAACTTGTTACTCCCTGTTCCGAGAAGGAGCTGCGAACACGGCGGGAAAGGAACTCCATGAAAGTTTTGGTAAACCCGTGAAGGCGACATAGATTTTCATAATAAAAGCAACTTTTGAAGAAATGTTTATGAAAACCTGTATTGCCTATGACCTATGGTCTTTGGCTATAGATATAGTGCATCAAACACTCCTTTTCTAGTGAACTTGCTGAGTACGCTCATACTCAATGTATCTTCTTAACCCTTGCTAGGTTCTAAAGCTAGTACGGATGATGTCCAAATCAAGTTATGCTCCAGGAATCATCATCAAAGGCTAAAGCTCTTCCATGAAGTCAAGAAAGTCAACATATACATCAACTCAAGTGAAACAAAGTTACTGATTAGATAGGAATATAATCTGTAGCCATAGAACATATTTCTGTAGCGTATTGCAATAGCAGCAATACCAGACCATTAATTAAAATACTAGTCATAATAGTATGATAGTCTTGAGTTGTTTATTTATGATTCTTCTTTGTAAGAAGTTTCTTTCTCTCTCTTTACCCTAGAGTGTTCTCTGGATCTTGTGTAAAGAGTTGAGTTGTAACCTATAGTCATGTCTTGGACCTGTTGTGTTTCTGTTGTACCACTCTGATGGATGTAATACTAGTGAACGGTGTTTCATTGGTGTTATGTCAACGACTATAGTGTACTACATCATGCAGTGGTATGCAGGGTCACCGAAGTTGGTATCAGAGCATATGTTTTGACCTTAGGATTAAAACCCTTTTAGGAAGATCTGTAGGTTGGATAGTGACTATAGGAGCCATATTATCTAAACCAAATATTCTTACGACTTGTGATGAGTATCCACTTGAGGATAACCTTGTCACGAGGTGTATAGTCATCTTTCTTAGAAATAGTTATCCATCATCTCTTAGTAAAGTGCTATTTAGTGTCTTACGAATGAGACATAAACCACCAAGATACTTTAGGAAAGCCAATTGGCCACAGTAGATTAGGAACAAGTGTAAGACATCATTTGGAAGTAGTCTTAATGGTGTAGCCTAATCTTAGAATTCAAGTAGCATAGTGGAATCTTAGTGTTAGTTGATAACCCAAGACAACCTGATGAATACCATTAGGATAAATGTTGATGTAATGAGTAGTAATCATGTGGGATTCACTTGAGAATTCTGATGAAGTGAAATTATGTTATGGCTTAATAATAGTGTAGTGAGAAGTAAAGTTATCATGGTTAGATTAGCTCTTGAAACATGTAAATAGGTAAAACATAACAATATCATGGTGAGATTTGCTCTGAAACCATGATAAGAGTATAAATATGAAAAGTAATTAGTACACTGTCTTGAGGTAGAAGTAAGAAAATAACATGGTAGAACTATGGTAGAACTCATAAGTGCTAGAAAATTCTAATAATCTTTGGTTTAAGTTAGAAAATAGAATCTGATTAGTCATTTGGAGTGATCATGAGAGGTTAGCTACTAATAAAATGATAGGTTGGTTATATTATCCATTCCAAGAGCGAGACTAAAGGTTAGTTAAAAAAACCAATTCAGACCACTTTGCTTAATATTATCCTATTGCAAATGAGAAATTTGGGTAAATATTGAAACAAAGTATAGTTTGACCCCTATGTGCTAAGTATCACGATGTAAACCTATATGAGGAGGTGTCATATACTACACAACTAAGCCTGAATTTTTGAGATATTATACTCAACTACTATATTTTGGGCTTAGAATATTGTGTGTTATATATACCACATTTGGATTTATTTGTTTTTTCTTGGATCTTCTTGATTGACTAGATCTGTACATGAAGTTTGACTTGATGTGCAAATGCACGTTGCAACATTCAGTTAATACTTGATGTTATAGACCTAGATATAAAATGGGAATTCGTGTAAGGGAGTGACGAGTTCCAAAGACCAAGATGAATAACTACATGAAGGGTAAAGCCAAATATGAGGAGTATCAATCCAATTTGGAGGATAGATCAAGCTCAGGTTATTCTTAGCCAGATATAAGAAGGAAGTCTAGTGTAGAACATACTTGGAGCAATAAGGAGTCATGAACTTAGAGTTCACCTAAAATAGGTGACGTTGATAGGAATTTAATAAAGTAATTGTACCAAGTTCATGGAAGCATCATGAATAGGTACAAAGAGGTAGCTTTGGAACAAAAATGGTATTCAAGCTCTGACAATTTAGAGAGAATGCCAGAGGTATGTCGGAAACCATAGGGTAATACATACACCCTGGGATGGTTCGCAGCTGGTAATTATCCGCAGCTGGTATTTGATCCATAGCTATTATTTGATCCACAGTTGGTATCTTGTCCGCAGCCGGTGATGGTTGACATAGTTAACCAGATCATCATAATGGTTGCATAAAAAGCATAAAACTTGGCTTAAGATAAGTAAGATCTAAAGGAGTATAAAATTTTAAGCGATCATCTTTTGAGATTGTTCGTGAAAAATTGACCTATCAAAGCGAAAGTGTCCCAATAGTAAGTAAGACAAATAATGCTGAAAGATTCACTTTGGAGATCCACAATTGTGTGGATACACCATACAATATTTCATAAAATCCTAACTAGGCAGAGTATAAGCTGGATAGGGACCAATATCCTATTTATAAAATCAAGAAATACTTTATAAGGCAGTTTATAGACCATTAGTAAACCCTAAGGGGGAGAGTAAACAATGAGTGGAAGTATTGTTATCTGACTTTCCAAGTAAAGGTTGGAGAGGAAATACTAACTTATTCCAACATTAAGCCTTATTTTTATCTCCAAACTATAAATGCATTAAAAATAAAATTTTGTAAAAAGATTATGAAATATTCCATAATAAAATTCATGGTTTATTACTGAAAGAAAATTTAATAATAAAAGCCCTGACAAAACATTAATTAAATATTGACTCTCATGAATGGAATAAAGAAAATAAATTATAAATATTCACAAAATAAATTTCAATAAATATTATTTGCTATTCCAATTATCAGCAAAGAAAACCTATAAGGAAATTTAAATCAAATGATCCAATTCAAATGAAAAAATGAAAACAGAATATTGAAAATGGAAAAGAAAAGGAAAAGAAACAAATTAGCCAGGCTGGCCCATTTCTGCTCCACCTATCTACTGCCCCCAACAGCAACCCTTCCTTTTCCCGCTCACTTCGCTGCAGCCCACCAAGGCCTAGGCCCAACATACCTTTTCGTCCAATCAATCCCCGTCGCCCACCTCTGGCCACGCCGGAAGCATCTAGCTGGCGGCACCGCGTCGCTCGCCAGCGTGGAGATGCACGCCGCCCCCTAGTGCCCTTAAGTGCGTCGTGACACCCCTTGACAACCCTAGCTTCGCCTTATCCCCTTCGTCCCTCGTTTCCCCACCCGACACCGAAACCAAGCTCCAGATGCTCTGATGTTCCCGATGTTTCCGGCCATCCTGAACCTCGCCGTGATGTCTGGGAGCTCCGCCTCGTTAATCTCCGTCGATTGCCCCGAAGCGTGCAAGCGAGCAAGGTCTCCACTGCCGCAATCGGACCCTCATTCCCCTCCTCCGGCCGTCGCGCTCTCCATCGATTCTGGCCACCTAGCTCCTCGACGACCCCTCTGCCCGCTTCGTGGTGAGCTCCTGGTCCTTAGGGACCTCCCATTTGCCTCCCTATTTTCCTCTACTGAGCCCGCGCCGTGCAACTGTCGCCGTCGTCGCCATTCGCCGTCACTGGCCACGCTCCGGCAACCAAAAAATGGCGGCGCCGCCACTGCTAGGTTCGTCACGTCCTCTTTCCGATAAGCCCAACCACAGCCTTGCACGATCACCAAATCGCCCAAATCGAACTTGATCTGAGAAGATCAGTTCGTATGACGTTATCGTGAGGTCACGCTGGTGTCATCCTTGACCAAGTCCACGGTTGACTGGTCCACTGCCCGCATGGCATCTGACGTGGACCTGACCCCACGGTTAAGTGTCTAGGGTAGGTTCGATATTGGTATGAAAGGGTTTTCTCTGTTTAATAAATAGACAAAACAATAGTAATTCAAATATAAATATTGTAATAAAATGATTAAATCTTGTTTAGTTAATAATTTCTGTTTTATAATTCAGAAAAATATGTTTAATATATGAAAAATTTCAGAAAAGTAAAATCTACAACTTAAAACTATTATCAAATATTATTATGATGTTTATTAAATAAATATTATTTAAAGGTTTTATAAGTAATAAACTTTGATAATTCATATTTTAAGAATGGTAAATGTTAAAAATATAAATAAAATACCAAAAAAACCTAGAAAAATAAGAATTATAATTTAAAACTATAATCTACATTATTACTCCACTGAATTAAATATTTGTTATTTAATAAGTCCTTATAAAGTAATAAGTATTATAAAAATCTTATCTTATTATTTTTAAATCACAAAAATAAGTGTAATTTACCAAAATGATCAAAAAAACTAGTACCTATATGATAAAAATATAATATTCCACTTTTGAGTTAAATAAAAAGTTAAACACATTAATAACTTGAATTTAAAGCTATTTCCTTAATTAATAATTCAAAGAAGGGTAAATAAAAATTTCTAATATTTCTAAAATTATCTAATTGAGTCTATTAAAAAGTATTAGTCTTCAATAATGATAATATGAAGTCAAAATGGTTCAACATAATTTAAATACAATTTTATTGAATTATCCTTTAACCATAAATGTAGGTTATTTTATAAAAGGATCCTTATCCAATATAAAATATCCAAGAATAATTGTAATGAGATAAAACCCATTCCTTTACTTTAATCACAAATTTATAAACAAATCAAAACACTATAGTGAATTCTTAAGTAGTAAATAATATTGTTTACTTATTCATAAACCATAACCACATCCTTATCAGGAAATAAATCCCTTTATACATTTACAATGTAAAGAAACCACTACTAAATAAAAGTATAATCCTTCCTAATTAACTACAAAGAAAACATTATAAATTAAATAAACTACAAATATTATAAGCATAATACCTTAAGTCCATCTATGTCTTTAAAGTTAACTTTAGTCTATAATACTTTAAATAATGCTAAAGACTTTATTATATTCTTTATAGTTAACTTTGGTATGTTATAATTAAGTTATAAAGTATCTTAATACCAAACCAACCAAGTTTAAAACCAAGATAGATAAGTCTCAAATACTAATGTTGTCATTATTCAAATGGAGTAATTCTTTCTTACTTAAAGACTATAACTACAAAGAACACCTCATAAGGTTAACTTAAAAGCTTAAATGCTTCTGCTTAGTTAAGTAAGATTTTCTTCAAATGTTATTCTTTTTGCCACTTCAAACATCAAATGACAATTAATAATCACATTACATTAAGCTTTACTTATATACCTAGGATTGTTAACACTTCAGTTCCTTATAAATGTCATCACTTGCAAGGTAAAACTTGAAGATACGATAATTCACATATAAGCAGTCCTTGAGTAGCACATCTCATTAGTAAATCTTATTGTTGTATGCCATTATGTTTACATGTTGTTTCACACACATTCACAAGCCTTAATAAGAAGCACATGTGTGAAACTTAATCTAAAAGGGCAACACATTCCAAGGAAAACCTTTCCAGTATCCAAACCCTAGAACAACGTTACCTCGGGATTCGAGTTTACGAAATTGCATTACATTACTTATGCATAATAGCATCTTGCTTCTTTAAACATTAGTTCTTACCGGACCAATGATGTTGATTTCAGATATTGGATCTTTTATATTGTCTTGAAGACCGTGAGTGCATAATCTTGCAATCACAAAAGGCAAGTTAACACTTGCTCATGTCCTTTGGTTATTTTCTGTAAAGTATTTTGCAAATACAGTGTTATTATCATAATAATGTGATTATAGGTTATTTACCATGAGATAATAACCTACTATAAGAGTTCCGGTGGTAAAGGAACATATTACCTAGGACTTAACATCCAATGTCGCCAGTGATTCTTGCGTCGTATATTACGCGTTGACCATGAGATTTGGAATGGGACGAAGAAGTCAGCTGTATCTTTTCCCTCTCGCATGGAGCCGGATGTGCGGGTCATGGCTGTTATCACTCGTAGCATGAATATTAATTGGTAATTCGTAGAGGATATGCAGCATATGGGTTGGATCCCTCAACGTCCCACGATAGTTCCGGCATGTGAACGGTCTATACAAACCATTGCCGTAATTCAAAAGGTGGGCATGGTGTACACCAAGGAGACATGCGGGGTCGCGAAGAAGGCAGTGATTGGCTTGGATCTTAGGTTGGGCCTCAAACCAAGGAAGTTTGAACGGGGACATACTCCCGGCTGTGCAACAAAACCTAAGGTCTCTCATGGGTAAAGTGACGCACCTCTGTAGAGTGTAAGAACTGTAACTTGTTACTCCCTGTTGTGGGAAGGAGTTGCAAACGTGGCGGGAAAGGAAATCCGTGAAGGCTGACAGACATAGCTTTTTAGAATAAAAGCAACCTTTGAAGAAATGTTTACGAAAACCTGCATTGCCTATGACCTATGGTCTTTGGCTGTAGATATAGTGCATCAAACAATCCTTTTCTAGTGAACTTGCTGAGTACGCTCGTACTCAACGTATCTTCTTAACCCTTGCTAGGTTCTAAAGCCAGTACGGACGATGTCCACATCAAGTTATGCTCCAGGAATCATCATCAAAGGCTAAAGCTCTTCCATGAAGTCAAGAAATTCAACATATACATCAACTCGAGTGAAGACAAAGTTACTGATTAGATAGGAATATAATCTCTAGCCATAAAACCTATTTCTATAGCGTATTGCAATAGCAGCAATACCAGACCATTAATTAAAATACTAGTCATAATAGTATGATAGTCTTGAGTTGTTTATTTCTGATTCTTCTTTGTAAGAAGTTTATTTCTCTCTCTTTAACCTAGAGTGTTCTCTGGATCTTGTGTAAAGAGTTGAGTTTTAACCTATAGTCATGTCTTGGACCCAGGGGCGAATCTAGAAAAATTTGGCGATGGGGTCGGCTACTATAAAGTCCTAAAGGTCAAACTAGTCAAACTAATATAATGTGGTATTGTACTAGAATGTAGCACCAAGAAACAACACAAACGATAAAAGTTTCCACTAATAAAACGATATTACATTAATAAAGGCAAGACATACCATCAGGGAAATAGACGACATAATCCACTTCTTCGTTCTTTAGAAATATAAATATAAAACTAAATTGAAACTTGCAAAAACTTGTAGCCTAATTTGTAGCAACCTGCAGTATGTAGACAGTAAGAAAAATATGTTACACTTATAAAAAGTTACATATAAGTAATTAAAGGCGAGAGAAGTATTGTAATAGAAACACGTGACTTTCTCACTTACATTTTACAATTTCCCTTCTCGATTTTTCACCTTTTTAAAACGATCAATCACTGCATCTCTAGTAATAGTGCAAAATATATCTTTCTCCACAAAGCAGATGAGACAATCACTCATGAATTGCTCGCCCATTTTATTGCGTAACACATTCTTGACAATATTCATTGCTGAGAAGCATCTCTCCACTGATGCTGTGGCAACCGGCAAAATTAGCACTCGTTTCAGCAGTTTGTAGACCAAAGAAAAAGATACATGCTTATTTGTGTCGACCATTGACTTAGCAAGATCACCAACATCATTCAGATCACTAAATCTTTCATCCGCCCTCACATTGTCAATGTATATGCTAAGCTGGTGACGAAGAGCAACCAATTGCATTGGATCAAAATCATTAGGATAGAACTCAGCTAGCTTCACTAAGCTCTCCAAGTTAAAAGCAGCAAACGATTCTTTTGGGTTGAAAGAGGCCATGTGAATAAGCAATGCAGAATTTACCTCATTAAAACGGTCATCAAACTCTTGAAGTTGCCAATCAATAACAGAGTTAAGACAATCTGTTCGGTAATGCTGAAGGTTTGTGATGTTGGTTTTATAACGTGGTCTATGTCGATCGACATATTCATCTAGCATGTTGAGGCTAGGAATATTATGTTCTTCACAAAATAAATGTACCTTTTCAAGAAGTGATTCCCACCCATCATCTCTTAGTCGCTGGATTTCATTCCTTGTTGACTTGACATTCGACATGGCGTTGAGGATGTCTAGGTCCTTCTGCTGCAAGCAACGTGACAAAGTATCTGCACTTCCTAATATATGCAACATCATGTGCAAATAAAACACAAAATCAAAGGTGCCAAAATATGATAAGAGTCCACGTGCTTGACTTTTCTTCCCATCCTTTTTGCCTTCTTTTGCAACATATTTAAGAACGTCAACAAGAGTTGAGAATAAATTAACTAGGCTCGAGAGTGTTCTAAAATGAGATCCCCAAGGAGTGTCTCCTGCTCTCTGAAGAGATTGCTCTTGATGCAACCCTGTACCTGTACCAATTTTCCCACTGCCTATGGCTGCCTGTATAATCTCTCTATGTTTCTCCCTAATCATGTCTTTCCGTTTACAAGATCCTCCAACCACATTAGTCAATGTTGATATCATGTAAAAAAAATCAGAGATGTCATCATTCTTCTTTGCTACTGCCACAATAACTAGTTGTAGTTGGTGAGCAAAACAATGCACATAATAGGCTGAGCTATTCTCTTCTAGAATTTTAGCTTTCAAACCATTAAACTCACCCCTCATATTGCTTGCTCCATCATAGCACTGGCCTCTAACCTGCTTTAGGCTCAACCCAATATCAACAAACAATTTCTGAAGAGCATTTTTCAGGCATATTGCTGATGTTTCCTTTACATGCACAAGTCCAACTAATCGTTCTAGTATTAGCCCACGCTTGTCAACATACCTCAAGACAACAGCCATTTGTTCTTTGTCAGACACATCGGAAGCCTCATCAATCAACAAACTGAACACATCACCACCAATGTCTTCAAGAATAGAATTTAACGTTATCTATGCAAAACAACAAGAAACATTATTTTCAGTATAGCAAGATATTAGTTACAAGAAAATAAAAAAAGAATTATACCTTTTCTTACCTTTGCATAAATGTTAGCAAGTTCTTTTTGAATGTCTGGACAGACCCATTGACAATTTTCTGGAGCATTCTTAATTGCCTTCTTTGTAACATCGTTTTGATCCGCTAAAGTATCTACCAACTCTCGAAAGTTTCCCCTGTTTTCTGATTCCTTTGATTCATCATGACCACGGAATGCTAAGCCTTGTTTTAGTAAGTACCTTACCGAGTCAATTGACGTACTCAATCGAACTCGATTTTCCTTTTTTGTAAGATCACTTTGCCTGTTGAGAGCAACCTGAATTGATTGATCTTGATTCATTAGAGCATCACATCTCTTAACTGCCACATTGTGAAAACTATTAATAAGACCCACATGAGTGTCAAGTCTACTTTTTTGGTTCCAACGGGACCAACCTTCAACTACAAAGGCCTCATTCCCAGCTTGTCCAACAATGCAATCTCTAAACAAGTAGCAACACAAACAAAAAGCCTTATCGACCTTCTCACTGTATTCTAACCAACCACCGTACTCATTAAACCATTCTGGCTTAAATCTTCGCGGTGCACCTGCGATGAGCTTCTGTGGATATTTAAATCCAGGTTGTGGCCTATAAGGCCCTCTAGTTAAATATATTCGTCTAATCTCATCTTGTTTTCTAGGATTGTTGGTGTATTGCGTAATTCTTTTCCGATCGGCCGGATCATAGGGTAGATCATCTAAGTTAATTTCTTTAGGGAGACTAGCAGAACTTGATCCATGATCCTGCCCCGTTGATGGCCCAGGTTGACTACAGGAACCTACATCAGCATTATTTATTCTTTTCCTTTTTACCACAAATCGATCCATAACCTAGAATAATCAAGAAAAGACAATACAAATAGGATTTAGTGCTAGATGGGGCCTAGAGAATGAATTAGCTACGAGTGAGTTTAGATTTAAGAAAATCCATTACCGTGATATTAATCTGGTGCCTAAATTGTCGTTGTTGGCTTGTTGCCGCTGTTTTCCGGCAGCCTCTGCCTTCCGCACAGACGCACATAGGACCAGGACACACGGCGTCAGATCGGTTTGCCGTCTAACTCGATGATTGCCGAGAGGCGAGATCCGAGAGAAGGACGAGGCTGCCGCCGTCGCCTTGTTGGGACTGGACTCTGGAGGTTGCTTCACGTACGTGAGACCTGGGAGGGATCGATGGATCGTTTGCGTCAAAGATTAACACAGGCCAATCTACTGATTTGTCTTTTCTAAGCCCATATAAAAATATATCTCTTATTCAGCTTGACGGGCCTTGACCCTTGATGGGGTCAGGCAGATTTTGGCAATGGGTTCAGACTCAAATTTTATATGGACCTCTTTGATGTAACACAAGATTCATTGGTGTCAGCTGAACCCAATTCCAATACGTCAGATTCGTCCCTGCTTGGACCTGTTGTGTTTCTGTTGTACCACTCTGAGGAATGTAATACTAGTGAACGGTATTTCATTAGTGTTATGTCAATGACTATAGTGTACTACATCATGCAGTGGTATGTTGGGTCACCTCAATAACCCAAATCAAATCAAAGGTGGGGAAAATAATATATCCACATAGGAAATAATATCTAACTTCAGCACGAACAAAACTAGACATCCCTTTTATAAAGAACATAGTCGGATATAACTTTTGTCTTACAACTCTCCAAGTTGTTGCTTAAGCTCAACCAACTATTTCAGGGGTATCTAGTATAGATCCTTGGAGAAAGGAGCAGTTCAGAGAACTTGCTTGCTCAAGAACTTGATAACGCGGTCATGTGGCAACATGGCGATACTTCTAGTAGACATCTAGAATATCACGAACCACTGATATGTCACTTAGTTCGAGAGGAAACTTGCTTATTAAGCAAGGAGACATAGTCTCAGAGTTTCGACACAAACGTAACTCTTTGACGGAAGAGATGTACCAGAATAGCGGACTTGGTAGCACAATCATCCTTTGCTTAGTGATGGGGTTAACCGATCACGCTAAGAATGACACAAATATCCTTAGAGTTCAAAACAATAATAATCGCTAAGAATCTCAGATGTCCACATTGTTACACACACGCATCACTCACGAGCGCGAAAGCTCGAGGGAGGGTGGGTTAATATGTGTAGGAGCATCACTTCATTAAGGGGTCATGAAACTCGACATGACCTCTTAGTATAAAATAGTGTGATACTTTAAGGTAGAACAGATGGAATACAATCAATGCCTCTTGATCTGCGGATTACAACACTTTGACCTGGTCCTAGAAATGACGAGGTACTGGAGTTTGTTTCTCTTGACGGACCACAAGAGTATCTTGCATCACAAGATACCAATGCATATTTACTACTTGGCTACCAACTGGTAGACAAAGGTCAGAAAACAACACTTCATTGTGGCAACGTAGGAGAATCCGGGAGCGAGATTGGCACACGATGTACCCAGGTTCACATCCCCTCGGTGGAGGCTCGCTACGTCCTGCTGTCAATCCAGTATATGATCATAGATTGGTTTACATGGGAGCCGCCATAGGCGGAGGGAGACTAGATCTAATCTATTGTGGGAGAGCCTCCCCGTGGGGGTGCCCCTGGTGGCTTTATATATGCAGCCACCTAGGGTTTACAAGTGTACTAATGGGATTTGTATTGGAGTCGCCGTCTTGGGCCTCCAGTCGGCACCACTCGCCTGGGTCCAGTATGCTCCAGTCGCCGTATTCGGCGAGTCGACCC
Organism: Avena atlantica; assembly: GCA_910589765.1. Taxonomy (NCBI): domain Eukaryota; kingdom Viridiplantae; phylum Streptophyta; class Magnoliopsida; order Poales; family Poaceae; genus Avena; species Avena atlantica. The sequence continues at coordinate 10,076,523 of OU342734.1, read as the reverse complement.
ACTCTGGGCTTGGCTTCAGTCGGCTCGATCCAGCTAGCGACTCCGCTTCGTGGGTATACCCCGATTGGTATTCCCCCATCAGTAGTCCCCGAGCGCGTTGGCGATTCGACGCGGGCTTGAGGCAAGGCGCGGAGAGTCTTGACGATGGGTCGTGGCGAATCGGCGACGAGCTCCTGAATAGAGAAAAGAACCGTCAAGCGGGAGGCGATCGGCGGTCGAGGTGAGCCAGTCGGTGATGGCTAGTTGGTGAAAGACGCAGGGAGTCGGTGAAGCCGCCAGTTGGGGCGGGTCCCCGAACGCAGAGCGCGCCGAGTCCCCGAGCGTGTTGAGTACGCGAGGGCGAGTCCGCGGTGGCGAGTCCCCGAGCGTGTTGAGTACGCGAGAGCGAGTCCACGGTGGCGAGTCCCCGAGCGCGTTGAGTACGCGAGGGCGAGTGTCCACGGCGGCGAGTCCCCGAGCGTGGAGAGTACTCGAGTGGAGAGTCCGCGGTGGCGAGTCGACGAGGGCGAGCCGTGGTCGTGGAACCATGCGTACACGCAACATGCCTAGGAGTAGTCCCCGAGGCTCGAGTTGGCTTGTAGAGGCGACTTGAGGCTCTTTAGAGATGCATATTCTGAAAATAGTAGTGGTTGTTGCCGATCATGGCGAGTGACGAGGTCGAGCGACCGGTGAGCGCCGATTTCCTGAGCGTGGCGAGTCCGCAATGATTGCGAGTCCGCGAGGGGAGAGTCCCCGAGTGTGGCGAGTCCACGATGATTGCGAGTCCGCGAGGGGAGAGTCCCCGAGCGTGGCGAGTCCGCGATGATTGCGAGTCCGCGAGGGGAGAGTCCCCGAGCGTGGCGAGTCCGCGATGATTGCGAGTCCGCGATAATGTTGATTGCGCTATTTCTATTAGCGAGTCTCTTGTCTTGGCCCGGGGGGCCAGTCGCATGGCGACTCCAAAGATGGCTCTCGGCTTGGCGTTCTTCCTGGACGATTCGAGGCTCGGTTTGCGAGTCCTCGTTCGCAGTACTTAGCCGTGCGAGTCGTACTGTCTAAGGTTGAGGAGGACATGGTGCTGTTTGTGTAGCACTGCCATTTGTCTCGGCCCGGAAGGCCAGTCGAGCAAGACGACTCCAATGATGGCTCTCGGTTAGCGTTTTTCGTGGACGAACCGAGGCTCGGTTTGCGAGTCCTCGTCCGCACTACTTGGCCGTTGCGAGTCGCTCTTTCAAAGGTTGACAAAGGAGAATTGATTTTTCCCGGGGGAAGAGACGCCCAGTGGTGAGTCCATGCAGCGTGGCATGCGACCCTCTCTGGCGACTCGGACGATGAAGGTCCCTTAGCAGGCGCGGCGTACGCATTCGACGTAGCCGGAAAGAGTCGACGCGGCGGACACGGGGTCGACGCGGCGGACGGAGGTCGCGCTATGGCGATGTCGACGCGGCGGACACGGGGTCGACGCGGCAGAAGGAGGTCGCGCTATGGCGATGTCGACGCGGCGGACACGGGGTCGACACGGCGGACGGAGGTCGTGCTATGGCGATGTCGACGCGGCGGACACGGGGTCGACGCGGCGGACGGAGGTCGCGCTATGGCGATGTCGACGCGGCGGACACGGGGATCACGCTTTGACGAAGTGGACACGTCGTTTAGCCGGTAGCATGACGAGTGCCGAGGTCGGGTGACCAACGAGTGCCACTGTCTAGAGCGCGGCGAGTGGCGAGATCGCAGCGAGCCGGCGATGGATGATTCATCGAACATGGTGAGTCCGCGACAGTGGCGAGTTCGCGGCGGACGAGTCCGCGATAATGAGTTCACGATAGCCGAGTCCGCGAGTATGGCGAGTCGCCGATCGTGGCGAGCTCGCGAGGGCGAGCTCGCGATGGCGAATCCCCGAGCGTGGCGAGTACGCGAGGGCGAGCTCGCGATGGCGAGTCCCCGAGCGTGGCGAGTACGTGAGGTCGAGCTCGCGATGGCGAGGTCCCGAGCGTGGCGAGTACGCGAGGGCGAGCTCGCGATGGCGAGTCCCCGGGCGTGGCAAGTACGCGAGGGAGAATCCGTGATGGCGAGTCCCCAAGTGTGGCGAGTCCTCGATGGCGCAATGATCTTGAACCAGCCTTTTGGAGATAGGAGGATCAAGTCGAGCTCTGACGAAACGGCACGCGATTGAATCTGACGCAAAGATTGTTGCCAGATCGCTCATCGCCATGGATTAATTTTCCCACGTTATGTACATAAGAACCACATACCAAAGATTAGTCTATTCTTCATCAACTGATAAATCAATACAATAATTAACAAAAGATATTTAGATTAAAATAAATAAACCCATAGAAGCAAGGCGAGTCGGAGATATGTGAGTCGGAGGTATGCGATTCCGCGAAGGGTCACGCGTGCTGCGCCAGGCGATTAGGCATCAGGCGTGACGAACCGGACCATGTACTAGCAATTTGACTTCCTCCATGACTTGTTTCTCCTAACGATGTGTATATGTCAAATATCATACATGTAAAGGATTATGTTCTAAAATAATTGATCAGTAAAATAATCAATGTGTAAGATCAAATAGAGGTATGTGTGATTGGATTAGAAAAATCAGTAACGCCTGGGATCGAGCGTGTTTGCGTGTGTATCACTCTGGGAGCTGATTTCTTTAATCCTTTGGATAACTCTGCCTCGGTCCATCATGGTGTTGTACCAGATTGACTCTCGCAGTCGCAAGACATGCACATAGAAAAACACTAAGGCATTAGAAGATCAGATCTGAATAAAATATTTAGACAGTTTAAGAGAAGATGGCCATTGAATCTGCAGTCTGTCAGTCGCCGTGGAAAGCTTTTTATGTCCCTGATCAATCTTGAAGACGTGCCCGCAGGCGGTGTTGGCGTTGATCCCGGACGTTGCAGCCGTACTCTTTCTTGATCATGCACGTATGTTGATGCCGAATTTGAGGATCCCGCCCGGATTATCACCCTCCAAGCACCGCTAGCCCCATGGTGGGCGCCAACTGTCGTGGTATTGCACGGCAGATGCTACTGGGGGTAGCTTACGTAGAGGGAGCAAGGCGACGTAGGAGAATCCGGGAGCGAGATTGGCACACGATGTACCCAGGTTCACGTCCCCTCGGTGGAGGATCGCTACGTCCTGCTATCAATCCAGTATATGATCATAGATTGGTTTACATGGGAGCCGCCGTAGGCGGAGGGAGACTAGATCTAATCTATTGTGGGAGAGCCTCCCCGTGGGGGTGCCCCTGGTGGCTTTATATATGCAGCCACCTAGGGTTTACAAGTGTACTAATGGGATTTGTATTGGAGTCGCCGTCTTGGGCCTCCAGTCGGCACCACTCGCCTGGGTCCAGTATGCTCCAGTCGCCGTATTCGGCGAGTCGACCCACTCTGGGCTTGGCTTCAGTCGGCTCGATCCAGCTAGCGACTCCGCTTCGTGGGTATACCCCGATTGGTATTCCCCCCATCAACAAGGAGAAAAGAGCATGCTCAGGATGGAATCCCAAGATGTGAATGCATAGATTAACAATCTTCCGAAAACCAATACAAGGAAGGGAAAAGGTGTGGCAGAGTCACGAGTATAGATGCAATACTCCCGTGGAGTACTCCTGTCGTGACCTATTTGGTTCCATTAGAGAACATCTGACATAGCATGTGGTAGGAGAAGTCCTTTATCGTCACAATTCAATCGCGACAATAACCACAAGCTTGGAGGCTAGAATTGTAATACCAGCCATCCTGAGGTAATGTGTGAACATTAACAACAGGGGTCAAAGGGATGGATCTTGGGTTAAAGGTCAGCTTTATGTACAAGATTCACAACACCAGAATCCAGCACAATCAGGGATCTAAAGTTCAATTCCAAGGGTTAAAACCCAAATAAAGAAGTAACTACTACTTGAGTGACACAACGTACACTGCAAGATAGTAATCACGAGGTAGCTTTCAAAAGAAGATAAGACTTCTGAAGTCCCCAAACGACAAAAAGGAGGCACGCGAGGTGAAAGGAAACCTCGAAGCCTGGAATAGAACACTGCAGATCCAACAATATAATATTGTGGGTCCAAAAGATAGAGAGATCATGATGGAAAGAAATCTCTCTGATGAACAAGAGCAAAGGGAAACAAGGAATTCACAACACACACAAATCTAGAGAACTCAACACTAGGTCAACTGGCTGAGAAACGACATGCCAAGGAGGCACCTAAGTTTTGAAAGACAAGAAGAGATATCAGAACTTTTCCAAAATCAACACCAGATAAGATAACCCAGAGTTAGAGCGAAACTGGATAAGGAGAAAAACAAGCATACTAGAGTTTTTTGCACTTAATTTTCATCTTTCAAATAGTTTTGTCAACTTCTAGACTCAACATCGACCAATAGAAAGGGTTTCCTACAGTCGGTACTGCTCTGATACCAAGAACTGTTACACCCCCGGGATCAGGGCTAAACAAATCCCAGACTTCCGTCTGAAATAAGCTTAACCTTGAGCTCGAGAATATCCAGTGAAGAATTGGTAACACGGCAGTGACCCCACGACACAAAAATTATTACACCAAGCTCATAATTGAGCAGAGAACCAAATTATTACAAGCAGAGGTCACTGACCACAAACATCAAACAACGGAAGGCAAATTATGCTATTAATTATAGAAAACTTAACAAATGGCCTAAGAGGCCTGAAGCATAACGATGACGTCCCAGCCCATAGATTCCAGGCTGCCGGCCCGGAACCCCAAGCTACTCGTCGATGTCGATGTAGTACCAAACTGATCTTCAGTGAACACTTACTCTGCATAAAGTATCAACAAAGCAAGGGTGAGTACAGGGTGTACTACACAATACTTATGGCTGGTGGAGTTGTTTTGCATAAAGCCACTTTTGTTTATAAAACAAGAGAGAGAGAGAGAGAGAGAGAGAGAGAGAGAGAGAGAGAGAGAGAAGAAGCTCGTCTAGTCAGAGTATTTTAAAAGGGGATAAGAGAGCGACATCTCCAAAGTATTGATCATCATCTTTTGATATCCACCAAATCATCATCATCTGAACTAGGGTCACCCCCTCGTACCCATGAGGAAGCATCCTTAACAAAAATTAGTTGCCAAGTTTTACGATTAGGTTCATGTTCTCTATGCACTACTAGGAAAACAGTTATAGGTAATCAGCACATTTGTGGCTCACATGGTTGAAGTGCCCCACGGCTAAAACAGGCGTGGCTCACCAGTGGGCAGTGCCCTACTAGTAACTAGAACAACCGTGGCGCACATGACTATAGTGCGCCACAGATGTGTGTGGGCTAGGGGCCTGTTGGCCGCACGCCAAACATCTGTAGCGCACTATGGTCATGTGCGCCACGGTTGTTAGTCTCATCTGTGGCGCACATGGGGGGGTGCGCTACGCCTAAGCGCACGCCCCCCTCTGCTGTGAAACGGCCACAAACTTCTGTGGCGCACTCGGCCTAGTGCGCCACTGGGAGTAGGAACATCTGTGGCGCACATGGCCTAGTGCGCCACAGTTGTTTCTACTCCCTGTGGCGCACTACGGCCATGTGCGCCACGGATGTGTCGATTTTTTTAGGACAGCACTTTATGTGCACATGTGTGACCACACATCCACCACCCCACACTTCACTTTCCCCTTCTTCTTCCTCCTTAGATCTAGTCGGGATATTCTCCTTCCCACCTCAATTTCTCCACCCATTCACCATTTTTAGCATGTAAAACTTGCTTTGGATGTTACATAAGTAATAGAGGAGGTCTCCGGTCTCTCATCTCCTTCTCCAATCGACGCGCGCACCTCTCCTTTCCATCTTTTCTCGCGATCGGTCTCTCATCTTGGTAAGTTGTCCATGTAAGGATGTGTTCATGTGTATATGGATGATGTGCTCATATGTATGTAGATGATCGATGCTCATGATGTGTGTATGTGGAGAGGATGGTCATATGTGTGTGTGTATATGGAGAGTATCGATGATGCTCATGCATGTGCGTATGGAGAGGATAATGATATGTTCATGTGTGTATGGATCGGTCTCGATCTCTCTCTCTCTTGTGTTTGTATGTGAACAAGTTGCCATTTGTTTTGCCAAAATGTTGATTCATCCATTTTGGCAAGACTTTGGCATTTCGCAAAGGTCCTAATTTTAGGATAGGTCATGCCGAAATTTTCTATCGACCATTGCATGCATGCATTCATTATGTGGTTCTAATAGACTTCAAAATTGTACCGTGTACACCGTGCAGGCAAAAATGGTCCGCATAATGAGCGAAGGCATTGTGGCTAGATTTTTGAAATGTGCGACGACCGACATGATACGAATAACAAGACAGATATAAGATGTCCATGCAGAAGATGCAAACTCAACTGGGTGATCGACCCAGATTCCGGGAATCTGCAGGCGCACCTGCTCCGCCATGGTTTCATGGATGGATACACTCATTGGATAAGCGATGACGTAGATGATGGAGACGGTGAAGGTGGCCAACATGACGATGATCATCATCACGGCGAGAACGGGCGAGATGATGAAGAGTCTCCTGGAGATGGTGAAGGTGCGGAAGCAGACCGGGATGATGATGATCTAGATGCCGGAGGAGCAGCCGACGATGGAACAACGTCAGGATGGGTGCGGGACCCTTATGTGCAAGAGATGCTTCTCAAGCAGACGAGTAACGCCTGGGCTGCCGCTAGAGAGAAAGCCAAGCTTGCGCAACTTGAGAAAGACGCGGTTACTCCATTGTATGAAGGATGCAGGCCCGATGATACCCGGTTGAATGTAACGCTCAAGGCTATGGAGATGAAGGCAAAACACAAATTGAGCGACGCAAGCTTCGACGATATGATGGCATTCTGGCACGATCGTCTCCCGGAGGGGAACACATGTCCAACTAGTATCGAGGATGCCAAGAAAATCATCTGTCCTCTCGATCTACCGCATGTTAGATATCACGTATGCATCAACGATTGCATCATTTATCGGGGCGAGGACGCGGAGAAAACCACATGTCCGGTGTGCGGCGTGAGTCGATACAAGAAAGGGAAGAAAGCACCTCGAAAAGTGGTATGGTACTTTCCTATCACTCCTCGTCTGCAGCGCTATTTCGCGGACCCTAAGGAAGCGAAGCTCATGCGATGGCATGCGGAAAGGAAGAAGCCAGGAGATGATGATGACCCCGAAAAGGATGAGCTGCTGACGCACCCTTCAGATGCTAGCCAGTGGAAAGCATTGGACCTCGAATTCCCAGAATTCGGTGGAGATTCGAGGAACATCAGGCTTGGTGCGAGCACCGATGGACTCAATCCGTTCGGTAGCCAGAGTAGCACGCACAACACTTGGCCCGTGTTTGTATGGATGTACAACCTCCCTCCATGGTTGTGCATGAAGAAGAAGTACATACAAATGAGTATGCTAATTCAAGGGCCGAAACAACCAGGTACCGACATCAATCTGTATCTCGGGCTGTTGAAAGAGGAGCTAGCCATGTTATGGGAAACTGGAGCCAATACTTACGACGCCGTCGCACAAGATTATTTCACTATGAGAGCCGCGTTGGTCACTACGGTGCAAGACTATCCAGGTTGCGGGTATATCTCGAGGCAGGTTATCCAAGGATTCTGCGCATGCGTTAGGTGCATGGATAACACAAGTTATCTCCAACTAGAGAAAGATCCAGGGTCATCGAAAATCGTGTTCATGGCACACCGGAGGTGGCTCGGCAAGAATGATCCATGGATAAAACGTGGAGACCTGTTCGATGGCAAATCAGAGACCCGAGGAATCCCAGAGCGTAGGAGCAGCGAAGAAGTGGAAGAGTTGCTGAAAAACTGGAAAGATTGTCCTAAGCCTGGAAAGAAGCGAAAGAGGCAGCAACAAGACAAGCCGCTGATGAAGGTATGGAAAACAAGGTATGTTTTCTGGGAGTTGCCATACTGGAAGTTTCTCCGCACGCCTCATAGCCTCGACATCATGCATATCACGAAAAACGTGTGCGAGAGTCTGGTCGCCACCATAATCAACATGCCAGATAGGACGAAAGATGGTCCAAAAGCAAGGCACGACCTGATATGCTTGGGTATCCGGAAGGAGCTTCACGGAGGACGCACTACTCCTGATGATCAGGAAGATGACGATGATCATGAGTCGGAGACGACACAAGGTCGTCGGAAGGGTAAAAAGTTCAAGAAGAACGAATATTACTGCCCTCCTTCTTGCTTCACTCTAAGCCAGGATGAGATCAAACAGTTTTTCAAGTTCCTTCTAGGAGTCAAATTTCCTTACGGCTACACAGGCAAGATAAGCAGATACCTAGACGAGGCGAAGCAGATGTTCAGTGGCATGAAGTCTCACGACTGTGCCGTGCTAATGACGCAGGTACTTCCGGTCGCACTAAGAGGGATAATGGACGAGCACGTCCGTGAAACGTTATTTGGCCTATGCAAGTTTTTCGACGTCATCTCTAGGAAGTCGATTGGCTTGAATCATTGGCCAAGATCAATGATTCGGATATTAGACAAGAGATGTATCGCATCCAGCAGCAGTTTGGGGCAATCATCTTTCGTGATGTCATGACTTCGGGGGGGGGGATCTTCTGCGGAGTAAATATCCCGAATAACCGTGACATAGAAGATCGCCTAGAGATGCAGGGTGACTATAGGAAGTTCATGACGAGATAGGGCGTCCTCCCGTTCCCTACGCCGAGCCAGAAGGCTTGATGTTGGCCTAGTTGTAGTTACAAACTATAGATGACCTTTGTGTGTGTGTGTGGACAAGTGTACTTATCTTATTAGGTTTATGAATCATCGCTTACTTATTTTGCTTATTATTATTATTATATATCAATAAATGCTTGGTTTTTTTGATTACTCTTTGGTCCTTTGCTCAATTTGGTCCTTCTTTTTTTCCTTACTCTTTTTTCGAGAATAATGCCGATGATTGAAATGTCGTGGCACACTATATATGTGAATGTGCTACGATGGGACTGTGAGCCTTGTGATATGCACAAGTCCAGGTCTTATGCATCCTACTTGGCTCACCATTCCATCATAGCATATTCCTGTGTCCAACGACCTATGTATATATATGAGGCATTCTTTTCGAGTTATTTTTGTCTTTTTCGAGAATATGTCGATGATTGAAATGTCGTGGCACAATATATATGTGAATGTGCTATGACGGGATAGTTAGCCTTGTGATATGCAGAAGTCAAGGAATTGTGCATCCTACTTGGCTAACGGTTCCGTCATAGCATATTCCTGTGTCCAACGACCTAGCTAGTTATATATGAGGCATTCTTTTTGAGCTACTTTGGTCTTCTTCGAGAATAGTGCCGATGATTGAAATGTCGTGGCACACTATATATGTGAATGTGCTATGATGGGATTGTACGCCTTGTGCTATGCACAAGTCCAGGTGTTGTGCATCCTACTTGGCGTACGGTTCCATCGTAGCATATTCCTGTGTCCAACGACCTATGTATATATATGAGGCATGCTTTTTGAGTTACTTTGGTCTTTTTCGAGAATAATGCCGATGATTGAAATGTCGTGGCACACTATATGTGAATGTGTTGTGATGGTATTGTTCGCCTTGTGCTATGCACAGGTCCAGGTGTTGTGCATCCTACTTGGCGAACAGTTCCATCGTAGCATATTCCTGTGTCGAACAACCTAGTTATATATGAGGCATGCTTTCTGAGTTAATTTGGTCTTTTTCGAGAATAATGCCGATGATTGAAATGTCGTGGCACACTATATGTGAATGTGCTGCGATGGGATTGTCCGCCTTGTGCTATGCATAGGTCCAGGTGTTGTGCATCCTACTTGGCGGACAGTTCCATCGTAGCATATTCCTGTGTCGAAAAACCTAGTTATATATGAGGCATGCTTTTTGAGTTTGGTCTTTTTGATTTAGGAGTACTTTCTATAAGTGTATCTTCATATGCGACTTTAATTATATATGTTTTTTTCAATAATCGGTTAATTATTATTGTCAACTTATAGATGACGTGGTACGTCGTGTACAAGGGACGGGTTCCCGGAGTCTACGATGATTGGGAAGACTGCCGGAGACAGGTGCACCGTTTCAGCGGCAATAGCTACAAAGGGTACAACACTATGGCGGAGGCGGAAGCTAGATACACGCGCTATCTAGCGGGAGTTAGGACAAGGAACCGGATGAAGACCTACACCTTCGTCGCGGCGGTGATCATGCTTATCTTCTTTGGTTATTTATCCCGCGTTTATGTCTAGCTAGCTAGTTTAGATGTCTAGGCGAGCTTCCGAGCTCTGACTTGTTCGATCGACACATGTATTCGCATGTCACCAACTACTACTTTGTAACATGACCGAAACAATGTAACTTAGACTATGTATTCATGTATGAGACTTATCTATATGTATTTGTTTCAATCTTGTTTTTAATATTGAGTATTTACATATATAATTGTATATCTTGTATCTGTGTGTGTATATCTGCTGTAATATTGTATATAATCTGTATTGCATATAATTTGGCTCGGAAATTAAAACAAAAAACAAAAAATACATCTGTGGCGCACATGGTCTACCTTATGTGGCGCACTACACCTAAAGCGCACTATGGAAGCTTAGTGGCGCACTAGGTAGTGCGCCACAGAAGATCCCAGGGGTAGCGCACCAGCCCAAACTTCTGTGGCACACTAGGAGGTGCGCTACGCCTGTCTCTACACAACCGTGGCGCACTAGGCAGTGCGCCACGGCTGAGAGATAGCTGTAGCGCAAGGCCCGTGGCGCACTTCTAGTGCGCCACGGATGGGCATTTCGAGTGCGCCACTAACAGCCTGTTTCCTAGTAGTGATGATCTCCCATCCGTTCCCAAGTCGTCCATAACCGTGGACATGACTTTTCGAAATATTATTACCCTGCAGGGGTGTACAACTTTACCCACACGTACCAACCGACTCTTAATGCCTACTTGACACACTTCCATGGTGTGCTGGCAGAGGGTGTGGTTGGACACGACCTTTACCTTGCTCTCGCCGAGACCATGAGTCACGCAATAAGTACTGTTCCGCCATAACGGGTCAAATCCCGAAGTCGGTACTTAAAGATGTGAGGCGAGGTTGGTTTACCAGGGGCGCCATCAACCCCAAGCAACCGCGGCCACGCTTCCCTACCTGTTATGAATGCACCTCCTTCTTTCGAAAACGTTTTCAATGCGTATGTCGAATGGAATGTCCGAACTATGTGACTCATGGAATCTACTAGGCAAGTTAGTCAATCATGGGGTCCCCATTTACCCTGTGTGGTTGTATGCTCATCTTGGTTCAAGAGGTAAGAACCTAGGGTCCTAAGGGTGGTGAGCATGGGACTAGAAAAACCACATCCCACCGTGGCCTCCCATACAAGCCTTAGCATATTTAATCTCAAATCACTGATCTCATCTCATCATGTTCTCCTGTCATACTAGATTCTCTACATCTGATACATCATCTCGATGTACCAGACTCAACAGCTAAGCATGGCTAAGCAAGACATAGATAAAAGCTCTAGCATTGCACACAAGCCAAACCTAGTTATGCGAGGAGCAGTGGATCAGGTAATATAAGCTCAAAGGGAGTATGCAATAGATAGGATGCTCTATCTATCGATAAAAGACCGCAGTAGAATCGTATGCATCATGGGAAGAATTGAAATGCTTTCGAAATCATAGGATTATATCATGGTGGGGCTATGCTTGCCTTTGCCAGTTGATAGGAGATAAACAGATCTTCGGGAGCCTTGTACTTGACTTGTTATAATTGGTCAAGTATTTTTCATCGATCTTCGATCTTCGTCGGTGTTGACCTCGGTCTTCGATCTCGATCTCGATATCGTATTCTACCAGAGAGAAGCAAACATCGAAAAGAAATTGGAAACAATCAACAATGGCATCGATGCAATTCTCAAGCAAGGATGATGATATGACAAGTTAATTTGTATTGAAATGTAACCCTAAAGCATGCTCGACAACTTAATCGGGGTTCCGAGGGGTGAAAACCCTAACTCGGGGAAACTCCGGAATCATATGAGAGGGGTTGGTTAGTTCTCTAATTAAAATTGTCTTCAAAGTTGTTGAAGAATCCATGATTATAGCTTAAAGATATAGCTCTCATTTTTCTGAACATTTTGATATATTATTTGTATTTTTATGATTTATAAATAATTACTTATTGAATTTACAAGTTGTATACCAATTTCAGAAATTATTAAACCATTTCTTAATTTAAATAAAACTGGATATACCTTTTACACAGAGGGTTGGGCTAGCCCTAGAGACAGACAGGTGGAGCTGAAAGGATACGGATGTCGCCTAGAGGGCGGGTGAATAGGCGATTAAAACTTTTCCTAGAGTGGCTCAACAAAGGCGGAATAAAACTAGTGTTTACTTTGTTAAGCACAATCTAGAACAACTAAGGTTCACCTATGTGCACCAACAACTTATGCTAAGCAATACAAGCAACAAAGTGATAGCAAGATATATATTACTTCAAGCACGAAGGCTATCACAATGTAAAGTGCATAATTAAAGAGCTCGGGTATAGAGATAACCGAGGCACGCGGGGACACCGATATTTTACCGAGTTCCTCCCAACATGGAGTACGTCTCGTTTGGAGAGGGGGTGGTATCAAACCACCAATGCCACAAAAGGCCTCCCTTATTCTCCGGTGAATCTCACCCCAATGGGATCGATCCACGCTTCCACTATCGGTGCACTTGTCGATGGCAACCGGAACCTCTCACAAGGTTGGGGCACTTCTCCACAACTTAATTGGAGGCTCCCAACAAACGCCACAAAAGGCCACAATGCCACCAAGGCCACAAACCGTCTAGGGTTCCAAGAACCCAAGAGGGACAAGCTCCAATGAGCAACTCAAACCAAATCCTCCGAGGAGAACTCAAACCGATGCACCAAATGCAAATGGCAAGAACACCACAAAGATGCTCAAATCCCTCACTCTCAAGTTCCAACAAAGCTACTAAAGCTATTGGGGGAACAAGAGAGGAGGAATCAAAGAGAGACACAAACTCCCCCAAAATCTAGATCCCCAAAGATGCACTCACAAAGAGATGAATCGGTTAGGTCAAAACGTGGGGCTAGATCTCCTCTCTCTTCCACTCAAATATGGCCAAGAATCATAGGAGGGAAAAGATTAGGCAAGCTTCAAGATCTAGAGCAAGTGTGGACAAAGTTTAGCCTAATAGATAAGAGATGAGTTTAACTAAACTGAAAACGGGCAAAGCCTTAAATAGAGGCCCCAAAAATCTAGCCGTTTGGGGCATTTTTCTGTCTGAACCGGTAGTACCGGTTGAGACCGGTAGTACCGCTCGCAACCTGAGCAGCCCAGAAAATCAGACAACACGAGCGGCAGCAAGGGATCTGGAATCGAGAAATCAGCATGCACAGCATGCGACGGAGTGAGGCTAGTGCATGCGAGCAGCAGCAGCGTGTGCCAGCGCAGGCCACAGCAGTAGCCAGTACGCGCGCGCTACTGCCTAGCAGCAGCCACTACGCGCGCGAGCTCCCAGCTAGCTAGGCGGCGCAGCGACGCGGGTCTCCAATTGCGTTGGAAAGAGGTCGACAATGGCTACCCTATAAAAAGTGAAAATATTGGTTATCACCAAGTGAGAAAGTATCAAGTATAATAATGTGAGATACCTCACTTGGTGAAAAACCGGAAGACCGCCAAGATCAAAATCACGATAAGATACAAATGGAAGATCCGATTTTGATGAACACGAGCTTGTTATGGAGATTACCACAAGCTCTATATCCTTACATGGATAAGACCAAATAACAACCAAATACGATGATGCAAGTATGCAAAGGTTTGAGCTTTCTTCGAACGATGTGACCGACTTCCTCATTCGAGCGCCCCTCTTGATAGTACGGTTATCTATCCTAAACCCGGTCTCCTACACACAACAAGAGACCGGAAAAAGGGAAAACCTATCAATATTATACCTTTGCCTTGAGCATTCCACTTGATCTCGATGTAGACGGTCTTGCCCTTCTCAAGATGGAACGCCTTTCTTAATTCCTCACCATCGACCTCGCATATTGAGCTTGCACGACAAATCTTCTTTGCATTTCATCGACCTTGAAGCCAACACATGCTCCAAGCGATGCTAATGGACAAATCCTACAAGTATAACTTAATACACACATTAGTCCATAAAGATTGTCATTAATTACCAAAACCACACATGGGGGCCCAACATGTTCTTTCAGGAGCACTAGTCACCTCAGCCTCCACGCAGGCAAAGTGGGTCCCTGGCTAGGTTTGACTGGGTCAGAACCGCGTTGGCTGATGTCACAATGACGTCAGCATGACGTCACCGCGGGGATTGCTCCCAGGTTGAACATGGATCGGGGGATTGGCTGCGCACCCGGGCTCGAGGTTGGTCTCGTTCGATGCGGCTCAACGGGGTGGACCAAAAACTAGCGGCGACGCTGCGGGGTGACCACCGGAATATGGCCGACGACGGCGGACAGCGGCAACGGCGGCAGACGCACGACGCGGGCATGGAAGAAGGCGAGAGGGAGAGGGATAAGAGCACGGACGTTCTCAGAGGCTCACCAGGAACAAGTTGATGGGGTCAGAAAAGCTCGGGGAGGTCGAAAACAGTGCGTAGGCGGCGGCCGGAGCTCAGGAAGACAAGGTCGTTGAAGTCGATTCCGGTCGTGTGAGGCCGATTCCTTGGACGATGGAGGGCATGGCAGAGAGACGGAGCTCCTGGGAGTCACGGCATGGCCCGAGGAGGCCGGAGGCGTCGGGGACACCATGGCACCTGCGGACTAGGGTTCCGGCCGGATAGAAATTGGGGCAAAAGAGGGTATTAGGGTTCATCTTGGCGGCGAAGGAGTACTTGTAGACGTCGTCTAGGACGGTAGCATGCATCGCGGTGCCGGTGGGAATCGTGATGCAGGCGGGAAACGGCGGCGGCGCCACGTAGCTGCTTTGGTCGCCGGCGTCCTTCTGTCGTCGAGGAAGAAGAATGGGGAAAGAAGAGTGAAGGGGTATGGGCTGCGCTTGGGACATGCTGGGTTGGCTGTGGCTGCTGGTTGCACGCGCGGGGCAGCAGGTAGAGAGGGAGAGGTTGGGCTGCTGCCCATATAGGTTAGATTTCACCATTTTTTTTATCAAAACATTTTCCTTTTTTCTGTTTTCCACATCTGTTTTGTATTTCCATTTTGAATCTGTTTTGGATGTTTCAAAAATACTATAGGCTTTGTAAAATATCTGAAATACTCAAGAGCCCTTTTATTCAATTTGGGCCCCATTGTTTTGTGATTTTTTTCAAAATTCAAACCCATTTTAAATTGCTTTTTAAATAGAGGGGAAGAAAACTAGGGTTTTGGGTTTTATCTGTATTTCTTCAATGCACAATTTAATAGATGATGCTCATGATGCATAATCAAACCCTAAAACAGGATTAACTAAAACTTGGGTGTTACAGGCTAGAGCCAGAACTTCGAAAGCGTTTCGAAAATGGCAATTTATTTGATACAATGGGTGAGTTGAAAATGATTTTCGACACACATGTTGATGTAGAGAGCTACAATGCTTCAGAAAAGTTCTTCAGCTGCATGATGGAAGAGAACAGCTCCGTTAGTGAGCATGTACTCAAGATGTGGGTTACGCCGATAAGCTTGTGTCCTTGGGAATATCGATTCCCATTGACTTAGGCATCCATCGTGTTCTGCAGTCTCTATCACCTAGCTATAAGAGCTTTGTGATGAAATATAATATGCAAGGCATGAAGAAGTCTCTCCCCGAGCTTCTGTCAATGCTTAAAACTGCAGAAGTGGAGATCAAGAAGGAACATCAAGTGTTGATGATCAATAAGAACACTGGTTTCAAGAAAGACAAGAAAGGGAAACGGAAGGGAAGTAAGGGCGGCAAGCAGGTTGCCGTGCCTGAAAAGAAACCCCGAGTTGGCCCTAAGTCTGATACCGAATGCTACTATTGTAAAGGGACTGGCCACTAGAAGCACAACTGCCCCAAATATTTGGAAGACAAGAAGGCCGACAAGGCAAACAACGGTATATATGATATACATGTCATTGATGTGTACCTGACTTGTGCTCGCAGTAGCACCTGGGTATTTGATACCGGTTTAGTTGCTAATTTGTACTCGAATCAGGGGCTGCGGAACAAGCGACTGCTAGCAAGGGGTGAGTCAAGATGTGTGTCAGCAATGGATCAAGTGTTGATGTGATCGCCGTCGGAACGCTACCTCTCCACTTGCCATAGGGATTAGTAATAAACTTGAATAATTGTTATCTGGTGCCAGCACTGAGCATGAACATTGTATCTAGATCGTGTTTGATGCGAAGTGGTTATTCATTTAAATCTGAGAACAATGGTTGTTCTATTTATATGAATGAAATCTTTTATGGTCATGCACCGATGATGAATGGTTTATTTCTATTGGATCCCGATAATAATGTTACACATATTCATAATGTTGATGCTAAAAGGATTAGACTTAATGATGATATATCCGCATATATGTGGCACTACCGTCTAGGTCATATTGGCGTTAAACGCATGAAGAAGCTCCATTCGGATGGACTTTTGGAATCACTTGATTTTGAATCATTTGATACATGTGAGCCATGCCTTATGGGCAAGATTACTAGAACGCCGTTTTCCGGTTCAATGGAACGGGCGACAGATTTATTGGAAATCATACATTCTGATGTATGTGGTCCAATGAATGTGTCGGCGCGAGGTGGATATTGTTATTTTGTTACTTTCACGGTTGATTTGAGTAGATACGGTTATATCTACTTGATGAAACACAAGTCTGAAGCCTTTGAAAAGTTCAAGGAATTTCAGAATGAAGTGGAAAATCATCGTAATAGAAAGATCAAATTTCTATGGTCCGGCCATGGAGGTGAGTATCTAAGTTACCAGTTTAGCACTCACATAAAAGAGTGTGGAATTGTTTCACAACTCACGCCTGCCAGAACACCACAGCGAAATGGTGTGTTGGAACGTCGTAATCATACTTTATTGGATATGGTTAGATCTATGATGTCTCTGACGGACTTGTCGTTGTTATTTTGGGGTTATGCACTAGAAACTGCTGCATTCACTTTAAATCGGGCACCGTCTAAATCCGTTGAAAAGACACCGTATGAATTGTGGTTTGGAAACAAACCTAAGCTGTCATTTCTTAAAGTTTGGGGATGCGATGTTTATGTGAAGAAACTTCAACCAGATAAACTCGAACCCAAAGCGGAAAAATGCGTCTTCATAGGATACTCTAAGGAAACTATTGGGTATTCCTTTTATCACAGATCCGAGGGCAAGGTTTTTGTTGCCAAGAATGGATCCTTTCTAGAGAAAGAGTTCCTCGCGAAAGGTGTGAGTAGTCGGAAGGTAGAACTCGAAGAGGTTATTGAACCTTCTCTTCAAAGTATGGCGAGTAGCGCAGCACCGGAAGTCATTTCGGAGTTGGCTTCACCAGTTGAAGAGGGAACTAATGATAATGATCGTGAAACTCTGAAAGAGAGTACTACCGAACCTCGCGGGTCTAGCAGGACGCGTGCAGCTCCCGAGCTATACGGAAACCCTGTTATGAATTTCATGGTTGATGAAATTGATGACCCTGTGACGTATGAAGAAGCGATGATGAGCCCGGATTCCAACAAATGGTTAGAATCCATGAAATCCAAGATGGGATCCATGTATGAAAATCAAGTTTGGAACTTGGGGGACTTACCTCACGACCGAAAGGCCGTGGAGAACAAATGGGTTTTCAAAAGGAAAATTGATGTTGATGGTAATGTGACCGTCTATAAAGCTCGACTTGTCACAAAGGGGTTTCGACAAATTCAAGGAGTTGACTACGATGAGACATTCTCTCCCATAGCGATGCTAAACTCAGTTAGGATTATGTTAGCAATTGCTGCATATTTCGATTATGAGATATGGCAGATGGATGTCAAAACAGTGTTTCTCAATGGTAATATTGAAGGAGAGTTGTATATGATACAACCAAAGGGTTTTGTCGATCCTAAGGATGCTAACAAGGTGTGCAAGCTTCAGCGATCCATCTATGGACTAAAGTAAGCATCATGAAGTTGGAATCTCCGTTTTGATGAGGTGATCAAAGAGTTTGAATTTGTCCAAACTTGTGGATAAGCTTGTATTTACAAGAAAGCTTGTCCAAGCTGAAAGTAAGACTCAAAGTCCGGCTACGGCGGAATAAAGAGAGATAATGGACAAAGTCCCCTATGCTTCAGCCATAGGCTCTATAATGTACGCCATCCTATGTACAAGACCGGATGTGGCATATGCTATTAGTTTGACTAGTAGGTACCAATCGGATCCAGGTCCGGAACACTGGATAGTGGTCAAGAATATCCTTAAGTACTTGTGAAGAACTAAGGATATGTTTCTTGTGTACGGAGGTGAAGAAGAGCTCGTCGCTAAGTGGTATGTTGACGCAAGCTTTGACACCAATCCGGATGACTCTAAGTCTCAATCCAGATACGTATTTCTCATGAATGGCGGAGCGGTTAGTTGGAGGCTGAATATGTTGCTGCTTCGGAAGCGGCTCAGGAAGCAGTTTGGATGAAGGAGTTCATATCCGAACTAGGTGTGGTTGCGAGCGCGTTGAACCCAATGGTGATCTATTGTGACAACAATGGTGCCATTGCCAATGCCAAAGAACCAAGGTCTCACAAGAATTCCAAGCATATTAAGCGCCGGTTTCACTCCATCCACAAGCATGTCAAGGATGGAGATATAAAGATTTGTAAAGTACACACGGATCTCAATGTAGAAAATCCGTTGACTAAAACTCTCCCTAGAGCAAAACATGATCAACACCAGAACTCCATGGGTGTTGGATTCATCACTATGTAACTAGATTATTGTCTCTAGTGCAAGTGGGAGACTGAAGGGAATATGCCCTGAGAGGCAATAATAAAGTGTTTATTATGTGTATTCCAAGATATGATAGATGTTTATTTTGCATGCTATAATTGTATTAATATGGAAACGTTAATACATGTGTGTTTAATAAACAAACAGAAAGTTCCTAGTTATGCCTCTCTCATAAACTAGCTCGTTTATTAACAAGATGATCAAGGTTTCCTTATCATGGACATTGGATGTTGTTAATAACGGGATCACAACATTAGTGTAATGGTGTGATGAACATTCATCCGAAGTATAGCATTATGATCAAAGTCATTGAGTTTATATTGCTATAACAACTTACGAAGTGATCCTAATCCTTAGACCATGAGATCATGTCAATCACTAACACCGGAAGAGTTTCTTGATAACATCAAACGTCACACCGTAACAGGGTGATTATAAAGATGGGTTCAGAACTAATAAAGTGTTATGTTGAGGCCCATGGATCGAGAGTGGAATTTGTTCATCCCGATGACGGATAGATATACTTTTGGCCCTCTCGGTGATATCACATTGGTTAGCTTGCAAGCAAGTGATTTGATCACTAGAATGTTATATCACGGGAACGAGAAAAGAGTGCATGTTAGTAACGAGATCAAACTAGGTATGGAGATACCGATGATCAAATCTCGGACATGTAATATATCGAGAAACAAAGGGATTAAGATACTAGCGTAAAAGGTTCCGACGATCACAAGAAAGTCATCGTTGAATGTGTGGGAATCAGTATGGGTCTCCAGATCCCGCTTCTGATTATTGATCCGAGAGGGGTCTCGATCATGTCCGCATTATTCATGAACCGTAGGGTGACACACTTAAGAGACATCGACATCCAATTGGAGCAAAAGTTTCATGCCGGAAAGAATAACAAGCGCATGAATTTATTTCACTAGATACTGAAACAGGTTTTCGGGTGAAATTGTAGAAAGTGTTTTTGCATGTGAAATGGAATTCTAGCAAGGGGTTATAAGTGAATGTTTGTCATTAAAGTAATTGACAAAATTCTGAATAAATAAAAGGAGTTTTATTTAATGAGAGTTTGCATTAAATTTGGTGGAAATTTAATAGCAATTTTGAGTGGGATATTGAGTGGAGGGAATTGAAGAGGTTTTTGTGAGTGGAGTGTCCACCCACATGAATGAAGGAGGGGAGGGGCCAGCCCCATGGCCGGCGGCCACCCCCCTTGGGTGCCCCACCTCCTCCTATAAAAGGCACCCCTCTCCCTGTCTCTCACTCACACCTCCTCGTGAAGGATCTCTCTCCCCCTCTAGAATTAATTCCCCATGGTCTCGGACTAGCGAGATACATGTCCCCGGTGGCTATTCGGCAAGAAAGAGTTGTGCTTCCGCTGCATAGATGGAGCGAGGAGGCAGAGGTTGCTCGGTGCCTCGGACGTGTGTGCGACCACGGATGTGCTGCTAATTTGTGGCTCTAGGACTTCCTCTCGATCTTGAGATCGGCAAGAGATCGTCTACATCAACCAAGAGTTTAACTCGTTTAAGCTTTGTCGGTCTTCAAGGGTATGTTCTCTACGAATATACATCCGCCCGTTGTTTGTATCTAGTAGATAGATCTTGGTACATAGTTGTTCACATCGTAGGAAAATTTTTGTTTTCTATGCTGCGAACCCTACACACAAAGCCCTTGGACATTTCTTCATCTTCCAACCTTGAGACCAACACATGGCCCAAGCGATGCCAATGGACAAACCTACAAGTGAAACTCAATTTACACATTAGTCCATAGAGATTGTCATTAATTACCAAAACCACACTTGGAGGCATACATGCCCTTTCATAAGGTGTATGTTACTGATGGATGCTTAGTAGTTCTTGCTTGCTTGTGATTAGCTCCATCTTGCTAATAGTTTGTAGCATGTCATATGAATGTTTGCTTGCATTGTTTTATTCATATTTTGGTATGATATTGTGGTATCCTCCTCTGAATGTTTCATATGAAGAGACTTAGCACATGCTCACGCATGCATATGACTAAACAATGGTCAGTAAGACTCAATGATTTATTTTGCCTTAGAGTTCTTGTATCACCTTCATGCCATAATTAGTCATGTTTTGTTGCAAGCATGATTATGAAAATTATTGCTCTCTCATTTGTCGCTCCCTCTCTATTGCTAGCCTTCACTTACGCTGAGTATGAGCTCTACTTGTGCATCCAACTCCCCAAAGCCAATATTGCCAACAGTGTCCACCATACCTACCTATTAGCATCATTTGCTATTTCAGTTCATATTCTATATGCCTTGTTTTCTTCCAAATAAAATGTTTATCTATTTTGAGAAAGTTAGTTAGTAAGCTCTCATGAACTTGATGGCACACTTTATTTCTTGCACTTAATAATCATGAACCATTGTGACCTGTCCATGAAAGTTATATGCTTGCAAATTATAGGATGGGAGTTAGCAAAACCGTGCTGTCACGGGGAATGCTTTCAACACTTATGGATGCATATCTAGTTGATGCCTTGCTCTTTTGTGTGCGGATGTCGTCGGTGTGAAATAAAAGGGGAGCTTGTGAGTTCATGGACTATATATATGTGTTAGAGAAATGCCTGGGCCGCTAGCCTAAGCCATGCCTAATCATGGTGGAAACTTGCAGCATTACCATAGTGAGCATATGTGAAGCATCCTCAATAAAAAGCTATGCACATAGTAAATAAAAAGATTGCTGAGATGCCCATTGTCTGCTTGCCTTGTCATTTTGATCACGGTATAGCTCCTGTATCATGTGCAAGGGGTGCCCCGTTGGTGGTTCTCTATGATATGCATGTATTTACAATGACAAGAACTTACAGGTAACCAAAGTTGAGTAGCATGCGGAGCGGCCCTCGTACTCAAGGGACTTGGGATTTCCAGTTTATGGTCTGTCAAGCATATAACTCATATTGGACCTCACTTTCATCTTAACCACATAAAGATGCCTATGATAGGGGCAATGAGAGCTCAAAGCTAATGATTACCTTTCACATCCCAAGATTTTCCAAATCTTGTAATGTGAAAATAAATGAATAAAAATAAAACTTTGTTCGATTTTTAGGGCCAGAAGAAAGCTTTTGAATTTAACTGGAACTTCAAACCAATTTGAATCAAATATATCCTAAAGGGATTTAAAAATATAAACATTTAATAAAAGGAAATTAAAATATTTTGGAATTACTATTTTGGATCTTTTAATAAAATATTTGGTTTTTCAAAGGAAAAGATAGATTTATAAATAAAGATTATTTTATAAAGCCAAATTAAACCTTGGCCAAGCTTTGGAATTAAAACATTTTGTTTTGAATAAAAATAACAAAGGTTTATTTAAATAAATTAATAAGGACCTAATATCCAAATTTTATACAAATAAAAGGTTTTACCATTTTAATTAAAACATCAAAACTTATTAAATTATTTAAAATAAGTTTTCCAAATATTTTATAATCACAAATAAAACCTACTGAAGTGTTTTGGCTTTATTTTAGATTTCAAAATAAATATTTTAAATAAAATAAATCCTAATTGATTTAATAATGAAGGTCTATTGAATTTAATTATTAATGGACCCTAAAATAAAAGGTTATTTTATTTTATTTTAAACAAGCTTTTCAAGTATTCTTTACTTTCAAATAAAACCTACTGATATGGTTTTGAAAGTATTTGGATTTCAAATGAAGATTTTATTAAATAAACCAAACCCTATTTTATTAATAAACCATGGTCCATTTTATTTAATTAATAAATGGAACCTAAAAAGATTTAAAATATTATTTTATTTTGGAAGTTGGTTTATGCTACTAAACAGAACCAAATTCTTAGTGCAAGGTTTGGTGATTATTTGATTTGATTTGGACATTGTTTGTTTGTTTGGAAATTCAAAACAGAAATCAGGATTAGAAAAAGAAAAGGTTACAGAATAAAAAAAATGGATTTGAACCAGAACCCAACCCAGCAGCCCAGGAAGCCCACCAACCAGCCCAGCTATTCCACCCGCGACGAAACGTTTTCACTCGCAACCAGACCCGCGGTGTGACCGACTGGTGGACCTCTTGTAGAGGTCTCAACCTAATAAGGTAGATTCCTCCTGTGTTTACAATGCTAGTCCCTGGATCAATAGCTAGCATCCACAGTTAAGATGTAATATCGAGATACAAAGGTCATAACATAACTTTATAACCAGGAATAACATAATATTGTTACATCATACATAGCTCATTTGGCTATTACAATACATTGCAGCGGAATAACTATAGTCATGGGTTCCTTCATCTTCATAGTGCCACAGGCAGATGTTGGTTGTAGACTTTGTAATCCTAATAAATCAATCTTCACTAAAAACAATCATCCTGCAACATACAAGTTACAGCCACAAAGGGTCAATACATTTGAATTGTATTGGCAAGTGATACTATGGTAGTATAGTGGAGTCTATCATCTATATGCATTTGGCTAAGTAGAGTTGAGGCTTGCATTGATCAAAATAGATTTTTCCTTAACATTTGAAAATACTAAGTTTTTATTTTGACAAAAATCATTCTTCTCAATCAAAGATTGAAGATCTTTTGCAAGGCATCTCTCAATCAAAGATTGAAGATTTCAGACAACCCTTGTTCAATCCACAAGCTTTAACTTAGAAATTTGAATGATGAGATTATTGATTGCTTCCATGTCTTGATGCTCAAATTGTCCTTTACCAGGGACATGGCTAAGTACTTAGGTTTTACACTCTGCAGAGGTGGTGCACTTTCCCCACAAGACTTGGTTTCCCAAGACAAGATCTTTCAGAAGCCTTCCCTTAGACCAAAATGGACGCGCTCCAACCTATCAAACACTACCACCCACTGTCCATATGGCTAAGTTCTTGCAACCTATATGATCTTGGCAGAGCCCATATTGCCAAGTGGTTGCACTTGAAGCTTATCAACATTTGACTTCTCAAATCCCTTTGTTCCTGGGTGGCCATCCACAAGTGAGATACACAAGACAGGTCCATGGCCTTGTGTAACCACTCAACATAAACCAATCCTTCCATTCCACCCAGGGGGTTCATTGACTTTGTTGTTTTTATTAAACAAAAACATAAGTCCTCAGACTTAGAGACTTTTCCATAGTGTGAATATATTTTCCACCCATGTTTTCTATTAGCTAGGCTAAGCTTGATAGTAATAGGAATCTTTAACTTAAGAAAATCTTACTAAGGATTCATCTACTAGTTTTCCTATAGTAAGGTTTATACTTAGCAAAATTCATGCAAGTTTTACTTAGCAAAATCACTAATGCATAGTGAAAGTAATGGGACAAAAAGTATGAAGCATCACTTGCCTTTTTGGTAGGGAATGGTGGTTCACTCCTTGATCTTGCTAGTCTCACACTTCACTACAATTCAATCAATCAAACACAAATTCAATTCACATTCCAAACCAAAGTCAAACAAACAATTTTTCATACACAAAGTAATGGAATCTAAGTCATGCATAAGCATGCAAAGGTTGGTTCTATTGCAAGGATGGTCTCCACTAGGCTTCTAAACTTTGTAAGTTCCAAATTGGTCATTTACCAAAATGGCAAAGTCATTTGCAAATGGGTTTTATCCATAAACCATTTTTTAAAATCCATTCATCATTTCATGTGGTGAAAAATGTTTTTATCAAGGCAAAACTCTTAAGTTGTTCACCAAATGAGTTGCTAATTTGCAAAACTTGGTGTTTTGGGTTAGTGGGTTTGATCAAACCATGTTCTTAAAGTTTTCTTTCCATAAACATTTTTATAACAAAAACCATTCTTTTTATTTGGCTAGAAAATTGCTAAGTCAAGTAATCCAACCTAAATCTTTCCAAAATCATTTTCAACACCAAGGGTTGGTTCCTAGGGTCAGTAAGGTCACAACAAACTATTTTGCAAAAGTTTTAACCCTAAATTCAATTTTAAACAATTTTTCTACTCTAAACAAGATCACAAAAGAATCTGCAAGAACAAGCAAACTAACAAATACTATTGGCTAAACCAATTCCACAGTTGGCTAGGGCTTGCTCTCCTGAATCCAACGACATAAAATTTGTAATTTTTGGACGTGTGGTTTGAAAGTTACAGGGGTTTGAAAATGGTATTTAAATCTGGTTTCAAAATCTGTTTTAATCAGAACAGGGGACACGCGGCACACTCTGGTTGGATGGTACCGGTTCGGCCGGATCACGCGCGGTAGCCCTTGGATCAATTTAGATCGTGCGGCACAAAACGCGTACCTCTTCGCGGCTAAATGATCTAATCCTGTTCGTTCAAACTAAATCCTACGGTACTAGTTCGCTGGACCAAAAGTGAGCGGCGCCGACGGCGGCTAGCGGCAGCGCACGGCCAGGCGAGATGCTCGCGGTGGTTCTAGGAAGCAAGGATCGAGGTGGGAATGCTCACCGTGATCGCGAGGACGAGGTGATGCTCGGGGCGTGGTCTTTTGGTCGAGGGGTGTCCTGGAACAGCAGGGATTGCTCACCGGAGTTGAAGACAACGTCGGGCGGCTCTGTCCGTGGTCGAAGTCGACGTTGCAGAGCATGCGGAGGCAAACAGAGGGCGTAGTTAGGTACGCAAGACCAAGGCGAAGACGTTTGCGTGATCGGGAAGCCGCGGGGCGTCAGTGCTTACCGGGGAGATCGTCGGAGAGGTTGCAGACGCGGCGGCGTTCGGAAGTTTGACGTAGCCGAGGCTCTGGGGCGTCCGCGGTCGAATGGGTGGTACGGGGAGGAAGGTTTGGGAGTGGGGAGTCTGCTAGCGTGCACAGGGAGGCAAGGGGCGGCGATATTTGGCCGGAATCGACAAGGAGGTTCGTCGGAGTCAGAGGAGCTCGGGGAGAAATTAGAGCGGCCTAGGGGCGTGTCGAGGAGGGGTGTCTGGGGGAAACGGAAGAGGGGAGGCAGACAATTTATCCTGCGTGGTCAAGGGGCAGCTTCATTGCGTGATTAAGGCGTATTACGCCGGAGTTATTCCGCCTGCAACGGCCGGCGAGGGGGTGGGCGTCGTCTGCGGGTGGGGAAGAAGAGAGACGTGGCGGTGGGGTCCTCTAATCGGTGAGAAAGGGAGAGGGAGATAAGGTCCACCAGTCAGTGAGGGTGTAGGTTTCTTCTGAGGTGAAGAAAAACGGTTCGAGGGTGAGGTGGGCTAGGTGGGCTGTTGGGTTGGAACTGGGCCAGATGGTTGGGCTGCTCGTTTTGTTCTATTTTTTCTGTCTGATTTCTTTTTCCTTTTCTATTTCTATTTTTCTGTTTTGAATTTGATCAATTATTCATTCACTCACACCATTCAAACAATTCAAACTTATAATGAGTTTTTGGTTATGTTTATCAACATAAACCAAATCCCAAAAATAAAATAATATTTTTATTCTTTTTAGGACCATTCATTAATTAAATAAAATGGTTCATTAGTTATTTAATAAAATAGGGTTTGATTTAATTAATAAAAATCCTCATTTGAAATCCAAACACCTTCAAAACCAAATCAGTAGGTTTTATTTGAAAATATAAGATACTTAAAATACTTGTTTAAAATAAAATAATATTTTATTTTTGAGTCCATTATTAATTAAATATAATAGACTTTCATTATTAAATCAAATAGGATTTGTTTTATTGAGATATTTATTTTGAAATCTAAAATAATGCCAAAACACTTTAGTAGGTTTTATTAGAGAATATAAAATACTTGGAAACCCTATTAAAATATATAATTAAGTTTTAGTGTTTATTTAAAGTGGGAAAAACCTTTACTTAAATAAAATTTGGATATTAAATCCTTATTAATTTATTTAAATAAACCTTTGTTATTTTTATTCAAAACAAAATGTTTTAAATCCAAAGCTTGGCCAAGGATTAATTTGGTTTTATAAAATAATCTTTATTTATGAATCCACCTTTCTTTTGAAAACTAAATCTTTTATTAAATGATTCCAAAATAGTATCTCCAAAATATTTTATTTTCCTTTATTTTAAATGTTTATTTTTTTAAATCCCTTTAGGATTTTATTTAATTCAAATGGGTTTGAAGTTCCAATTGAATTCAAAAAGTTTCTTCTGGCCCTGAAAATCAAACAAGGTTTTATTTTATTCATTTATTTTCCACATTACAAGATTTGGAAAATCTTGGGATGTGACAGGCTACCACCCTTAAAATAAATCTCGTCCCGAGATTTGGGGAGGCTAGGGTTACAAGCAAGTTCAAAAACAACTAGGGTACTACCACCCTTAAAATTTTTCAAACAAAAATTACACGTTGGCCTTCTTGGGATCCTGGGAAAATTTCTCTAAGCAAACATTTGCATAGTGTCCTTTGTTTCCATCCTTGACTCATGGGCCAAGGTGGAGATCCTGCATAGACTTGTTTAACTTGTTCTCCATCCTTTCTGGACAATTGTTTGCATAGTGGCCTAGTTCCTTGCATTTGAAACACATCACTTGGCTGATATCTTTCTTTTCCTTTGGTATCATTGCCTCTTGTTTGTTTCTTTGATTCTTCTTCTTTTCCAGGCATTCATTGGCATAGTGTCCCATCTCTTTGCAATTGTAACATTGCACTTGAGTAATGTCCTTCTTGTTAGGGTTGGGGCATTTCTTCTTCTTCTTGGGTCTCTCCAAAGCTAGGAGTTCTTCTAGTTCATGTTTTTCATAGGTGGGAGATCTTTCTCTCTTCTTGGGGCATTGATCTTCATGCTCCTTGGATGCATGATCCTTGTATTCACAAGTATTGCTAGCTTGGGTTCCTTCTAGAATAACATCCTTGTCATCCTTGTTGTCATTAGCTCTTTGGGAAAAGTTTTCTCTCATGTTGATCATTTGAGTAACTAATCCTTGCAACAATTGGGATTGAAGTTTCAAAATCCTTTGTATGGCTAGGTCTAGACCATTGTTGTTAGCTAAAAGCTGAGTTGTCTCTTGACTCAACTGGTTTTGGGTTGCAATAAGTTCTCTCATGTTGTCCTCTTGGTTGTTGTTGGTGTCATCAACCTTGGAATCTTTTGAAGTAGTCATCTGTTTGGGTTGAAGGGAGATTAGAATAGGCTAGACATTTCTAAGGAAATATTCCTACTCACACACATCACAATTCACACAAACAATGTGCATGCAATCACAAACCAAACATTTCACTCAAACAAGGTTCAAGCATATACTCAGTCAACAAAATATTTTTGTTATACCACATAAGTTGGTGTGTTTTGACTTAGCTAAAATATGGTGGTCCATCTATAGGGTTCACTTGTGATATTTCCATCATGCATGATTCTCCTTGCATGAGATCATGGTTTCTTTGAGACAAACTCCTTGGTTGCAATTACTTCAAAGTTTGTTGATGGCTCCTTCTTATTTTGCATTCCCTCAGTCTCTAAATCTTGAGCAAGATTTCCTTGTCTTACATGCAGTCCTTAGTGTCATCCAAGTTGGAAGTCCTTGGTGAATATGCTGAAGATGTTGAAGTCATTAGAGTTGAAGAAGTTGAAGTCATTAGAGTTGAAGAAGTCCTTTGCACATGGTGTAGTCTTTGGTCATGGGGTAGGTTTTTCCATCAAGTTGAAATAGAAGAGATGTAGAGTTGAAACCAAAATGGTTGAGGAAAGATTTTACAAGATTGTTTGTAAATAAGTTTTTGGAACAAATATAACTCCTATTTTTCTAAGGGTTTGTCCAATCCTAGGTTTACAAATCCTACAGGCAACACAATGCTCTGATACCATCTGTAGAGGTCTCAACCTAATAAGGTAGATTCCTCATGTGTTTACAATGCTAGTCCCTGGATCAATAGCTAGCATCCACAGTTAAGATGTAATATCGAGATACAAAGGTCATAACATAACTTTATAACCAGGAATAACATAATATTGTTACATCATACATAGCTCCTTTGGCTATTACAATACATTGCAGCGGAATAACTATAGTCATGGGTTCCTTCATCTTCATAGTGCCACAGGCAGATGTTGGTTGTAGACTTTGTAATCCTAATAAATCAATCTTCACTAAAAACAATCATCCTGCAACATACAAGTTACAGCCACAAAGGGTCAATACATTTGAATTGTATTGGCAAGTGATACTATGGTAGTATAGTGGAGTCTATCATCTATATGCATTTGGCTAAGTAGAGTTGAGGCTTGCATTGCTCAAAATAGATTTTTCCTTAACATTTGAAAATACTAAGTTTTTGCTTTGACAAAAATCATTCTTCTCAATCAAAGATTGAAGATCCTTTGCAAGGCATCTCTCAATCAAAGATTGAAGATTTCAGACAACCCTTGTTCAATCCACAAGCTTTAACTTAGAAATTTGAATGATGAGATTATTGATTGCTTCCATGTCTTGATGCTCAAATTGTCCTTTACCAGGGACATGGCTAAGTACTTAGGTTTTACACTCTGCAGAGGTGGTGCACTTTCCCCACAAGACTT
Source organism: Avena atlantica (assembly GCA_910589765.1). Classification (NCBI taxonomy): domain Eukaryota; kingdom Viridiplantae; phylum Streptophyta; class Magnoliopsida; order Poales; family Poaceae; genus Avena; species Avena atlantica. The sequence goes on along the minus strand of OU342734.1, from coordinate 10,047,158 downwards.
GGTTTCCCAAGACAAGATCTTTCAGAAGCCTTCCCTTAGACCAAAATGGACGCGCTCCAACCTATCAAACACTACCACCCACTGTCCATATGGCTAAGTTCTTGCAACCTATATGATCATGGCAGAGCCCATATTGCCAAGTGGTTGCACTTGAAGCTTCTCAACATTTGACATCTCAAATCCCTTTGTTCCTGGGTGGCCATCCACAAGTGAGATACACAAGCCAGGTCCATGGCCTTGTGTAACCACTCAACATAAACCAATCCTTCCATTCCACCCAGGGGGTTCATTGACTTTGTTGTTTTTATTAAACAAAAACATAAGTCCTCAGACTTAGAGACTTTTACATAGTGTGAATATATTTTCCACCCATGTTTTCTATTAGCTAGGCTAAGCTTGATAGTAATAGGAATCATTAACTTAAGAAAATCTTATTAAGGATTCATCTACTAGTTTTCCTATAGTAAGGTTTATACTTAGCAAAATTCATGCAAGTTTTACTTAGCAAAATCACTAATGCATAGTGAAAGTAATGGTACAAAAAGTATGAACCATCACTTGCCTTTTTGGTAGGGAATGGTGGTTCACTCCTTGATCTTGCTAGTCTCACACTTCACTACAAGTCAATCAATCAAACACAAATTCAATTCACATTCCAAACCAAAGTCAAACAAACAATTTTTCATACACAAAGTAATGGAATCTAAGTCATGCATAAGCATGCAAAGGTTGGTTCTATTGCAAGGATGGTCTCCACTAGGCTTCTAAACTTTGTAAGTTCCAAATTGGTCATTTACCAAAATGGCAAAGTCATTTGCAAATGGGTTTTATCCATAAACCATTTTTTAAAATCCATTCATCATTTCATGTGGTGAAAAATGTTTTTATCAAGGCAAAACTCTTAAGTTGTTCACCAAATGAGTTGCTAATTTGAAAAACTTGGTGTTTTGGGTTAGTGGGTTTGATCAAACCATTTTCTTCAAGTTTTCTTTCCATAAACATTTTTATAACAAAAACCATTCTTTTTATTTGGCTAGAAAATGGCTAAGTCAAGTAATCCAACCTAAATCTTTCCAAAATCATTTTCAACAACAAGGGTTGGTTCCTAGGGTCAGTAAGGTCACAACAAACCATTTTGCAAAAGTTTTAACCCTAAATTCAATTTTAAACAATTTTTCTACTCTAAACAAGATCACAAAAGAATCTGCAAGAACAAGCAAACTAACAAATACTATTGGCTAAACCAATTCCCCAGTTGGCTAGGGCTTGCTCTCCTGAATCCAACGACATAAAATTTGTAATTTTTGGACGTGTGGTTTGAAAGTTACAGGGGTTTGAAAATGGTATTTAAATTTGGTTTCAAAATCTGTTTTAATCAGAACAGGGGACACGCGGCACACTCTGGTTGGATGGTACCGGTTCGGCCGGATCACGCGCGGTAGCCCTTGGATCAATTTAGATCGTGCGGCACAAAGCGCGTACCTCTTCGCGGCTAAATGATCTAATCCTGTTCGTTCAAACTAAATCCTACGGTACTAGTTCGCTGGACCAAAAGTGAGCGGCGCCGACGGCGGCTAGCGGCGGCGCACGGCCAGGCGAGATGCTCGCGGTGGTTCTAGGAAGCAAGGATCGAGGTGGGAATGCTCACCGTGATCGCGAGGACGAGGTGATGCTCGGGGCGTAGTCTTTTGGTCAAGGGGTGTCCTGGAACAGCAGGGATTGCTCACCGGAGTTGAAGACAACGTCGGGCGGCGCTGTCCGTGGTCGAAGTCGACGTTGCAGATCATGCGGAGGCAAACAGAGGGCGTAGTTATGTACGCAAGAACAAGGAGAAGACGTTTGCGTGATCGGGAAGCCGCGGGGCGTCAGTGCTTACCGGGGAGATCGTCGGAGAGGTTGCAGACGCGGCGGCGTTCGGAAGTTTGACGTAGCCAAGGCTCTGGGGCGTCCGCGGTCGAATGGGTGGTACGGGGAGGAAGGTCTGGGAGTGGGGAGTCTGCTAGCATGCACAGGGAGGCAAGGGGCGGCGATATTTGGCCGGAATCGACAAGGAGGTTCGTCGGAGTCAGAGGAGCTCGGGGAGAAATTAGAGCGGCCTGGGGGCGTGTCGAGGAGGGGTGTCTGGGGGAAACCGAAGAGGGGAGGCAGACGATTTATCCTGCGTGTTCAAGGGGCAGCTTCATTGCGTGATTAAGGCGTATTACGCCGGAGTTATTCCGCCTGCAACGGCCGGCGAGGGGGTGGGCGTCGTCTGCGGGTGGGGAAGAAGAGAGACGTGGCGGTGGGGTCCTCTGGTCGGTGAGAAAGGGAGTGGGAGATAAGGTCCACCAGTCAGTGAGGGTGTAGGTTTCTTCTGAGGTGAAGAAAAACGGTTCGAGGGTGAGGTGGGCTATTGGGTTGGAACTGGGCCAGATGGTTGGGCTGCTCGTTTTGTTCTATTTTTTTCTGTCTGATTTCTTTTTCCTTTTCTATTTCTATTTTTCTGTTTTGAATTTGAATCAATTATTCATTCACTCCACCATTCAAACAATTCAAACTTATAATGAGTTTTTGGTTCTGTTTATCAACATAAACCAAATCCCAAAAATAAAATAATATTTTTATTCTTTTTAGGACCATTCATTAATTAAATAAAATGGTTCATTAGTTATTTAATAAAATAGGGTTTGATTTAATTAATAAAAATCCTCATTTGAAATCCAAACACCTTCAAAACCAAATCTGTAGGTTTTATTTGAAAATATAAGATACTTGAAATACTTGTTTAAAATAAAATAATATTTTATTTTTGAGTCCATTATTAATTAAATATAATAGACTTTCATTATTAAATCAAATAGGATTTGTTTTATTGAGATATTTATTTTCAAATCTAAAATAATGCCAAAACACTTTAGTAGGTTTTATTAGAGAATATAAAATACTTGGAAAACCTATTAAAATATATAATTAAGTTTTAGTGTTTATTTAAAGTGGGAAAAACCTTTACTTAAATAAAATTTGGATATTAAATCCTTATTAATTTATTTAAATAAACCTTTGTTATTTTTATTCAAAACAAAATGTTTTAAATCCAAAGCTTGGCCAAGGTTTAATTTGGTTTTATAAAATAATCTTTATTTATGAATCCACCTTTCTTTTGAAAACTAAATCTTTTATTAAATGATTCCAAAATAGTATCTCCAAAATATTTTATTTTCCTTTATGTTAAATGTTTATTTTTTTTTAAATCCCTTTAGGATTTTATTTAATTCAAATGGGTTTGAAGTTCCAATTGAATTCAAAAACTTTCTTGTGGCCCTGAAAATCAAACAAGGTTTTATTTTATTCATTTATTTTCCACATTACAAGATTTGGAAAATCTTGGGATGTGAAAGGCTACCACCCTTAAAATAAATCTCGTCCCGAGATTTGGGGAGGCTAGGGTTACAAGCAAGTTCAAAAACAACTAGGGTACTACCACCCTTAAAATTTTTCAAACAAAAATTACACCTTGGCCTTCTTGGGATCCTGGGAAAACTTCTCTAAGCAAACATTTGCATAGTGTCCTTTGTTTCCATGCTTGACTCATGGGCCAAGGTGGAGATCCTGCATAGACTTGTTTAACTTGTTCTCCATCCTTTCTGGACAATTGTTTGCATAGTGGCCTAGTTCCTTGCATTTGAAACACATCACTTGGCTGATATCTTTCTTTTCATTTGGTATCATTGCCTCTTGTTTGTTTCTTTGATTCTTCTTCTTTTCCAGGCATTCATTGGCATAGTGTCCCATCTCTTTGCAATTGTAACATTGCACTTGAGTAATGTCCTTCTTGTTAGGGTTGGGGCATTTCTTCTTCTTCTTGGGTCTCTCCAAAGCTAGGAGTTCTTCTAGTTCATGTTTTTCATAGGTGGGAGATCTTTCTCTCTTCTTGGGGCATTGATCTTCATGCTCCTTGGATGCATGATCCTTGTATTCACAAGTATTGCTAGCTTGGGTTCCTTCTAGAATAACATCCTTGTCATCCTTGTTGTCATTAGCTCTTTGGGAAAAGTTTTCTCTCATGTTGATCATTTGAGTAACTAATCCTTGCAACAATTGGGATTGAAGTTTCAAAATCCTTTGTATGGCTAGGTCTAGACCATTGTTGTTAGCTAAAAGCTGAGTTGTCTCTTGACTCAACTGGTTTTGGGTTGCAATAAGTTCTCTCATGTTGCCCTCTTGGTTGTTGTTGGTGTCATCAACCTTGGAATCTTTTGAAGTAGTCATCTGTTTGGGTTGAAGGGAGATTAGAATAGGCTAGACATTTCTAAGGAAATATTCCTACTCACACACATCACAATTCACACAAACAATGTGCATGCAATCACAAACCAAACATTTCACTCAAACAAGGTTCAAGCATATACTCAGTCAACAAAATATTTTTGTTATACCACATAAGTTGGTGTGTTTTGACTTAGCTAAAATATGGTGGTCCATCTATAGGGTTCACTTGTGATATTTCCATCATGCATGATTCTCCTTGCATGAGATCATGGTTTCTTTGAGACAAACTCCTTGGTTGCAATTACTTCAAAGTTTGTTGATGGCTCCTTCTTATTTTGCATTCCCTCAGTCTCTAAATCTTGAGCAAGATTTCCTTGTCTTACATGCAGTCCTTAGTGTCATCCAAGTTGGAAGTCCTTGGTGAATATGCTGAAGATGTTGAAGTCATTAGAGTTGAAGAAGTTGAAGTCATTAGAGTTGAAGATGTTGAAGAAGTCCTTTGCACATGGTGTAGTCTTTGGTCATGGGATAGGTTTTTCCATCAAGTTGAAATAGAAGAGATGTAGAGTTGAAACCAAAATGGTTGAGGAAAGAGTTTACAAGATTGTTTGTAAATAAGTTTTTGGAACAAATATAACTCCTATTTTTCTAAGGGTTTTTGTCCAATCCTAGGTTTACAAATCCTACAGGCAACACAATGCTCTGATACCATCTGTAGAGGTCTCAACCTAATAAGGTAGATTCTCATGTGTTTACAATGCTAGTCCCTGGATCAATAGCTAGCATCCACAGTTATGATGTAATATCGAGATACAAAGGTCATAACATAACTTTATAACCAGGAATAACATAATATTGTTACATCATACATAGCTCATTTGGCTATTACAATACATTGCAGCGGAATAACTATAGTCATGAGTTCCTTCATCTTCATAGTGCCACAGGCAGATGTTGGTTGTAGACTTTGTAATCCTAATAAATCAATCTTCACTAAAAACAATCATCCTGCAACATACAAGTTACAGCCACAAAGGGTCAATACATTTGAATTGTATTGGCAAGTGATACTATGGCAGTATAGTGGAGTCTATCATCTATATGCATTTGGCTAAGTAGAGTTGAGGCTTGCATTGCTCAAAATAGATTTTTCCTTAACATTTGAAAATACTAAGTTTTTGCTTTGACAAAAATCATTCTTCTCAATCAAAGATTGAAGATCCTTTGCAAGGCATCTCTCAATCAAAGATTGAAGATTTCAGACAACCCTTGTTCAATCCACAAGCTTTAACTTATAAATTTGAATGATGAGATTCTTGATTGCTTCCATGTCTTGATGCTCAAATTGTCCTTTACCAGGGACATGGCTAAGTACTTAGGTTTTACACTCTGCAGAGGTGGTGCACTTTCCCCACAAGACTTGGTTTCCCAAGACAAGATCTTTTAGAAGCCTTCCCTTAGACCAAAATGGACGCGCTCCAACCTATCAAACACTACCACCCACTGTCCATATGGCTAAGTTCTTGCAACCTATATGATCATGGCAGAGCCCATATTGCCAAGTGGTTGCACTTGAAGCTTCTCAACATTTGACATCTCAAATCCCTTTGTTCCTGGGTGGCCATCCACAAGTGAGATACACAAGCCAGGTCCATGGCCTTGTGTAACCACTCAACATAAACCAATCCTTCCATTCCACCCAGGGGGTTCATTGACTTTGTTGTTTTTATTAAACAAAAACATAAGTCCTCAGACTTAGAGACTTTTCCATAGTGTGAATATATTTTCCACCCATGTTTTCTATTAGCTAGGCTAAGCTTGATAGTAATAGGAATCTTTAACTTAAGAAAATCTTACTAAGGATTCATCTACTAGTTTTCCTATAGTAAGGTTTATACTTAGCAAAATTCATGCAAGTTTTACTTAGCAAAATCACTAATGCATAGTGAAAGTAATGGGACAAAAAGTATGAAGCATCACTTGCCTTTTTGGTAGGGAATGGTGGTTCACTCCTTGATCTTGCTAGTCTCACACTTCACTACAAGTCAATCAATCAAACACAAATTCAATTCACATTCCAAACCAAAGTCAAACAAACAATTTTTCATACACAAAGTAATGGAATCTAAGTCATGCATAAGCATGCAAAGGTTGGTTCTATTGCAAGGATGGTCTCCACTAGGCTTCTAAACTTTGTAAGTTCCAAATTGGTCATTTACCAAAATGGCAAAGTCATTTGCAAATGGGTTTTATCCATAAACCATTTTTAAAATCCATTCATCATTTCATGTGGTGAAAAATGTTTTTATCAAGGAAAAACTCTTAAGTTGTTCACCAAATGAGTTACTAATTTGCAAAACTTGGTGTTTTGGGTTAGTGGGTTTGATCAAACCATGTTCTTAAAGTTTTCTTTCCATAAACATTTTTATAACAAAAACCATTCTTTTTATTTGGCTAGAAAATTGCTAAGTCAAGTAATCCAACCTAAATCTTTCCAAAATCATTTTCAACACCAAGGGTTGGTTCCTAGGGTCAGTAAGGTCACAACAAACTATTTTGCAAAAGTTTTAACCCTAAATTCAATTTTAAACAATTTTTCTACTCTAAACAAGATCACAAAAGAATCTGCAAGAACAAGCAAACTAACAAATACTATTGGCTAAACCAATTCCACAGTTGGCTAGGGCTTGCTCTCCTGAATCCAACGACATAAAATTTGTAATTTTTGGACGTGTGGTTTGAAAGTTACAGGGGTTTGAAAATGGTATTTAAATATGGTTTCAAAATCTGTTTTAATCAGAACAGGGGACACGCGGCACACTCTGGTTGGATGGTACCGGTTCGGCCGGATCACGCGTGGTAGCCCTTGGATCAATTTAGATCGTGTGGCACAAAACGCGTACCTCTTCGCGGCTAAATGATCTAATCATGTTCGTTCAAACTAAATCCTACGGTACTCGTTCGCTGGACCAAAAGTGAGCGGCGCCGACGGCGGCTAGCGGCGGCGCACGGCCAGGCGAGATGCTCGCGGTGGTTCTAGGAAGCAAGGATCGAGGTGGGAATGCTCACCGTGATCGCGAGGACGAGGTGATGCTCGGGGCGTGGTCTTTTGGTCGAGGGGTGTCCTGGAACAGCAGGGATTGCTCACCGGAGTTGAAGACAACGTCGGGCGGCTCTGTCCGTGGTCGAAGTCGACGTTGCAGATCATGCGGAGGCAAACAGAGGGCGTAGTTAGGTACGCAAGACCAAGGCGAAGACGTTTGCGTGATCGGGAAGCCGCGGGGCGTCAGTGCTTACCGGGGAGATCGTCGGAGAGGTTGCAGACGCGGCGGCGTTCGGAAGTTTGACGTAGCCGAGGCTCTGGGGCGTCCGCGGTCGAATGGGTGGTACGGGGAGGATGGTTTGGGAGTGGGGAGTCTGCTAGCGTGCACAGGGAGGCAAGGGGCGGCGATATTTGGCCGGAATCGACAAGGAGGTTCGTCGGAGTCAGAGGAGCTCGGGGAGAAATTAGAGCGGCCTGGGGGCGTGTCGAGGAGGGGTGTCTGGGGGAAACGGAAGAGGGGAGGCAGACGATTTATCCTGCATGGTCAAGGGGCAGCTTCATTGCGTGATTAAGGCGTATTACGCCGAAGTTATTCCGCCTGCAACGGCCGGCGAGGGGGTGGGCGTCGTCTGCGGGTGGGGAAGAAGAGAGACGTGGAGGTGGGGTCCTCTGATCGGTGAGAAAGGGAGAGGGAGATAAGGTCCACCAGTCACTGAGGGTGTAGGTTTCTTCTGAGGTGAAGAAAAACGGTTCGAGGGTGAGGTGGGCTAGGTGGGCTGTTGGGTTGGAACTGGGCCAGATGGTTGGGCTGCTCGTTTTGTTCTATTTTTTTCTGTCTGATTTCTTTTTCCTTTTCTATTTCTATTTTTCTGTTTTGAATTTGAATCAATTATTCATTCACACACACCATTCAAACAATTCAAACTTATAATGAGTTTTTGGTTCTGTTTATCAACATAAACCAAATCCCAAAAATAAAATAATATTTTTATTCTTTTTAGGACCATTCATTAATTAAATAAAATGGTTCGTTGGTTATTTAATAAAATAGGGTTTGATTTAATTAATAAAAATCCTCATTTGAAATCCAAACACCTTCAAAACCAAATCAGTAGGTTTTATTTGAAAATATAAGATACTTGAAATACTTGTTTAAAATAAAATAATATTTTATTTTTGAGTCCATTATTAATTAAATATAATAGACTTTCATTATTAAATCAAATAGGATTTGTTTTATTGAGATATTTATTTTGAAATATAAAATAATGCCAAAACACTTTAGTAGATTTTATTAGATAATATAAAATACTTGGAAAACCTATTAAAATATATAATTAAGTTTTAGTGTTTATTTAAAGTGGGAAAAACCTTTACTTAAATAAAATTTGGATATTAAATCCTTATTAATTTATTTAAATAAACCTTTGTTATTTTTATTCAAAACAAAATGTTTTAAATCCAAAGCTTGGCCAAGGTTTAATTTGGTTTTATAAAATAATCTTTATTTATGAATCCACCTTTCTTTTGAAAACTAAATCTTTTATTAAATGATTCCAAAATAGTATCTCCAAAATATTTTATTTTCCTTTATTTTAAATGTTTATTTTTTTAAATCCCTTTAGGATTTTATTTAATTCAAATGGGTTTGAAGTTCCAATTGAATTCAAAAAGTTTCTTCTGGCCCTGAAAATCAAACAAGGTTTTATTTTATTCATTTATTTTCCACATTACAAGATTTGGAAAATCTTGGGATGTGACACCTCTCCCCCACTCTTTTTCCCACTGACCAGCGGACCCCACTCCTCCTGTTCTTCCTCCCCACCCGCGCGACCTCTTCTCCCTCCCTCGTCGTTGTTACCTGCAGATACTCCGCGGCCTTAATTTGTCTTAACGAGGCCACCATCACTCACCTTGACCACGCACCTTAAAGCGCTCACCTCTCCTCTCTCGTTCCCCTCTGTTTCCTTCCCCAAGCACGCCCCCAGGCCGCTCTAATTTCTCCCCGAGCCGCTCTGTCTCTGACGACCCTCCTCGCCGATTCCGACCAGCAACCGCCCCCTCCTGCCTTCCCGAGCACACAAACACGTTCACCACTCCTCGACACATCTCCCAGCACCCTCCTCTCAACCGCGGGCGCCCCTGAGCCTCGGCAACAACAACCCCCAGCACCGCCACCGTCTGGCTCTACTCCGGCGGAACCTCTCTGGTAAATCAGACTACCCCGACCCCTCTCGTTCACGCACACACCTTCGCCGTGTCCTTGCGCTCCTGACTGTGTGTTTTGTTTGTCTCCGGGTGATCCCTAGCGTCGTCCTCGACCTCGACCGCGTGCGTCCGTCGCCAGAACCAACTCCGGCGAGGAATCCTGCCCGTCCCCGTGCGCCCCTCCACCAACCAAGAGCACGTTGAGTATCAGTGCTGCATTGCGAACCTGGTGAGCCCCTCCTTCCTCTCCCTCTCTTCCTAGAATAGCCGGACCGCCACTGCCTGGCCGTCGCCGCCGCGCGCAGCCGCCGAGCGCCGCCAGACTTTCGCAAGCGTGTTAGTGACCGTAGGATCTGGATCTGACGGATACGATAGAATGTTAGCGAAGGGGTAAGTGATGATTCTGAGCCGCACGATTCACATTTGATCCAACGCACCACAGTCGCGATCCACCCGAACCGGTACTGTCTAGTTAGAACACGACGCGTGGCCAGATTCGTTTAAAACAAAAATTTGAAACCAGATCAGATTGTGATTTTCAAACCCTTATAACTTTGGATCCACACGTCCAAAAATTACAAATTTTATGTCGTTGGATTCAGGAGAGCAAGCCCTAGCCAACTGTGGAATTGGTTTAGCCAATAGTATCTGTTAGTTTGCTTGTTTTGTAGATTCTTTTGTGAGCTTGTTTAGAGTAGAAAAATTGTTTAAAATTGAATTAAGGGTTAAAACTTTTGCAAAATGGTTTGTTGTGACCTTACTGACCCTAGGAACCAACCCATGATTTGGAAAATGGATTTGGAAAAATTTATAATGGATTAATTGGTTTATTCCATTTCTAGCTAAATAGAACTATTGTTCTGTTTATAAAAAAAATGGTTTTGAGTAAACATTTTGGAGAAAATGTTTTGGACCAAACCTACTGACCATAAACACCAAGTTTTGCAATAGCAACTCATTTGGTGAAAAACATAAAGTTTTGCCTTGATAAAAATAATTTTCACCACATAAAATAATGATTAGATTTAAAAATGGTTTATGGACCAAAACCCTTTTGCAAATGACTTTGCCACTTTGGAAAATGACCACTTTTGACTTTACAAAGTTTAGAAGCCTAGTGGAGACCACCTTTGCAATTAGAACCATCTTTTGCATGCTTGCATGCATTACTTTGACTTTGTTATTTTATGTGATGTTTTGCTTGATTGGTAGATTAAGTATGTGCCTTGCTTGATTGAATTGTAGTGACTTGAAGAGGGTGATTGTTGCAAGGACAAGGAGTGAACCTATACCCTCTACCAAAAAGGCAAGTGATGCTTCATACTTTTTGTCCCATTACTTTCACTATGCATTAGTGATTTTGCTAAGTAAAACTTGCATGAATTTTGCTAAGTATAAACCTTACTATAGGAAAACTAGTAGATGAATCCTTAGTAGGATTTTCTTAAGTTAAAGATTCCTACTACTATCAAGCTTAGCCTAGCTAATATAAAACATGGGTGGAAAATATATTCACACTATGGAAAAATCTCTAAGTCTGAGGACTTATGTTTTTGTTTAATAAAACAACTAAGTCAATGAATTCCCTGGGTGGAATGGAAGGATTGGTTTATGTTGAGTGGTTACACAAGGCCAAGGACTTGGCTTGTGTATCTCACTTGTGGAATGCCACCCAGGCACAAAGAGGCTTGAGATGTCAAATGTTGAGAAGCTTCAAGTGCAACCACTTGGCAATATGGGCTCTGCCATGATCATATAGGTTGCAAGAACTTAGCCTTATGGACAGTGGGTGGTAGTGTTTGATAGGTTGGAGCGCGTCCATTTTGGTCTAAGGGAAAGCTTCTGAAAGATCTTGTCTTGGGAAACCAAGTCTTGTGGGGAAAGTGCACCACCTCTGCAGAGTGTAAAATCTAAGTACTTAGCCATGTCCCTGGTAAAGGACAATATGAGCATCAAGACATGGAAGCAATCAAGAATCTCATCATTCAAATTTCTAAGTTAAAACTTGTGGATTGAACAAGGGTTGTTTGAAATATTCAATCTTTGATTGAGAGATGCCTTGTAAAGGATCTTCAATCTTGGATTGAGAAAAATGATTTTATCAAAGCAAAAACTTAGTATTTTCATATGTTAAGGAAAAATCTATTTTGAGCAATGCAAGCCTCAACTCCACTTAGCCCAATGCATATAGATGATAGACTCCACTATACTGTTATAGTATCACTTGCCAATACAATTCAAATGTATTGACCCTTTGTGGCTGTAACTTGTATGTTGCAGGTTTGATTGTTTTTAGTGAAGAATGATTGATTAGGATTACAAAGTCTACAACCAACATCTTCCTGTGGCACTTTGAAGATGAAGGACCCATACTTATAGTTATTCCGCTGCAATGTAATGTAATAGCCAAATGAGCTATGTAATGATGTAATAAAATTATGTTATTCCTGGTTATAAAGTTATATTATGACCTTTGTTTCTTGATATTACATCTAAACTGTGGATGCTAGCTATTGATCCAGGGACTAGCATTGTAAACACAGGGGACACCACCTTATCTTGTAAAAAGGTTGGGACACTCCCTTTACAGATGGTATCAGAGCATTGTGTTGCCTGTAGGATTTGTAACCCTAGGATTGGACAAAAACCCTTAGAAAAATAAGAGTTGTTCTTGATCCAAAAACTTATTTACAAAACACTTGTAAACTCTTTCCTCAACCATTTTGGTTTCAACTCTACTTCTCTTCTAATTCAACTTGATGGAAAAACCTACCCCATGGCCAAAGACTACACCATGTGCAAAGGACTTCTTCAACACTTTCAACTCTAATGAATTCAACATCTTCAGCATATTCACCAAAGACTTCCAACTTGGATACCACCAAGGACTACAAGTAAAACAAGGAAATCTTACTCAAGATTTAGAGACTAAGGGAATGCAAAAGTTAGAAGAACCCTTATCACCTTTGAAGTTTTGTGAACAAAGTTTTTATCCCAAGGAACCATGATCTCAAGTAAGAAGAAGCAACCAAAGAAGGATGGAAATATCACAAGTGAACCATATAGATGGACCACCATATTTTAGATAAGTCAAAACACACCAACTTATGTGGTGTAACAAAAATATTTTGTTGCCTAAGTATGCGCTTGAACCTTGTTTGAGTGAAATGTTTGTTTGTGATTGCTTGCACATTGCTTGTGTGAATTGTGATGTGTGTGATTATAAATATTTCCTTAGAAATATCTTGCCTATTCTAATCCCAATCCAACCCAAACAGATGACTACTCCAAAAGACTCCAACATCAAAGTTGATGACATCAACAACAACCAAGAGGACAGCATGAAAGAGCTCATAGCAACCCAAAACCAGTTGAGCCAAGAGACAACTCAGCTTTTAACCAACAAAAATGGAATAGACCCAGCCATACAAAGGATTTTGAAACTTCAATCCCAATTGTTGCAAGGATTGGTTACTCAAATGATCAACATGGGAGAAAATTTGTCCCAAAGAGCTAATGACAACAAGGATGACAAAGATGCCATTCCAAAAGGAACCCAAGCTAGCAATACTTGTGGAGACAAGGATCATGCATCCAAAGAGCATGAAGATCAATGCCCCAAGAAGAGAGAAAGATCTCCCACCTATGAAGAACATGAACTAGAAGAACTCCTAGCTTTGGAGAGACCCAAAAAGAAAAAGAAAGACAAAAGCCAGTTGCAATGTTACAATTGCAAAGAGATGGAACACTATGCCAGTGAATACCCAGAAAATAAGAAGAGCCAAGAAGACAAACAAAAGCTAGTGAAACCCAAGATAAGGAAGGATATTAGCCAAGTGGTGTGCAAACACTGCAAAGAGTTAGGACATTATGCAAGCAACTGTCCAGAAAAGATGAGGCATAAGATAAACCATCCTATGAGGGATCTCAGCCTTGTCACATGTTTCAAATGCAGGGAACTAGGTCACTATGCAAACAATTGACCAGAAAGGATGGAGAACAAGTTAAACAAGTCTATGAAGGATCTCAACCTTGGTCCATGAGTCAAGCATGGAAATTAAGGACACCATGCAAATGTTTGCTTAGAGAAATTTTCCCCAGAATCCCAAGAAGGACAATATGTAATTTTTGTTTGAAAAATTTTAAGGGTGGTAGTACCCTAGTTGTTTTGAGCCTGCTTGTAACCCCTAGCCTCCCCAAATCTCGGGACGAGATTTATTTTAAGGGTGGTAGCCTGTCACATCCCAAGATTTTCCAAATCTTGTAATGTGAAAATAAATGAATAAAAATAAAACTTTGTTCGATTTTCAGGGCCAGAAGAAAGTTTTTGAATTTAATTGGAACTTCAAACCAATTTGAATCAAATAAATCCTAAAGGGATTTAAAAAGATAAACATTTAATAAAAGGAAATTAAAATATTTTGGAATTACTATTTTGGATCTTTTAATAAAAGATTTCGTTTTTCAAAGGAAAAGATAGATTTATAAATAAAGATTATTTTATAAAGCCAAATTAAACCTTGGCCAAGCTTTGGAATTAAAACATTTTGTTTTGAATAAAAATAACAAAGGTTTATTTAAATAAATTAATAAGGACCTAATATCCAAATTTTATACAAATAAAAGGTTTTACCATTTTAATTAAAACATCAAAACTTATTAAATTATTTGAAATAAGTTTTCCAAATATTTTATAATCACAAATAAAACCTACTGAAGTGTCTTGGCTTTATTTTAGATTTCAAAATAAATATTTTAAATAAAATAAATCCTAATTGATTTAATAATGAAGGTCTATTGAATTTAATTATTAATGGACCCTAAAATAAAAGGTTATTTTATTTTATTTTAAACAAGCTTTCCAAGTATTCTTTACTTTCAAATAAAACCTACTGATATGGTTTTGAAAGTATTTGGATTTCAAATGAAGATTTTATTAAATAAACCAAACCCTATTTTATTAATAAACCATGGTCCATTTTATTTAATTAATAAATGGAACCTAAAAAGATTTAAAATATTATTTTATTTTGGAAGTTGGTTTATGCTACTAAACAGAACCAAATTCTTAGTGCAAGGTTTGGTGATTATTTGATTTGATTTGGACATTGTTTGTTTGTTTGGAAATTCAAAACAGAAATCAGAATTAGAAAAAGAAAAGGTTACAGAATAAAAAAAATGGATTTGAACCAGAACCCAACCCAGCAGCCCAGGAAGCCCACCAACCAGCCCAGTTATTCCACCCGCGACGAAATGTTTTCACTCGCAACCAGACCCGCGGTGTGACTGACTGGTGGACCTCTCCTCCACTCTTTTTCCCACTGACCAGCGGACCCCACTCCTCCTGTTCTTCCTCCCCACCCGCGCGACCTCTTCTCCCTCCCTCGCCGCCGTTACCTGCAGATACTCCGCGGCCTTAATTTGTCTTAACGAGGCCACCATCACTCACCTTGACCACGCACCTTAAAGCGCTCACCTCTCCTCTCTCGTTCCCCTCTGTTTCCTTCCCCAAGCACGCCCCCAGGCCGCTCTAATTTCTCCCCGAGCCGCTATGTCTCATGTTGACCACTCACCTTGACCACGCACCTTGACCACGCACCTGAAAGTGCTATTAAAATTGCTTACAATCCGATGCAGCATACAAGAACAAAACATATTGAGATTCGCAATCATTTCATTCGGGATCATGTTGCTCGTGGCGATATTGCACTATCTTTTGTGAGCACGAAGAACTAACTTGTTGATATCTTCATGAAGCCTCTTGATGAAGCAAGATTTTGTTATTTGAAGAATGAGCTAAATATCATAGATTCAAGGAGCTTGGCTTGACTACCCTTGCATACTCACTTACACTTCTTCATTTATTTGGTCTAGATGCAGGCATAGACATAGGGGAGTGTGGTCCTAATTGATTGGGCTAACCCTCCCCCCATAATGCTGAAAGCAAGAAAAATCATTTCCCTTAATATCATTTTGTGATATGTGGGTCATCGATGAGCATTGGTTTTGAACTCAAGATATATCTTTGTGGTGTCATGACATGCGTCGGACATGGTGGCTTCGGCCACCGCCCTCTTCCTTGACAAGAGTTGGTTTCTATTGGCTCTCTTTGGATTTTCTTGCATATCTCTTGTTATTATGGAAAACACACCCAGTTTTGGCTTTTAGTTGATTTGTTTTTGCAATTTTGGGTGTGTAGTACCTTCTCAGTTTGTTGCTCTAAACCCAAGCCTTTTTCCCTCCTTGAACCATCTATTCTTGAAAACAAGTCCTTTATATACTTGCGAGGTGTTTTGCAAGGGGTGCTCCGGCTTGAATCTGTGCTAACAGAAAATTTAGAGGGGGGCAGACTATTCACCCCAAGTGGGGGCCGGATAATCCGCCCCGGGCGAATCTACCCTTTAAGGGATAGGCTCGAGGAGGATGGGATCAAACAGAGCAGTGATACGTCGGAAACGTATCTATAATTTTTGATTTTCCATGCTTGTTTAGTATCTACTTTGCTTTGCTTTGTCTACACTTTGAGGTGTTTTTATATCATCTCTGGAACTAACCTATTAACAAGTTGCCACAGTTCCAGTTGCCTGTTTTCTTCTGTTTTTGGTTCCAGAAAGGCAGAAAATCGATATTCTCGGACTTGGACGGGACAAAAGCCAAAGTCAATATTTTACCATGGGCGACACGAAGTCCGGAGGGGAGATAGAGAGGCGAACCAGGGCCACCACACCCCCCCTAGGCACGGGTGGTCCCACCCCGCGCCTGGGTAGGGTGTGGGCCCCCTGGCTGCCTCCTAGCCTCCCCTCATCGCCTATAAGAAGCCCCTGACTCAAAAACCCTAAATCATCGACCAAAAAGCCACGAAAAGTTCCACAGCGCTGCCACCACTAAAGGGGAGATTGGGGGACAGAAAGTCTTTGTTCCGGCACCCTGCCGGGACGGGGAAGTGCCCCCAGAGCCATCTCCATCGATCTACACCACCATCTCCATCACCATTGCTGATTCCGATGATCAGGAGGGAGTAGTTTTTCCTCAAGGATAAGGGCTCTACCGTGTGTTCATCTCTCTCTCTATGCATGATCTTGTGGTCATGAGATTTCTAATCAAGTAGATCTACCTTTCTACTCAAGTGCTTCATTAGATCTCTGCTCTCCCCATGTGTGTGAAAGTGACAGCGTGCACGCCATGGTGGCACTTAGGCTTGAGTCTACATAAATACTCTTTGTGCTTTAATAGATCTATGTTTTTCCCCATGTGTGTGAAAGTGACAGCGGGCATACCGTTTGTGGCACTTCGGCTAGATTGAATATTTGTTATGAGTTATATTTGGAGTTGGATGTCTCTATGAAATTGTGTTGTTTGTTTGAACCATCTAGCGCTCAAGGTGACAGTGTGGGTTATCTAGATTGGGGACTGTGGACTTTGAGGTGTGCTGTTATAGCCCTACCAATGATTAGAGTGTTCAACCGGAGAGTAGTTAAGAGTAGTATCATGAAGGGAGGATATTTATATGAGAGAGTGTTCACTAGTGAAAGTATGATCCCTAGGCCTTGTTTCTAAGCATTGAAACACTGTTTGCATCTAGATTTGTTGCATGTTTGCTTGCTTGCATCCTTTTTCCTTTAGTCTTTACCTCACCATCAAGCTATTTTCTGGCACCGTTACCACTTGTATTTCACTATCTCTTAGTCGAAGTAGTGCACCTATACACCTGACAAGTGTATTGGGTGTGTTGGGGACACAAGAGACTTCTTGTATCTTGATTGCAGGGTTGCTTGAGAGGGATACCTTTGACCACTTCCTCCCTGAGTTCGATAAACCTTGGGTAATCCACTTAAGGGAAACTTGTTGTTGTTCTACAAACCTCTGCACTTGGAGGCCCAACAACTGTCTACAAGAATAAAAGTGCGTAGAAATCAAGCAGCCAGTCCTCCCCCAACCCATGCCCTGCCCAAGCCGCCGCCGGAGCCTCCGCCCCTCCCCGGAGGCGATTCGACCACCGGATTATCCGGGCTCTCCCTAGATCTTCTTCCCCATGCCTCTGGGTACCTTCTCCTCTGAGATTTTCCTCCAATGAGTGAGGGTAACTCCCTCATCCATCTCCTTTGTATCGAATTCATTGTCTTTGGTGGAAATATCATTGTAGAAGCTACTATGTGTTTCCCTTGCTTGTTAGATTCAGTAGTATTGCAACCCTAGTGCCCGATCTATGTTGCCATGGTGAATTTGGGACGAACCAAAGAATTTTTGTGGGGGCGGATTATCCGCCCCTGCCAGGGCCGTATAATCCGTCCTGGAGGTTCACTGCCTGTTCTGGTTTGTCCTGGAGGTTCGCTGCCTGTTCTGGTTTGTCCTGGAGGTTCACTGCCTGTTCTGGTTTGTCTCAGATTGTCACAATGCACATCTTTGGATAGTGGATTGTTTTCCTACTATTTCTAATATTCCTCTTGGACTTGTGTGTGTGCTTATCCCCATGCTACCTATCCCATGCTTTTCACAGGTAGTTATAGTGCCCCTAAGACCTACAAGCGTCGTCCCCGTGCCCGTTATCTCAGGCCCAACACAGAGGGTAAGCTCGTTGACGAAACTGAAGTCCGCAGGTTGGCCAGAGAGTTTGAACGGATGGCCAAGGAAGCAAGGAAAGCCAAGAGGGTTACATCTCAAAGGGGCAAGGGCAAGCAGTCCCGTCCCAACTACAAGGCCATGGACAGCGTTGACTACTCCTCCATTTGCCACATTGATTATTATGCCGAGGCTGACAGTGATGGTCCTCTGGAGGACCCCATGTTTTGGTGCTCTCACTTTCGGTCCATTCATGATGATGTTTATGCTACTCTCAAGATTTTCCCTATGCATCCTCTGAATATGACTGAGGCTCAAAGTAAGGAAAGACTTCGTGAGGCCTTGTATGTGACTAATAAGATGGGGCTGCATCACCTTATGACTCTTCAGTGCCACTATGAATCCTCTATTGTGAAGAAGTTTTTCTCTACCCTTGTGATCTGTGGAGATGATCTTTGCACCATGCAGTGGATGACCGGGACAACTATGATTCAGTCAGACTTTTGTATTTTTGGTCAGGTTCTTGGGTATTCCTTTCATGGGAGTGATACAGCTTCTAGCCACCGCATCATTTCTCCTCTCAAGCCATCCAAGGACACTGTTCTTGCTCCGTTCCTGACGTCTGATGGTATTGCTGGTACCTTTGCTGGTCTTTCTCCTTTGTATGCCGCTCTTGTTGGCTTGTTTCAGGACAACATCTCTCCAAGTGGGGGAAACAATGATAAGATCCGTGGTCACCTGGTTCCTTTGCTTTCTTTTGCACATGAGTGTGCCACCAATGCTGGTTCATCTACAGGTTACAAGTTGGATGTTATGGATTATATCTATCATGAGATGACTGATGCTATGTTCAACCAACTTTCCATCCCATATGCTCCCTACATTATGATGCTTGTCAAGCACATGCTACCACATGAGGATTTTGGTACTGGTTTGGATGGCGTTCACAAGCCCAAGAAGATCTACAACAAGGCTTAGAAGACCTCTCACCCTTCCATTGCCCCCGGTTCCTTCATGCGTGATGCAAAGGGCTAGTGGTCATTGGCCCGTGGTGTCCCCAATGGCACGTGAGGTCAAGCAGCTCAATTGGTTTCAGCGGCATATCCTATGCATGGGAATCGACAATCACAAGGGCCAGTATGATGCCTACATGAGGAGCCATGAGATGGCCCACACCCAGCAGCTCTCCACCATGTGTTTGGGGCGACTGGCCATCCACCACCTCCTACAGCTCCGGAACCGTATGCTCAGTGGAACACCTCAGGGATCAACTATGGAGAGCTCGAAAGTCACTTGTTTCCTCCACCACCGAGGGCGCCTACTCCTCCAGTTGATGATGATGATGAGTATGATCAAGAGGAAGGGGACGGGGATGACCACGAAGAGGAGGAGGACGAGGAGGAGTGATCTTCTGGGGCGCTAGCATCGCTCTTCTTCCTTTTTGGCATTTCGATGCCAAAGGGGGAGAAGTAGTTCTATTAGGTCTCGGATTTGCATGGGTCGGGCACAAGCATTTTCCCCTTCATCATTAGTTTTCTTCATTTGCTTGATTGTGCCCTTTTAGCGTTGAACTTATTTGTGCTTGGTTTGTACGAGACTATGTCGTGTGGTACTATTTGTTCACTTGTGTGGAATTCTAGATTTATCTTGTGGAACTACTCGTATGGAATTCTGGATTTATCTATGGAGTATGGAATTATGTTGATGTCATATGGAGTTATGGAATTATCTATTGATTGCATCAATATGGTGGGATGTGTTCGAGGCCTAATATTCTCTTTGTTCACCTTGGCTATTTCACATCTCGGTGGTATGACTATGTTTCCTAACTAATCCTTTTTATAGTTGTCAATGTTATGAAATTGCCTTGCTCTTTAGTGTGTGCATTTGTATTCAAATGCAAATTATTAATATGCACACATTTAGGAGGATCCTCTTTAATTTCTTGAAGATGATGTTAGTAGGTTTCATTGCAAATCCTAGTATTGTCATGTAACACCAAAAAGGGGGAGATTGAAAGAACATTTCATGATCCCTAGTGTTTTGTGTGTTAGATAACAATACCAAGGATCTTTTAATGTGTGTTGAAGTGTTGTAGATCTTAACTTGAAAAGGAGCTTCTAAAGTGATTTTGGGGGTAGGGGCGGATTATCCGCCCCTCCCCTATTTCAAAAGGGCGCAAGGGCGCAAGGCTTCAACCCTCAGAATGGGGGGCGGAATATCTCCCGGATTTTCTGGCCAGGGCCGGAGTTTTTGCCCAGGCCGGATAATCCGCCCCTCTAGGGGGCCGGATAGTCCGCCCCCCCCCCCCCCCCCAGGATCAGCTTCAAGGATTGCCATAGCGCATCACTCAGAGAGGGGGCGGAGTTTCCCCTAGACTTTCCATCTCTGGGGCGGATAGTCTGCCCCTTGAGGAAGGCGGATAATCCACCCACTCGAGGATTTTCACCAAGTCAAGCTCGGCGTGACCCACTGTGTGGGGGGCGGCCTTTCCGTCCAGGGGGCGTATTTTCCCCCAGGGCATATATTCCGCCCCTAGTGGGGGCGGATAATCTGCCCCCAAACTTCACCAACAGCCAAATCTTTGCAGGGGGTATTTAAACCATCCATCTCCCTCCTGCCAGAACTCTTGGTGTAGGGTTCGCAGCATAGAAAACAAAAATTTTCCTACGATGTGAACTATATACCAAGATCTATATATACTAGATACAAACAACGGGCGGATGTATATCCGTAGAGAACATACCCTTGAAGACCGACAAAGCTTAACGAGTTCAACTCGTGGTTGATGTAGACGATCTCTTGCCGATCTCAAGATCGAGAGGAAGTCCTAGCGCCGCAAATCAGCAGCGCATCCGTGCTCGCACACACGTTCGAGGCACCGAGCAACCTCCGCCTCCTCGCTCCAGCGATGCAGCGGAAGCACAACTCTTTCTTGCCGAATAGCCACCGGGAACATGTATCTCGCTAGTCCGAGACCATGGGGGATAAATTCTAGAGGGGGAGAGAGATCCTTCACGAGGAGGTGTGAGAGACAAGTGAGGAGGAGGGGCTCCTTTTATAGGAGGAGGGGGGAACCCCAAGGGGGTGGCCGGCGCATGGGGGCTGCCCCCTTGCCCTCCCTCTTCATGTGGGTGGACACTCCACTCACAAAACTCCTCTAAATTCCCTCCACTCAAAAGTCCACTCAAATTCCCATTAAATTTCCACCAAATTTAATGCAAACTCTCATTAAATAAAACTCTTTTATTTTATTCAGAATTTTGTCAATTACTTTAATGACAAACATTCACAAATAACCCCTTGCTAGAATTCTATTTCACATGCATAACCACTTTATGCAATTTCACCCGAAAACCTGTTTCGGTATCTAGTGAAATAAATTCCTGCGCTTGTTCATTCTTTCGGCATGAAACTTTTGCTCCAATTGGATGTCGGTGTCTCTTAAGTGTGTCACCCTACGGTTCGTGAATAATGCGGACATGATCGAGACCCCTCTCAGATCAATAATCAGAAGCGGGATCTGGAGACCCATACTGACTCCCACACATTCAACGATGACTTTCTTGTGATCGTCGGAACCTTTTACGCTAGTATCTTAATCCCTTTGTTTCACGATATATTACATGTCCGAGATTCGATCATTGGTATCTCCATACCTAGTTTAATCTCGTTACCGACATGCACTCTTTTCTCGTTCCTGTGATATAACATTCTAGTGATCAAATCACTTGCTTGCAAGCTAATCAATGTGATATCACCGAGAGGGCCCAGAGTATATCTATCCGTCATCGGGATGAACAAATTCCACTTCTTGATCCATGAGCCTCAACATAACACTTTGTTAGTTCTGAATCCATCTTTATAATCACCCTGTTACGGTGTGACGTTTGATGTTATCAAGAAACTCTTCCGGTGTTAGTGATTGACATGATCTCATGGTCTAAGGACTATGATTACTTCGTAAGTTGTTATAGCAATATAAACTCAATGACTTTGATCGTAATGCTATACTTCGGATGAATGTTCATCACATCATTACACTAATGTTGTGATCCCGTTATTAACAACATCCAATGTCCATGATCAGGAAACCTTGATCATCTTGTTAATCAACGAGCTAGTTTATGAGAGAGGCATAACTAGGAACTTTCTGTTTGTTTATTAAACACACATGTATTAACGTTTCCGTATTAATACAATTATAGCATGCAAAATAAACATCTATCATATACTTGGAATACACATAATAACCACTTTATTATTGCCTCTCAGGGCATATTCCCTTCAGTCTCCCACTTGCACTAGAGACAATAATCTAGTTACATAGTGATAAATCTAACACCCATTGAGTTCTGGTGTTGATCATGTTTTGCTCTAGGGAGAGTTTTAGTCAACGGATCTGCTACATTGAGATCCGTATGTACTTTACAAATCTTTATATCTCCATCCTTGACATGCTCGCGGATGGAGTGAAACCGGCGCTTAATATGCTTGGAATGCTTGTGAGACCTTGGCTCTTTGGCATTGGCAATGGCACCATTGTTGTCACAATAGATCACCATTGGGTCCAATGCGTTTGCCACAACTCCTAGTTCGGATATGAACTCCTTCATCCAAACTGCTTCCTGAGCCGCTTCCGAAGCAGCAACATATTCGGCCTCCGTTGTTGATCCCGCTACCACAGGTTGTTTGGAGCTCCTCCAACTAACCGCTCCGCCATTCATGAGAAATACTTATCCGGATTGAGACTTAGAGTCATCCGGATCGGTGTCAAAGCTAGCGTCGACATAACACTTAGCGACGAGCTCTTCTTCACCTCCGTATACAAGAAACATATCCTTAGTTCTTCGTAAGTACTTAAGGATATTCTTGATCGCTATCCAGTGTTCCGAACCTGGATCCGATTGGTACCTACTAGTCAAACTAATAGCATGTGCCACATCCGGTCTTGTACATAGCATGGCGTACATTATAGAGCCTATGGCTGAAGCATAGGGGACTTTGTCCATTATCTCTCTTTCTTCCGCCGAAGCCGGACTTTGAGTCTTACTCAATGTCTTGCCTTGCAACATAGGTAAGAACCCCTTCTTACTTCCGTCCATTTTAAACTTCTTTAAAATCTTATCAAGGTATGTACTTTGCGATAGCCCTATTAGGCGCCTAGATCTATCTCTATAGATCTTTATGCCTAATATGTATGACGCTTCACCTAGGTCCTTCATTGAAAATTTGCTGTTTAGATAACTTTTAACACTGTTTAAAAGTTCTATATCATTTCCGATCAATAATATGTCATCCACATATAATATCAGAAATGCCACATTGCTCCCACTCACTTTCTTGTAAATACAAGCTTCTCCATAAGTTTGGACAAATCCAAACTCTTTGATCGCCTCATCAAAGCGGAGATTCCAACTTCGTGATGCTTGCTTCAATCCATAGATGGATCGCTGAAGCTTGCACACCTTGTTAGCATCCTTAGGATCGACAAAACCCTTTGGTTGTATCATATACAACTCTTCTTCAATATTACCATTGAGAAACGCGGTTTTGACATCCATCTGCCATATTTCATAATCGAAATATGCAGCAATTGCTAACATAATCCTAACTGACTTTAGCATCGCTACGGGAGAGAAAGTCTCATCGTAGTCAACTCCTTGAATTTGTCGAAACCCCTTTGCGACAAGTCGAGCTTTATAGATGGTCACATTACCATCAGCATCAGTTTTCCTTTTGAAAATCCATTTGTTCTCCACGGCCTTTCGGTCGTGAGGTAATTCCACCAAGTTCCAAACTTGATTTTCATACATGGATTCCATCTCGGATTTCATGGCTTCTAACCATTTGTTGGAATCCGGGCTCATCATCGCTTCTTCATACGTCGCAGGGTCATTGTTTTCATCAACCATGAAATTTATGACAGGATTTCCGTACAGCTCGGGAGCTGCACGCGTCCTGTTTGACCTGCGAGGTTCGGTAGTACTCTCTTTCGGAGTTTCATGATCATTATCATTAGTTCCCTCTTCAACAGGTGGAGCCAACTCCGGAACAACTTCCGGCGCTGCGCTACTCGCCATACTTTGAAGAGAAGGTTCCACAACCTCTTCGAGTTCTACCTTCCGACTACTCACACCTTTCGCGAGAAACTCTTTCTCTAGAAAGGATCCATTCTTGGCAACAAAAACCTTGCCCTCAGATCTGTGATAGAAGGAATACCCAATAGTTTCTTTAGGGTATCCTATGAAGATGCATTTTTCCGCTTTGGGTTCGAGTTTATCCGGTTGAAGTTTCTTCACATAAACATCGCATCCCCAAACCTTAAGAAATGACAGCTTAGGTTTGTTTCCAAACCACAATTCATACGGTGTCTTTTCAACGGATTTAGATGGTGCCCGATTTAAAGTGAATGCAGCAGTTTCTAGTGCATAACCCCAAAATGACAACGGCAAGTCCGTCAGAGACATCATAGATCGAACCATATCTAATAAAGTACGATTACGACGTTCCGACACACCATTTCGCTGTGGTGTTCCGGCAGGTGTGAGTTGTGAAACAATTCCACACTCTTTCATGTGAGTGCTAAACTCGTAACTTAGATACTCACCTCCACGGTCAGACCGTAGAAATTTGATCTTTCTATTACGATGATTTTCCACTTCATTCTGAAATTCCTTGAACTTTTCAAAGGTTTCAGACTTGTGTTTCATCAAGTAGATATAACCGTATCTACTCAAATCATCCGTGAAAGTAACAAAATAACGATATCCACCTCGCGCCGACACACTCATTGGACCACATACATCAGAATGTATGATTTCCAATAAATCTGTTGCCCGTTCCATTGAACCGGAAAACGGCGTTCTAGTCATCTTGCCCATAAGGCATGGCTCACATGTATCAAATGATTCATAATCAAGTGATTCCAAAAGTCCATCTGAATGGAGCTTCTTCATGCGTTTAATGCCAATATGACCTAGACGGCAGTGCCACATATATGCGGATATATCATCATTAAGTTTAATCCTTTTAGCATCAACATTATGAATATGTGTAACATTATCATTGAGATCTAACAGAAATAAACCATTCATCATCGGTGCATGACCATAAAAGATTTCATTCATATAAATGGAACAACCATTGTTCTCAGATTTAAATGAATAACCACTTTGCATCAAACATGATCCAGATACAATGTTCATGCTCAGTGCAGGCACCAGATAACATTTATTTAAGTTTATGACTAATCCCGACGGTAAGTGGAGAGGCAGCGTTCCGACGGCGATTACATCAACGTTTGATCCATTGCCGACACGCATCTTGACCTCACCCCTTGCTAGCGGTCGCTTGTTCCGCAGCCCCTGATTCGAGTTACAAATATTAGCAACTGAACCGGTATCAAATACCCAGGTGCTACTGCGAGCACTAGTCAAGTACACATCAATAACATGTATATCATATATACCTTTGTTTGCCTTGCCGGCCTTCTTGTCTGCCAGATACTTGGGGCAGTTGCGCTTCCAGTGGCCAGTCCCCTTACAATAGTAGCACTCTGAATCAG
Organism: Avena atlantica; assembly: GCA_910589765.1. Taxonomy (NCBI): domain Eukaryota; kingdom Viridiplantae; phylum Streptophyta; class Magnoliopsida; order Poales; family Poaceae; genus Avena; species Avena atlantica. Next base: position 10,021,533 of record OU342734.1, on the reverse strand, counting down.
ACTTAGGTCCAACTCGGGGTTTCTTTTCAGGCGCGGCAACAGGTTTGCCGCCCTTACTTCCCTTCCGTTTTTCCTTCTTGTCTTTCTTGAAACCAGTGTTCCTATTGATTATCAACACTTGATGTTCCTTTTTGATCTCCACTTCTGCAGTTTTAAGCATTGACAGAAGCTCGGGGAGAGACTTCTTCATGCCTTGCATATTATAGTTCATCACGAAGCTCTTATAGCTAGGTGGCAGAGACTGCAGAACACGATGGATGCCTAAGTCAATGGGAATCGTTATTCCCAAGGACACAAGCTTATCGGCGTAACCCGACATCTTGAGTACATGCTCACTAACGGAGCTGTTCTCTTCCATCATGCAGCTAAAGAACTTTTCTGAAGCATTGTAGCTCTCTACAGCAGCATGTGTGTCGAAAATCATTTTCAACTCACCCATTGTATCAAATGCATTGCCGTTTTCGAAACGCTTTCGAAGTTCCGGCTCTAGCCCATACAATATGCCCAATGAACTAAGTTGTGGTCCTCCTGACGAGTCTGATAGACATTCTTCTCCTCGTCAGGGGCATCATCAAAAGGTGGGGGGCCTAACGGCGCTTCTAGCACATATTGCTTTTGTGCAGCAGAGAGGAGAATCCTCAAATTCATGGCCCATTCAGTAAAGTTGCTACCGTTCGTTGCTAGTTTCTCTTTCTCCATGAACGCATTGAAATTAAAAGCAGGTGGTGCCATCTACAACAGAATTTGTAAAGTTTAGACTAAGTGTATGATAGATCGAGTTCAACTAATCTATATTACGAATGAACTCCCACTCAAAAGCGACATCCCTCGTGTCCTTTTGGTGATTACATGAACCAAATCCACTACACCAAGTCCGATCATCACGTGAGTTGGTATAGCTTCAAAGGCGAGCATCAAATGGGCATCATATCAACTATATGACTCATGCTTAACCTTTCGGTCTGTGTTCCGAGGCCATGTCTGTACATTCTAGGCTCGCCAAGTTAGAACCTCAGTATTTGCGTGTGTAACTGTTTTACACCCGAAATATGGTCGTGGATCCAAGAACACCCGATCATCACGTGATGTCTTGGAGCGACGAAAACATAATCGGTGCATACTAAAGGAAGAACACATTCTTATCTTGATATTTAAATGAGGGATCATCTTATTATGCTTGACAAAGCGCTAAACAAGCAATATAAGATGCAACCAAACATCATATGTTTATTAGTGAAATTATATGGTTCCCGCAGATGATCTCCATCATGTGCATCATGGTATGATCACTATCATACCTATATGTGTAAATCCAAGGTCTATGGATTTTACACGCTATGTGTGTTGTAAGAGTATCATCTCATACTTCTACTTACAACACTACCATATCATAACACTAGCCCAGCAACAATCTAAACTAGACGCCTCTAATTTATCCATTGCAAGTTTTACGTGGCTTAGGGCTTTCGAGATAGAACCGTTCTTACCTACGAACATGAACCACAACGAGGATAATCAAATTGTTGACAACTCGCTTGCAAAATAGATATTGACTATAGTAGGAGAGACAGACACCCGCTAGCCACTTATGCAAACTAGTTGCATGTCAAGCGTGGAACAGGTCTCATGTGCGAGGACATGTAAAGTTTGTCCGGGCCGCTTCATCCCACTATGCCACCAATATCCAAAATCACAACAAAGGAGCAACAACATGATCATCATCGCCCACATACTCATATGTGTACTACCCGTGTAAAGTATCTACGCATAGATCCGGCTCTGATACCACTGTAGGGTTCACAGCATAGAAAACAAAAATTTTCCTACGATGTGAACTATATACCAAGATCTATATATACTAGATACAAACAACGGGCGGATGTATATCCGTAGAGAACATACCCTTGAAGACCGACAAAGCTTAACGAGTTCAACTCGTGGTTGATGTAGACGATCTCTTGCCGATCTCAAGATCGAGAGGAAGTCCTAGCGCCGCAAATCAGCAACGCATCCGTGCTCGCACACACGTTCGAGGCACCGAGCAACCTCCGCCTCCTCGCTCCAGCGATGCAGCGGAAGCACAACTCTTTCTTGCCGAATAGCCACCGGGAACATGTATCTCGCTAGTCCGAGACCATGGGGGATAAATTCTAGAGGGGCAGAGAGATCCTTCACGAGGAGGTGTGAGAGACAAGTGAGGAGGAGGGGCTCCTTTTATAGGAGGAGGGGGGGACCCCAAGGGGGTGGCCGGCGCATGGGGGCTTCCCCCTTGCCCTCCCCTCTTCATGTGGGTGGACACTCCACTCACAAAACTCCTCTAAATTCCCTCCACTCAAAAGTCCACTCAAATTCCCATTAAATTTCCACCAAATTTAATGCAAACTCTCATTAAATAAAACTCTTTTATTTTATTCAGAATTTTGTCAATTACTTTAATGAAAAACATTCACAAATAACCCCTTGCTAGAATTCTATTTCACATGCATAACCACTTTATGCAATTTCACCCGAAAACCTGTTTCGGTATCTAGTGAAATAAATTCCTGCGCTTGTTCATTCTTTCGGCATGAAACTTTTGCTCCAATTGGATGTCGGTGTCTCTTAAGTGTTTCACCCTACGGTTCGTGAATAATGCGGACATGATCGAGACCCCTCTTAGATCAATAATCAGAAGCGGGATCTGGAGACCCATACTGACTCCCACACATTCAACGATGACTTTCTTGTGATCGTCGGAACCTTTTACGCTAGTATCTTAATCCCTTTGTTTCACGATATATTACATGTCCGAGATTCGATCATTGGTATCTCCATACCTAGTTTAATCTCGTTACCGACATGCACTCTTTTCTCGTTCCTGTGATATAACATTCTAGTGATCAAATCACTTGCTTGCAAGCTAATCAATGTGATATCACCGAGAGGGCCCAGAGTATATCTATCCGTCATCGGGATGAACAAATTCCACTTCTTGATCCATGAGCCTCAACATAACACTTTGTTAGTTCTGAATCCATCTTTATAATCACCCTGTTACGGTGTGATGTTTGATGTTATCAAGAAACTCTTCCGGTGTTAGTGATTGACATGATCTCATGGTCTAAGGACTATGATTACTTCGTAAGTTGTTATAGCAATATAAACTCAATGACTTTGATCGTAATGCTATACTTCGGATGAATGTTCATCACATCATTACACTAATGTTGTGATCCCGTTATTAACAACATCCAATGTCCATGATCAGGAAACCTTGATCATCTTGTTAATCAACGAGCTAGTTTATGAGAGAGGCATAACTAGGAACTTTCTGTTTGTTTATTAAACACACATGTATTAACGTTTCCGTATTAATACAATTATAGCATGCAAAATAAACATCTATCATATACTTGGAATACACATAATAACCACTTTATTATTGCCTCTCAGGGCATATTCCCTTCACTTGGTTTATTCGAAAAAGACAAGATCGGCTCCTCAATCTTCATCCAAGATATCTCCACCTTCACCCACCCAAAGGCCCCGTTCTTTGGGGAATCGAAGGAGGAGGGCTCAATCTTCACCAACTGCAATCAAGCGCTTCATCTCCTCTCCATTCATTTGGAGAATCTTCGATATAGTATTTCTTGCAAATATCTAGATCCTTGTGTTGATTATTTTGAAAATCATTGTTCTTATGACAACTTGTTGTCATTACGGGAGCCTCTAATTCGGTTGTGGATGTGTGCCCCGCTAGAGTTGTAAAGTCATCGGTTCTCGCCTCGAAGGGTACCAATAGTGGAGAAGGTGGATCAGGCCTTTCGTGGCGAGATCCATCGAAGAATAGGGTGAGGCCTATTGTGGTGTAGTGGTCTTAGAACCGCCCACCCCTATAACGTAGATGTACTTCCCTTAATAAGGAAGGAACTGCGGTAAAACAAATCCATGTGTCTCCACGTGCTCCACTACGGTTTCCTCGCTCCTCACTTTACGTGCTTAGTAGCTAGGGTTGCATATAGGGAAATTCTCGTATTTGCATATTTAGAGAATTTACTTTGTGTCAATCCTAAAATTGAAAAATAGCTAAAAACTGAGTAGCACCTATTCACCCCCCCCCCCCCTCTAGGTGCCCATACGATCCATTTCAGCCATCTCCGTAGGCCTTCATCAAGATCGAGGATGACGACTAGGCTGACACGGCGTGGAGGTCTCCCGCCGCCACCGCAGTCCCTCAGCTCCCAGGCCCCAGCTAGCCTATGTGATGCACCCAGTAGTATATAGGGTGTTTTTTATTTTTTTTCGATGTATTTTGGATGTGGACTTAATAATATTCACATGTCTAATTAATTGTAGTATGTTGCTACTATTCCTTCTTCTCTTTTTTGTGGGGGTGGCCGTTGGGTGCACTACACCCCACAAAATAGGTCGGCCCCAAACTGCCTGTCCTCCCTTGTAAACGGACCGAATTAGGTTGATTCGGTTTCCAAAATAGGGGGGTCGTTGGAGTTTCCCTAAACTCTTGCTCCTAAGCCTAGATAGATTATAACCTAACCGGCCAAGACAAAAATCAACCCAAAAAAGAAATAATATTACCCTGCACTGTTCACTCGATCCAATCCACTATTGATCTTTCAATTTTTGCACGGTAAAAGGCCATAACATGCCACGGAGCTGCATTAACCAGGCGGGTGCAAAATTACAAAGAGGGCCATTATAATTCTCGTATGAAGAAACCATGAATTTTAGGATAAGACCTCCATATATGCAAAAGGACCCTAGAACTAGAGATAAAAAGCAATCAAGTCCTGGGGAACCTTGTCCATCGAACGGTGCCGAACTCAAACCGTAGCCACCGAAGCCTTCACCAGGGACGATGCCACTTGCGAAGGCAGCAGCAGAGCACGCAGTAGCAAGGTCGAAGATGATCCTACACTTAAGGAGGAAGAAGATGCTTAGGCCACAAAGACCGAGCACAGCAACGTCACCCCTGTGGACACAAACAGTGGTGGTGCACCATTGATGTTGCTCAAGAGATGCTACAGAGCGGACTAGCTCTAGATACACCTGCCAAAGCCATTGTCCTTAATGAGCAGCAAAAGGCCTGTCCCCTCTCTCTTCCTTGCCGCCATGGTCGGCCAAGAGAGATGGGGCAACACAAGAGCCGTCGGAAGGACAACAACGGCACCACAACGAAGAGGGGCTTTGCCTGCAGTGGACCGCTACCAACTACCACATCGAGGAAGCATAAAAACTTTGAGCATACAACTGAGCAGCGGCGCACCAAATCGCCATCATGGAACAACACCCTCGCTGCCTTCCAGATCTGTCAGCCTTGCTATCGTTTCTCTTCTCCCCCTCACCACCCCAGTCAGTCGGGAGAAGGAAAAACAGCAGAGATGCTATAGCAATCAGCAAGGAGGCGCGAGCTTCAAATTTATTGGAGGAGACGGTGTTTATCCTCGCCTCACCCTGCTTTGACCATCATCACAGAGGAAGATAGAGAGGAAACCCCTACCGGGCAAGAATCCCACTATGGTAGACCGCCACTCATCCTACCTACTCTACTACCACCAACGCTGCACCTCCACCATCTCTCACCAGTGAAACCAGAAAGGGCGGCTTTGGTTTGGCCCATGGCCTCTCAAGAAGACTTCTTGTACTGTAACAGGAGGGGAGGGGAGGAAGATAAACCTAGATGTAACCACTTAGGTCACTGTTGATCTTTCCTTAGAAGTTTTAAGAACTCAACCCAATACTTTTTCTCCGGGTAAAACAAACCTTTATTAATCGGCAAGAATTACAGGAAGTTCGGCACCGATCTCCCAAAAAAGAACTTCAGGAACCTGAAGGGAATATGCCCTGAGAGGCAATAATAAAGTGTTTATTATGTGTATTCCAAGTATATGATAGATGTTTATTTTGCATGCTATAATTGTATTAATACGGAAATGTTTATACATGTGTGTTAAATAAACAAATAGAAAGTTCCTAGTTATGCCTCTCTCATAAACTAGCTTGTTGATTAACAAGATGATTAAGGTTTCCTGATCATGGACATTGGATGTTGTTAATAACGGGATCACAACATTAGTGTAATGGTGTGATGAACATTCATCCGAGTATAGCATTACGATCAAAGTCATTGAGTTTATATTTCTATAACAACTTATGAAGTGATCCTAATCCTTAGACCATGAGATCATGTCAATCACTAACACCGCAAGAGTTTCTTGATAACATCAAACGTCACACCGTAACGGGGTGATTATAAAGATGGGTTCAGAACTAATAAAGTGTTATGTTGAGGCCCATGGATCGAGAGTGGAATTTGTTCATCCCGATAACGGATAGATATACTCTGGGCCCTCTCGGTGATATCACATTGGTTAGCTTGCAAGCAAGTGATTTGATCACCAGAATGTAATATCACGGGAACAAGAAAAGAGTGCATGTTAGTAACGAGATAAAACTAGGTATGGAGATACCGATGATCGAATCTCGGACATGTAATATATCGCGAAACAAAGGGATTAAGATACTAGCGTAAAAGGTTCCGACAATCACAAGAAAGTCATCGTTGAATGTGTAGGAGTCAGTATGGGTCTCTAGATCCCGTTTCTGATTATTGATCCGAGAGGGGTCTCGATCTTGTCTGTATTGTTCGCGAATCGTAGGGTGACACACTTAAGAGACACCGACATCCAATTGGAGCAAAAGTTTCATGCCGGAAAGAATAACAAGCGCATGAATTTATTCACTAGATACCGAAACAGGTTTTCGGGTGAAATTGCAGAAAGTGTTTTTGCATGTGAAATGGAATTCTAGCAATGGGTTATATGTGAATGTTTGTCATTAAAGTAATTGACAAAATTATGAATAAATAAAAGGAGTTTTATTTAATGAGAGTTTGCATTAAATTTGGTGGAAAAGCAATTTTGAGTGGGATATTGAGTGGAGGGAATTGAAGAGGTTTTTGTGAGTGGAGTGTCCACCCACATGAATGAAGGAGGGGAGGGGCCAGCCCCATGGCCGGCGGCCACCCCCCTTGGGTGCCCCACCTCCTCCTATAAAAGGCACCCCTCTCCATGTCTCTCACTCACACCTCCTCGTGAAGGATCTCTATCCCCCTCTAGAATTTATTCCCCATGGTCTCGGACTAGCGAGATACATGTCCCCGGTGGCTATTCGGAAAGAAAGAGTTGTGCTTCCGCTGCATAGATGGAGCGAGGAGGTGGAGGTTGCTCGGTTCCTCGGACGTGTGTGCGAGCACGGATGCGTTGTTGATTTGCGGCGCTAGGACTTCCTCTCGATCTTGAGATCGGCAAGAGATTGTCTACATCAACCACAAGTTTAACTCGTTAATATTTGTCGGTCTTCAAGGGTATGTTCTCTACGGATATACATCCGCCCGTTGTTTGTATCTAGTAGATAGATCTTGGTACACAGTTGTTCCCATCGTAGGAAATTTTTTGTTTTCTATGTTGCGAACCCTACAGTGGTATCAGAGCCGGATCTATGCGTAGATGCTCTACATGGGTAGTACACATATGAGTATGCTTTTACCAAACTGCACTTTCTAATACCTCTAGCTAAACCTTGAATCTCTGAGAAAATATGCACATAAGGCTAGCAGTCCTAGTCTTTTGACAGATCAACTATAATCAACCATGCGTGCGTGTTGGACCCCTGAAGGGTGGTGGAGCTATTTGGCAGCATGGTGGCGTTGACGGCGGGCTTTGCAAGGTCACTACATTGATTTCTAATATGGGTATGTGAAAAACAGCGACGGCAAGGACTACTGTAGTGTGTGTGTGTGCTGGTACGCGCTGACTGGTTGTGCCACTTGCTCTCCATTGAACGGCTTATCGAGGCCTTAGGTTTTTAGATAATGCGTGTTGGTGTGATGTCAGGGGCTTGGCCCTGTTCATGGACACTAATAAAATGGCAACATATACACATTTTGGCATAGTTTTCACTTGAATATACCTATATAAAGATCATTATACCATTTCTCTTCAAGCATAATCTCATTATATTGATACAACTTTACATATATTACAAAGTGATTAGTGCAAAAAGGCACTTTAAACATTGTACAATGCAACATGCGGGATTTAAGTGAAAGAAGGAAGGATAACATCTGGGACCATCTTGTGTCACAATATATGAAGCGCGGGGGGGAGTGCAAAAGAGTCAAGCGTCACTCGACCGGGACAGAAATAGAAGGACGCGAATCAAGAGGGGGACAGAGACGCGCAATCGCAATCCACGGAAAGAAATCATAGGAGAGAAAAGAAGAGGAAGGAGGGATGTGTTGGAGGGCGAGGCTAATCTGAATCTTGATCTGAGTCCCTGTCCACCCCTTCGACCTGGTGGCCCATGGCTAAATTCGTCAACTCATGTATGAAGGTGGCATCCTGAAGATGAACATGGTGACCAGCCTGCAGTGAGAATCCGACTCTCCCCTTATTCCCTGATCTACTTCTGTTCCTTGTTGACTTTTATGCATTCTTAAGGTGATGTTAGATGTCAGTGAAACTCATAAACTCACGCTACGATTCTTCCTTGATCTCTTGTAATACCATTGTTTCAACCTTGGATATGAGCATAAGCAACTGAGTTATCTGCCTTTATCTTTAGTTAAGCATTTTTGTTGTTTATCTAGGGTAGTTGGCCCAGGTAATTTGGTTCTACACAAGCAATCTGATCACAAGGGTTTGCCTCTTCCCTGTCTCGGCAGTTTTTGCACTAGTCTGTTGAATGCACACCTGAGATTAAATAAATAGTTTTCATTAAATTCTGATTTGATTCGGCTATAATTCGATGGTTTAGCATGTACTTAAATCCTTGTGGAAAGAACGATATGGAAGCTATATTATGCCTTCATCAAACACCCTATTCATCATGGTTGTGAGAGTAGCGAGTTGTCACTACTTTGGTGGTTTTAGTTTGATCTTTGTAATTCTACTTGTAAGATGGTGTGAGTAATCTAATTAAAAGTCTGTGTGCATCTTTTGGATGCATCATCCCCCATTTTTTTAAATTCTTTGTGGTTGGAATCCCTTGGTTTTTGCATCCGATGGGCTTAGTGAGCACCAAGCCACCAACATAAGTTGTAGTAGTAAATGAGACATAGAACGGTTCTATGTCGATAGGAAAAACAAAAATCAACATGATGCAAGATCTAATCTCGAGTTCGGAGATGCGAAGCAAAATAAAATCTAGTTGTCAGCGGGCATGCTAGTGGTACCCTCACGTTCATGGCGTAGACAGGGAGAACCATGGATCAATTTTGGATTATTGTTTAAGTTCTTCCATAATAGGTTTCTCACCTTCGCAGCGGCTTCTCAAAGGTAGAGACATGTCGCATGGACTAAAAGTTCAAGGAGTACATATTGGTGTGATCATCTGTCGACGGGGCTGACATCAAAAATCATGTGTTGTTTTGATCCCACCGATCGACGACTTCTGGCCCTAGAATTGTTGCTCGAAACTTCTTCACATCCTAGCGATGGCGGCTCGGCGACGACAATGGTACTGCTAAGTTTTACTTTCTTCTCCATTCTCTTGTGTTCTTGATTTTCTCTATGAATGGTGATGAAGCAACAGTTTAACACACAGCCTCGCAATGGTGTAAAAATAGCCACGGTGCATCAAACAATCTCCTATTGAGGTGGCAGTTTGTGTATTTTCACAAAAAATAGGTTGTTCCAATTTTAGTGAAGGTTTGGTCCTATGTTGTTTCTTCTCGCATCTAAAAGGAAAATGTTGAAGCTTGAGACCCATTTTTTTTTGAAAAAATCCAGTGTTCTAGTAGTAATTATCAACAACAGAACGAAGAATCTTGATGTAAATCTTAGGTTTTGTCATCACTCTTTATTGTTTGTGATTCTTCAGTTTGTGGTTTTGATGTACTTTGTCTACTTGCTCAATAAAATTAGGTTTTTGAAGAAAAAAGTTAGTGAATTTTTTTAATTTGCTCTCTCGGTCTCACCCTGTCTCATGTGCACACTGAGAGGACATAACAGGTGCTCATAACTTTGGGATGTCCCGGGACTCTGAATCTCAATCACGCTATATAGAGAGAGAGAGAGAAAATAGTGGGCTACTCACCCTGCATGTCCGCAACGCCATAGGATTAAAAGACGAGAGCACAATCTGATTAACGAGTGTGATATAAATCTATTAGAAAACCTAACGGCCATTGGATCGGGAGCATGAGGTTGATTTCAGTAGTAAATGACGCATGACATCCACACACATGAGTTCTTATCACGGTATTAAGCATGCCATCCACACGCATGGGTTCTTACCATGGTGTTACGCATGCCATCCACACACATGAGGTCTTCCCATGGTCTTACTCATCCACACACAGAAGTTCTCTCCACATGGCTTTAAAATTTACCATGATAAAATGCTTTTCTATTGCATGTAACGCATGCTAGGGCACACGGCCAAGAACATGTGTCATGTCATGCATGCTAGGACATAGAGCCAAGAACATGCGTCTTCCCACGAACCAAAAACATACGCTTTTCTTCAAAATGAAATAGGGCGTCCTCTTGTTCAGCCGGCATAGGTCCATTAAAGCGTCAAGAAGGTACCAATTTTTTGATATTTTATATATGTGATGTAACATCCCAAAAATACTAAACTTGGATCATCAAACTCTAATCATCAAAATTAGGGATAACAAAAACTTTTCTAAAATAAAATGAGAAAGCATTCATGTGTGTATGCATTTCAATTTGAATTCTTTTGAATTGCCTTGTTTATGTGTTTCTTTGCTTCTAAAATGATTCTTAGGTGAAATAAACATCATCTAAACAATCCCCACACTTTTTCCAAAGACAAATAAATCAAAACAAACCAAAATGAGAGAATGGTCATTTTGACCAATTTAACTCCCATGCCTACTTTGGTTGTCTCAGACTTTCAAAACTTAACAGAAACTTGTTTGGATCTTTGCACCCCTTGATAGTACTCATAACAGAGTATCAAGGCCCACCTTGTGATCATCCAGAAACATTCAAATGCATAGTTGAAATGACAATTCAAAATTGAATCTTTATCATATGGGAAGATCCCACTTTTTCAAAAACCACTCAAACAAGATCAACTTTCAAAACCCAAGCATCCACAGACTCACCAGCACCTACCTAGCACACCCACCAAAAATCTTTTCAAAATTCAAAACTTGAATTCTTGCGGCCATTTCATCAAACACCTTGCAGATTCAAACCAAACAAAATCTAAACACTATTGTGAGCAGTGATTGGAGCCTAACTTGTTCCCTCTCTAGCTCACAGCAACCTTAGTAGATCATCTAGCAAACTAAACCAAGCACTAGCCCCACTGTAAGCTTGGCAATGCCATCAATGGTGAACAGCCGAAGCTCACCATGTTGTAACACCCTCAGAATCGGACCTATGCAAGTTTTAGCGAAACCCACCAAACCCGCATAGAAACGATTCAAAGGTGCCCACCAGGCACTTTCGTGCGGGTGGAAAACGAAGTAATAACATTACACAACAGTCCTCGATGGGACCCACAGAACAGATATATATATAACAGGGACTCCATGAGTCAAGAATACAGATATAATATACAAAGATCCAAATCACCTCGAAAACGATAGAGCGTCCGACTACGGACAAGATGCAAATGGGGCTAAGAGCCCTGAAGAATAACCAATGGCGTCCATAACCCTGCCCAGGCCAAGCCGGAAGGGTAACCCTGCTAACGGCGTCGATCTCAAAACCTGCTTAACAAAAGGGGTGCCGACAAAGGGCAAAGCAGAAAAACAAAGAAGGAGCGTCAGTACTGAGGCCAGTACACGGCGAGGCTAGAATTCGGCGGTCCTCGCCTACATAGGTATGGTGGACTGAGCGGCAGCGGCAGCATGCACTAAACAACCTATAGAGACTCGATACAACTGGCGATTATCAGAGAGGGGTAAGAATGACCTATCCGGATCCAACCTGAAGCTAACACCAATCAAACCCATCCTGGTGTTTCCCCCTCGAGACCAAACGAGGAAGTCAACCGAGGAACTCACACAGTTGGCAGTTTTACTTATTCAGTTATAGTTGCGGTACTTTACTAGTCAGGTTTAGATAATCGTCCTGATAAAGTAAGCAGTGGGCACTTTTATTTAATCATTCCGTGATAGTGGCAACACTTACTAGTCAGATACATTTATCATGAGATAACCCAAAAAAACCCAGCAGTTGTTGGTACTTTTATTCAGCCATTCCGTTGTAGTTGCAAGATTTACTAGTCAGGTACAATTGTCGCGAGCGACAACCAAACAAGCAGTTGTGGGCAGTATTAATTAGCCATTCCATTATAGTGAAGCTGATTACTAGTCATTATAAGTCAAATTTATAACAATAAACTTTAGTTATGCTTGTCTATGATCGAGATACTGTGCTCCAAGTCGTCCATATCCGCGGACACGGCTTTCAGAAAGTTTTACCCGGCCGGGGTGCACCAATAGCAACACACACTCGATCAACCTCGGAAAAACCAAATCAAAACCCAACGAGGCCTTCACGACAAAGCAATCACAGGATTCAGAAATATTTCAGGGGGCCACCCCATTAAGCTACCCGCAACGAAGTAAGCTAGCTCCGAGACGGACTCAAGGTCTGGGTAGACGGCTGTGAACGACTGGGAACCCCAAACGGGGCTTGTCGACACCGCGGAATCGTGTCCCGATCCTAAACAGTACAGTGTGCAGTACCTCGCACAATCGTAAATAAAGCAGTAAAACATGGCATAAGTACAGGATAGTAATAAAGCCCCAAACTAGTTCATGGCCCCAAGAAATAAGACTGAATCAAGCTCTGGCTCAGGGGGGTCCCATATACCTCCCGGATGTGGATAGCGCGATAAATCAAGGAACAGGTATCAAGTACTCGGGGTCTTACGGGACACAAGTGGGCGTTCAGAAACCAAATATTTTCTATCACCCACCGATGCCTCTGCTTATTTCAATTTTAGTTGTTAAACAGGAATTTAAAGTGAACAGTAAGTAAAACTAGAATCATTTCCAACATCAACATGCGGCAATACATCAGCAACTGTGGCATATGACGACACACAACAGCACTAGAGCACGCGACTACGGCGCGCAAGTCCAACTATCTACCAAACAACAGGTAATAGGATGTGTCCAAGGCAATATAGGGCTGCACGGTATATCACAAGTACGGAAACTAAAGCATCGCAACACAGATAGCAATAGATCAACAGGAGGGAGTAAATACTATAAAAATAAGATAGGTAGAAAGAGGGAGATGCTCGCCTGAAAACATTGTCGAAGGGTTCATCCGAAGATCGGGGCGAAGCTCACATCAACTCAACGGCCTTATCCGCGAAGAATCAAAACACTAGAAGGAACACCGGATGCAATATTTAATACTAAGCAAAAGATCGGCATGATGCATGCATGATGTATGACATGGCAAAGTGCGATGCAATTTGGTCAAGATTAAGCGGAACCGGGGTCCGACAATTAATTAGATGGTTCAAGTTGTTTAAAACCCCCGCAATTTAAATGTTGTTATAACAAGGCAAGATAAGATACCGGTTCGCTACACAAGTTTAAATGAGGCCGATATGAGACTAGATTTGCCCGCATATGGGCCCCATATTTAAATATTAGGTGAATCGGCATAAGGCCCCGAACCACACAATGCATGCGGGTATGACAATTCAATATGCAACAAGTTGTTATTATGTTATAAAATAGGGTTCTCGGAAAGGGGTTCACACATTAGGGGTCTCGACGATCTTGGGGTTCCGGGGGTTCGGGGTTCGGTCTCCGGGTTCAGGGTTCGACGATCTGGGGTCTCGGCGGAAACGTTCTCGAACTCCGGGGTCAGGGTGTTCGGATCGGGGTAGTTCTTGTCGCGTCCGGGAAGCAGGACTTGGGTCGGTGCCGTTCTTATCGCATTCGCGGTCTTCGGGTCATGTTGATGATCCTGGCGTTCTGAAAGAAGTACTCGGCGTTTCGGCGGCGAAGTGCTCGGTGCTCCGTGAGGTAGACCCTGTTGCGTCCAGGCAGAGGTACTTGCCGCCACGAGGTCTCGGCGTCCTCGGGTTCGAGAGGAAGAACTTGGCGTGTCTCCCGAAGATCTTGGGGTTCCTCTTGGTTTGCTGATGTCGATCTTGAGGTTCAGATGGGGTTCGGTCTCGGAAGCAGGGTCTCGACGCCTGAGTCGGTCCTCGGTTTCCGCGGTGGAGGCTAATCGTCTTGGTGCCGAGCTTGGCGGTCATCGGGTTCGGCGCCGGTGGTCGTGGGCGAACTTGGGGTGCTCCAATGCGGCCATAGGGTACACAAGCGGATCCACATGACACATACACACGAGCACACACGGAAGGCAGGGCCCACAGGATGACGTGGCGGGCCAGGTGAGGTGGGGCCGGGTCGCGGGAGGTGGACGCCCGGACGACGGTGGCGGCGACGTCGCAGAGCTCGTGCGGGCCGGCGGCGTCGGCGCCGGAGGAGGCCGACGGTACCGGAGAGGCGGAAGCGGGCGGCTAAGGCGGCGGAGGTGCGGCTCCCGGAGGCGAGGAAGCGCGCGTCGGAGAAGGCCGGCGGCGCGCCGAGCTCGGCGGAGGACGGAGAGGCGCAGGCGGAGACCGGGAGCTAGGGGGCGGCCGCGGCAGGCCCGAGGCGGAGCCGGAGGGGCGGCAACGCGGCCGCGCGCGAGGCGGTTGGACGGAGGCGAGCCGAGGCGGCCCGCGCGGGGCGTCGTCGGCGGGGCGGAGGAGGACCGGAGGAGGCGCGGGCGGCCGGAGCGGGCGCCGGGGTGGCGGCGCAGCGGGGGATGCGGTGGAGGCCGGTGGAGGCGAGGCGGCGCCGGCTGCGCGTCGGACGCAGGCGGGCGGGTGACGGGGGGCCGCTGGGGCGCGGGGCCGCTGAGGACGCTCGGGGTCGGCGGCGAGCTTCGGCGGAGGGGAGAGATGCTGGCCGGCGCGGCCTGGCCGGCCACGGCACGCGGGCGGCGGGGATGCTTGGCTCGGGCGGTTGGTCTGGGGACGAGGCGAAGGGGAGGCGCGGAGAGGGAGGGCCGGGGCGGCGCTGTGGTGAGGAGCGGGGCCAGGCGGTTGCGTGCGGTGGGGAAGAAAGGGAGGAGAGAGGAGAGCCAGGCGGGCAGGGGTGGGCCAGGGCGATGGGGCCGGCTGCAGGGTGGGGCCAGCTGGGAAAGTGCGCGTGTGTGCGTGGGTGGCCTGTGTGCTGGCCGGTTGGTGGGGTGGGGTGGGTGAGTGGGTGTGGGGCTAGGCCACGTGGCAGGTGGGGATTGGGTAGAGGGGAGAGGGGAGTGAGGTGGCATGTTCCGATTGGATGGAGTGAGGTGGCCAGGGGGTGTGGGTAGGATAGTGGGTAGCTTTAGGAATTAGAGGGGCAGACTAGTTGGACCGATTTAGTTTCTGGGGCGGTCGTTCGGGTCAATCGGCCCGTTCGACTGCCCCGCTAAAATATTTAAAACATTTATTTGTTTTAAACGGGCCGTCTGCAAACCGATAGCAGCCAAAACAAAATATTCCGGGGACCCGGTTTTGGCGTTTGAATAAAAGACGGGGCGTTTTAGAAACAAAACGGGTTTTGCGAAATAGTTTTTGACAAACAACATATGATGATGACGATGCAATGCACAAATTCAACGCGATTTTCTAGTAGTGGTTTTGCGGGATGCCACAATTCGACACCACTAACAAGGGATCTCGCCCTCGAGATCCGCCTCATGGTACCGGAAGGAAGGCTGGCGGTCTGCGTCTTCTCGCATCGTGTAGATCCTCGCGTCACCACTAGCGAGGGTTCCTTCTTCATCTGGGAATCGGCGACACCACCAACAAAGGTCGTTGTTCCTGATCATCGAGAGATCACTTCGGAGAAACAAAGGACGAAGCTAGAGGCATCAAAAGATAAGGCCACCTCTAACTCCGGTGGAAAGGAGAACCGATGCATTCTCGTCCACTTCAATGTACAAAAGCGAATAGAAAGGGTAGTCGGCATGGGGGCCAATCCATCACGCACCCAAACTATTACTCCGCACAATCAGTGGAAAAGCGTGCAACCATTCTCGGAATCAGACTGAAGATCTCGACAAACGAGGTTCGGAAACAAAGGAGTGATGCAGACTCTGCATCGGAGCTGGCGTAGATGATGTCATCGCGTCAGAAAACACCGGAAGGCACAAACAAAGGACAAGGAATAAAGAATGGTACCACAGCAGACGGATTCCTCAGGCAGCTTGAACACCGGATGATAGATCACCGTTAGCAGAGGAGGAAGCGAAACCCTGAAGGTACGACGGAAACCCAACCACGAGAATTCCTGGACTCGAAGAAAGAGAAGAGAGCGGATTCAAAACACGTCGGGATAAGAGGAGAATAGCAGAGGGGTAAGAAGTAAAATCAGACCTAACCAGAACTATCCAACCGATTTTGCAAAAATAGTTTTGACACTCTACTTCGGCCGTTAGCTAGGTTATCCTACAGGCTGGACTTGTGGGGTATCGCAACTGCTGAGCTCTGATACCACTTTGTAACACCCTCAGAATCGGACCTATGCAAGTTTTAGCGAAACCCGCCAAACCCGCATAGAAACGATTCAAAGGTGCCCACCAGGCACTTTCGTGCGGGTGGAAAACGAAGTAATAACATTACACAACAGTCCTCGATGGGACCCACAGAACAGATATATATATAACAGGGACTCCATGAGTCAAGAATACAGATATAATATACAAAGATCCAAATCACCTCGAAAACGATAGAGCGTCCGACTACGGACAAGATGCAAATGGGGCTAAGAGCCCTGAAGAATAACCAATGGCGTCCATAACCCTGCCCAGGCCAAGCCGGAAGGGTAACCCTGCTAACGGCGTCGATCTCAAAACCTGCTTAACAAAAGGGGTGCCGACAAAGGGCAAAGCAGAAAAACAAAGAAGGAGCGTCAGTACTGAGGCCAGTACACGGCGAGGCTAGAATTCGGCGGTCCTCGCCTACATAGGTATGGTGGACTGAGCAGCAGCGGCAGCATGCACTAAACAACCTATAGAGACTCGATACAACTGGCGATTATCAGAGAGGGGTAAGAATGACCTATCCGGATCCAACCTGAAGCTAACACCAATCAAACCCATCCTGGTGTTTTAGTGGTGTCGAATTGTGGCAGACTAAGAGTGGTTGGGGAAGGGAGAGGGGTGAGGTGGCAAGCAGCTATAGGGTGGAGTGATGAGGCCGAGGGGTGCGGGTAGACTAGTTGGTGGGCTTAGGATTTAGAAGGGCAGGTGTAGGTGGACCGTTTAGAAAATGGGGGTGGTCGTTCGGGTCGATTCGGCCCGTTCGACTGCCCCCGCTAAAAACAATGGAACTTTTTATTTGTTTTAAACGGGCCATATGCAAACCGGTAGCGGCCAAAACAAAATATTCCGGGGACCCGGTTTTGCTGTTTGAATAGAGAGGGGCGTTTAGAAAACAACACGGGCTTTGCAAACATAGTTTTATGCAAACAATGCATGATGATGACGATGCAATGCACAAATACAACGCGATTTTCTAGTAGTGGTTTTGCGGGATGCCACAATTCGACACCACTAACAAGGGATCTCGCCCTCAAGATCCGCCTCATGGTACCGGAAGGAAGGCCGGCGGTCTGCGTCTTCTCGCATCGTGTAGATCCTCGCGTCACCACTAGCGAGGGTTCCTTCTTCATCTGGGAATCGGCGACACCACCAACAAAGGTCGTTGTTCCTGATCGTCGAGAGATCACTTCGGAGAAACAAAGGACGAAGCTAGAGGCATCAAACGATAAGGCCACCTCTAACTCCGGTGGAAAGGAGAACCGATGCATTCTCGTCCACTTCAATGTACAAAAGCGAATAGAAAGGGTAGTCGGCATGGGGGCCAATCCATCACGCACCCAAACTATTACTCCGCACAATCAGTGGAAAAGCATGCAACCATTCTCGGAATCAGACTGAAGATCTCGACAAACGAGGTTCGGAAACAAAGGAGTGATGCAGACTCTGCATCGGAGCTGGCGTAGATGATGTCGTCGCGTCAGAAAACACCGGAAGGCACAAACAAAGGACAAGGAATAAAGAATGGTACCACAGCAGACGGATTCCTCAGGCAGCTTGAACACCGGATGATAGATCACCGTTAGCAGAGGAGGAAGCGAAACCCTGAAGGTACGACGGAAACCCAACCACGAGAATTCCTGGACTCGAAGAAAGAGAAGAGAGCGGATTCAAAACACGTCGGGATAAGAGGAGAATAGCAGAGGGGTAAGAAGTAAAATCAGACCTAACCAGAACTATCCAACCGATTTGCAAAAATAGTTTTGACACTCTACTTCGGCCGTTAGCTAGGTTATCCTACAGGCTGGACTTGTGGGGTATCGCAACTGCTGAGCTCTGATACCACTCTGTAACACCCTCAGAATCGGACCTATGCAAGTTTTAGCGAAACCCGCCAAACCCGCATAGAAACGATTCAAAGGTGCCCACCAGGCACTTTCGTGCGGGTGGAAAACGAAGTAATAACATTACACAACAGTCCTCGATGGGACCCACAGAACAGATATATATATAACAGGGACTCCATGAGTCAAGAATACAGATATAATATACAAAGATCCAAATCACCTCGAAAACGATAGAGCGTCCGACTACGGACAAGATGCAAATGGGGCTAAGAGCCCTGAAGAATAACCAATGGCGTCCATAACCCTGCCCAGGCCAAGCCGGAAGGGTAACCCTGCTAACGGCGTCGATCTCAAAACCTGCTTAACAAAAGGGGTGCCGACAAAGGGCAAAGCAGAAAAACAAAGAAGGAGCGTCAGTACTGAGGCCAGTACACGGCGAGGCTAGAATTCGGCGGTCCTCGCCTACATAGGTATGGTGGACTGAGCGGCAGCGGCAGCATGCACTAAACAACCTATAGAGACTCGATACAACTGGCGATTATCAGAGAGGGGTAAGAATGACCTATCCGGATCCAACCTGAAGCTAACACCAATCAAACCAATCCTGGTGTTTCCCCCTCGAGACCAAACGAGGAAGTCAACCGAGGAACTCACACAGTTGGCAGTTTTACTTATTCAGTTATAGTTGCGGTACTTTACTAGTCAGGTTTAGATAATCGTCCTGATAAAGTAAGCAGTGGGCACTTTTATTTAATCATTCCGTGATAGTGGCAACACTTACTAGTCAGATACATTTATCATGAGATAACCCAAAAAAACCCAGCAGTTGTTGGTACTTTTATTCAGCCATTCCGTTGTAGTTGCAAGATTTACTAGTCAGGTACAATTGTCGCGAGCGACAACCAAACAAGCAGTTGTGGGCAGTATTAATTAGCCATTCCATTATAGTGAAGCTGATTACTAGTCATTATAAGTCAAATTTATAATAATAAACTTTAGTTATGCTTGTCTATGATCGAGATACTGTGCTCCAAGTCGTCCATATCCGCGGACACGGCTTTCAGAAAGTTTTACCCGGCCGGGGTGCACCAATAGCAACACACACTCGATCAACCTCGGAAAAACCAAATCAAAACCCAACGAGGCCTTCACGACAAAGCAATCACAGGATTCAGAAATATTTCAGGGGGCCACCCCATTAAGCTACCCGCAACGAAGTAAGATAGCTCCGAGACGGACTCAAGGTCTGGGTAGACGGCTGTGAACGACTGGGAACCCCAAACGGGGCTTGTCGACACCGCGGAATCGTGTCCCGATCCTAAACAGTACAGTGTGCAGTACCTCGCACAATCGTAAATAAAGCAGTAAAACATGGCATAAGTACAGGATAGTAATAAAGCCCCAAACTAGTTCATGGCCCCAAGAAATAAGACTGAATCAAGCTCTGGCTCAGGGGGGTCCCATATACCTCCCGGATGTGGATAGCGCGATAAATCAAGGAACAGGTATCAAGTACTCGGGGTCTTACGGGACACAAGTGGGCGTTCAGAAACCAAATATTTTCTATCACCCACCGATGCCTCTGCTTATTTCAATTTTAGTTGTTAAACAGGAATTTAAAGTGAACAGTAAGTAAAACTAGAATCATTTCCAACATCAACATGCGGCAATACATCAGCAACTGTGGCATATGACGACACACAACAGCACTAGAGCACGCGACTACGGCGCGCAAGTCCAACTATCTACCAAACAACAGGTAATAGGATGTGTCCAAGGCAATATAGGGCTGCACGGTATATCACAAGTACGGAAACTAAAGCATCGCAACACAGATAGCAATAGATCAACAGGAGGGAGTAAATACTATAAAAATAAGATAGGTAGAAAGAGGGAGATGCTCGCCTGAAAACATTGTCGAAGGGTTCATCCGAAGATCGGGGCGAAGCTCACATCAACTCAACGGCCTTATCCGCGAAGAATCAAAACACTAGAAGGAACACCGGATGCAATATTTAATACTAAGCAAAAGATCGGCATGATGCATGCATGATGTATGACATGGCAAAGTGCGATGCAATTTGGTCAAGATTAAGCGGAACCGGGGTCCGACAATTAATTAGATGGTTCAAGTTGTTTAAAACCCCCGCAATTTAAATGTTGTTATAACAAGGCAAGATAAGATACCGGTTCGCTACACAAGTTTAAATGAGGCCGATATGAGACTAGATTTGCCCGCATATGGGCCCCATATTTAAATATTAGGTGAATCGGCATAAGGCCCCGAACCACACAATGCATGCGGGTATGACAATTCAATATGCAACAAGTTGTTATTATGTTATAAAATAGGGTTCTCGGAAAGGGGTTCACACATTAGGGGTCTCGACGATCTTGGGGTTCCGGGGGTTCGGGGTTCGGTCTCCGGGTTCAGGGTTCGACGATCTGGGGTCTCGGCGGAAACGTTCTCGAACTCCGGGGTCAGGGTGTTCGGATCGGGGTAGTTCTTGTCGCGTCCGGGAAGCAGGACTTGGGTCGGTGCCGTTCTTGTCGCATTCGCGGTCTTCGGGTCATGTTGATGATCCTGGCGTTCTGAAAGAAGTACTCGGCGTTTCGGCGGCGAAGTGCTCGGTGCTCCGTGAGGTAGACCCTGTTGCGTCCGGGCAGAGGTACTTGCCGCCACGAGGTCTCGGCGTCCTCGGGTTCGAGAGGAAGAACTTGGCGTGTCTCCCGAAGATCTTGGGGTTCCTCTTGGTTTGCTGATGTCGATCTTGAGGTTCAGATGGGGTTCGGTCTCGGAAGCAGGGTCTCGACGCCTGAGTCGGTCCTCGGTTTCCGCGGTGGAGGCTAATCGTCTTGGTGCCGAGCTTGGCGGTCATCGGGTTCGGCGCCGGTGGTCGTGGGCGAACTTGGGGTGCTCCAATGCGGCCATAGGGTACACAAGCGGATCCACATGACACATACACACGAGCACACACGGAAGGCAGGGCCCACAGGATGACGTGGCGGGCCAGGTGAGGTGGGGCCGGGTCGCGGGAGGTGGACGCCCGGACGACGGTGGCGGCGACGTCGCAGAGCTCGTGCGGGCCGGCGGCGTCGGCGCCGGAGGAGGCCGACGGTACCGGAGAGGCGGAAGCGGGCGGCTAAGGCGGCGGAGGTGCGGCTCCCGGAGGCGAGGAAGCGCGCGTCGGAGAAGGCCGGCGGCGCGCCGAGCTCGGCGGAGGACGGAGAGGCGCAGGCGGAGACCGGGAGCTAGGGGGCGGCCGCGGCAGGCCCGAGGCGGAGCCGGAGGGGCGGCAACGCGGCGGCGCGCGAGGCGGTTGGACGGAGGCGAGCCGAGGCGGCGCGCGCGGGGCGTCGTCGGCGGGGCGGAGGAGGACCGGAGGAGGCGCGGGCGGCCGGAGCGGGCGCCGGGGTGGCGGCGCAGCGGGGGATGCGGTGGAGGCCGGTGGAGGCGAGGCGGCGCCGGCTGCGCGTCGGACGCAGGCGGGCGGGTGACGGGGGGCCGCTGGGGCGCGGGGCCGCTGAGGACGCTCGGGGTTGGCGGCGAGCTTCGGCGGAGGGGAGAGATGCTAGCCGGCGCGGCCTGGCCGGCCACGGCACGCGGGCGGAGGGGATGCTTGGCTCGGGCGGTTGGTCTGGGGACGAGGCGAAGGGGAGGCGCGGAGAGGGAGGGCCGGGGCGGCGCTGCGGTGAGGAGCGGGGCCAGGCGGTTGCGTGCGGTGGGGAAGAAAGGGAGGAGAGAGGAGAGCCAGGTGGGCAGGGGTGGGCCAGGGCGATGGGGCCGGCTGCAGGGTGGGGCCAGCTGGGCAAGTGCGCGTGTGTGCGTGGGTGGCCTGTGTGCTGGCCGGTTGGTGGGGTGGGGTGGGTGAGTGGGTGTGGGGCTAGGCCACGTGGCAGGTGGGGATTGGGTAGAGGGGAGAGGGGAGTGAGGTGGCATGTTCCGATTGGATGGAGTGAGGTGGCCAGGGGGTGTGGGTAGGATAGTGGGTAGCTTTAGGAATTAGAGGGGCAGACTAGTTGGACCGATTTAGTTTCTGGGGCGGTCGTTCGGGTCAATCGGCCCGTTCGACTGCCCCGCTAAAATATTTAAAACGTTTATTTGTTTTAAACGGGCCGTCTGCAAACCGATAGCGGCCAAAACAAAATATTCCGGGGACCCGGTTTTGGCGTTTGAATAAAAGACGGGGCGTTTTAGAAACAAAACGGGTTTTGCGAAATAGTTTTTGACAAACAACATATGATGATGACGATGCAATGCACAAATTCAACGCGATTTTCTAGTAGTGGTTTTGCGGGATGCCACACATGTCACCCACATGTAGACAGCAAGCTAGGAGAAGCACCAAGCCTAGCCAACCTGTCTGGGAGCAAGCTAACACCCCACCGCCACCCCCTGTCCAGCGCTCGAACCTTGCCAGCCCCTGGACCACACGCACAGACCATGCCCAGCTCGCCGGCAACCATGCCGAGAGCACGCCCCGTGCGCCACGCTCGACCGACACCCACAGACCACACGCCGCCCTCGTCGCGTGCATACGCAATCACCACAGTCCCACAACCCCGCAGACACGCTCGTTCGCCGCCGCACGGACCACGCGAGCTGTGCGGCCTTAAATTTTCCGTCGGGCACGCGCAGAGCACTGCCGTGTTCCGACCAATCCGCACCACCCCACGCCGCTCCACCACGTCGTTGAGCTTCGCCAGGGAGCACAGCACCGCCCCCTACCGTCGCCCACACCGATAGCCCTCTGTGCCGTCGACCACGACGAGCTCACCTTGCGCCCCGTCGGTCCCCTCTCGCCACTATAAATAGAGGCCACCCCCAGCAGAATTGAGCATACCATCTCACTCCCCTATCCTCACTGATCGTTTCACCCCGTTCCCGGAGCAAGGCGAGCAGTGCTTCGCCAGAATTTCACGGGAGCCCACCGCTGCTGGAGAAGAAGGGAGTCAGCGATTGGAGCCGTCCCAGGAGAAGCTGCCGGTACCAGGAGGTTCGCCGTTGTCGACTTCGTCGTTCGCCCGCCTCGCCGACCCTCGCCTGAGCCCTGGTGAGCCCCCGACGACCCCCACCTGCCGCGTTAGGTTTCGGTCTCCCCGGAGTAGCCCGACGTGGACGACGACCCTCAGCCGTTGGATTAGAACTAGATCAAACGCACCACGTTGCCCCGTACCGCTTCGCACCCCCTCGTCTCACTGACGTGTGGGGACAGCAACTTAACAAGCGCGCGTAAGTGTTGTGCTTAGCAGGCCGGCCCAGTATCGCTTCCCGCGCAGCCCAGTCGTTTGAATAACTTTTTCCATTTTATTTCAAACACAATTCTGTACCTAGTTTAAAAAATCAACCCAGCTCGATTCAGTGCACCAAATTGAATGAAACCAATTTTGTTAGAAAGGTCTTGCAATGCTGAATCCAAGCCCATTGGATTTAAATCATTTGAATCTATAGATCAACCTTGGTAAAAATAACAAGGCAGAACCTTTTTTGCATTCAAACATTTTTCAAATTTCAACCATAATAGCTTTTGAGTTTATTCCAACTCTCAAAAATCATATTTGATCATACCTTTCAGAATATATAAAAACATATGGGTTTACTTACAGAAATAATGTCCAAGTAATAAAAGAATGCCACATAGGCCTTTCTAGTCACTTTGTTTATTTAAAATAAAAGGTTAAATCTTATTAAATTGTGACACCCCTTTAAATCACATTCCCATGGACTAAAATATGTGGTGATGACATGTGTCAACATGATCCCATGTTTGGTTTGGAGAATATTAAATCTTAAGTAGTTTTCCAATGAGTAGAAATTACTTTTCTAAAAATAAAAGGAATTAAACCAAGCTTTAATCTTGTAATATTAGTGATGATGCTAGATCATCTATAGAACCCTTGTGTGTTATGATTGCAAGTAGTTAAGTATTGTTTGGTGATTGTGTACCTCGTATTTATTCATAGACGCTAGTACCGACCAAGGATAGGAGGAGAAAGGAGGATACTACGAAGAAGAAGCCGAGGAGAACTTCAACCACTGCTCTGCACAAGGCAAGCCTTACTAATCAAGTTGACCTATGCAAGTTAACACTTGCAAGATACTCTATTGATGCAAGCCAATACTTGCTTGTTACCATGCCAACTATATGCCTTAATCATATATGATCAGAACCACTTGATAAACCAATCCTAGTTTTACTTACAAATTTTATACTTTATTTCTTTATCAAAGCTAGTACTTAGAGCTTACTTAAGTGAATTGTAGATACTAGAAAGATAATTGAAGGTTGCATAAAGAGCATAAAATCTGGCCTAAGCTAGATAATCTTTATGTCATCCTAAGGCATGAGATTAAACTCAGTTAAACTCCACTAATTTACCACCCCTCATTAGTACTCACCCCCACTTGTAGATGCTAGTTCTAAGCATAAAACTTGATCAGCTTTAGATGGGAATACTTGGTGGAAAAATGGTTATGAAAACCTTGGAATGATGGATCATTCTATTGAAATGTTTTGGACATGTGTTTCCGAACACCAGATGATTTATGGTGATGAAAATGTTGAGGCATGAGCCTTAGCCCTTTATAAAACTGATGGTTGTCTGGGTGCGATACCATTCCAATTTTACCGTACAACCACAATACCCGAGAATTGGGTAGGGCTTGACTGGAAACTTATATACCTTAGTATTAGTTCCCTCCCGACTAAGGTCTGAGCTGAGGCTACCTTGTGAAGATTGTACACCTGTGCAGTACCCAAGATGACAGTTGGTCATGGTTGGGAGGCCAAACTCACAGGAGAGGTGCTTATACTAGGGCGTGTAATTGAAATGTTAGGATTGATTATCCGCATACTGAGTATGGTGAATTCAGGATTTGTTCCTGACGGATGTATCGAATGTTGTGGTGAAAGTGTACAATCTCTGCAGAGTGTCAAACTATTCGAATAGCCGCGTCCGCAGTTATGGACAGTTGGAGTGGCCATACTGTTCCCCCGTCAGATGTTTTCAAAATGACTTATGAAATGAATTGAGATTTTGACTTGACCACAACAGAGTTGTGATATGAAATACAAGTTCCCCCTTAGGTGTTATAAAACTTCAACTAGCATTCTTTGCTTCCGAACTTAGTAGATGTAAATCTGGCTTTTTGCAAAAGAACCATAGAGATAGTGTCCTATTACAAAAAAAACCTTCACTTGTTAGTATTAGTTTGCGAGTACTTAAAGAGTACTCATGGCTTTGTCCCTGGCTATTCCCATGGATAGACTATGAAGAGGAGTACCTGGAGGATGGACCCCAGGAAGGTTACGACAACTAGGATCATCTCCCATCATCAGCATTGCATGTGACCCCGAAGATGGAGCTTCGCCTACGCTACCATTTTTATTATGTATTCCGTTGCTTGTGTTGTATTAAGAACTGGATCATGAGATCCTTATTTGTGTAAGACCTTATGTATGGATTGTAATGGATGATGTACTGTGGTATCCAATTCTGTTATGTCTCGCAAAAATGGTAATCCTGGGATTGTGATGTATGGCATAACAGGCATCTGGGATTAAAAATCCGGGTGTTGACATGTGATTTTCCACCCACATGCATCAATTCGCCAACATCTCAGGCGCCACCACCCGAGAATTGAGAGGGCATCGCCGGGGAGAGCCAATCTGTCACAGGACACGATGCCACACTCTTAAATGAAGAGACACCTCGGTACCACTCCATGCTCAGTGACGCTAATGGTGTCAAGTCGATACTCCCCTCCGACTCCGACGACATCAAGGACTACTTACCGAGTGACACCGACTCCGTCACCAATTCCGACACGGATGACAAAGACTACAAGATCGTTGTACATGACTCGTGCCGTACAGAGATGGAAGCGGAAGCAAGACGGGCTACTCAAAAGGAAAACATGAAGGATAACAAGATGGTCGATGATTGGCTTGAAGCCATCCGCAACATCACATACGACGATGTGGAAGGGTCGTCTATCAAAGTGGAGCAAGCTAGCAACTGATACGTCGTAAACGTATCTATAATTTTTGATGTTCCATGCTTGTTTAGTACCCACTTTGCTTCGTTTTGTCTACACTTTGAAGTATTTTTATACACTTTCTGGAACTAACCTATTGACAAGATGCCATAGTGCCAGTTGCCTGTTTTCTGCTGTTTTTGATTTCAGAAAGCTAAAAAATGAATATTCTCGGAATTGGACGGGACAAAAGCCAAGGTTCATATTTTTCCCTGAATGATACAGAAAATCGAAGATGAGACGGAGGAGGAAACCAGGGTGGCCACACCCTAGGTGGGTGCGGGGCCCATCCTGGCCATGCCCAAAGGGGCTATGGGCCCCCTGTCCCTCCATCGACCATGCCTCCTTCGCCTATAAGAAGCCTCCGACCCCAAAACCCTAAATCATCGACCAAAAAGCCACAAAAAGTTCCACGGTGCCGCCGCCACCGAAGGGGAGATTCGGGGGACAGAAAGTCTCTATTCCGGCACACTGCCGGGACGAGGAAGTGCCCCCAGAGCCATCTCCATCGATCTCCATCGCCATCTCCATCACCATTGCTGATTCCCATGATGAGGAGGGAGTAGTTCTTCCTTGAGGCTAAGGGCCCTACCGGTATCTATGTGTTCATCTCTCTCTATGCATGATCATATTGTGGTCATGAGCTTTGTAATCAAGTAGATCTGCTTTGCGACTCAAGTGCTTCAATAGATCTTTGCTCTCCCCATGTGTGTGAAAGTGACAGCTTGCATGCCATGGTGGCACTTAGGCTAGAGTTTACATAAATACTCATAGTTCTTTAATAGATCTATGATTTTCCTCACGTGTGTGAAAGTGACAGCATGCACACCGTGTGTAGCACTTAAGCTAGGTTACATATATATATTTATCATGAGTATATTTTGAGTTAGTTATCTCTATGAAATTGTGGTGTTTGTTGGAACCATCTAGCACTCAAGGTGATAGTATGGGGTTATCTAGATTGGGAAAGGCGGACTTTGAGGTGTGCTTTTGTAGCCCTGCCATGGATTAGAGATTCCAACCGGAGAGTAGTTAAGAGTAGTATAATGAAGAGAATATATTTATATGAGAGAGTGTTCACTAGTGAAAGTATGATCCCTAGGCCTTGTTTCTAAGCATTGAAACACCGTTTGCATCTAGATCTGTTGCATGTTTGCTTCTTTCATATTTATTTCAGTTTTCCTTTAGTCTCTCCCACGTCAACAACAAGTCAGAAGCTCTTTTCTGGCACCGATACCACTTGTACTTTACTATCTCTTTGATACGTTGAAAACGTATCTATAATTTTTGATGTTCCATGCTTGTTTAGTATCTACTTTTCTTTGTTTTGTCTACACTTTGAGGTTTTTTTATATGTTTTCTTGTACTAACCTATTAACAAAATGCCATAGTGCCAGTTGCCTGTTTTCTTCTGTTTTTGGTTCCAGAAAGGCAGAAAATCAATATTCTCGGAATTAGACGGGACAAAAGCCAAAGTCATTATTTTCCCGGAGCAACATGGAACCACGAAGCAGAGTTGGAGGAGGACACCAGGGTGGTCGCACCCCCCTAGGCACGGGTTAGCCCCTTGGCACGCCCATAGGGGGTGTGAGCCCCCTGGACCTCCATCGACCTAGCCTCATGCGCCTATAAGAAGCCCCCGGGGAGAAAACCCTAAATCATCTAGAAGAAATCCACGAAAACCTCTGTAGCGCCGCCACCACTGAAGAGGAGATTTGGGTGACGGAAAGTCTCTGTTCCGGCACCCTGCCGGGACGAGGAAGTGCCCCCGGAGCCATCTCCATCGATCTCTATCACCATCTTCATCGTCGTTGCTGACTCCCATGATGAGGAGGGAGTAGTTCTTCCTCGAGGTTAAGGGCTCTACCGGTAGCTATGTGTTCATCTCTCTCTCTATGAATGATCTTGGTGTGGTCATGATCTTTGTAATCAAGTAGAACTACTTTGCTACTCAAGTGCTTCAATAGATCTCTGCTCTCCCCATGTGTGTGAAAGTGATAGCGTGCACACCATGGATGCACTTAGGCTACAGTCTACATAAATACTCATCATGCTTTAATAGATCTATGTTTTTTCCCACATGTGTGAAAGTGACAACGTGCACACCGTGTGTGGCACTTAAGCTAGACTACATATATATTTGTTATGAGTATATTTGGAGTTGGATGTCTCTATGAAATTGTGGTGTTTGTTGGAACCATCTAGCACTCAAGATGACAGTGTGGGGTTATCTACATTGGGGAAGGTCCTACCATGGATTAGAGTGTTCAACCGGAGAGTAGTTAAGAGTAGTATCATAAAGAGAGGATATTTATTATGAGAGAGTGTTCACTAGTGAAAGTATGATCCCTAGGCCTTGTTTCTAAACATTGAAACACCGTTTGCACCTAGATATGTTTCATGTTTGCTTGTTTCCATCCTTTTGCCTTTAGTCTTTACCTCACCGTCAAGCTATTTTCTGGCACTCACACACGTTACCCCACGTCAACAACAAGTCAGAAGCTATTTTCTGGCACCGTTACCACTCGTATTTCACTATCTCTTCGCCGAACTAGTGCACCTATACACCTGACAAGTGTATTGGGTGTGTTGGGGACACAAGAGACTTCTTGTATCTTGATTGCAGGGTTGCTTGATAGGGATACATTTGACCATTTCCTCCCTTAGTTCGATAAACCTTGGGTAATCCACTTAAGGGAAACTTGTTGTTGTTCTACAAACCTCTGCACTTGGAGGCCCAACAACTGTCTACAAGAATAGAAGTGCGTAGACATCAAGCTATTTTCTGGCGCTGTTGCCGGGGAGGTATGGTAAAAGGTACTCACATCCTCCGGCGTGAGTGCTCGAAGTTATTTCCTTTAGATTCTGCAGTTTTGTCTTTTTGTTTATTGTTTTCACTAGTTAGGCTTAATGGAAAACAACAACAAAATTAGAGAGCTTTATAGTATCTTCCTTGAGTTAGGACATGAAGTGTTTAAAGAGAAAATTAAAAAACCTATGGAGCTTTATTTGCATGCTAATAGCAATGTTATTAGTATGAATTTTTTGAACACCATTGTTACTAATGGTATGGAAACGTCTAAGCTTGGGGAAGCTAGTTTTTATGAGAAAGATCTTTTTAGTTCCCAAGCTTTAGGGAAGAAAATTTGCTCTTATGATACTTTATCTCCCATATGTGGTAATTCTAATGGTACTTGTGATATTTTAAATCCACATACTGAAAGTGTCCCTTTTAAAATACCGATTGAAATTGTTGAACGTGTTATGAATAACTGCTATTTTGGAGATGGAACTGTCCATCCTAGTGATCATTTACTCTTTATACATGAATTATGCGAGTTGTTCAAGTGTGCACGTATTTCAATGGACCGAGTTAAGAGGAAGCTATTCCCTTTCTCACTTAGGGACAAAGCAAGGGAGTGGTATGAGCTACTAGATGATCCTCATCATTTGGAGTGGAAGGAACTTGAATCTCTCTTTTACTCTAAATTTTTCCTCCTCATGAAATTCATAAAGATAGGAATTATATTTATAATTTTCATCCTCATGAGGGAGAAAGTATTGCCCAAGATTGGGGGAGATTGAAGTCACTAATGCTCAAATGCCCCATTCATGATCTC
Source organism: Avena atlantica (assembly GCA_910589765.1). NCBI lineage: Eukaryota > Viridiplantae > Streptophyta > Magnoliopsida > Poales > Poaceae > Avena > Avena atlantica. The sequence continues at coordinate 9,991,445 of OU342734.1, read as the reverse complement.
CCCAGTAATATTATTATCAATAATTTTTATGCAAGGCTTTCAGGACATTACAAGGACTATCTAGATGCCTATTTAGAGGGATCCTTCACAAGTAAGGGGGTCAAATCTAAGTGGGATCTTCTTGAAACAATTCAAAGCAATACTGAAGATTGGGATAATGACAAAGGTAAAGAACCATGTATAAACTATGAGTATGATTGCATTAAGTCTTTCGCTGAAACTACTAATTTTCAAGAGCTTAGTGCTAAATATGGTCTTGATCCTCAAATTCTTGTTAGATATTATAGAGCCTTTGCCTCCCATATTAAGTGGGTCATTTCAATGGGACATGTATCATGAAACTTTTAAAGACACTTGCATGGAAAATGAAAATGTTATTAATGATTGCAATAAACATGCTCAAACTTCTGAAAGTACTATTTCTTATAAGCATGTTAATTTTTGTGGTATGCATAGACCTTGTGAGAAGAATCAAATAGAAGAATAATATTGTATCATCCACTAGAATGAAAAAACCAGAACGTGGTATAAGGCTCTAAATGATCTTGGTAAAAAAAATGTGCCCTCTACCCTTTTATTTATGAACTATCCTATGAAGTGGGTCATTTCAATTTTCAATGATCAGGCCATAATAATAACCTTTCTAATCCAATGACTACTGCAAGCTTGTATTGTGATAACGTGATCACTGATAATCAACATGATGAACTTACATTGTTTTTGGGGTGTGAAGAGTTATCAAGAAAAAATTCTTTGGTAGACATGAGTGCTTTTGGTATGAATTGCGTCCTGCATGGGTGTCATCTTTATTGTGTTGATAATTGCCACGCGAATACTTACATACAAAATCTTATAAAAGATGATATTTTACCAAAATATGACAGGACTAATATGAGTCTTGTTCTTATTAATAAAAAGGAGGAATCATCCAAAGTTTCTTCTATTATCTCTAACAATAAACCAGGGTATGTGGAGAAGCTTCCTTTCAAGCCTCTCCCTCCTAAAGAGGAGAAGAAGAAGAAGAGGAGGAGTAGAAGGAGAGAGGAAACGGTATCTGCCCCTAAGCATGTTACTTCTATCATAGTTTTTGCTGACGAGTCTGAACTAGATGATGTTCCTATGCCTGTCACCTATATTAGTGATCATGATTGGGAAAACCACACTACTTTTGATATTGAAATTCTCTTTGGCACCAATTCTGAAAATGATAATATTAATAATTGTTGTGCTATTAGTGATATCCATGTTCCTTCCAATGATGATATGTTTACAAATGAACACACTTGGGAAGATAGCTATTCTATTGCTTATGGTGATACTATACCTCCAATGTATCATGATTGCAATGATGATTATGATATTTTCAATCCACCTACTATTGAGGAGAAAATTGATTGTGATTACAATATGCCTCCTATATTTGATGATTATGGTGATGAGAATAGTAATGATAGCTATAATGTTGAATTTGCTCCCACTACAATTAATAAGAGTGACTATGCTTATGTGGAGAGTAATAATTATTATATGCATGTGGCTCATGATAAGAATTTTTTATGTTATAGTTATATTGTTAATTTTATTAGTGTTCTACTGAAATTTATTATGAGAGAGGGAAACATGGTTTTATGTATCTCAACAATATTAAGTTTCCCATCTTTATGTTGAAAGTCTTGAAGTTGCACTTGTTTTGCTTTCCTATGCTTGTTGCTTTGTGCTTTTATGACTTGTTTCTTTACAAGATTCCTATGCGTAGGAAGTGGGTTAGACTTAAATGTGTTTTGAATTTGCTTCTTGATGCTCTCTTTTACTTCAATTCATATTTGTTATGTGAGCATCTTCTCAAACTATCAAGCCTAACTTAAAGGCGTTAAAGAAAAGTACTTGTTGGGAGATAAACCAAGAGTTTTCTTGAGTCTTGGAAGTTATTACTTCATTAATGACCTCTCCTTTTTGTTTGATTTTTGTGCCAAGAATAACCTCTAATGAGAGGCAAGTAAGATTTGGGGAGTTGCTGTCCCAAAACAGATTTCCGTCCTCCACCATAAATATTCGTGAGGAGTATATGTAAGTCGAATTGAGCTAAAATTTATGAATAAATCCTCCAGTATGTTATATAACTTTCATTAGTTCAACACTTTTTGATTTGAGCAACATAAGGTCTTCAAAAAAATCGGTTTCTACCTGCTGGTCTGTTTTGACAGATTTCTGTCATTATTTGCATTTGCTTCTTATTGATTCCTTTTTGGGTTCTTTTTGGGAAATTCAGATTTTTGAAGGAGTTTCTACAGTATCTTGTGTTTTCAGTGAAAATTTTTGCTGCTCTAAAGCTAAACCCAAGGGTCTATTATCTTTTGAATACACTAATGTTGCTAATGAAGATTGTGTGAAGTTTTGTATGAAGGAAAAATTTCAGGTGTAGAGAGAGAATGATGTAATGAGATGAAGAATGGACAAAAGCTTAAGCTTGCGGATGCCACCCCGGTATCACCCCAACAAATATCCAAGAGGTACAAGGGATGCCTAAGGCATCCCCTTCTTCATCAATAAAAATCTCAGGTCTTTCTAGATACTTTGTTTTTTATTGTTTCATGCACTGTCGTGTTGTTCTTGGAGCGTCTTTGTTTTTTGTTTTTAGTTTTCGTTTGCTTAGTTTGCTTGATTAAGTTGGTTGGATCACAACACACTTCTTTCGGAGAGAGACACACTCTATTTTGATTGCTTAGAACACTCTAGTTCTCACTCTTATTGTCCTGTGAGTGTTCACTTTTGCTAGCACTGTGTTTAGCCTTAGTTTTCTTGTGCTTATTGCTTAGAACTTTTTAGTTCTTCCTTGTGGATTTGTGAGACAAGCTCACTGGTCTTTATTGATTATTATCTTTGTGAGTTGTTTCAAATAAGTTGATTGGTGTTGGAAAAGAGTAGGAAGTTTCATGGTTATAGTGGTACAAAGGGAGCTTGTTTTGACTGTGACTTAGACTTTATCATGCTAGATGTTGTTTTGATCTTATGCTTAGTGATTATTTCTGTAGCATGACTTGTTCCAAAAAAATAGGATTTCTTAATGTGCCTTGAAGGAATCATGCGTTGTTTTAGCATATAAAAGCATAGTATTGTGGTATAATCCTTTGATGCTTTATTTGGGTTGACTTGGCACATGCTCACACCATGTTATGACTATGAACAAGTCACCATAGCCTCTATGATCATTTAGTCCTTGACTTGCAGTACCACTTTATGATTTGATTAGTAATGTTTTGTCGCTCTGCATGATTATCGCCATTATTGCTCTCTTAGTTGGTTGCTCCCGGTCTTTTGCTAGCCTCCACTTGTATGAGTAAGCTCTACTCATGCTTCCAACTCCCAAGAAACCAAGTTATTCCAAAGTGTCCACTATAAATTCCTATGCATGGTGTGTTACACCATTCCAAGTATATTCTTGTTTTCAGCTATCTTCCAATTAAAAAGTATTTTGTTATGTGAAAACTTAGTGATTAAATCTCTCACGAACTTGATGGCACACTTTATATTCCTTGCCCCTAATAAACTTGAACCATTGTGTCATTTATGTTGTATATGCTTGCACTTATATGCTGGAATTAGCAGAACCATGCTGTCATGGGAACGTTTTCAACATTGCACTTGTACTTTGTACACAGTTGATATCGTTCTCTTTTGTATATGGATGTCGCTAGTGTGAAATAAAAAGGGAGCTTGTAAGTCCATGGAGTTATGTATTTTGTGTTAGAGAAACGCCTGGGCTGCTAGCCTAAGCCATTCCTAATCATGGTGGAAACTTGCAGCATCACCATAATGAGCAATTTGTGAAGCATCCTCAATAAAAACCTATGCAAGTAGCAAATAAAAATATCGCTGAGATGATCATTGTCTGCTTGCCGTGTCATTTTGGTTATGGGATAGCTCATGTACCATGTGCAAGGGGTACCCTGTTGGCGGTTCTCTATGATACACATGTACTTACTATGACAAGAACTTACAAGTGACTAAAGTTGAGTAGCATGAGGTGCGACCCTCGTATTCAAGGGACATAAGATTGCCAACTTATACTTTTTCAAGCATATACTCCATAGTTTGTTCACTTTAACCTTAATCACTTCAAGATGCTTATGATAGAGGCAATGAGGGCTGAAAGCTAACAAGTACCATAAATTTTGGAAGCTCTTTTTGAAACTTGAAATCTCTACTTCCCTTTATGAAGGGCCTTTCTTCCACTATTATATTGAGTCTCCACCTTCTACCTTTAGGCACCAGTTAAGAGAGTATAGTTGTCATTCTTAGTTCTATGTGCATTGTCCCAAAACTTATTGATTGATGCATACTGTTGATATTACTTGTTCTTGTGCTATTTGTATCTAGTCACTCTCATGAACTTTGAAGGTGTGTTATGCATCTATTTGCTACTCTATGAGGGACAAGCTGAATGCCACTATGCCATGTTTTCTGCATGTAAAACAAACAAACGTTTTTCAATGCATGTTATTCATGATCTTTGTTTGTAACCTTTCATGTTACATGTGTAGTTACTTTGTCTTACTGTTAGAACTCCATCTTTCATGCTCATGTTTAGAGTTCTTTGATCCCAGCTTTCAATGCTTGCAAATGGTTTAATCTTGATTTTGATGGTGCATGTCACCTCAAAAATTATTCTTTTTATCACTTATCTACTCGAGGACGAGCAGGAGTTAAGCTTGGGGATGCTTGATACGTTTAAAATGTATCTATAATTTTTGATGTTTCATGCTTGTTTAGTATCTACTTTGCTTTGTTTTATCTACACTTTGAGGTGTTTTTATATGTTTTCTGGTACTAACCTATTAACAAGATGCCACAGTGCCAGTTGCCTGTTTTATTCTGTTTTTGGTTCCAGAAAGGCAGAAAATCAATATTCTCGGAATTGGACGGGACAAAAGCCAAAGTCATTATTTTCCCGGAGCAACACGGAACCACGAAACAGAGTTGGAGGAGGACACCAGGGTGGCCGAACCCCCTAGGCGCGGGCCAGCCCTAGGCGCGCCCACAGGGGGTGTGGGCCCCTTGGACCTCCACCGACCTTTCCTCCTGCGCCTATAAGAAGCCCCTGGGGAGAAAACCCTAAATCATCCATAAGAAATCCACGAAAACCTCTATAGCGCCACAGCCACCGAAGGGGAGATTCGGGGGAGATAAAGTCTCTATTCCGGCACCCTGCCGGGACGGGGAAGTGCCCTCGGAGCCATCTCCATCGATATCCATCACCATTTTCATCGTTGTTGCTGATTCCCATGATGAGGAGGGAGTAGTTCTTCCTCGAGGCTAAGGGCTCTACCGGTAGATATGTGTTCATCTCTCTCTATGCATGATCTTGTTGTGGTCATGAGCTTTGTAATCAAGTAGATGTACTTTGCTACTCAGGTGCTTCAATAGATCTCTGCTCTCCCCATGTGTGTGAAAGTGACAGCGTGCACGCCATGGTGGCACTTAGGCTAGAGTCTACATAAATACTCATCGTGCTTTAATAGATCTATGTTTTTTCCCACGTGTGTGAAGGTGATAGTGTGCACACCGTGTGTGACACTTAAGCTAGACTACATATATATTTGTTAGGGAGTATATTTGGAGTTGGATGTCTCTATGAAATTGTGGTGTTTGTTGGAACCATCTAGCGCTCAAGGTGACAGTGTGGGGTTATCTAGATTGGTGAAGGTCCTACCATGGATTAGAGTGTTCAACCGGAGAGTAGTTAAGAGTAGTATCATGAAGAGAGGATATTTATTATGAGAGAGTGTTCACTAGTGAAAGTATGATCCCTAGGCCTTGTTTCTAAACATTGAAACACCGTTTGCACCTAGATCTGTTGCATGTTTGATTGCTTCCATCCTTTTGCCTTTAGTCTTTACCTCACCGTCAAGCTATTTTCTGGCACTCACACACGTTACCCCATGTCAACAAGTCCGAAGCTATTTTTTGGCACCATTACCACTTGTATTTCACTATCTCTTTGCCGAACTAGTGCACCAATACACCTGACAAGTGTATTGGGTGTGTTGGGGACGCAAGAGACTTCTTGTATCTTGATTGCAGGGTTGCTTGAGAGGGATACCTTTGACCACTTCATCCCTGAGTTTGATAAACCTTGGGTAATCCACTTAAGGGAAACTTGTTGCTGTTCTACAAACCTCTCCACTTGGAGGCCCAACAACTGTCTACAAGAATAGAAGTGCGTAGACATCACTCTTCGCAGAACTAGCGAACCTATACACCTGACAAGTGTGAAAGGATACAGATGTCGCCTAGAGGGGGGATGAATAGGCGATTAAAACTTTTTCGAGAGTTGCTCAACAAAGGTGGAATTAAACTAGTGTTTACTTTGATAAGCACAAGACCAAGAACAACTAGGGTTCACCTATGTTCACCAACAACTTATGCTAAGCAAGTCAAATAACTATGTGATAGCAAGATATATACTTCAAGCACGAAGGCTATCACAAAGTAAAGTGCACAGGTAAGAGCTCGGGTATAGAGATAACCGAGGCATGCGAGGACGACGATATTTTACCGAGTTTCTCCTAACATGGAGTACGTATCGTTTGGAGAGGGGGTGGTATCAAACCACCAACGCCACAAAAGGCCTCCCTTATTCTCCTGTTAATCTCACCCCAACGGGATCGATCCACGCTTCCAGTATCGGTGCACTTGTCGGTGGCAATCCGGAACCTCTCACAAGGTTGGGGCACTTCTCCACAACTCAATTGGAGGCTCCCAACAAACAAGCTTGGGGAAATCTCCACAACCTAATTGGAGGCCCCAAGTAATCCAAGTACCTGCAAAACCACCAAACCGTCTAGGATTCCAAGAACCCAAGAGTAAAAAGCTTCTCACCTTTCACTCAATCAAATTCTCACCGAGAACTCAAACCTATGCACCAAATGCAATGGCAAGAACACAAGTAGTGCTCAAATCCTTCTCTACCAAATTCCACCAAAGCTACAAAAGCTTGTGGGGGAATAAGAGAGGAAGAACAATGGAGGAAATCCACAAAAGACTCCAAGATCTAGATCCCAAGACGTTCCCCTCACTTAGAGGAGAGATGGATTGGTGGGATTGTAGATCTAGATCTCCTCTTTCAAATCCCTAAAGTATATGCAAGAATCAATGGAGGGATTGAGATAGAGCAAGCTTAAATAGGTCAACAATGGTGGGGGGAAACTTGCAAGAGAGCTAATGAATCATTGGGGAAGAAGGGCCCCTTAAATAGGTCCCTAGAAATCCAACTGTTAGGCCCAGGAATCGCCCGGTCCGGAGTCTTCGGACTGGGACCGGAGTCTCTGGTGTACCCAGGCCAAACAAGGACAATCTGGAGGACGTACTGGACGCGGTCCGGAGATAGACCGGAGATTTAGTCCGGAGTCTCCGGTCTTACAAAAACTGGCAGAAATACCAATATGAAAACATCCATAACTTTTGCATCCGGACTCCGATTTTGATGATCTTGGGCTCGTTTTAAATAGGAAAATAAGCTCTACAAGATCATACAGAAAAATATAATAGTCCAGAAAGGGAGGATAGAACCAAATGACGAAATGTTTAACCTCTCTCAAAAATACAAACCAGTAAAACCTCCAACATCGAAAACGTAGTAGAGAATGCATATGAAATCCGTTTTCGATGAACTAGAGCTTGTAATGGAGATTAAAACAAGCTCTAAATCCTCAAATGAGTAAGAACCAAATAATGGAAGGTTTTACCTATCTCTAAAAGACAAACCGGTTAAACCTCCAAGATCAAAAACGCAATAAGATATAAAGGGGAAATCCGTTTTTGATGAACTAGGGCTTGTTATGAATATTACCACAAGCTCTAAAACCTCACATGTATAAGATACAAATAACAACCAAGAAAGGATGATGCTAAGTATGCAAAGGTTTGAGCTCTCTCTGAACGATATGATCGAGTTACTCACTTGAGAGCCCCTCTTGATAGTACGGTTATCTATCCTATAAACCGGTCTCCCCAACTAACACCAAGAGACAGGTACGAAGACAACCCTATCAATATCATACCTTTGTCTTGCGCATATTCCACTAGATCTTGATGTATATGATCTTGTCCTTCTCAAGATGGAACACCTTTCTTGATTGATCTTGCACGCACTCGCTTGATGAATACTTGCAAGTTGCTCCCCCATACAACATGGGGAAACCTTTACTTTGACCTTGTCTTCATCGATCCATGATCACCGAGGATGGCAAGCTTCAAGCATGAGATCTTCTAGATATTGCACATCTTTAGCTTGCACATCATTTCTTCTTTTCTTCATTATGTTGATGCCTTGAAGGTGCACCAGAGATATTACTCCATCTTATTCTTCAATACATACTTGCCATAGGTTTAACTCTCACATGACAAATCTGTGGATCACTCTTTGAACACCTTGGTCACCACTTGATCCTCTTCACTTTCTTCTTCTCCAAACCTTGAAGCCAACATATGGTTCAAGCATTGCCTATGGACAACTCCTACAGGTACAACTTGATACAAGCATTAGTCCATAGAGATTGTCATTAATTACCAAAACCACACATGGGGGCCCACATGTTCTTTCAAAGTGTATTGGGTGTGTTGGGGACACAAGAGACTTCTTGTATCTTGATTGCAGGGTTGCTTGAGAGGGATACCTTTGGCCACTTCCTCCCTGAGTTCAATAAACCTTGGGTGATACACTTAAGGGAAACTTGCTGTTGTTTTATAAACCTCTGCACTTGGAGGCCCAACAACTGTCTACAAGAATATAAGTGCGTAGATATCAAGCTCATTTCTGGCGTCGTTGCCGGAGAGGTAAGGTAAAAGGTACTCACATCCTCTTGGTGTGTGAGTGCTCGAAGTTATTTCCTTTAGATTCTGCAATTTTGTCTTTTCGTTTCTTGTTTTCACTAGTTAGGCTTAATGGAAAACAACAACAAAATTAGATAGCTTTATAGTGTTTATCTTGAGTACATCAAGTGTTTGAAGAGAAAATTAAAAACCTATGGAACTTTATTTGCATGCTAATAGAAATGTTATTAGTATGAATTCTTTGGACACCATTATTGCTAATGCTATGGAAATGTCTAAGCTTGGGGAAGCTAGTTTTGATGAAAATGATTTTTTTAGTTCCCCAGCTTTGGAAGATAGCTATTCTATTGCTTATGATGATACCAAACCTCCAATATATGATGATTACAATGATGATTATGATATTTTAAGTCCACCTACTATTGAGGATAAAGTTAATTGTGATTACAATATGCCTCCTATATTTGATGATTATGGTGATGAGAATAGTAATGATAGCTATTTTGTTGAATTTGCTCCCACTATAATTAATAAGAATGACTATGCTTATGTGGAGAGTAATGATTATTTTATGCATGTGGATCATGATAAGAATGTTTTATATGATAGTTATATTATTAATTTTATTCATGATGATACTGAAAGTTATTATGAGAGAGGGAAACATGGTTTTATGCATCTCACAAATATTAAGTTTCCCCTCTTTATGTTGAAAATCTTGAAGTTGCACTTGTTTAGCTTTCCTATGCTTGTTGTTTTGTGCTTTCATGACTTTTTTTCTTTACAAGATTCCTATGCATAGGAAGTGGGTTAGACTTAAATGTGTTTTGAATTTTCTTCTTGATGCTCTCTTTTACTTCAATTCATATTTCTTATGTGAGCATCTTCTCAAACTATCAAGCCTAACTTAAAGGCGTTAAAGAAAAGTACTTGTTGGGAGATAATCCAAGAGTTTTCTTGAGTCTTGGAAGTTATTACTTCAGTAATGACCTCTCCTTATCCTTTTTTTTTTGCTTTTTGTGCCAAGAATAACCTCTAGTGAGAGGGAAGTAAGATTTGGGGAGTTGTTGTCCTGAAACAGATTTTTGTGCTCCACCATAAAAATTCGTGAGGAATCTATGTAAGTCGGATTGAGCTGATATTTTGCGAATAAATCCCCCAATATGTTATCTAACTTTCGTTAGTTCAACACTTTTTGATTTGAGCAACATAAGATCTTTGCAAAATCGGTTTCTACCTGTTGGTCTGTTTTGACAAATTTCGGTCATTATTTGCATTTGCTTCTTATTGATTTCTTTTTGAGTTCTCTTTGGTAAATTGATATTTTTGAAGAAATTGCTACAGTAGCTTGTGTCTTTAGTGAAAGTTTTGCTGTTTCAAAACTAAAACCCAAAGGTCTATTATCTTTTGAATACAATAATGTTTCTAATGAAGATTGTGTGAAGTTTTGTATGAAGGAAAATTTTCAGGTGTAAGGGAAGAATGATGTAATGAGATGAATAATGGAAAAAAAATCAAGCTTGGATATGCCACACCGTGTCACCCCAATAAATATTCAAGAGGTACAAGCTTCAAAGCTTGGGGATGCCCAAGGCATCCCCTTCTTCATCAATAAAATTCTCAGGTCTTTCTAGACACTTTTTTTATTGTTTCATGCACAATTGTGTTGTTCTTGGAGCGTATTAGTTTTTGTTTTGGTTTTTGTTTTCTTAGTTTTCTTGATTAAGTTGTTTTGATCACAACACTCTTCTTTTGGATAGAGAAACATTCTGTTTTCATTGCCTAGAACACTCTAGTTTTCACTCTTATTGTTTTGTGAGTGTTCACTTTTGCTAGCACTGCGTTTAGCTTTAGTTTTATTCTGCTTTGTGCTTAGAAATTTTTAGTTCTTCCTTGTGGATTTGTGAGACAATCTCACTGATCTTTATTGATTATTATCTGTGTGAGTTGTTTCAAATAAGTTGATTGGTGTTGGGAAAGGAGTAGAAAGTTCTTGCTTGAGTAGTACAAGAGGAGCTTGCTTTGACTATGACTTAGACTTTAGCATGTCATGCTAGATGTTGTTTTGACCTTATGATTAGTGATTATTGCTGTAGCATGACTTGTTCCAAACAATTAGGATTGCTTAATGTGCCTTGAAAGAATCATGCGTTGTTTTAGCATACAAAAGAATAGTATGTGGTATTCTCCTTTGATGCTTTGTTTGGGTTGACTTGGCACATTCTCACACCATGTTATGACTATGAGGAAGTCACCATAGCCTTTATGATCATTTAGTCCTTGACTTGTAGTACCACTTTATGTTTTGATTAGTAATGTTTTGTTGCTCGCATGATTATGACCATTATTGCTCTCTTAGTTGGTCGCTCCCAGTCTTTTGCTAGCCTCCACTTGTATGAGTAAGCTCTACTCATGCTTACAACTTCCAAGAAACCAAGTTATTCCAAAGTGTCCACTATAAATTCCTATGCATGGTGTGTTACACCATTCCAAGTATATTCTTGTTTTCATCTATCTTCAATTTAAAAAATATCTTGTTATGTGAAAACTTAGTGATTAAATCTCTCACAAACTTGATGGCACACTTTACTTTTCTTGCCCCTAATAAACTTGAACCATTGTGTCATCTATGTTGTATATGCTTGCACTTATAAATTGGGAATTAGCAGAACCGTGCTGTCACGGGGAATGCTTTCAACATTGCACATGTACATGTTACCCACTTGATATCATGCTCTTTTGTTTGCGGATGTCGTCGGTGTGAAATAAAAGGGGAGCTTGTAAGTCCATGGAGTTATGTATGTGTGTTAGAGAAACGCCTGGGCCGCTAGCCTAAGCCATGCCTAATCATGGTGGAAACTTGCAGCATCACCATAGTGAGCAATCTATGAAGCTTTCTTATTATAAAAAAAGAGACATATTGAAAAGAGGAAAGAGAGAAAAAACACCATTTTCCCATGGTAAATAAGAAGATTTCTGAGATGCTTATTGTCTGTTTGCCTTGTTATTTTGGTTATGGGATAGCTCATGTACCATGTGCAAGGGGTAGCCCGTTGGCGGTTCTCTATGATACACATGTACTTACTATGACAAGAACTTACAGGTGACTAAAGTTGAGTAGCATGAGGAGCGACCCTCATATTCAAGGGACATGAGATTGCCAACTTATACTTTATCAAGCATATACTCCATAGTTTGTTCAATTTAACCTTAATCACTTTAATATTCTTATGATAGGGGCAATGAGGGATGAAAGCTAACAAGTACCATAATTTTTGGAAGATCTTTTTGAGACTTGAAATCCCTGCTTCCCTTTATGAAGGGCCTTTCTTCCACCATTAAATTGAGTCTCCACCTTCTATCCTTAGGCACCAGTTAAGAGAGCATAGTTGCCATTCTTAGTTCTATGTGCATTGTCCCAAAACTTATTGATTGATTCATATTGCTGATATTGCTTGTTCTTGAACTATTTGTATCTAGTCACCCTTATAAACTTTGAAGGTGTCCTATGCATTTATGTTTTTCTACCCCATGTGGGACAAGCTAAATGCCACTATGCCATGTTTTCTATATGTGAAACAAACAAACGTTTTTCAATGCATGTTATTCATAAATCTTTGTTTGTAACCTTTCATGTTGCATGCATAGTTACTTTGTCTTACTGTTAGAACTCCATCTTTCTTGCTCATGTTTAGAGTTCTTTGATCCCAGCTTTCAATGCTTGCAAATGGTTTGATCATGATTGTGATGGTGCATGTCACCTAAAAAATTATTCTTTTTTATCACTTACCTACTCGAGGACGAGCAGGAGTTAAGCTTGGGGATGCTTGATACGTCGTAAACGTATCTATAATTTTTGATGTTCCACGCTTGTTTAGTATCCACTTTGCTTTGTTTTGTCTACACTTTGAAGTATTTTTATACAGTTTTTGGAACTAACCTATTGACAAGATGCCATAGTGTCAGTTGCTTGTTTTCTGCTGTTTTTGGTTTTAGAAAGCTAAAAAATGAATATTCTCGGAATTGGACGGGACAAAATCCAAATTCATATTTTTCCCTGAATGATGCAGAAAATCGAAGACGAGACAAAGGAGGACACTAGGGTGGCCACACCCTAGGTGGGCACGGGGCCCACCCTGGTCGCGCCTACAGGGGGTGTGGGCCCCCTGTCCCTCCACTGACCTTGCTTCCTTCGCCTATAAGAAGCCTCCGACCCAAAACCCTAAATCATCGACCAAAAAGCCATGAAAAGTTCCGCAGCACCGCCGCCGTCACCGAAGGGGAGATTCAGGGGACAGAAAGTCTCTGTTCCGACACTCTGCCGGGACGGGGAAGTGCCCCCGGAGCCATCTCCATCGATCTCCATCACCATTGCTGATTCCCATGATGAGGAGGGAGTAGTTCTTCCTCGAAAGGGCCCTACCGGTAGCTATGTGTTCATCTCTCTCTATGAATGATCATATTGTCGTCATGAGCTTTGTAATCAAGTAGATCTGCTTTGCTACTCAAGTGCTTCAATAGATCTCTGCTCTCCCATGTGTGTGAAAGTGACAGCTTGCATGCCATGGTGGCACTTAGGCTAGAGTCTACATAAATACTCATCGTTCTTTAATAGATCTATGATTTTCCCCACGTGTGTGAAAGTGACAGCGTGCACACCGTGTGTAGCACTTAAGCTAGGTTACACATATATATTTATCATGAGTATATTTTAAGTTGGTTGTCTCTATGAAATTGTGGTGTTTGTTGGAACCATCTAGCGCTCAAGGTGATAGTGTGGGGTTATCTAGATTGGGAAAGGCGGACTTTGATGTGTGCTTTTGTAGCCCTACCGTGGATTAGGGATTCCAACCGGAGAGTAGTTAAGAGTAGTATCATGAAGAGAATATATTTATATGAGAGTGTTCACTAGTGAAAGTATGATCCCTAGGCCTTGTTTCTAAGCATTGAAACACCGTTTGCATCTAGATCTGTTGCATGTTTGCTTGCTTCCATCTTTATTTCAGTTTTCCTTTAGTCTCTCCCATGTCAACAACAAGTCAGAATATCTTTTCTATCACCGTTACCACTTGTATTTTACTATCTCTTTGTCGAACTAGTGCACCTATACACCTGACAAGTGTATTGGGTGTGTTGGGGACACAAGAGACTTCTTGTATCTTGATTGCAGGGTTGCTTGAGAGGGATACCTTTGACCACTTCCTCCGTGAGTTCTATAAACCTTGGGTGATCCACTTAAGGAAAACTTGTTGTTGTTCTACAAACCTCTGCACTTGGAGGCCTAACGAACCATGAATCCTAGCGGCATGTGATACTGAGGGAATCGCGCCCGCTTGTCTATTTTTCTTTTCATTATAGCCCGTCGTTTAGTATCGCTTGTTAGTCGTCGTCCACACGATACCATCCAGCATAGATAAGCACCTCTTAATATTCCTCGGATGTAATAAAAAGCACCACTACTTTTATCAATAGTTATTTGTTCATCAATACGTCTTTGTTACCATGTACTAACTATGGCAGTCTTTTAGAAACTACGTACACCTTTTATTGCCCAAATTCATCTGGAAATAGACATAATATTGTTTTGAGGGAAACAGGGGATGACAGATGCCGTTTACCATCAAGCTGGTGTTCATGCGTGGCCGCAATAATAATAGCAAAGGGAACTTAGTTATACTCGCATTTTTTTTATTTTTAGCAGTTTGACTTTGGTGGCCACGTGGGCTATATAATTTTTTTTGCACATGAAATACGATATATATAATCATCGACCAAATAAAATAGGGACAGCCTGTAGTGATTCTGCATGAGAGTGTGTACGATAGGTATTTCTGTTATACCTCCCTTCCTATGTCTTTAAGATTTCACTCTTTGTGGTTTCGTCTTTTCTTCTTTTTTTGGAACATTTATTAATCAAACGGCGCCCAGGAAGGAGTCGACGCGGGATGGAAGGTTGTTCATAAACCCTTCGCAGGTTTCTGCACTTTTATAGTCGTGAGCAATGGTGCATGCGTGGTGTTTGTGAGTTTTTTGGCGGTACCCCATATTCACTTGGCGCCTATATGTAGTGCCATGCAGCTTTCGCGGGAACGGAGGAAAGAAAGCGCGGAAAAATAACAAGGCCAGTTGGTCGGACAAGCCACGGAGAAATATACGTGGTATCGAGTGCACCCTCTAGAAATCACAAAACGTGTGACTGTGGTATCTAGGACACATGTCAAAAACCACAACGATATGATGATGGTGTTTAAGACATAAATGAAAATCACAATGATGTGAGGGTGGTGTCTAAGACCCAAGTGAAAGGACAAAGGACATCTCCTACGACCTATTCTTAGCAGAATTTGACGGATAACAAGAGGACACCGTTAGCAGAATAATGTCAACAACCGACCTATTCTTAGCAGAATTTGACGGATGACAAGAGGACACCGTTAGCAGAATAATGCCAACAACAGGTCGGTTGTTGGCATTATTCTGCTAACGGTGCCCTCTTGTCATCCGTCAAATTCTGCTAAGAATAGGTCGTAGAAGATGTCCTTTGTCCTTTCACTTATGTCTTAGACACCACCCTCACATCGTTGTGATTTTCATTTATGTCTTAAACACCATCATCACATCGATGTGGTTTTTGACATGTGTCCTAGACACCACAGTCACATGTTTTGTGATTTCTAGATGGTGCACTCGATACCACGTATATTTGTTCGTGACTTGTCCGACCAACTGGCCTTGTTATTTTTCCGCGCTTTCTTTCCTCCGTTCCCGCGAAAGCTGCATAGAACTACATATAGGCGCCAAACGAAAGCTGCATGGCACTATATATATTAATAGATTCGTCCAAATTTTGACAAACCTATTATATATATTTTGAGACCGAGGGAGTATAAACTTAGACCCATGGTTAACATGGAATGGAACCAATGTTCAGAGGCCAACAATTTCAATCACGACATGCATTTAGTGAATGCCTATGCCATGGTATGCCAGCGTACAAGACAATTCTTGCCCTATTATCACACCTATACATTCGTTTCCATATCCATATAAATAATATGCATGTATCAGCAACTTTTTTTTTACGGGAGCATGTATCAGCAACTTATATACTTTACCGTATACTCCCTCCGTTTGGAAATATAAGATGTTTTAGATCTATGAATGAGACGTATGAATCTATACACTAAAATGTGTCTAAATACGTCTCATTCACAGATCTAAAAATTCTTATATTTCCAAACGGAGGGAGTATTTAGCCATGAAAACACATCGCGGTGCTTACACATGCAAGGTAACTGCATACAACTAAGTACTGGAGCATCCTACTTTATATCCGTCTCTTAATAAATTCTGTTTGATAGAGATATATCGCAAGTCATGGGAAAAGGGAAGATATGGTTCTCCATTTGATTTGGATCTGCAGCATTAATATATATCATGTTCCTCTTGCAATCAGCTAGACTTAGCAATTCTTGTCTTACCTAGAAGGAAACTAACATTACATGTAAAATATATGGTCACATTTCTCTAAATATGCAAGATGTAGATCGCCAACAACTTCGAATACAGAGAAAAAAATACTTCCATAGCAATAAATATTGCATCGGGCTAGATAACCTCCAGGTCCTAATATGCTTTAAGTTCAAGTGCACAACAATACATAATCTCCAAAGAGCCTATTACAAACTCAGAACACAGTTACCCAGTATCCTACCATGTCCATGTCACTTGTGCTAAATGGTAAACAACAATTGCTAGAATCATTGCAATGGCGAGAGGAACCTGATGTCTCTCTACCATGCACAGCCAGTCTTCTAAGATGCGCCACAGCTGCTGCAGTTTCTTGGATTTGCACTCAGCGGATATGATGGTCTCCGTGCTCTTATCCTCTCCTGCCTTCACTTTCTTCATTCCCTTCACAAAAATAATGTCCCAAATTTTCCTCTTTCCCATCAGGTTGTTCAAAGCAGCCTTGGCTGCTGGATCCTTCGCCAAGTTAATACTCTGCACCAGCATCACCAACCACACTTGTACAAGACTGTCCTTCGGGATCCACTCTTGAAATACCTTTATAATTGCCTCAATCGCAGAAAGCGCTACAGTCATAATGCTTCCTAGTAGACCATCAGGGAGGATGTTGGAAGGGATATGGGTGGATAAACCTGGGGGCTTGACGGTCTCCAAATCAGTGGCTGTGCTAGCTGCACTGCTTGGAGCTGTCTTTGGAGCCTTGTTGGCGTGGTTTTCCTGGAGAAACTTGAAGATCTCTTTGTTAACCTGCAAGATCTCAGCCAAAGAAACTGCAGTTTGCTTGTCCTCATCAGATTCGCGAGACTGGCTGTACTTGCAGTCCGAGGAAAAGGAGCGTGCCTGCAGATGTAAATATAACAATTAGAGGAGTTCAATACATGGATTAATAACATCTAATATGTGTCCAAGAATTCTCAGGCATGTTATATGATGCAGAGAGGATCGGAAGGTTGAAAGGAATCAAAGTCTGCAGGGAAGCACCAAGTGTTAACCACATATTCTTTGCAGATGATTCTTTACTATTACTCCCTCCGTCCAAAAATAACTGACTTGGGTTTGTCTAAATTCGAATGTATCTATATACTAAAATGTGTCTAGATACATTCGAATCTAGACAAACCCAAGTCAGTTATTCCTAGACGGAGGGAGTACTAGAAGCAAATGCCAGTAGTGCTCAGGAGGTTAACCACATCTTGGAAAAATACAAAGTTTGCTCAGGACAGATGGTCAACAAGGATAAATCAACAATCCTCTTCAGTAAAAACACAAAGAACAGATGCACGAATGAAATGAAGGTTATACTAAACATTTCAGCGAAAGGACTCTCCAGAAAATATCTGGGCCTCCCTACCTATGTTGGTAAATCAAAAACAAAGATTTTTGAATATTTAAAGGGTGGAAGTTGCTAAAAAAGGAACAGAATCTCTTGCTGGACTAACCTCTTCATCTTATGCAGAAGGAGGCTGCATAAGCTGTACTTGGAAGAAAGTGTGGAGGTTGCATTTACCAAATGAAGTCCTGCATTTTCTATGGCGAGTTGCAAACTGTCAAGCTTCATGCACTAACCAACTATTCCAAAAGATCGATCTGATGGAAAGGGCTAGTGCAATCCACTTATACACTTCAACACAAACTACAGCCTACCCCTCAGAATGAAACTCCAAAGTAGAAGTATGGAACTAGATACGCATTGCCCTGTTTGTTACAGAATGGATGAGGATGGCGGTCATTGTTTTCTGAAATGTAAGACGGTTAAAGGGTTGTGGAGAATAGCCCAACTAGATTATATCAGGCTGCATATTTTATTGTGTAGAGATGCTTTAAGCTTCTGAGAAGAAATCCTAATGCTGGATGAGGAAGTTTGCCTAAGAGTAATCATATTACTCTGGCTTTGGTGGCAAGAGAGGAACAAGGCAAACGTAGGAGAAGTAATTAGAAGTTATTATGACATCTCCTCTTCTATTAACTTCCATTTATCAAACTGTATGAAGGTAATACAGAAACCCAAGGAAGGCAAGGAACCGAGCCGTGTGAAGACTTAAAGATGGTCTCCTCCCCTAGACAACATCATGAAGATCAACACAGATAGCTCTTTTAGAGAGACATCTCATACAGGAGGATGGGGTTCCAGGATCCGCAACGCAGATGGTAATCTGATTGCTGCTGGATCAGGCAACCTGGAGCGTGTTTCAGATGCTGTTCACGCTGAAGCACAACTACAGGCAATTATCATCGCTTCGCAGATGGGGTGCCAAAGTGTGATGTTTGGAACCCACTCAGCTGTGCTGAAGCAGGCTGTTACTATTGATGATTACGACCTGGCTCGTCTAGGTGCCATATTTAG
This sequence comes from Avena atlantica, assembly GCA_910589765.1. Lineage (NCBI taxonomy): Eukaryota > Viridiplantae > Streptophyta > Magnoliopsida > Poales > Poaceae > Avena > Avena atlantica. Next base: position 9,972,739 of record OU342734.1, on the reverse strand, counting down.
AGAGATCAAATTTCATTGTGTGTTGGTTTCAACGATGTAAAAGTTCTATATTGCCCAAGGGCGTGTAGTGGTGATGCGCACTCTTTAGCCGCGCATGTGTAATCATGGATGTTGGCCATTATGAGAGTTAATTTCCAGAGTTTGTAAAAGACAGCTGGTGCTGGGGATTTGTCCAGCGTGTTATCCTAAATGGAATGCTGAGGTGTTCCTTTCAAAAGAAAAGAAAACCATAGCTTCTGACAAAAAACAGAAGTACGTGTCAAATGAAGTAGCAAATATCTCACCAATTGTTGTCGAGGCGTCGACCAGGTCTCAGGGGAATGCAAGATCAGCTTCTCGGCAATCTTTGAATTCGAAAAATAGTAACCAATTAGAACACAGAGGTATAATGATGGATGAATGCTTGTAAAAATATTTTTAGAACAGAATATTATACCATTGTTGGTAATGAATAGGCAGTTGTTTCTTTATGTTGATACAGCTTCTCAAGAATGAGATCCCTCAACTTCCCGTTGAGGTTTCCACCCCCTGCCCCACCAATCTCCCTGTACATATATGGCAGTGTAGATCAGCTATATGAAAAAAAAAATGGCCTGTTACTAGTTCTACTCTTATTCTCGTCCATATCATGAAAATAGGAAACTCACCGCCCAAAGATGTCGATATGCGTCAGTCCAAGCAATTCCCGGATCCTCTCATCCCTCAAATGTTCGTGAGGCGCCCCATACCCCTGCAAAACACGGGTTAAACCCTCGTACCCAATTTGCCACGGCGCTTGCACATAAACAAACAATCAAAGAGACCGTGAAGAACCTGCGGGCCTTGGCCGAAGATGCCGCTGAGGAGCGACGACGGCGGCGGCGGCGAGGGCAGGACCGTGTGGCCAGTCGAGGACGAAGCGGAAGGGGCGCAGGCGATGGAGGGAGCGGCGCAGGCGAAGGGAAACGCCGCTCCTGGGTGCGTGGCCTGGGCGCGCAGCAGCGCGAGGACGTTGCGCGACCTCATCTTCCTCTGTGGCGACGACGGCGGCGGCGGCGGTGCGGTGCGGAGCGCAGCGGAGCAGGTGGTGTGGTGGTGGGGAAGCGTGGGATGGGCGAGGAGGAACGGGGAAGTGTGCGTGGGAGGTGGCGCAAATGCCGTGCCGAGATTCTAGGACGGGGGTCTGTTCGTGCCACTGACACGCTAGACTCACTCGACTCGGTTTGGGCTCTGGCTCGTCATTCGTCAAGGGCGGCCACCAGGACGGCACGGTCCGCGGACGTGTGGTGCGTCTCCGCCTGGCACCGGCGCGTCGGGTCGGCAGGTTTCCACCCCCTGCCCCACCAATCTCCCTGTACATATATGGCAGTGTAGATCAGCTATATGAAAAAAAAAATGGCCTGTTACTAGTTCTACTCTTATTCTCGTCCATATCATGAAAATAGGAAACTCACTGCCCAAAGATGTCGATATGCGTCAGTCCAAGCAATTCCCGGATCCTCTCATCCCTCAAATGTTCGTGAGGCGCCCCATACCCCTGCAAAACACGGGTTAAACCCTCGTACCCAATTTGCCACGGCGCTTGCACATAAACAAACAATCAAAGAGACCGTGAAGAACCTGCGGGCCTTGGCCGAAGATGCCGCTGAGGAGCGACGACGGCGGCGGCGGCGAGGGCAGGACCGTGTGGCCAGTCGAGGACGAAGCGGAAGGGGCGCAGGCGATGAAGGGAGCGGCGCAGGCGAAGGGAAACGCCGCTCCTGGGTGCGTGGCCTGGGCGCGCAGCAGCGCGAGGACGTTGCGCGACCTCATCTTCCTCTGTGGCGACGACGGCGGCGGCGGCGGTGCGGTGCGGAGCGCAGCGGAGCAGGTGGTGTGGTGGTGGGGAAGCGTGGGATGGGCGAGGAGGAACGGGGAAGTGTGCGTGGGAGGTGGCGCAAATGCCGTGCCGAGATTCTAGGACGGGGGTCTGTTCGTGCCACTGACACGCTAGACTCACTCGACTCGGTTTGGGCTCTGGCTCGTCATTCGTCAAGGGCGGCCACCAGGACGGCACGGTCCGCGGACGTGTGGTGCGTCTCCGCCTGGCACCGGCGCGTCGGGTCGGCAGGTTTCCACCCCCTGCCCCACCAATCTCCCTGTACATATATGGCAGTGTAGATCAGCTATATGAAAAAAAAATGGCCTGTTACTAGTTCTACTCTTATTCTCGTCCATATCATGAAAATAGGAAACTCACCGCCCAAAGATGTCGATATGCGTCAGTCCAAGCAATTCCCGGATCCTCTCATCCCTCAAATGTTCGTGAGGCGCCCCATACCCCTGCAAAACACGGGTTAAACCCTCGTACCCAATTTGCCACGGCGCTTGCACATAAACAAACAATCAAAGAGACCGTGAAGAACCTGCGGGCCTTGGCCGAAGATGCCGCTGAGGAGCGACGACGGCGGCGGCGGCGAGGGCAGGACCGTGTGGCCAGTCGAGGACGAAGCGGAAGGGGCGCAGGCGATGGAGGGAGCGGCGCAGGCGAAGGGAAACGCCGCTCCTGGGTGCGTGGCCTGGGCTCGCAGCATCGCGAGGACGTTGCGCGACCTCATCTTCCTCTGTGGCGACGACGGCGGCGGCGGCGGCGGTGCGGTGCGGAGCGCAGCGGAGCAGGTGGTGTGGTGGTGGGGAAGCGTGGGATGGGCGAGGAGGAACGGGGAAGTGTGTGTGGGAGGTGGCGCAAATGCCGTGCCGAGATTCTAGGACGGGGGTCTGTTCGTGCCACTGACACGCTAGACTCACTCGACTCGGTTTGGGCTCTGGCTCGTCATTCGTCAAGGGCGGCCACCAGGACGGCACGGTCCGCGGACGTGTGGTGCGTCTCCGCCTGGCACCGGCGCGTCGGGTCGGCTGTCGCGTCGGGTCGGGTCCGTCCGACCGACCTCCCAGGATTGTGATCCTGTTAGACCGACTCCGACCGAGCGGTCGTTCCCACCCAAACGAGCCACCCGCACCAGCGCCACCACTCCAGCGCGGAAGACGCGACCCGGCGATGCCGGCGGCGCCGCGCCGCCGACGAGGACGACGGATTCCGAGGAGACCCGTCTCCTTCACTGGGTGAGTCCCCCCCCCCCCCCCCCCCCACCCCCCTCTGCAATGCGCGGATTTTGGTTGGGCTTTGGCTCCGCTCGCTAGGGTTTGGGCAGGCCCGGAAGAACACCTAGGTTGCCCCCGCCTTCCCTAGTTTTGGGTTCTGATCGACGTATAAACGCGGCGCGCTTCTCAATTCCGTGGTGCGATATTGGCAGATGCAAGATTCGTTACATGATTGCGCAATGTGATGAGAGAAATCGTGGGGAGGGCACGAGATTTTTTATTTCTGGGATGCACACCAGCTGCACGCACTATTTTGTTGGAATTCGGAGCTAATTCAAGGTCCCAGATCCGCCCATCAAAGAATTGCGGCGCAGTTTGTTGCAGGAACACCATGCTGGATCTACCCAGAACATCTCAACATGATCTATGCTAAAAGGACTGCATGCTTGTAGATGCAGTCAATTTGGTTAGATATAAATCCAGTCTTCCATGCAGCAACGTGAAACAAATACACCACCACATCAAGTCCCAACATAAAATAGGATAATGATGCCCTCTGTTAGCAGCAGATATAATTGTCCTTAGGCAAGAAGCTCCTAGCGATCATTGCGTTCGCGTTTGTGCTAAACTAGACCAACGACGGCCACTTCAAAGTAGGTTTTTCCCCTCAATCGATAGGCCAATTTGAATCCCACATCTTCCCAAGTAGCAGCAGGCTCAGCATTTGGAAGAGGTCATTCTTGTACATAATCAGGGTTTGGAGATTATTCTCTGGCCTTTTTGGTCACATTCTAATAAGATATGTGTAGTAACCATGAAACTTTGAATGGTTGGTGTTGTACAGTGAACAGTGTCCATTGCAATGACACAGAGAAATCAGTCCATAGTTTTGTGTCTAACTGAATGCAGTGGCAGGTCTGGACCACTCACCAAGCTGTCCTGTTTTGATTTCCTTTTTCTTTTTAAATTCTTATGGGCAGAGTTCCAAGTCAACTATATAAACACCCGGATACCCAGAATATAGCATTTAGTTTTATGTTGTGTCTAAATACCATTCAATCCTTATAGATTGTCGATTTCTTGTTATAGGAGAATCATCTGAAACTCTAATCCATACCTCTGCTTTCATTCAGGCATACCAAGTTTGCATTGAGGATGTATTTGGGTGAGTTCCGACATATGTGTTGCTGTGGTCTCATTTTCGCATCCTGATTTTCAACTGCACCCGCCCTTGACAAAAGAATTTGCAAATTGATTTCTATGTGAGATTTTTCTAAGGATTCTCTTGCAATACATTTTAGGGAAAAAGTTCCTTGACATTAACTGTAGGTTTTGGGGGAAGTTTTCTAGATGGGGTAATCCCTTGGACCTGCACATCCTCATATATATAGCTCAATTACATCCTAACTTGTACACTAGAATACTCTAGACTCTACACTAACTCAGACCCCAACACTCCACTGGAAGATTGCGGACTCTCCTAGGACACTACTACTACTACACTAACTCAGACTTCAACTCTCCCCCTTAAGATGGGCATGGGTTAATCACCATGGCCATCGTGCTACAACTCCACGACACTTACCACAACCACTACACATCTAGCTTACTAGCATACAAAGATACATGAGAGCATTTTACTCTAGCTCTTGCTCCATTGCCCTTTCACCATCTGCAGTCAAGCACCCATTCAACACTGGCCATTCAAGCTCCGCCACATGCCACCTCAACACCACCATCACCATGCACAAACTTTGCATCAAGCTGGCCACCTCCAATCCTTCTCGCGTTGGTCCATTGTTGCCTCTCCAACCATGCGCCTTCTCACACTGGCACCTACAACAGCGGCACCACACGCCTTCCATCATCAGCTTGAGCATCGTCATTGCCTCTTCATCAACTCTGGTTCCCGCAGAACCACGGCTGCCTCACCTCAACCACGGCTGACTTCAATACTCCACTAAAATAATCTGGACTCACCTAGGACACTACTACTACACTAACTCAGACTTCAACATGAACCTCTTAAAACTTCATTAGTTTTACCTATGATGCAAATCAAATAAACCTTGCACACTTCATCTTGTTGATTTGACATTTGAGTAGATACAACATTTCAATCTTGAGTTTTCATAATCCAGCATCTTCAGAAATCTACGAATCAGAGAGTTCTAAGTTGCGAAGTACATGTGGGCGGTGGTTCATTAATAAAAATCAACCTATATTGCAACATTGATATTCAGTATTTTATACCTCATAATTCTCTATTTTATTAACAGTTGAGTTCACCTTATCTATCGAACCACATGTTAGATGGATTCATATTGCGCATGGACTCCTCTTTTTATGTCAGGCATCAAATTGTATGCTCACCCTGTCACCCAGGTTCTCAATATTTTACCATCATATTCCCCCTTTACCGCATAATGATGGCACACAACTAGTGTCTCTGCTCACAGACAATTACTCTCTAGGTATTTGATACTTTGTGTGTGCTAAGGTTTCTGAATGTCTTCTCCCTGTTTTGCAGGATCTAATTTTTTTTCTTATCCAGTGTTGATGCCCATCTTGTAGTTGTGGGAATGGAACTCTCCACTCTTCCAATACACTAACTGTTTAACTTGGTGTCTATTATGAGGTAATGCACTCCATATTCTTCTATATACTCATTCTCAATTGAATGGCATCAAATTGACTGTGAATATGAGTGTACTTTGATCCAGTACACATCTGTTGAATTTAACCTATTGGTACTACCTAATTTTGAGTTAAGCTTATGGGTGAGTGTGGCCGGGTAGGAAGAAAGCCTACAACTATGTAGTCTACTTCGAATGTGTGTTTCTTTGTTGTTGCGTGCTGATAATTGAACTGCTTACATATAGTATACAATCCATATATTATCACTGAATGGTTTCACTTTACACTATTGTATTGTTCATGGGAAGTAAGTCATTACCGCCTTGGCACATATACATGATAGTCCTATTTATTTTTAGAGGGTGTTTACCAGGCCCTGTTTGATGCGAATTTGAATTTGAGTATTTAGTCTCACAAACACGTTTGGTTATTATATGGTTAATATTAAGGCTGGCAGCTACAATGTGTCATTTTGATTGAAATAACAGAACATCTATATGCATCCTAAATTTTGACGATACAGTTTCTACTTTATTTCTTGTGTATGGGCCAGTTCATAATTACATATGGTTGGTGTGTAAAACCTATTTGACTCCAGTAGAGTAGTTTCGAACAAACCTAATCAGTTCAGCAATTTTCAGTACTAGTATAATACCTAAATATGCATTGATCTCTACCTGTTTATTTTCCTAGCCTTCTCCTATTCTATATGAGACATTTATCCTCTCGGCATTTGACTGGTATCACACAATGTTGGATGGTTGTTTATTTGGAGGTGGTGCACCTATGAGCCAAAGTGGGTTTCCCCATTTTTCCTCGCGTTCTCATGTCAGATCAACACAGCACTTGTATAAGTTGAACTGGTATTTTCTCTTGTCAGTTTGGACTACAGCACGAGAACAGCTATGGAGGCCAGAAGGCGCGCTCTGGTCTGCTGAACACCTTCTGTTCAAGGTAGAATCAGATGGAGAAATGAGGAAATGGGTAGAGAGTAGCGCTGGCTTGGACTAAGTATGGCAGCAAGAACTTGGTATTTCCGTGAAGCTTCAGAAGAGGTGGTAAATGTTAGATATCAACTCAAAAAGAATTGTACCATACATATCTTTTTTTGAAGTAAATTGTACCATACATATCTTGGTGCTGAAGAAGTGAGTGTTTCGGTGGATGGGGCTGGCCAAATGTTCACATACATACACCACTTTTTAGGTCAATTTTGTTTTGTGAGGTAGAAAATGGAATGGCAATTTTTCTGGGAGACACCAAACTGAATTCATAAGAGATCAATACAGGTGCTGATTTTTTGTGGTGATTGTGAAATCCATATTGCTGTCTTTATTATTTTTGTAGAGAGCTGATGCTGTCACTAGTAGATTCCGAAAACAAATAGACCAGTACGGCCCTCTAGTAGTGGCATTTAAGTCTGAAAAAATGCATGACACGATATCTAATTACCAGAAGCAATTGGTTGCTTGCTCTACCATGATACTAGGATTGCCTCAACGACAGCATCTACTAACCGGTGAAACAAAATAAAAGGCAGAAGTAAATGAACGGCAGTGGAGCATCCAGACTAAAACTTCCATCCAGACGTCTGATAGTAGCTCATTTCATTCAAAGAGGAGAAACACACATGAACCAGAAATAACAGCTGTCATTTAACCATTCTGCCAGACGTACAACTAGGTTTCATACCATACTCCCACGTTTTTCATACCATACTCAGCATGGCATCGTCAGTGAACAAACCATCCCGGTGACCAAACATCATAAATAGACAGGATTACAACAATTTCACATGGCGCAATCAAACACAACGAGATATAGTCTTCCTATGGAGTCTAGCCACTCATATCCCAGGTTATGGATTTCGACACTTAACGGAACATTTTTGCAGCCTTTGGAGCCAGGTACATAACAACAGAAGTGCTGATAAACGCAAGGTGGTATCTGCGACGCGCGTCGGGTTCCTCTCGGCGCAATCCCTGCTCTATCTTCCTGCAGAGCAATACGCTTTTCAACTTAAAAAACATTGTAGTGAAGGAAAACTTGGCACACTAGAATATAACAAGCAGTACAATGCAAATAATTTTGATGTCATAGCCAAAACAGTTATGCAATAAGGGGAGGTGATTTTCTAACCCTTGGGAGCAAACTGTTTTCACTAGGATATGATCTTGAGCTAGGCAACTAGGTATTTGAATTTCAGACATGAACCATAAGATTATTACGAGCAGAGTAGGCTGGTTACTACGAGCAGAGTAGTAAGTTGAGAAGATTAGGTAGCACACCATTATTTGGTAAGATCAGCGAATTACTTAGATCATGTCAAACACATGTTCCTTACATAAGAAATAAATAAAAATATATAGATGCCAAACACATGTTCCTTAGATCATGTCAAACATGTGTGCAACAGCTAAGAATATGTCCATGTCAACGATTTATTTTGTTAAAAGCAAGAATAGATAAAAAGGTCCAAGATCTTAGATGCTAATAATATGTTCATGCAACATGTGTAACGATTCATTTAGTTAAAAGCAAAGAACAGAAAAAAAAAAGGTTCAAGATCTACAGATGCTATTCCGACAATATTCTAATTGCTTCATTTTGTTCATACATCTGTCTAAAGATCCTACAAAATTTTATGTTCAGTACATCTTGCTATGTTACGCTATATTCAGTACATCTCCAAACAAATTCCTACTAAATCCTCATGTTACGCTCCAAACAAATTACAATATTATCAACCCTGGTATAAGTTTCCATACCTCAATGAATTAATACAAACACAGCATTACCCTATTTTCTGCTATCTCATTCCTATTCCTATGGTTAGGATTGAATAGTGAAACCGGGGTTTGACAATAAATTTGATTAAAAAAACACTCAAGTTGTCATTCTGCGGCAGGCCTATAGTTAAGCAGGTATTATGAAGGAATCAACATATGCAATTGACACCTAGTGCAACACGACATGCACTTGTTTCTTTCTCTTTGATACTCCCTTTACTTCCACACACAGAAACAAGATACTTTACAAGTTTGAGCCAATTTAACCCAAAAACTAGTAGCATGTGTGGTATGATGATAGCAGGCACTAGAGTAGTGATTCTTGTCGGGCAGAAGTAATCAATACCTCTCATTGAACCTCCAAACCACGCGATAGCTCTTGGCGCTGGCATCTAACTCTTGAATAGCCTCGGAGAGACTGTTTACGTGGCCATGGGCCGTCTTCAACCCCTCGACCTTCTCCACCATCTGTATAGTATCACAAATCTTAGGCCATGTACAATGCGATGTTGTTTACACAGACGCTCAGAGAGAGAGAGGGAGAGAGAAAAAGAAGTAATGGAGCGCTCCTGCAAGAGCTGCAAATACTAGTCGACGGACGCCAGGAGCGCACTAATTCGACGCGACTGGTCTACTCGGCTACATGTGCAGACGCCCGCCTCCAACAAAAGCACCGACGCCAGCCCAGTGACCGGGATTGCAGCGCATAGAGGCAAAACTACCGGGATTTCATTCCCTAGCGCCCGTCGCAAGCGCCGCGTTGGTAGATCGAATCACCAGTAAAGAAAGAGGGGGCGCGGGAGGACAGGATATGCAATACCGCCTGATACTCAGGGCAGAGGGGCCGGGGAGGCGTCTTCTTCACCGCAGAAGCCAGAAATCGCAGCGCCGACATGGTCGATTGCTTGCTCGCTCGCTCGCTCGCTCGTTTCGCTAGCTAGGGTTTCTACCCGATGGAATGGAGAATTTCGATCTAATCGCAAACTTCGCCTTGGGATTGTACTATATGTTGTCGGGACTGCAATGCGCACGCCGTTCGCCAAGGCCCGGCCAACCCACCTGTGCCGCGCGCCTATGGGCCGCAGCCTTTTTATCTAGAGAAATTGCGAAAAGGCTTTCCTTACATTGAAAGCTGGCCTACTCAACAGCTTTTTATATCTGGGCTCCACTTTCTTGGGCCTCTGCTCCCTCTGACTCTGAGAGCATCTCCACTCGTTGGACGAATCCAGGCAGAAATCTGGATTTTTTTTTGCCGGATGGAACTTGATTTCGGCTGGGTACGTCAGTTTTTCACTCGCGTACCCAGGCCGAGTTCCCAGGACGCTCGTTTCCACTCAAATTTAGCTCAAATTCGTCCAAATTTCGGCATAGTTCGGCATATAATGAATACAAAACAAATTACGACCAAAATTCGGCGAAATTTTAAACATAGTTGGCATAAATGTAAACATAGTTCGGCCTGCAGTGAAAATACAACATATTTCGACCAAGTTCGGCTAGTTCATGCTGGGCATCTACGACGTGTTGCCCGGCGTATCCATAGGTGCTCAACAAGATCATCATGCAGCTGTCGATGCATCGTCGAATCTCGAATCTCCTGACGCATGGCGATAAATGCAGCCTAGGTTGGAGGCACCTGATGATCAGGCTCGGCAAAAGGACCTTGTCTGTAGTATGGCTCGTTCTCCTCGAGCAAACTCAGTGGATTCTTCCTCTCATCCTCAATGATCATGTCGTGCAAGGTCACACAACAGTTCATCACTTCCCACATCTAATCTTTGGACCAGGTCATAGCAGGGAACCGAACAACTGCAAACATCTGCTGGAGCATACCAAATGCCCGCTCCACGTCCTTCGTGCAAGCTTCATGTTCCTTGGCAAAGTGAGAATTCTTAGGGAGCATTAGGTTTGAGATAGTCTTCACAAATGGTGTCCATCTTGGATAGATGCCATCTACCAGATAGTATCCCTTGTTGTAGTGGTGCCCTCTGATCTCAAATTTCCACAGGGGGAGCATGACCCTCAACAAGCTTGGAAAAGACAGTTGAGGAGTTGAGGACGTTGATGTCGTTGTTCGATCCTGCCATGCCAAAGAAGGTGTGACAGATCCAAAGATCATGTGTAGCAACTGCCTCAAGTATCACAATGCAACCTCCTTTGTGTCCTCTGTACATTCCTTGCCATGCAAATGGACAGTTCTTCCACTCCCAATGCATGCAATCTATGCTTCCAAGCATACCCGAAAATCCCCTACTTTCATTGACTGCGAGGATCCGAGCAGTGTCTTCAATAGTGGGTGATATCAAGTACTGTTCCCCGAACACTGCAATCACTGCCCTGTAGAACCTGTACAAGCAATCAATGGCGGTGGACTCGGCGATGCGGAGATAGTCATCGGCAGCATCAGCCGGTGACGAGGTTTAATCTCGTCAATGCCCATTGTTATGAGCTTGGGTTTTGGAGAAGATAGGGATGCTGGAGATCGCGGAACGGTTAGAAAACAAGCAACACGGGGACACAAGGTTTACCCAGGTTCAGGCCCCCGGAGGGAAAACCCTACTCCTGCTTGTCTGCTCTTGATTACGGCGGAACCGAAAAGTAAAGGGGTGCGCAGATGCAATCTGGCGTGGAGGTGTGTATGCGGTGGTGTGTGAGAGATTGTAAGAGAGCCTCCTCGCCGTGCCCTCCTGGCCTTTATATAGAGATAGGCAGGTCTCAGGCACAGATCGAGTCGGTTCCAGGTTTTAGGGTTTACCCCTTTGAATTTTCTATCTACTCTAGTCTTGCTTTCTAAGGATCCGAAGGCGTCATGGGCCCTGGCCACCCGAAAGTCTTCATCGGATGGCGCATATTCGTCGTGAGCCTTCCTTGGATTAGACCAGGTATGCTAAGGTTGTGTACCCGCAGGGTATAACCATGGCAGTAGCCCCCGAGTGTTCAGTCGAATCGTAGATTCGGCTGAGGACTTTTTAATCTTTCGGGTGCAGCTATCTCTGCTCGTTTAGAGAATAATTTGAGTGTGTAGGGATTGTTGATGCGTGTGCCTGACTCTCCTGACGGATCAGGGTCAGTTAACTGTCTTAGGACAAAACAACACGATCTTCTTCAGATTCGAGTCCCTCGACTCTGTAACACCCTCAGAATCGACCCTATGCAAGTTTTAGCGAAACTCGCCAAACCCGCATAGAAACGATTCAAAGGTGCCCACCAGGCACTTTCGTGCGGGTGGAAAACGAAGTAATAACATTACACAACAGTCCTCGATGGGACCCACAGAACAGATATATATAACAGCGACTCAAAGAGTCAAGAATACAGATATAATATACAAAGATCCAAATCACCTTGAAAATGATAGAGCGTCCGACTACGGACAAGATGCAAATGGGGCTAAGAGCCCTGAAGAATAACCAATGGCGTCCATAACCCTGCCCAGGCCAAGCCGGAAGGGTAACCCTGCTAACGACGTCGATCTCAAAACCTGCTTAAACAAAAGGGGTGCCGACAAAGGGCAAAGGAAAAAGAGGAGCGTCAGTACTGAGGCCAGTACACGGCGAGGCTAGAATTCGGCGGTCCTCGCCTACATAGGTATGGTGGACTGAAGCGGCAGCGGCAGCAGGCACTATACAACCTATAGAGACTCGACACAACTGGCGGCTATAAGAGAGGGGTAAGAAAGACCTATTCGGAACCAACCTGATACAACCATCAAACAAACCCATCCTGGTGTTTCCTCCTCGAGACCAAACGAGGAAGTCAACCGAGGAACTCACACCGTTGGCAGTTTTATTTATTCAGTTATCGTTGCAGAAATTACTAGTCAAGTATAGATAATCATCCTGATAAAATAAGCAGTGGGCACTTTTAGTTAATCATTCTGTTATAGTTGCAATACTTACTAATCAGATACAAATAGCATGAGATAACCCCAAAACCCAGCAGTTGTTGGTACTTTTATTTAGCCATTCCGTTGTAGTTGCAATACTTACTAGTCAGGTACAATGGTCGCCAACGACAACCCAAACAAGCAATAGTGGGCAGTTTTATTTAGCCATTCCATTATAGTGGAGCTGATTACTAGTCATTATAAAGTCAAATTTATAGCACTACTTTAGTTATAGTTGTCTATGATCGAGATACTGTGCTCCAAGTCGTCCATAACCGCGGACACGGCTTTCAGAAAGTTTTACCCGGCCGGGGTGCACAAATAGCAACACACACTCGATCAACCTCGGAAAAACCAAATCAACACCCAACGAGGCCTTCACGACAAAGCAATCACAAGATTCAGAAATATTTCCGGGGGCCACCCCGTTGAGTACACCCGCAACGAAGCTAGCTGACTCCGAGACGGACTCAAGGTTTGTGGGGCCGGCTGTAAGCGACTGGGAACCCAAAACTGGGCTTGTCGATACCGCGTAAACGGGTCACAATTCCTAAACAGTACAGTGTGCTCCTCGCACAATCGTAAATAAAGCAGTAGAGCATGGCATAAGTACAGGATCGTAAATAAAACCTCAAACTAGTTTGTGGCCCCAAGAAATAAGAATGAATCAAGCTCTGGCTAAGGGGGGTCCCATAATTCCCCGTATGTGGATAGCGCGAATATTCAAGGAACAGGTATCAAGTACTCGGGGTCCTACGGGACACAAATGGGCGGTCGGAAACCAAATATTATCTATCACCCACCGATGCCTCTGCTTACTTACTTCAATTTTAGTTGTTAAACAGGAATTAAAGTGAACGGTAAGTAAAGCCATGATCATCTACAACATCAAACATGCGGCAACACTCCAACAACTGTGGTACTGGACGACACGCAACAACACTTGAGCAAGCGACTACGACGCGCAAGTCCAACTATCTACCAAACAACAGGTAATAGGATGTGTCCAAGGCAATATAAGGCTGCAAGGGATATCACGGGTACGAAAAATAGAGCATCGCAACACAGATAGCAATAGATCAACAGGAGGGAATAAATACTATAAAAGTAAGATAGGTAGAAAGGGGGGGAGATGCTCGCCTGAAAACATTGCCGAGGGTTCAACCGAAGATCGGGTCGACACTCGCATCAACTCAACGGCCTTATCCGCGAAGAAGCAAAACGCTAGAAGAAACACCGGATGCAATATTTAATACTACGGCAAAAGATCGGGCATGATGCATGTATGATGTATGGCATGGCAAAGGTGCGGTGCAATTAGATCATATTAAGCGGAACCGGGGTCCCGACAATTAGTTAGATGGTTCAAGTTGTTTATCTATCCCGCAAATTAGATGTTGTCTTCACATGGCAAAATAAGTTACCGGTCCGCTACACAAATTTAAATGAGGCCAATATGAGTCTAGATTTGTCCGCATATGGGCCCCATATTTAATTATTAGGTGAATCGGCATAAGGCCCCCAAACCACACAAATATGCATGCGAGTATGACAATTTAATATGCAACAATTTGTATTATATTATAAAATAGGGTTCGGGAAAAGGTTCACACATTAGGGTTCGGCAGATCTTGGGGTTCCGGGGTTCGGGGTCCGGTCTCGGGGTTTAGGGTTCGACGAATCGTCCTCGGATAACGGAGGTAGGTCTTGTCGCATCCGTGGTCGTCGGGTCATGTCGACGGTCTTGTCGTCTCACGCGGAGATCTCGGCGTTCCGGGAGGAAGTACTTGGTCTGGCGTCGGGGCATCGGACTCGCCCTGGTTGCTGCCGTTCTTGTCGTCGCGAAGATCTTGTCGGGTCCGGGTGGAAGAACTTGCCGTCCTGGGATTCTCTGGGTGCGGCGCCGATCTTGCATAGTTTCCGGGTCTCGGTTCGTGTCGGTCTGGTCGTCAGCCGAGCTTGGCATCGTGGCGGTTAATTCTCGTGGCGTCGGCCTTGTGGTCCGAGAGGGAGGAGGACCCCGTGATCGGTCTTCAAGGGTCCGAAAGGCGATCTTGGCGTTCCGGGCATCTTCGGTCCTCGGATCCGAGAGGGATCGGGGTCTTGATGTTCCATGTAGACAACCTTGATGTCCCGGCTTTGATGTTCATGACGGAGATCTCGAGATATCACGGTCCCGTTGTCGACGGCGGACTTGAATTAGGCATCGACCTTGTGCGGTTCTTCGGGTTCTCGTCTCGGTCGGTCTCGGTCTCTCGAAGGACCTCGGCAGGTGGCAGCAAACGAATAACGATGCCGACAGGAAACGATCAGGCGCGTGATGTAGCAGGTGGCACGGTCGTCGCCGACGGGGGTACGCACGCGGGCCAAGGCGGCTCGCGTGGACAGGCAGCGGAGCTCGGTGGAGGCAAGGGGAGTCGCGACCGGAGGCGGCGGGACCGGAGCTCGGAGGAGCCTAGGCAGCCGGGAGCGGCTGCGGAGGAGGGGGTCGCCGCACGTCGTCGGCCTGGGGGAGGAGGGCGCCGCGGAGCAGAGAGGGGCGGCCAAGCGACGGCCGGCGCCAGGAGGTGCCTCGGGTGCGGCCCGAGGCGGGGAAGACGACGAGGGGCAGGGGAGGTAGCGGCCGCGGAAGTGGAGCGGTCTCCGGCGAGCGGGGCGGGGCGGCGATGGGACCCTGCGGCCTGCGGGCGCGCTGCTGCGCCGGCGGCGGCCAGAGGAGGAAGGGGAGGTGCGGGGTCGCGCGCCGGCGGCGATGGGCGGTGGTAGAGGGAGGCCGAGGCGGGCGGCGGTGGATGCGGGGGAGGTGGGTCGGCGGCGAGCAGAGGTGAGGTGGAGGGCGCGGCGCCGGCGGGAACGCGCGGCCAGGGAGATGGCGTCGGGCGGCGGGGCGGACGGGAGGAGGCGGGGCAGGGGACAGCGGCAGGTGGGGGTAGTAGTGGGTCAGGGGCGGGACCCACAGGGCAGGGAGAGTGGGGTGGGGCTGGCGGGTGCGTGCGGTGTGGCGTGTGTCGCGCGGGAGTGGGCAGCTGTGGGGAGGTGTCAAGGAGTGGGGTGAGAGAGATGGGGAGAGGGGTGAGGTGGCAGCAGATAAGTGGTGGGGAGGAGGGAGAGAGGTGAGGTGGCAGCCAGGGATTGGTCCGGGTGAGGTGGAGGAGGGGTGGGTAGAATAGGACTGGGTGGAAATAGGATTTAGAGGGTTCTGGTTTAGATGGACCGTTTTAATACCGGGTGGTCGACTGGGTCGATTCGGCCCGTTCGACTGCCCCCACAAAAATAATTAAATAATTTTATTTGTTTAACACAGAGCTTTTGCAAACCGATAGCAGACAAAACAAAATAATCCGGTGACCCGGGTTTTGCGTGTTGAACAAAGACGGGGCGTTTAGAAAACAAAAATAGGTTTTTCGAAAATAGTTTTATGCAAGAAAATGCAAGATGATGACGATGCTCAAATGCAATGTGGCATGATGACATGAGCATGCGGTCATGATGATGCAATGCACAAAATCAACGCGATTTTCTAGTAGTGGTTTTGCGGGATGCCACAGACTCGAACCCGGAACATATGCTGGCGTAATTCGACTCAGGCCGTGGAGGACTTACAGGAGTGGAGTTCCAGTGAATTTGAAATGATGTACCCAACGCGTCCGTCGGGCTTTTTTATCGCGCCTGTTGGCACGGATTTTGACTAGTAGAGCGCGGTCGTGTGCGTTACCAGGCCATCAGATGGTATCTGTAGGTATTATCTTTGCATCGCAGACACAACATCCGAAATTTTATCACCACGAAGGTGTTTCGGGTGGCCAAGGAGGATGCTTCTCACTTAGCGTTGGTTGGGGCAAAGTTGCCAAAATGATTTTGCATTTTGATCCGAAGGATCGTAGTCGAACAATTCATAGGGTGCGTGACCAGCGCTCCCTATGGGAGTAGCCCCCGAGTGTCTGTTCGATTCGTAGACTCGAGCGGAGACTTTAATTCAGTCGTTATTGGCTTCAGGTCCGTAGGACACAATTTTTTCGGATGCTTGAATCAATCCTCCCTATGAGAGTAGCCCCCGAGTCCGTAGTGGAGTCGTAGACTCGACGTAGGACTCGAAGAATAGATCATTGGTGTAGTACCTTAATCGTACGTCGGGTGCACGACCAGTGCTCCTGATAGGAGTATCCCCCGAGTCCCTAGCCGAATCGTTGATTCGAGTGGGGAATCAAAGCGTGCCACTCGAAGATCTTCTGTGTGCGCGATCAGCGCTCCAGTTTGGAGTAGCCCTCGAGTATCTGGCGGAGTCGTGGACTCGGGCAGAGACTCGAGTCTTGTATCGTGGAGTTGTAGTCGACAATCTCGTGGGAGTACCGCTGACCCGGAAGTACATCGGGTGCGCGACCAGCGCTCCTCATAAGAGTAGCCCCCGAGTGTCTAATCGAGTCGCGGACTCGAGTGGAGACTCATGCGAGGAGAAACCATTGACCCAGAAGTGCATCGAGTCGGCGTCTCACGCATACGGAGCCAAGAATTGATGATGCAGTCGGAGTTGATGTAGCGGAGTCGTGTGGCGTTTAGCTGGAAGGACTCGATGTTCCGGATGAAGTCGACGTCGTTGCCCTTGTCGGGTGCGCGGCATGCGTCGTGTCTGTCGGGTACGTGGCTAGCATCGCGTCTTTGTAAGCTGCAGGAAACATAAAGAATTGTGAAGTACTTGTATCTTGTAAGGAATATTTGCCTGTCTCGTATTGTAAAATTCGGGTGCCGATCGAGTCGACACTTTTGCACTGCTTGCTAGGCCTTTTCGTTAGCCTGATTACCCTTAGTCCCAGTACCTTGCCGAGGCACTCGGAGTTCAAGGATTCGACGGTCAGGCAGAATCAGCTACTCGGGTTGTCGCGTTCGAGGTGCTCGAGTGCGTGGAGCCAATGGCACATTAGGTTACTCGAAGAGGGCGCAACCCCCGAGTGTTTTGAGTGCGAGTTAAAGAAGAAAATCAGCTCTAAGTAGAGGGAAACTTAGCTTTGTTGGTTGTCGTGAAGAAGTTGACGCGGTAGCGGATCACGCGACGGACGTAGTCAACGCGGCGGACCACAGTCATAGCAGCGACAGGTTCCTAGGGTCGATGGAGGCAATGAGCTCCGCATTCGAAGATTGTCGCAATCGAAGACCATACTGGGTCGTCGCATCCGAAGAATGCAGCGGGTTACCATAGCCGGAGGCCACACAGTTTGTCAGAGCCGAACACCACAACAGGTTTGCTGGAGCCGGAGGCCGCAGCTGGTCGTCGAAGCGGAGGGAGCCCCCAAGTCGTTGGAGCAGAAGACCACATCAGGTCGCCAGAGTCGAAAGAGACCCCGAGTCATCGGAGTCAGCGCTGAGAAGGGATCCGCGCCGCAGATATAGTCGGTGCAATCGAAGACCGTAGAGGGACACCACGGCCATAGACCGTAGCGGTCGTCACAGTCGAAGAATCAGCAGGAAGGTCGCCGGAGTCGGAGATCGTAGCTACGAGTCGCCATAGATGAAGATCGCAGCGGGTCACGCGGCAGAGTCGGCGCAGCGCTAGGTGTATAGTAAATGTGGCCGGACGTAGACGTTGCAGCGGAGTTGTAATCAACGCGCTGGTGAGCCGCACGTCATGGCCCCGAGCGTGGAGCGGGCAGTATGGTGATTGCCGAGCCGAGATATCGCCGATGTAGGAAGCCATGATCAAAATATGGCGTTGATGCACCCTCCACCAGGTCGTGTAGTGCATGTAACATAATAACAAACGTGTCATAGAATTAACGAGATTCACAAATGAAAGAACATTTGGGCCCCATGTGTGGTTTTGGTAATTAATGACAATCTCTATGGACTAATGCTTGTATCAAGTTGTACTTGTAGGAATTATCCATAGGCAATGCTTGAACCATATGTTGGCTTCAAGGTTTGTAGAAGAAGAAAGTGAAGAGGATCAAGTGGTGACCAAGGTGTTCAAAGAGTGATCCACAGATTGGTCATGTGAGAGTTAAACCTATGAAGATCTCATGCTTAAAGCTTGACATCCTCGGTGATCATGGATCGATGAAGAAAAGGTCAAAGTAAAGGTTTCCCCATGTTGTATGGGGGAGTAACTTGCAAGTCTTCATCAAGCAAGTGCGTACAAGAGCAATCAAGAAAGGTGTTCCATCTTGAGAAGAACAAGACCGTCTAATCATAATCAAGTGGAATATGCGCAAGGCAAAGGTATGATCTTGATAGGGTTTCTTTCTTACCGGTCTCGTGGTGTTAGTTGGGGAGACCAGTTTATAGGATAGACAACCGTACTATCAAGAGGGGCTCCCAAGTGAGTAACTCGATCATATCGTTCAGAGAGAGCTCAAACCTTTGCATACTTAGCATCATCCTTTCTTGGTTGTTATTTGGATCTTATCCATGTGAGGTTCTAGAGCTTGTGGTAATATTCATAACAATCCCTAGTTCATCAAAAACGGATTTCCCATTTATATCTTATTGTGTTTTTTATCTTGGAGGTTTTACCGGTTTGTCTTTTAGAGATAGGTAAAACCTTCCATTATTTGGTTCTTACTCATGTGAGGATTTAGATCTTGTTTTAATCTCCATGACAAGCTCTAGTTCATCAAAAACGGATTTCATATGCATTCTCTACTACGTTTTCGATGTTGGAGGTTTTACTGGTTTGTCTTTTTGAGAGAGGTTAAACCTTACATCATTTGGTTCTATACTCCCTTGATGGACTATTATTTTTTTCTGTATGATCTTGTAGGGCTTATTGTCCTCTTTAAAACGAGCCCAAGATCATCAAAACCGGAGTCCGGATGCAAAAGTTATGGATGTTTTCGTATTGGTCTTTCTACCAGTTTTTGTAAGACCGGAGACTCCGGACTAATCTCCGGTCTAATCTCTGGACTACGTCCATTACGTCCTCCAGATTGTCCCCGTTTGGCCTGGGTACACCGGAGACTCCGGTCCCAGTCCGGATACTCCGAACCGGGCAATTCCTGGGCCTAACGGTTGGATTTCTAGGGACCTATTTAAGGGGCCCTTCTTCCCCAATGGTTCCCTAGCTCTCTTGCAAGTTTTCCCCCACCATTGTTTACCTTTTGAAGCTTGCTACCCCCCTTCAATCCCTCCCTTGATTCTTGCATATACTTTAGGAATTTGGAAGAGGAGATCTAGATCTACAATCCTACCAATCCATCTCTCCTCTAACTGAGGGGAACATCTTGGGATCTAGATCTTGAAGTATTTTGTGGATTTCCTCCTTTGTTCTTCCTCTCTTATTCCCCCACAAGCTTTTGTAGCTTTGGTGGAATTTGGGAGAGAAGGATTTGAGCACTACTTGTGTTCTTGCCATTGCATTTGGTGCATCAGTTTGAGTTCTCCCCAAAGGATTTGGTGAGTGAAAGTTGAGAAGCTTTTTACTCTTGGGTTCTTTGAACCCTAGACGGTTTGTTGGTGTTGCAGGTTGTGGCATTGGTGGCGTTAGTTGGGAGCCTCCAATTAATTTGTGGAGAAGTGCCCCAACCTTGTGAGAGGTTCCGGTTTGCCACCGACAAGTGCACCGATAGTGGAAGCGTGGATCGATCCCATTGGGGTGAGATTCACCGGAGAATAAGGGAGGCCTTTTGTGGCGTTGGTGGTTTGATACCACCCCCTCTCCAAACGAGACGTACTCCATGTTAGGAGGAACTCGGTAAAATATCGTTGTCCCCGCGTGCCTCGGTTATCTCTATACCCGAGCTCTTTACTTATGCACTTTACATTGTGATAGCCTTCGTGCTTGAAGTAATATATATATATATATATTGCTATCACTTTGTTGCTTGTATTGATTAACATAAGTTGTTGGTGCACATAGGTGAACCTTAGTTGTTCTAGGTTGTGCTTAACAAAGTAAACACTAGTTTTATTCCGCCTTTGTTGAGCCACTCTAGGAAAAGTTTTAATCGCCTATTCACCCCCCCTCTAGGCGACATCTGTATCCTTTCAATTGGTATCAGAGTCCGGTCTCTCATTTTAGGCTTCACCGCCTTGAGAGTAAAGATGTCGGCTAGGGTATTTGTGCACAATGACATGTTCATATTCGATGGCACAAATTATGATATATGGAAAAATCGCATGCTCATTCATTTTCGGGACATGGACCCAAATTTGGAGCGTATTGTAGATATAGGTTATTCTCCTCCTATGGATTTCAAAAATCTATCTTGTGAGGACGAGAAAAACTTATATCTCGATGCT
This sequence comes from Avena atlantica, assembly GCA_910589765.1. Classification (NCBI taxonomy): domain Eukaryota; kingdom Viridiplantae; phylum Streptophyta; class Magnoliopsida; order Poales; family Poaceae; genus Avena; species Avena atlantica. The sequence goes on along the minus strand of OU342734.1, from coordinate 9,952,138 downwards.
CAAGCTTCTAATGTGCTTGTTAATGCTTTGAGCTATGTAGTTACCTCCTCAATCATTCCTTTTTGGAGCGCTCATGAGTTATGGACAAAACTTCAAGATAAATATGTTGTGTCCAACATTATTGAGGATGATTGTGTTGCTTCCACTTCCATTCGAGATGAGTTCTCATCCTCTACCACTTCACCAACATGTGACTTTTCAAAAGGTAATGATATGGTGAGTGGTGATAGAAATTGCAATTTAGATAGTGTGCTTACTATTTGTAATCCCTCATCTCTATCTAGTTGCAATAATCTATCTTTGGACTTTAACACTTCTAGCACTACCAACTTCTTACATGCTTGTGTTAATAGTCCTTGCATATCATGTAGAGATGACTTGAATAAATCTCATGATGATATGCTCATGTTGTCTTGTTGCCATGATAAAAATGCTTCTATTTCCTCTAGTGCTCGTGTTGCTAACCATGTAGAGGAAAATGAAGATTCTATGGGCCAAGACAAGGTCTTGAAGAGAGCTACAAGTGCAATCTCTTCATCACCTTCCTCCGGTTCTCACATGTGCCTTATGGCTAAGGGAACAAAGGTAACCTCCTTGAATCCCATTGTATCTCATGATGATGATGATGATGATGAAGGGTTTCGCGGCATAGTAAATCAAAATTTTCTATGGATGCGAACAAAGGGAAAGCCAAGATCTAATCTAGGAGATGCAATCAACGAGAGAGATTGGATTAGATCTTCATACCCTTGAAGATTCGCACAGCGGAACGTTCGTCGGAACGTGGGTGATGTAGTCGTACTCGCTTCTCCTCCTCGCGATCCGATCCGATCTAGCACCACAAGTGGCGGTGCCTCCGTGAGATGCACATGTGCAGCACCTCGACGTCTCCTCCTTCCTCGGACCAGCAAGTATGGTGGAGAGATAGATTGGATCTACAACACGACGGCGTGGTGTATATGGTGGAGAATTTTTGCAGCAGGGCTTCGCCTACAAACAGTCGGGAGGGAGAGAGGAAAGCTAGCAAGGCGGCTAGGGTTTGGAGGAGAGGTGTGTGTGGTTTGGTGCGCCCCACCCCTCTTTATATAGAGGGGGGGCGCAGCCCTAGCCCCTCCCCCAAGCCCAAAGGATAAGGAGTGGGGGGCATGGACTCTCCCCTCTTCTAGAAACCCTATCTCTAGTTTAAACGATTTAAACTCTCTAGGATCGGCTGGGCCCTATGGGGCCTTGTGCCCCTGGCCCAATGCGGCCAGGACACTCCCTCATAGGCCCATGCCCCCTCCCGGAAGGTGGGGCCACGTTGGTCCCCTTCCGGAAGGTTCTAGAAGCTTCCGGTACAATACCGATTAACCCGGAACAATTCCGAACTCCAAAAACTGCACTGCCTTATATGAATCTTATTCTCCGGACCATTCCGGAACCTATCGTGATGTCCCGGATCCCATCCGAGACTCCGAACAAAAATTCATAAACCAACTATCCAATCTATCCTAGCGTCGAGACACGTTAAGTGTGTGACCCTGCGGGTTCGAGAATATGCAGACATGATCTTCTATCAATAATCAACAGCGGGGTCTGGGCACCCATATTGACTCCCACACATTCATCGATGATCATATCGGATGAACCACGATGTCAGGATTCAAACAATCCCATATATATATTCCCTTCGTCTCGCGATATTTTACTTGCCCGAGATTCGATCGTCGGTACCGTCATACCTAGTTCAATCTCGTTCACAGTAAGTACTTTACTCGTTCCGTAATCCGATATCACTTTGTGATTAACTCCTTAACCACATGCTTGCAAGCGGTGTTGATATCGATTACCGAGTGGGCCCGAAGTATATCTCTCCGGCTTGGGAGGGACAAATTCCATCTCGATACATACAACCCAACAGATACTTTCCGATCACCTGAGAGACACCTTTATGATCACCCTCTCATAGGATGACGTTTGATGACCTCAAAGCTTTCTTCCGATACCAGGGAGTTGTATTATCTCATGGTCTAAGGAATACAATATTTGACATAGGAAAAGCTTCGCAAAGACGAACACGATGACACGATCTAATAGCTCTGCTTTGTTTGGGTCTATCCATCATATCATTCTACCAATGATATGATCTCATTATCAATTGACAACTCATGTCTATGGTTAGGAAACCTTAACCATCATTGATCAATGAGCTAGTCCATAGAGGCGTACTAGGGACACGGTGTTGTTCACAAACCACACAAGTATTAAAGTTTCCGCTTAATATAATTCTAGCATGGAATATAAACTTTATCATGAACAAGAATTATAATAATAACATTTTTATTATTGCCTCTAGGGCATAATTCCAACAGTCTCCCACTTGCACTAGAGTCAATAATCTAGTTTACATTTGGCAACAATCTCACACCCATGGCACTGAGGTGTTGATCATGTTTTACACGTGGAAGAGGTTTAGTCAATGGATCTGCGACATTCAGATCTGTATGTACTTTGCTAATCTTCATATCTCCATCTGCAATATAATCTCGGATTATATGAAACTTGCGGTTGATATGCTTGGTCTTTGGATGATATCTTGGTTCCTTAGAAAGTGCTATGGCGCCAGTGTTGTCACACAATATCTCCAGTGGGTCCAATGCACTTGGAACCACGCCAAGCTCAGTGATGAAGTTTCTGATCCAAACTCCTTCACTTGACGCTTCTGCAGCAGCCATGTATTCCGCTTCCACTGTAGATCCCGCGATCACGCTTTGCTTGCAGCTTCTCCAGCTCACAGCTCCTACATTCAAAATATAAACGTATCATGTCTGAGATTTGGAATCATCCTTGTCGTTGTCAAAACTAGCGTCGACGTAACCTTTTACGACAAGTTGTTCATCACCCCCATAGACTAAGAACATTTCTTTAGTCCTATTTAGGTACTTTAGGATATTCTTCACGGCTGTCCAGTGTTCCACTCCTGGATCACTTTGATATCTGCTCGTCAAACTAAGAGCATTGGACACATCCGGTCTAGTACACAGCATGGCATACATGATGGAACCTATGGCCGAGGCATAAGGCACTTTGCTCATAGCTTCCCTATCATTTACCGTAGCTGGACACTGAGCCTTGCTCAATATCTTACTTGACAACATAGGCAGTGAACCTTTCTTTGCCTTATCCATTCTGAACCTTTTCAGAACTTTGTCTAGGTATGTACTCTGGCTTAAAGCTATCAGGCGTCTTTGTCTATCTCTATAGATTTTGATGCCCAATATATAAGCAGCTTCACCTAGGTCTTTCATTGAAAAACACTTGTTCAAATAACTCTTCACATCGTTAAGCATGTTGATGTCATTTCCAATAATCAATATGTCATCCACATATAGTACCAGAAACGTCACCGAGCTCCCACTCACTTTCTTGTAGATGCAAGCTTCGTAGCAATTTGGAACAAATCCAAAACTCTTGATCACTTGATTAAAACGAAGGTTACAACTCCGAGATGCTTGCTTCAGTCCATAAATGGAACGCTGAAGTTTGCATACTTTATCAGCATCCTTAGGATCGACAAAACCTTCGGGTTGCATCATATACAACTCTTCATCAATGTTGCCATTGAGGAAAGCAGTCTTGACATCCATCTGCCATATTTCATAATCATGAAACGCAGCAATTGCTAATAAAATCCGAATGGACTTAAACATCGCTACGGGAGAGAAAGTCTCATCGTAGTCAACATCTTGAACTTGTCGAAAACCTTTTGCGACAAGCCGTGCTTTATAGACGGTAATATTACCATCCGCGTCCGTTTTCTTCTTGAAGATCCATTTGCACTCAACAGCCTTTCGGTCACTAGGAGGGTCCACCAAAGTCCATACTTGGTTTTCGCTCATGGATCCCAATTCGGATTTCATGTCTTCCAGCCATTTCTCAGAGTCTGGGCTCATCATCGCTTCCTCATAGTTCGTAGGTTCATTGTCTTCTACTAGCAAGGCAGTCAAGACAGGGTTGTCGTACCACTCAGGAGGGGCACGCGACCTTGTCGACCTGCGACGTTCAGTAGCAGCATCGTTCGAAGCTTCATGATCCTTGTCATTAGCTTCCTCTATTGTTGGTGCAGGCGGCACTGGAACAATTTCAGGTGCTGCGCTACTCTCCAATTCAAGAGAAGGTTCAATAACCTCGTCAAGCTCTACTTTCCTCCCACTAACTTCTTTCGAGAGAAACTCCTTCTCAAGAAAGGAACCATTCTTTGCGACAAACACTTTGCCTTCGGTTCTGTGATAGAAGGTATACCCAATAGTTTCCTTAGGGTATCCTATGAAGACGCATTTCTCCGCTTTGGTTTCGAGCTTGTCCGGCATCAACTTCTTGACGTAAGCTTCGCATCCCCAAACTTTAAGAAACGACAACTTAGGTTTAGCACCAAACCACAGTTCATACGGTGTCGTCTCAACGGATTCTATTTAAAGTGAATGCAGCGGTTTCTAATGCATAACCCCAAAACGATAACGGCAAATCAGTAAGAGACATCATTGATCGGACCATATCTAATAGGGTTCGGTTCCGGCGTTCAGACACACCATTGTGCTGTGGTGTTCCGGGTGGCGTGAGTTGTGAAACGATTCCACTTGCTTTAAGATGCGTGAGAAAATCATAACTCAAATATTCACCTCCACGATCGGATCGTAGAAACTTAATCTTTCTGTTACGATGGTTCTCCACTTCATTCTGAAATTCCTTGAACTTTTCAAATGTTTCAGATTTATGTTTCATTAAATAGATATACCCATATCTACTTAAGTCATCGGTAAAAGTGAGGAAACAGCGATATCCACCGCGCGTCGAAACACTCATCGGTCCGCATACATCGGTATGTATGATTTCCAACAAGTCCGTTTCTCGCTCCATCATACCGGAGAACGGGGTTTTGATCATCTTGCCCATGAGGCATGGTTTGCATGTGTCAAATGATTCAAAATCAAGAGACTTCAAAAGTCCATCAGAATGGAGTTTCTTCATGCGCTTTACACCAATATGACCTAGACGACAGTGCCACAAATAAGTAGTATTATCACTATCTACTTTGCATCTCTTAGCCTCAATGTTATGGATGTGTGTATCATCCCTTTCGAGATTTAGAAGAAATAAACCATTCACAAGAGGTGCATGACCATAAAAGATGTTACTCATATAAATAGAACAACCATTATTCTCCGATTTAAATGAATAACCGTCTTGCAATAAACACGATCCAGAAATAATGTTCATGCTCAACGCAGGCACATAATAACATTTATTAAGGTTTAAAACTAATCCCGAAGGTAAAACTAAGGAGAGCGTGCCGACGGCCATCACATCAAATCTTGATCCGTTGCCAACGCGCATCGTCACCTCATCCCTCGCAAGCCGCCGTCTATTCCGTAGCTCCTGTTTCGAGTTACAAATATTAGCAACTGAACCGGTATCAAATACCCAGGCACTACAACGAGGGCTAGTAAGGAAAACATCAATAACATGTATATCAAATATACCTTTGATGGTGCCAGCCTTCTTGTCCGCTAAGTACTTCGGACAGTTGCGCTTCCAGTGACCCTTGTCCTTGCAATAGAAGCACTCAGTGTCCGGCTTAGGACCAGACTTGAGCTTCTTCTCAGCAGGAGCATTGCGCTTGCCGCCGCCCTTCTTGAAGGGCTTCTTTGCTCCCTTACCTTTCTTAAAGGAGGGCTTGTTGACCATCAACACACGATTATCCTTCTTGATGTCCACCTCCGCAGCCTTCAGCTTTGCGAAGAGCTCGGTGATCGTATCAGTGGAGCCAATCTGATTATGAGTCACTACAAAACTTTTGTAGCTGGGAGGGAGTGATTGCAGAACCCTGTCAATCTTGAGCTCCTCTGGAATCGTGCATTCCAGTTGCTCAAGGCGTTGAGTGTAGCCCGACATCTTTATGGCGTGCTCACTAACGGAACTCCCTTCCTCCATCTTGCAGTTAAAGAACTTCTTAGAGATCTCATATCTCTCAGAACGGGCTTGAGTCTGAAACATGGTTTTCAGCTCCTCGAGAATCTCAAAGGGCCCGGGATAGGTTTCAAAACGATTTTGAAGTTCCGGTTCCATAGCAAACAACATGGTGCTCTTAATCACACCATAATCATCTTTGCGCGACTGATAGACAACTTTCTCATCAGCCGGCGCAGTTGCAGCAGGGGGGTCACCTAACGCTTTCCCAAGGACATAGTCCTTTTGTCCGCCAGACAGAATGATTCGTAGATTGCGGAACCAATTGGTGAAGTTAGACCCATTGTTTCTAAGCTTTTCCTTCTCAGCAAAAATGTTGAAGTTGAAGTTGGATTTGGCCATGTGATCTACAGTATTTGCAAGTACAATTTAGACTATGTTCATGATAAATAGTTAAACTTAATCAAATTACTAGATGAACTCCCACTAAATTCAACATCCCTCAAGTTGTTTAGTGAACACGATCCAAATTCACCACACCTAATCCGATCATCACGAGAAGAGATGTGGTTTCAATGGTGGACAACAAAGTGTCGATCATATCATTCATTTGACTCATGCTTGACCTTTCGGTTCTTGTGTTCCGAGGCCATGTCTGTACATGCTAGGCTCGTCAAGTTAGACCCAAGTATTTCCGCGTGTGCAAAACTGGCTTGCACCCGTTGTATGTGAGCGTAGAGTCTATAGCACCCGATCATCACGTGATGCTTGGACACGACGAACTTTCGCAATGGTGCATACTTGGGGAGAACACAGTTTTTATCTTGATCTTTAAGTGAGGAATCATCTTATAATGCTACCATCGCGATCTAAGCATAATAAGATACATAAAAGGATAAACATCACATGCATATAACTTTATGTGACATGGTATAGCCAATCTTCGCGCAATGATCTCCATCTTGTGCGTTCCGGCATGATCTCCATCACTCCACCATGATTGCCTCCACCACGAATAGCAACTACAACTATTGCTAACTACTTAGCGATAAAGTAAAGCTATTACATGGCGTATAAGAAGTTGACTCGCAGGCCATACACAATTATAAAGACAACCATATGGCTCCTGCCGGTTGTGTACTCATCGACATGCAAGTCGTGAAACATTACAAAACATGATCATCGCATACAATATACACATCACATCTTGGGCCATACCATATCACAGAAAACACTCCCTGCAAAAACAAGTTAGACGCCTCTACTTTGTTGTTGCATGTTTTACGTGGCTTATGGGAGTAGATGCTAAGAACGATTCTTACCTACGAAAAGCCACAACGGTGATATTATGGTTGCCAAACTCCGGTGTTAATCCCATGACAACTATAGTGAGAGAAACTGACATCCACCAGCCGCATGTGTGGAACAAGCCACACGTCAAGTGCGGAGCCGGTCTCGCGAACGATGTCGCGTAAGGTTGGCCTGGACTGCTTCAATCTCACTATCCCGCGTCATAAGAAGAACACAAACAAGAGGCTTGCAACAGAAAACATCAACGCCCGCAACAACCATGTTGTGTTCTACTCGTGAAACACATCTACGCATAGATCTAGCTCTGATACCACTGAAGGGTTTCGCGGCATAGTAAATCAAAATTTTCTACGGATGCGAACAGAGGGAAAGCCAAGATCTAATCTAGGAGATGCAATCAATGAGAGAGATTGGATTAGATCTTCATACCCTTGAAGATTCGCACAGCGGAACGTTCGTCAGAACGTGGGTGATGTAGTCGTACTCGCTTCTCCTCCTCGCGATCCGATCCGATCTAGCACCACAAGTGGCGGTCCCTCCGTGAGATGCACACGTGCAGCACCTCGACGTCTCCTCCTTCCTCGGACCAGCAAGTATGGTGGAGAGATAGATTGGATCTACAACACGACGGCGTGGTGTATATGGTGGAGAATTTCTGCAGCAGGGCTTCGCCTACAAACAGTCGGGAGGGAGAGAGGAAAGCTAGCAAGGCGGCTAGGGTTTGGAGGAGAGGTGTGTGTGGTTTGGTGAGCCCCCACACCTCTTTATATAGAGGGGGGGCGCTGCCCTAGCCCCTCCCCCAAGCCCAAAGGATAAGGAGTGGGGGGCATGGACTCTCCCCTCTTCTAGAAACCCTATCTCTAGTTTAAACGATTTAAACTCTCTAGGATCGGCTGGGCCCTATGGGGCCTTGTGCCCCTGGCCCAATGCGGACAGGACACTCCCTCATAGGCCCATGCCCCCTCCCGGAAGGTGGGGCCACGTTGGTCCCCTTCCGGAAGGTTCTATAAGCTTCCGGTACAATACCGATTAACCCGGAACAATTCCGAACTCCAAAAACTGCACTGCCTTATATGAATCTTATTCTCCGGACCATTCCGGAACCTCTCGTGATGTCCCGGATCCCATCCGAGACTCCGAACAAAAATTCATAAACCAATTATCCAATCTATCCTAGCGTCGAGACACGTTAAGTGTGTGACCCTGCGGGTTCGAGAATATGCAGACATGATCTTCTATCAATAATCAACAGCGGGGTCTGGGCATCCATATTGACTCCCACACATTCATCGATGATCATATCGGATGAACCACGATGTCAGGATTCAAACAATCCCATATATATATTCCCTTCGTCTCGCGATATTTTACTTGCCCGAGATTCGATCGTCGGTACCGTCATACCTAGTTTAATCTCGTTCACAGCAAGTACTTTACTCGTTCCGTAATCCGATATCACTTTGTGATTAACTCCTTAACCACATGCTTGCAAGCGGTGTTGATATCGATTACCGAGTGGGCCCGAAGTATATCTCTCCGACTTGGGAGGGACAAATTCCATCTCGATACATACAACCCAACAGATACTTTCCGATCACCTGAGAGACACCTTTATGATCACCCTCTCATAGGATGACGTTGGATGACCTCAAAGCTTTCTTCCGATACCAGGGAGTTGTATTATCTCATGGTCTAAGGAATACAATATTTGACATAGGAAAAGCTTCGCAAAGACGAACACGATGACACGATCTAATTGCTCTGCTTTGTTTGGGTCTATCCATCATATCATTCTCCCAATGATATGATCTCATTATCAATTGACAACTCATGTCTATGGTTAGGAAACCTTAACCATCATTGATCAATGAGCTAGTCCATAGAGGCGTACTAGGGACACGGTGTTGTTCACAAACCACACAAGTATTAAAGTTTCCGCTTAATACAATTCTAGCATGGAATATAAACTTTATCATGAACAAGAATTATAATAATAACATTTTTATTATTGCCTCGAGGGCATAATTCCAACAGATGATGATGATGAGGATGATGAGGTTGAGAATGATAATGATGATTATAGAGGTAAGTATGATATTACCTCTATTAAGAAAATGGGAGAGGTTTTCTATAGCGCTCTCTTCAAAAATAAAATTGCTTCCTCCAACTTTCTTGAAATCTTGAATTGTGCCATAGAAGGCAATGATCTTATTGAGGAGCAATAAAACTTAATTGATGGAAAGTTTGCACTTGAGCGTGAGTATGCTAATGAAGTTGCACAACTAAAGGACTCCCTTGAAGAAGAACAAACCACCAAAGAATCTCTTGAGGAGACTTTTACTCTAGAATTATCTAGAGTAAAGGAATACCATGATAGAGAACTTGCGGTGGCTAACTCCTTCAAGATTAAAAATGATGAACTTAAAGTTGCTTATGCTAAACTTGTTGAGGATTTTAAGCACGTCGAAAATGGCTCTCGGGTCGTTAAGAGGGAGCTCATCAAACTCACTGGGTCACATGAGCAACTTAAAGCTTCATATTTAAAAGATCTTGACAAGTTGCCCTCACCTCTTGCTAATAATAATGATGCTTGTGCTACTAAATCTATTTCTTGTGAAGCATCTATTTTGAAGGAGAATGTTGAGCTAAAGGCTCAACTTGCTTTGCTAACTAGCAACTATGGGAAATTAGAATAAAGTCATGTTAAGCTCTCGAGCTCGCATGAGGATCTTCTAGTCTCCCATGGTAGGCTAAAGTTATCTCATGAGGCCATCGTGTCAAAGGTAACATCTAGTGGGCCTCATGTGGACATTAGCACTACGTCTACTCCAAATGTTATATTGCCATGTGCTAGTCCTTGTAGTTCATCCTCTCACAACCATGATATATCTCGTGATGAATTTCATTATGTGCCTTGTTGCTCTAACAATGTAGCATCTACTTCCTCTAGTGTTTTTGTTGAAACTAACCATGTAGAGGAAACCAAAAGGCTCAAGGCTCAAGTCACTTCTTTGAAGAATGACTTGAAAAAGGGTCATCAAGGGAAGGTCACACTCAACAAAATCTTGAGTGTGCAAAAATCCCCCAATGACAAGAGTGGGCTTGGATTCAACTCCAATATCAAGAACAAGTCCACTATCAAGTTGAAGCACAAGGACAACAAGAAGAATGGCCAAGATCAAGTCAAGAATCCGGCCAACATTGTTTGCTTCAAGTGCAAGGAAGAAGGGCACCATGTTAGATCTTGCCCATTGAAGAAAAAGCCTCTTAGTGTGAAGCAACAAGGGAAGCGGCCTCAAGCTCCACCTCAAGTCATTAATGGGCCTCCTCCTAAGAGAACTACTCGAGCTCTTCCTCGAGTTGTGGCTTCACCTAAGAAGAAAGATGGCAAGAGTAGAACTTGATACATATGCCGTGAGAAGGGGCATATTTCTTCCTCATGCACTATTGGTATCTCCTCATCCAACCTTATCATTATTGATGATGCTTATTCTCTTTGTAAGGATGTGGTTGGCAATGTGTTTGGCAAATTTGTTGGTGCCCAATGTGGTGTCAAGAAAAGATCCATTTGGTTTGCCAAGCCTATTGTGACTAACTTCTTAGGACCCAACTTGGTTGGGGACCAACAAGCCAAAACTTGATCAATAGGTGTGTTTTGGAGGGCATTGGAGTCTTGGCTACATTATGAAGAATTGAGGGATCTTCATCAATTATTATTGTCAAGCCAAGCCATTTGGATTATCTTGATTATATTATATTTCCAATGTTCCTCCTTGCGGTAACATATGCTAAACTCTTTACATAAAAAGTTACTCGCCCCCTTGTGCATGCGTTGGTTTTGTATCTTCCATGCTTTTGTACATGTTGTGCTATCCACTTAATTATCTTGAGGTATCAAGCATATTTGTGTATGATTACGTGGCACACCATGTATGTGTGTTTCTTATGTTTGAGCCTTGCTTGGTTATATTTGGTATCTTATTTGGCTCTTGTGAGAAATTAATGGATTATCCCATTTTGGGGGAGTGTTATGCTTGGGCATTCCACAATCCTAAAATTGTGTGTACATGAGGTATACCACCTAGTATTTATATTGGATTATTGTCTAGTCTCTATGTGGTATAATTCTCATGAGAAATTTGAGTTCTATAATGTCCATTAATTATCTCTATTTGTATTATTTTGCCTCGCGTTGGTTTTATGGTAGTATCGCATTATGGGGGAGTCATATGCTTAGTGCATATTACAATCCTAGAAAATGTGAATATTCGAGGATGTGTCACTTAGAATTGATATTGATAATTATCTAGCTCCTATGTGACACATGTGCTCATACAAGTTCCAATTTGCTTAATTGCCTTTATTGCTCATATTTTGGATCTTGTATATGATAGTGGTTCTTGGTATATGTTTCCTCATATTTAGATATCTATATCCTCATGGAAACCATTTTCTTCAAGTTACTCTAATCACTATGATTGTGTGACTATTGGAAGCTACCAAGAATCTTGTTCGAAGTATCATGCTTAATTATTTTTTTTTTCATATGCTTCTTGTTGTGACTATGATCTTGGATATCCATGCAAGCTACCTTGGGAAAATTATTCCCAATATTTCTTGTCCTTGGACAATGAGTACCCAATTTATGGTAGAATTTATTGATCATATTCACTTTGGCCCTTGCTTAATATTGTCCTATCTATGGCCAAGTAAATGTATTGTGTGCTCCCATGTATTCCTTGCTACTTTTGGATCCTTTTATTTTTATTGGTATCCTCTTGTGTTTTATTTAATATAGGTAGTAGTGATGATCTCGTTTGTGTACATTTTTCATTCAAAATAAAATTATATATAATGTACTACTTATGGGTGAGCTCTCCTATATTATCTAGAACAATCTTTTTATGTTTCTTGTTTTGTTCCATATCATGTTGTGTATGCTTGGAAGCTCAATCTTTTCATTTTGGTATTTTGTGCCATCATGAAAAGTTTGGGGAGTTTGGTTTCTTGTTGGAACCTTGCTCTTTTTGGGAGTTGGTTTTGTCTCATTCCTTGTTTCATGTTTTGTCAATTTTTAGAATGAGATAAATCCTTGAGAATTTGTGTTCTTATATATCTTTTGCTCTTTGGATTTTGCCTAGTTTATTTGTTGAACTTGTGAATCTTTCATGTGTTGAATTGGTTCTTTGATACAATTTGGACACCATTTGTCATGTCTCACTCTTGTGCATGACATCTCGGTTTACTTTGTGCTTTTGTTCAAATTGTATCTCATTTTTGTTTCTTGAAAGCCTCGTGCATGCATATTTACTACATGTTTATATTATGGCATGTTTGCTTTCTTTGATCCAATATATAGGGAAAACTCCACCAAATCCCATCGCCTAAGTTGTGCATGAAATTCAATTTCATATCAATATGCACATATTTATGTGGAGTCTCTCCTATGTATTGTAGTTGCACTAACTACATTGGACCCAATAAGTTTGGGTACCATTTTGTACTTAATTGTGTTTTAGGTACATTGGAGATATATTGGATGCTTGTCTCTCGATTTTGAAGAAGTAGTGCTTACAAGAAAATTTGAGGCAAGCTGTAGGATGATCAACGAATTCCTATCTTCTACATCATACCAATTATATCTCGGTAACAAGTATCTCTTGCTCATGCATATTTATCTTACTTCCAACCTTTTGTAGGTTGCATCTTGGCATGAATTCTTGTTATTGTATTTATTGTTGTATTTCTAGCCATGGTATTAAAAGAACTCTCTATTGTAAATGTGCATAAGTTGAGATGAGTGCATATAATTGGGACTATACAAAATCATGCATATGATCCACCAATCCCAAATATGTAAATCTAGCAATTTTATTGCCTATCTTTTCCTCAACTTCTCTCATGTGCAATAGTGAAATTTTGCTAGTTGATTTCTCCTTGTGATACTTGTTGCCTTTCTCCATATATTCCAACTTTCTCCTTTTCCCTTGGTGATAGTTGTAATATACGGGGTGTGTTGGTTGTTGAAGCTCATCGATGTACAATAAGATATTTGAGCCTTTTGGCCATGCTTTCAAGAAAAATCTTATTGGTATTGCCATGACTTCATTTTGGATATCTTTCTCTATTGATTTTAAGTATCTACTTTGTGTGTACATGTTTCTTTGTGGATCAATATCTTTGCAAGATTGTCTACTTAGAAACTTATACACATGAAAGAGGTTACTGAATTTTTTTCTTGATATCTTCCTTCTTTCGTGTGTGTTGTATGGTAATACTAAGCAATATCATTCATTGAAGAATATGTGGATATGCAATGATCATCCTTGTACTAGTCTTATAATATGCTTTGTCATGCATCTCGCACATCCTTGTGGTTGAGCCCGCTAATATGTTGTCTCTTACTTATTGCTCAACCATTTGTTTCTTGCAAATTTTATGCCTTGGTATTTGCTCATTTGCACAAAGCTGTTTTATAAGTAAAATAGAGGAAGTGAGGATTCCATGTTGTGCGCATTTTGTATTCACATACAAAAAAACTAATGTTGCACATACCTTGGGGAGCTTCCTAATTTTATTTATAGCATCACTTTGTGCTTATCATATTTGTTCTCGCATGCTTGTATTGTTAAAATGGAGTTGGATGAGTGAGAATTCCATGATTATGCACTCCCAAATGCAATTATCATAATTGGTGCATTATCTTTGGGGAGCTCATCTAATTCATTTAATAATGCTCATTTGTCTTCTTTCTCATTCGTTGTGCCTTAAATGTTTATGGGGGATCAAGGATTCCATATTTGTGCATTATGTATTCTAATGCATTTATTTTTAAATTGTGCACAAATCTTGGGGAGCTTCTCCATTTATTATTTAATAACATTCTTTTGCTCTTTTGTTGCTTTCAATTGGTTTGTCGGATCATGTGATTGCTTACATCATTTGTTGATTCTTCTTTTATTTTATTTCTTTTGGCAATCTTTGGGTCCTCGATATAGTTCTACTTCCTCCCAAGTATTCATCATTGGATATGTGCGAATGCACACCGTTTAGGGATTTATCACTATATTGGCCTTCTAGAACTTGTCACCCATTTCGGCAATCGATGCCAATGGGGGAGAAGTTTTAGAGGGTTTTAGGGAAATGGTTTATGCCTTGAGTTTGTTTCTAAGCATTTTCCTTTCATGCTCTTGCATCTTTGTTGTTGCTTAGCATGCGGTATATATATATGAAACTCCACCAATGATAATGATTGGCAATATATGCAATGAAATTCAAGTTCATCACACATGCATAGATTGTGGGGGAGTTTGCTCTATATATGGTGGTGGTACCAATATCACATACTTATGCAGTATTTGATATTGGTGCTACCATTTTATATGTTAAGTTCCTTATATAAACCCACTCAAATGGATTGTCATCAATTACCAAAATGGGGGAGATTGAAAGAACATGTCGGACCCCATGTGTGGTTTTGGTAATTAATGACAATCTCTATGGACTAATGCTTGTATCAAGTTGTACTTGTAGGAATTGTCCATAGGCAATGCTTGAACCATATGTTGGCTTCAAGGTTTGGAGAAGAAGAAAGTGAAGAGGATCAAGTGGTGACCAAGGTGTTCAAAGAGTGATCCACAGATTGGTCATGTGAGAGTTAAACCTATGAAGATCTCATTCTTAAAGCTTGCCATCCCCGGTGATCATGGATCGATGAAGAAAAGGCCAACAACGCCACAAAAGTCTACAAGACCACAAAAGGTCAACAAGACCACAAAAGGTCAATAATCCAACCACACAACCGTCTAGGGTTCCAAGGAACCCAAGAGAAACAAGCTCACAAGCTTGAACTCGTCGAATCTCCGAAGAGAACTCAAACCTATGCACCAAATGCAAGGGCAAGTCCTTCTCTCCCAAATTCCAACAAAGCTACAAAAGCTATTGGGGGAATAAGGGAGGAAGAACACAAGAGGAGAACTCAAACTTATGCACCAAATGCAAGGGCAAGTCCTTCTCTCCCAAATTCCAACAAAGCTACAAAAGCTATTGGGGGAATAAGGGAGGAAGAACACAAGACTCTCCAAGATCTAGATCCCAATGATTCCTTCACAAAGAAGGGATTTGACTTGGGGGGATTGTAGATCTAGATCTCCTCTCTCAAATCCCTCAAAAAGATGCAAGAATCATAGGATGGGAAAGGGAGAGGGAAAGCTTCTTCAAGGTTGACAATGGAGGAGAGAGAGAAAGCCAAGAACCAAGAAGAAAAGCTAGTGCCCACGAAGGGGAAGAGGAGCCCCTTTTAAAGGGCTCCCAGATCTGCCTGTTATGGGCATTCGCGACTCCTGGCCGGAACTTTCGGTGGGAGGCCGGAAGTTCCGGTGGCACACAGCCAACGGTCAAAAACTGCGGGGCGAGAAACTGAAAAAGCGAATCCTGGTCGGAACTTCCGCCGGTTCACCGGAACTTCCGGTGGGAGCGAAACTTCCGGTGGAAGTTCCGACAGAAGCGTCAAATAGACATATTCAAAACAGAAGGTTACTGAACGTGAGAGGAACAAGAGCCAAAAGTTCAACCGGAACTTTTGGCGGCAACTAGGCCTGAGCGGAACTTCCGGTCCCTGGCCGGAACTTCCGGTGGGAGCGAAACTTCCGGTTGAAATTCCGACTGAAGTTCCGTCAAATAGCACATCCAAAACAGAAGGTTACTGAACGTGAGCGGAAGAAGACCCAGAACTTCCACCGGAACTTTCGGCGGCAAAGATGCCCTAGCGGAACTTCCGGTGGGAAGCCGGAACTTCCGGTCAGGGAAATTCCAGAAACCAGAAAACCAGAAACGCAATAACTTTTGCATCCGAACTCCAAACGGGATGAAACCAATTTTGTTGGAAAGATAACGACGAATCGAAATATTGGGTATCACCTTGGTAGAAAATATCATGAATATATATGTGAACTATCCCCCAAGGTGTGGAGCCGGAAAACTCGCAAGATCAAAAACCGTAATAAGATATGCAGGTGAAATCCTTAGATGATGAGCTAGAGCTTGTTATGATGGTGACCACAAGCTCTAGATCCTATCATGGACAAGAACCCAAAAAACAACCAAGAAAGATGATGCTATGAATGCAAAGGTTTGAGCTCTCTCCGAATGATGCAGACGAGACACCCTCTTGAGATCCCCTCTTGATAGCACGACTATCTATCCTAAACCCGGTCTCCCAACTAACAATATGAGACCGGCAAAAGAAAAGCCCTATCAAGAACATACCTTTGCCTTGAGCATCCCACTTGAACTTGATGTAGACCGTCTTGTTCTTCTATAGTGGGAACACCTTTCTTGGATGCTCTTGCTTGATGAAGATGAAGACTTGCAAATTGCTCCCCCATACTCCATGGGGAAACCTCTTCTTTGAACTTGTATTCATCATTCCATGAGCACGAGGATGGCAAGATTCAAGCATGAGATCTTCTAAAGATGGCGCATCTTGAGCTCGCCCTTCTTCATCCCTACATGAGGTTGATCCATCTTGATGCAACTCTTTGCACATGCCTGGATCGACCTTCAAGCTCCTTCTTTCTTCATGATTCCAATGGGCATAAATCCCTTGGACATTTCTTCATCTTCCAACCTTGATACCAGCACATGGCCCAAGCGATGCCAATGGACAAACCTACAAGTGAAACTCAATTTACACATTAGTCCATAGAGATTGTCATTAATTACGAAAACCACACATGGGGGCATACATGCCCTTTCAATAATGCTCAAGCAAGCTCAAGAAGGCACCACAAGCACAAGAAGAGTGCCAAGGCAAATGATCATCGTCGCGAGCGTCATGTGGATGACCAAGTGCTTCACCAACATCAACCATCGGCAAGGCACGCCAATGACCTCCGTCGACACCATCATAGGGCACCTTAAACTACTCGTGCCACCACCACAATGGCACCAAGAGCAAGCCTTCCTCCATGCCATCAAGCTTCAATGCCTATGCTTGACTTCCACGACCTCGCCAACGAGGAAAATGTAGACCTCTACTTCGCCAAGTTGGATAGCATGAGCCTACCTCCACCACTACTACGAGATGGCCACAAAACGGTCGAGCATGGGATTTTCCCTTCGACCATGGAGGAGAGCGATGATGCCCATCTTATGGCATCCAACCTTGAAGGCGACAAGGTCAAGAATGGTGAGCATGGGATTTTCCCTTCACCAAAGGAGGCGCATGGAGTTGAGGAACCCTAGTCTACCCCTATATGCTTGAGTGATGATGTGGTACCAATCCCATGTGAGTATGAGAGCCACTTAGCCCACTTACGTGAGAACAAGAGTGAGATGAGTGACTCCACCTTATGTGAGATTGAGTGCTTCCACTTGGAGGGCATGAGCGATACACCTAGTGAGTTGAGAGTGGTAGTTGATAGGTCAAGTGAGACCATTTCGATTTCTAACAACTTACCCTCTACCTCTAGTGTGTTCTCTTGTGTTGTGCTAGGTTCCATGGATGAAGACGCGCCAAGCCATAAAGCAATGATGCCTCGAATGGAGAAGATGTACATGGTGGATGAAGAGGATGCTACGCCATGGCTACATCAAGAAGACGAAGTCATCCACAAGGAGGCCACTACTTCCACAACACCCACTTCATATGAGAGGTATGACCAAGGTAACAATAAGGGTGTTGATGATTCCATGATCCCACTAGTGGACATGATGAGTTGTGAGGATATGCATGCTATGGATGATACTTATGACATTACATATGCTTCACTCATATTCCCATGTGATGTTTTGCCCTTGCATAATATTGATCATGTGGAATTGTTGGAGTGCAATAACATGCCATGCTATGCATCTTGTGTGTATCCTCCAATTGCTTCGGACATGCGTTGTCATGCTAGTCATTCAATTTCTCTCGTTGCTTGCAATAAGATGAATGCTTGCTACTTCACTTGTTTTGATTGCAACAATATTGACCACATGCGTTATAATGAGATGGCCCCCCATAGCTTTCTCATTTTTTGAAGATTTTGATGATTGCCATGATAAGCATGTTCCCCACTTGCATACTCACCATGCATCTATTTCATACTTGATTGACATTAATGGTGATGTGCACAAGAAGAGATACGTCATGATGGATGATGTGTATCTCTACCATGCACACACGTTCTTCCTTTTACATATGATGTGTGTAGGTACCCGCACTATCATGTCAACCTCGGTTGAGCACGAGTTGACAAAAAGAGCTCTTGAGAGCATCCCACAAGTGAGTTCAAGATCTAACCCAGCTCTAATACCTTTTGCATGCTTTGCATCTTTCATGTTGACAAATTGCTATTTCCTATGGTTTGCTTGTAAGCATGTTAATGGTATTATCTTACCTTGTGACATTCATGTTCCTTCGCTTTTAGATAATGATGTTTTGTGTGTTGTAACAAAATTATTGAACAATTTCTCTCTCCGATGTTTTGTGTGCAACCACAATTCCATTAAGAGCATGTATTATCATGAGAGCTTCCAAGAATCTCGTCTTGTTGTTGCAACAAACATAAGGACCACTTGCTCTTTCATTTGGTTTGTTTGCAAACATGTCGCTTTTTCTTCCACTTGGGATACTCATATTCCCATGATACTTGATGTTGATGATATGTGTATGGCATCCAACATATTGAACAATTTCTCTTTCCAATGGTTGGTTTGCACACATAATGATGTTTCTTTGGATAATTTTCCTTGTGTGTTTTTGCCAAATTCTATTATTCTTGCATCAAAGATGTTGATTGAAATTTTGATCAAATGCTTTGAGTGTCCCACTACTACGTTATATGGAATTTTTGAGTTCCCACATTTGGAGGATGTTCGAACGATTTCCATGCACTTAGACCTTTCATATGCATTCCATTTGCTATCCTTGTATTGTGCTAATAGTGTTGTGAACAAGAATGGACATGCCACATTTGACATGCTCCTCTACCACGCACGAAAATATTTTGCTTGGTCTTTGTTGTGTGAAGGCACAAATGCATACACGTCAACCTCTATGGACTATATGTTGACAAGAGGAACCGAAGAGAGTTACCTATGGCTAACCTTCATCGAGCTATATCTACAAGCTAAGATGACTTCCTTATACTTGAGGACTCATGCTATAATCTTCATGAATTGGCTATGCTTTGAGTGTTGCTTCGCTTTTGTTGTGAGCTTTGTAGGATTCATTGAAGGTGAAGGAACATTGAAGTGTTGCCAAGTCAATCTTCCCGAGGACGACTATATGGTGAACCCCAGGATCAAGAAGGTCCCTCGACCTCTTCTACTTTGTGATGACCATGTAGAGTCGAGGACGACTCTTTTTGAAGGGGGGGAGGGAGATGATGCAGCCCGACCTACGGTTGTTACCACATCATGGTCTCCAACTTACGCCAAGTCGTCATGGACTCCAAAGGTGAATCCGTTCCTCTATGCAAGCCCACTTCCTACCCTATTGAATGGTATGATACTTCATACTCCGTCACATATGCGTGATAGGTTCACACCGACAAGTACGGAGGCAAGGGAGGAAGCCCGGAACATCAATCCTGACAAGACGGAGGCTTGGAAGAGGAGGCGGAAGAAGCCATGGCTGAACCACCGGAGTCTCCGGCCTACACCGGAGTCTCCGGTCCTGCGCACCGGAGTCTCTGGACCGACCCCAGCAACCGACCCGGGGACAGTCAGTACACCACTCCGGAGACGACACCGGAGTCTCCGGCCTACACCGGAGTCTCCGGACCCTACACCGGAGTCTCCGACCTACATGATGGGCCTGCGCGCCGCCAGCTGGGCCTTCGGCCCATGTACCCCTCTAGCTCGTCCAAACCCTAGTTTTATCCCTAAACTACCCCTATTTATGTGGCTGGCCTATAAATAGAGCCCCCACCCCTTCATGTATCCCTCAGGCATAGATGATAGACTAAAGACAACCCCCATTGTGGAATCTCTAGTTTTGCCCCCTTTACCCAGGGGACCGACTATCATCACCAACCTCGATTGGACTTTGCAACACGCATCCATCGTTGAACAAGGCCTTGGAGTTCGATGTCTCGTCTCCAAGTTGTCAAGACCCTCCCCAAGGTGTTCTTCCCTCTCTGATGTGGATTTGAGGGAGCACGTTGACCGATCTTTCCTTGCGAGGATTCTATCGGACCGGTGGCCGCCGTTCGGGATCAATCGTCCTTGTATCATGTGAGTTTTGCGTGTGTTCATCGTGTTCTTCGCGAGGTGTGTGTTCGCTTCTGCTACCTTCTCCCTTTCCCCTCGCTTTCCCATCGATTTGACCACGAGATCCGTGAAGATCGGGTCACCCAAGAGGTTAACCCCTCCATCAAGTACGTCCTCCAGATTGTCCCCGTTTGGCCTGGGTACACCGGAGACTCCGGTCCCCGTCCGGATACTCCGGACCGGGCGATTCCTGGGCCTAACGGTTGGATTTCTAGGGACCTATTTAAGGGCCCTTCTTCCCCAAAGGGTTCCCTAGCTCTCTTGCAAGTTTTCCCCCACCATTGTTGACCTTTTGAAGCTTTCTACCCCCCTTCAATCCCTCCCTTGATTCTTGCATATACTTTAGGGATTTGAAAGAGGAGATCTAGATCTATAATCCAACCAATCCATTTCTCCTCTAAGTGAGGGGAACATCTTGGGATCTAGATCTTGAAGTCTTTTGTGGATTTCCTCCTTTGTTCTTCCTCTCTTATTCCCCCACAATCTTTTGTAGCTTTGGTGGAATTTGGGAGAGAAGGATTTGAGCCTACTTGTGTTCTTGCCATTGCATTTGGTGCATCGGTTTGAGTTCTCCCCGGAGGATTTGGTGAGTGAAAGTTTAGAAGCTTTTTACTCTTGGGTTCTTGGAACCCTCGACGGTTTGTTGGTGTTGCAGGTTGTGGCCTTGGTGGCGTTTGTTGGGATCCTCCAATTAAGTTGTGGAGAAGTGCCCCAACCTTGTGAGAGGTTCCGGTTTGCCACCGACAAGTGCACCGATAGTGGAAGCGTGGATCGATCCCATTGGGGTGAGATTCACCGGAGAATAAGGGAGGCCTTTTGTGGTGTTGGTGGTTTTATATCACCCCCTCTTCAAACGAGACGTACTCCATGTTGGGAGTGTTGGAATTATGCCCTACAGGCAATAATGAATATGTTATTATTATAATTCTGGTTCATGATAAAGTTTATATTCCCTGCTAGAATTGTATTAAGTGGAAACTTTAATACTTGTGTGGTTTGTGAACAACACTGTATCCCTAGTATGCCTCTATGGACTAGCTCATTGATTAATGATGGTTAAGGTTTCCTAACCAGAGACATGAGTTGTCGATTAATAATGAGATCATATCATTGGGAGAATGATATGATGGACAGACCCAAACTAAGCGGAGCAATTAGATCGTGTCATCGTGTTCATCTTTGCGAAGCTTTTCTTATGTCAAATATTGTATTCCTTAGACAATGAGATAATACAACTCCCTGGTATCGGAAGAAAGCTTTGAGGTCATCAAACGTCATCCTATGAGAGGGTGATCATAAAGGTGTCTCTCAGGTGATCGGAAAGTACCTGTTGGGTTGTATGTATCGAGATGGGATTTGTCCCTCCCAAGTCGGAGAGATATACTTCGGGCCCACTCGGTAATCGATATCAACACCGCTTGCAAGCATGTGGTTAAGGAGTTAATCACAAAGTGATATCGGATTACGGAACGAGTAAAGTACTTGCTGTGAACGAGATTGAACTAGGTATGACGGTACCGACGATCAAATCTCGGGCAAGTAAAATATCGCGCGACGAAGGGAATATATATGGGATTGATTGAATCCTGGCATCATGGTTAATCCAATATGATCATCGATGAATGTGTGGGAGTCAATATGGGTTTCCAGACCCCGTTATTGATTATTGATATAAGATCATGTCTGCATATTCTCGAACCCGAAGGGTCACACACTTAACGTGTCTCGACGCTAGGATAGATTGGATAATTGGTTTATGAGTTTTTGTTCAGAGTCTCGTATGGGATCCGGGACATCACGAGAGGTTCCGGAATGGTCCGGAGAATAAGATTCATGTAAGGCAATGCAGTTTTTGGAGTTCAGAATTGTTTCGGGTTAATCGGTATTGTACCGGAAGCTTCTAGAACCTTCCGGAAGGGGACCAACGTGGCCTCACCTGCCGGGAGGGGGCAGGGGCCTATGAGGGAGTGCCCTGGCCGCATTGGGCCAGCGGCACAAGGCCCCATAGGGCCCAGCCGACCAACCTAGGGCAAAACCCTAAGGGAGCTTCTAGAAGGGGGGGAACTTGCCCCCCACTCCTCCCTCCTTGGCCACCGGCCCTAGGGCTTGGGGGAGGGGCAAGGGCTGGCCGCCCACCCCTCTATATAAAGAGGGTGGGGGCGCACCCCCTCCCACACCTCCTCCTCAAGCCCTAGCCGCCCTGCTGCCCTCCTCTCTCTCTCCCTCCCGACTGCACGTAGGCGAAGCCCTGCTGCAGAAACTCTCCACCACTTGCACCACGCCGTCGCGTTGTAGATCCAATCCGTCTCTCCACCATACTTGCTAGACCGAGGAATGAGGAGACGTCGAGGTGCCGCACGTGTGCATCTCTCGGAGGCATCGCCACTTGCGGTGTTAGATCAGATCGGATCGCGAGGAGGAGAAGCGAGTACGACAACATCACCCACGTTCCGTCGAACGTTCCGCTGTGCGAATCTTCAAGGGTATGAAGATCTCATCTACCCCCCCTTGTTGTTTGCATATCCTAGATTAGATCTTGGCTTTCCCTTTCGCATCCGTAGATTTTTTTTGATTTACTATGCTGCGAAACCCTTTAGGGAGGAACTCGGTAAAATATCGTTGTCCCCGCGTGCCTCGGTTATCTCTATACCCGAGCTCTTTACTTATGCACTTTACATTGTGATAGCCTTCGTGCTTGAAGTAATATATATATCTTGCTATCATTTTGTTGCTTGTATTGCTTAACATAAGTTATTGGTGCACATAGGTGAACCTTAGTTGTTTTAGGTTGTGCTTAACAAAGTAAACACTAGTTTTATTCCGCCTTTGTTGAGACACTCTAGGAAAAGTTTTAATCGCCTATTCACCCCCTCTAGGCGACATCCGTATCATTTCAACAAATAAATCAATATAGCAGATTGAATAGAAAAATATAAAAAAAAAAAAAAATCCGTTAGTCAGGCTTATCCCGCTGCAAGGGGCAAGGTCACGTGGCTGCTGCTGCCTTCGATTGGATGAATGCGTGTGTTGATTACTCCACGTCTCTGGCGTTCAAAATAATAATCTTGCCTCTAGTTTGATCCAGCGACAAGCTTTGTATGGGCTTGCATGACACACGCGCGGAGTGCTGATGCGAGTCGAGCGATACGCCATACAGATCGATTTTTTCAACTGATTCTTCCGTGATTCGTCTCTTCTTGAGTTGGTCGAGGGAGCCGAAGTAGATATGCTTCTTGATGTTGGCAAGTCGTAGATTGTTGATGATGGAACCGTCACGACCGCACGATCAACGTCCCCAGTTCCCACAGACGGCGCCAATTGACGAGGTTTAATCTCGTCAATGCCCATTGTTATGAGCTTGGGTTTTGGAGAAGATGGGGATGCTGGAGATCGCGGAACGGTTAGCAAACAAACAACACGGGGACACAAGGTTTACCCAGGTTCAGGCCCCCGGAGGGAAAACCCTACTCCTGCTTGTCTGCTCTTGATCACGGCGGAACCAAAAAGTACAGGGGTGCGCAGATGCAATCTGGCGTGGAGGTGTGTATGCGGTGGTGTGCGAGGGATTGTAAGAGAGCCTCCTCGTCGTGTCCTCCTGACCTTTATATAGAGATAGGCAGGTCCCATACACAGATCGAGTCGGTTACAGGTTTTAGGGTTTACCCCTTTGAATTTTCTATCTACTCTAGTCTTGCTTTCTAAGGATCCGAAGGCGTCATGGGCCCTGGCCACCCGAAAGTCTTCATGGGCTGACGCATATTCGTCGTGGGCCTTCTTTGCATTGGACCAGGTATGCTAAGGCCGTGTACCCGCAGGGTATAACCATGTCAGCCGGTGCTCCATATGCAAGTAACCTCATCGCCACGGTGCACTTATGAAGCGAGAAAAACCCAACCAAGCCGGTGCAGTCCTTCTTGCAAAGGAAATAGGGGTCGAACTCCCGGACGGCATGCACGATCTTGAGGAAGAGCTTCCGGCTCATCCTGAAACGGCGGCGAAACACGTCCTCTCCATGGAGTGGCTGGTCGGCGAAGTAGTCGGCGTACAACATGCAGTAGCCCTCTATCCTTTGTATCGCCTTGCACTTCCAGCGACCTGGCGCCGAACCACCACGCTTCGGCTTCGCCATCTGCATGTACAGCTGGACGAGCGATGTGAGGATCTACAAGTGCTCTTCACCTTCGGCGACCTCGGCGCTCTCCTCCTCGAGGAGTACGGCGAGCATCTCCTCGTCGTCGGAGTCCATGGCGAGTATCTTTTCCTCGTCGGAGTCCATGGCGAGTATCTCGTCGTCGTCCGAGTCCATGGCCGAATCCAGCCATGCCGAACACTTGGCGGGCGTGGTGGTGGGATCACGGAGCGAAGCAGAGCTACGGCGAAGTTCGGACGGCGAAAGCGGCGGCCAAGAGGGCGTGGAGGTGGGCGGCAACTATAGCGAGCGTATCTAGAGGCGTGTGCATGTCTAGGCGCGGGGAGCTCCGCCGACGAAGTCATGGCGACAGGGGGCGCTGGGAACTCTTCGCCGCGGTCTGGGCGTGGAGTGGGTGGGAATGGGACTGTCTCGCCGACAGAGCTGGCCCACGCCCGTTTTCACGGAGTCCGGCGTCCCTAGGACGTATCCGGAAACCTGGGTTCAGCCTGGATAGATCGGACCAAAATACGCCCAAATCTGAACGAAAACAGGTTCCTGGGTACGCGACTGGACCGATTTTCGGTGTCCGGGCCTAATTTTGACGTTCGGATCAGCGTGCTGGATAGGCGAGTGGAGATGCTGTAAGGTTATGTGGATCCAAATTTGGCCAACGGGCTGGCCCGACACGGCACAAGCCCGACACGGGCTAAACGTGCCTGGCCCGGCACGGCCCGATGCGGTCCGCCTTGCTCACGTGCCGTGCCGGGCCGACACGGGGGCCTGGTTTTGAGGTCCGGGCACGGCACCGACGCCTGGCGGCCCGGCCCGCGGCACGCGAAGCACGTGGGCTTGATAGATGTTTTCTGCTGGGCCATCAAAACATCCTAAAATAAAGTTTGAATACATAATAAAAAAGCAAAGATTGCTTGGCCCGGTGGTTGAGCGGTGGTGGTGGGATGCTGGGGTCGCAAGTTTGACCCCCCTTCCTCTCCTTTTTGCGTTATATTCTCTGATTTATCGCTGCTAGCAGGCTTAACGAGGCGTGCCGGGCTGGCACGTGTGCCTGAGGCCGCGGCACGGACACGGCCCCAACCGGACCACGGGCTGGCACGGGCCCGTCTGCCACGTGCCATGCCGGGCTTCTGGCGGGCTAAAGCCCACGGGCCAAGGCTGGCACGTTTAGGCACGGCCCCCGATGACCAGATTTGTGTGGATCTCTATTAGCGCCCACACCACACCACAATATGCGGTACGTGTAGTAGGGCCTCCCCGCAAACCAGATCTCATCGAAAACAAAAGAAACCTCGGCAATCCCAACGCCGGCGCAAACCCTGGTACTGGTAGCTCCACCATGTCGTCTCTGCTGCGCTCTCCGGCCATCCGCCGCGCTCTCTCGGCCGCCTCATCGGGAGGACCGCAGGGAGGTCCCTTCGTGCGTGCCCCCTCAGTGGCAGCCCCTGCCGCTGCAGGAGGGGGAGTAGCGACCGTCCGCCGTGGTCTTGGGCTCCCGACCGTGCCGCGCCGCCACCTCTCCGGACAAGAGAAGAACGGAAAGCCTCCTCCTCTTTCAACCGATCAGGTGAAGCAATCGCTCCACGATGTCTTGTTGGATAGTAATATTTTGTGGATTATTCTGAGATGTCCTTTTCGATCGAATTTCTGACGTCTGTGACGGTTGCGAATAGTCTATCTATATTAGTACAAAATATTGTTACCGGTTAGTGCACCACTGGTCTTGCTTGCATATCACGACCCCCAACAGTCTTAACTTGCATTCCCAAATTCCCGTTGGACAGAACACTGACCACCCTTTGTGGTTAATTCCCTTCCTTTTAGATACTCCTTTTCGTGCTGTTTTGAGTTAACTGGTACTGAAAAGCGGGTTGGAGCTTAAACCTTAAACCTTAATCTTGGTGATGAATCATGATGCCTATTGTTCATTTGAAATGCCACAAGTATGTCATAGAACATCTTTCTTTCGGTTACAAAGTTGGTTTACCCATGTGTCTGCAAGGTGGTTCCATTATTTATCCTCAGAATGTTTGACTTCAAACTTACAAGATATGAACTGATTATCACAGACTATAATGGTTTGAAAAATGTTTTGAACTCGTGTTCTTAAATAATTGATGGTTCTCAGCTCTACTCTCACCAATGGTGGAATTACCTATCCAATAGAGCATTGGAGGAGTTCTAGTGTGTGGATTATCTTGTGTCTTGTTTTGAAAGCATGTTCTGATGCAAACATTAGCTTTCTGTCTTTCTTAGTAGACTTCCTTTGTGCAATTTTTACAGTTGATAGTTATCTATGTTTCTTACTAAAGCTTCTAGCGGAGTCTCTGAACATTACATGTAGTTGATTCTAGATTAGAAGCACAGTTCACTGTGCTCCATGCATGATCTGCAAGTGGACAGACACACACAAAAAATGATCCACAGTTGCTAGATTATCACAGAATTGACACTTTCTATCTGCAGACAGACCTTCTCTAGCCAACAAATTCCTAGTTAGGATTCATTATTTAGTAATGAACATCATGAAATTTTTGATTCACAGAGGTACATTTACTTTGCAGATTATCCCTGTTAGGATTCATTATCTAAATTATCATCATCTGTATGGAAAGTTACGATCTATCATCTTCAGCATTTTGAACATTCAACAAACTGTGGAATATCTATCCTTAAGTAGCCAAATTGTAGCGTCTTTTGTTCAGGTTGAAGGTGTACCTACAGGGTCCTTCAGAAATCTATTTGTCTAATCAACTGTTAAGCTTAGATAGCACATAAACCCCAATGCATTGTTTTAAGGCGTCGTCATAGCATGCTTAAGCGCTGACGCGCCCCAGGATGGTGAGGGATCTGCCTTGCCTTAGATATTAAGCATATGGGTGTCTTTAGAGGTGCCACCGCCTGTTCCTAACTGCATCGTTGCTGTGGCTGTGCCTGGGGCTTGGAGATGACAACAATGCCACCTCCCAGCACTCCAGTGAGCATCCCGACATGAGTCTGCTTTCAC
The DNA here is from genome assembly GCA_910589765.1 of Avena atlantica. Taxonomy (NCBI): domain Eukaryota; kingdom Viridiplantae; phylum Streptophyta; class Magnoliopsida; order Poales; family Poaceae; genus Avena; species Avena atlantica. The sequence continues at coordinate 9,924,470 of OU342734.1, read as the reverse complement.
ATCATCACACTGCTGTTGTTGTGAGGAAGAAGGGATGCTGCGGTGAGGGAGTAGGGGACATGAGGAGAAGGAAGGAGAGTTAGGGTTGTGTGCTACTACCATGAGGAAAGAGAGCAGAAAGTGTGTGGCAGCTGTGGTGAGGGAAGATAATGGAATTAGGTCATGGGGACAAGTATATGTCTACTAACCGGACTTTTGGGCTACGGGGAAGTTCATACATAGTGGCCCATCTCTCAGCCTTCCATATTTTCCTTGCAGTACATGCGTTAAACTGCTGATTGCTCTGTACATGCAATGTCTAAGGCGTTGCCTGGCCTGGCCTTTAGCGCTTATAAAACGTAAGGCGGGGGTTAGGCGCCTCGCCTTGCCTGACCACCTTGAAAACAATTCCCCAACGGTTCTGAATTCTTTGAACAACCTGCGATAAGGCTTTTCATCAGTCGATTTGTCCTCCCCAAACCTGGTTTGATCCTTTGACTCATGGCTTGTCATCAGTCGATTTGTCCTCCCCAAACCTGGTTTGTTCCCACTCTCAACTTTTCTTTGCACCAAGTGAAGAAGGTATCTTTAACTTTAATGAGGCCTGACCAAAAGGAATTTCCTGTCTTCATGTTTTCCCCTGAGAGAGTGCTATCACTTCATATTTTCTTTTTATAATCTGTTTCGACATGTCATATTTATTTTCAACCATTTGCATAAAATGCACAATGTTCGAGGTTCTTAAGTCCAATACCCCTTAACCTTGGGGTTGGCGACATGGAATATTTTCTTATGAAAAAATTGTGTTGGGACCCTTAAAGTTTTTTGTAACTAAGTTTAATACTGTTTGAATTCTATTCTATCAGACGGATCTTCCATCTCCATTCATGTTGTGCAAATTTTAGCATTTGCGGAGTAAATAACGAGCTCCTTTTAGAAATCCTGAAACTATATTCCCTAGTAAGGTTTTAGGAAACAATGATGACACTTTGAGGTTTCTCACTTACAGCCAGCTGACAATACTACTTGAATTTTCTGGAGGTGTGCAGGTCAATTTGGCGTATGAGTCTGTGAAGAAACTGCAAGCTACTATGGACAATGGATTTATTGTATGTGGAACCATTAGAGTGTAAGTGTTAGCCCCAGATTTCCTTAGATGTACTTCTAACTATGTCATTGACGTATCCTTATATATTTGATGCCTCGGAATACAGTCTCCTTGAGGAAGGCAAGCCACGCGGCCCGTTTGTCCAGTGTGCATGGATGCTTGGCCTTACTTGTTTGCTTTCTTATGCCGAACAAGTGATGAGTTGAGGGAAGGGAGGATAAATTCGGTATTCTTTTGTGGTAAAATACACCGGCTTCTACTTATGAGAATCTTTACCGAGTACAATTACATGCTGATCTTGATCGAAGGCACTTTATTGTTGTATGCAGACTGTAATTTGACTTGGAAGGAGGGAGCCATTCCATTCTGAGAAAAAATGGCTGTGGTATGCTTCAAGGATCTAGATGCACCTGAATGTTTTAGCTTTTTGTGCTTGAGAAACAACAAGATTGCTGGGGGCGCACTTAAGGTGTAGCAAAACTTTGTTCTGATGGTATTAATTAAGGGCACTTTTTGTTAACCTGGTTATGAAAAAAAGACTGGGTGTTTTCCCTCTTTATCTTAGCAAAAAAAAAAAAAAAAAAAAGAGGAGTCCCATGAAACTCCTGGAACGAGTTTCTGTGGCACTGTTTGCATGTCTAATAATATTAGTAACCTATACGGAGTATGTGTTTTTGTTGTCGCTACAGCAGGTTGTACGAAACAATCCAAGTGTTTCGGACAAATTTAAAGCGTGTTTAATCTTGAACTTGTGAAGCATTTGCTGTCTAGTGTTAGATTGTTGGGTGTTCTCGAAGAAAGGTTCATCTGCTGGTTTTGGTAATTTCTCGATCGAATTGTGTATGAAGATTAGGAATACACACAGGGCCGGCGTGGACACAACTTATAAACAGAAATAGGGCTCCCAGTAGATAGATAGATAGGCATCGGCCAGGTCCATCTTAGGCCATGTACAGTGCCTGGGTGTTTGTTAACCGATCCTGGATCCTGATGGTGCGTGCGCCGAGTTTGTTGGCAGGTGCATTTTATCAGAAAGCTTAGCTTGGGGAATCATAAAAGATGATGAGCTCCATGGAATGGAATTTGCAGCAATCTTGAAGCTTGCAGTAGGAGATGGTCTGTGGTTTGGGGAAATTAGATGGCTCGCTAGTTAAACTCTCCATTACATTACACTCTCCGACGAAACGACAGGACAGGACAGGACGCTTTGGATCGATGTGGGAGATTTTCGTCCCATCAGTTGGGTTCACGCTTGTTCCAAATACATTGTGCCCTCAACTTGGTGACCTGGTGAGCTCGATTGGAAGTCGATTGGTGAGAGCCCTCAACTTGGTGAAAAACCTTAGCGTTGCGATTGGATTTTACAGAGATGATCTTGTTACTACTACTTCAACTTTCCCTTATAGGTAGGGAACTGAGCCAGAGCTAAATAAATAGCTAAGCCGTTCCGGTCAAGCCGGCCCATGGGCCTTCTTCTTCTTCTTCTTCTGATGGGCCTCCCGTTCAGCTTGACGATCCTCTTTTGCACATAGCGCCTGGTAGGAGAAGCTGTCCTTTGCAACTTCCAAGGAATATAATCAGGATCTGCAGGCGAGGACGACAAAGCTAGTGTTAAGTGCAATTGATCAACTTGGATTCAGCCTGTAAGTGGATATGGGTTGCCCACGGCGCCGCCGGCCCAAACCCATCTAAATCGCAAAGTGGAAACCCACGGGCACGACTAGAATCCTCGCAGACAGTCACGACACGCCCGCCACCGCCGCCGACGCTCCACATCAAGCCCCCTGCCCTCCATGGCGATGACGGCGGGCGCCATGCCCCAAGGAACGGCCACACCGTCGTCATCCCATCCCTCCACTCCTCTTCTCCGGCCGTACGTGTCAGATACGATCACGGAAGACAGACGGCCGGCCGGGAGGAGTAATGAATACTAGTTGACGTTGATTTATTAGAGACAAATGTCACCAACTTGGAAGATTCCAAGATAACTTACTGCTTCAGCAAGTGAGCGTCCTGGTTGAATTTTTGAAGCAATTCAACCTCCCGCCACACAGAGAAAGCATTTCCAACAGGACCTCATGGTTGAAAACCTGGAACTCTGTATACAGGCAGACTGATAGTGGACGAAGTAACACGAATCCTTTTTAAACAAAGTAAGTATGCTGGCAAGCGCAATAGAACAGCAAAAGAGAGTAATAAATACAAGACATTCCCCCATTCGTTGCCCACATAACTAGGCAGCGTTTGATTTAAGAATACCATATCCATCTTTTTGGCAATTATATACTCCCTCCGACCCATATTAATAGTTGAATGAACCTATATACTAAATAGTGTCTAGATTCATTCAAATTTAGACAAATCCGAGTCAATTAATATGGGCCGGAGGGAGTACCAATAATAAAGGTCGAATTTTGGTTATGATCCATTTCGATGGTGATATCCGGACACAACCCAAAACATACCCTAGCGTCTGAAGAACAACTTACCAAGTACGTTTATGCTAGAAGCTGTTGGTTGCAACTGCAAGGCAGACGAGTTCCTTAATTAAACAAGCTACATGTCCACACGGCATGAACCACCAAGTCACATCCTGTTTATTCTGAGAGGTTCTCATCAGTCCAGTTCCCTGGGAGGTTCTCATCAGTTCCGTTCCCTGGGAGGTTCTCATCAGTTCCGTTCCTGAGCTCTCTCTTGTTATCCATCTCCCTCTTTCTCATCCATGATCCAGCAAAGAAACCACCAAATGTCGCAACACCAACCATCCATGCCCTCTGAATATGCTTCTGGCAAAGCTCATCGCAAGCATTCGAGGTGCTAGAAAGACACCACGTTCAGTATTTCTCCCCCAGAAAGGAAAAAAAATATGATAAAATGTTGTGTCTACCTTTCAATGATGCGAGGAAGGAGGTCTTCATCCAGTAATGAAACCTTTGTTGCTCGAACCTCCTCATACAGCGCATCACACTATACAGGGAGAAGTGTAAGAGTTTGATCAACAGTGAAACATCAAATGTTCTAAGATAACTATAAGCTGAAGTGTGGCCTAGTAACCAGCATCTTATATGCTTAATCATATGTGTCATTTACAGCAGATTATCCTTTATGGATAATTAAGAATATGCACATGAAGTAAGAATTTTGGAAGTTATGTAAGTGGCAGTGTGACCATCTGATACCTATACAATAGATAGCTAATGCTACCACGCCAGTATATGGCACTGGCATTAAATTATCACTAGAATCTACATCCTCCGTGCATACTGGAGGTATTTCGTCCAAGAGAAAATGGTACTCTCATTGTTAACCAAATCATTTACGGCTTATTACAAGGGAACAAAAGTGATTCCATACTATCGCCAAGTACTATATAGTAGCTTAACTGCATATATCCCCCCTCCCCCATACCCTGCTTGATTGTGACCCATGCTCCGTAAGACTTTCAAGTTCCGAGTCATATTCATGGTGGCATGGTCATCAGACAATAAAACTTGCTTAGCTTACACTTAGTTGTCTTCAAAAAAGATGAGCATGCACAGTAATCATTAAGAGTTCTCGCAAGGCCCACAGACTTATAATGGCTGAATAACATGTTTTTGCAGCTCAGGGCTCACAGACTTATAATGGCGATTAATACTTGGAGTACTGTTTGTCCTTAAATTGGTGATATATGACAACATTTAATGATAAAATTTAATTTGCTGCTGGCAGATCAAACCTACAAACGAACTAGGAAGAAACAATATCGCCAGAAGCAGTTGAACAGTCGAGAATCCATAGCAGAACTGATATGGTTCCATCTATGTATCTCAAGCTCACCTCCAATAAATGGGTGGAAAAACAAGAAGGATCAATGTTTCAAATTAAATAAAAGGATTAATACCAGGAAGCATGACAATCACCCTTTTTTCCGCTGGAAGTAACGGCGTCGACAAATAAAGGACGGTTTAATGCAGTGGCCTCCAATGAATTGGTATTCAACGCTCTACAATACAAACTTTTATTGGCCCGTATATGGCTAAGGTACGGAATGAAAAAAAATTGAATTTGCACCTTCACGTTGTTCATCTGATCGTACCAACAATGACATGCTAGTTGACATCTCTACGGCATCCATTCTTAGGCTCTTAGGTCTACAGATTCACAGGATAGCAGCTAAGAGCACGTGACAACGGCAACAAGCATTCTCCACCTTAAGCCCTCTGTCCTCTCTAAAAGATCATCAGTTTCATGCCATGTTTGTCTAAGTTTTTAAGTAACTACAGATGCATAGTACTAAAATTCGTTTCCAAACTTTGATGCTGTAGGATCTTCGTAAAAAGATGAAGCCAATATTGACATTTCATTCTACAACAGCGCTTCACAGTGCAGTTACACGGGTGACACGTACACTGACAAACCTAATAAGTTTCCTGTGGTACAAAATACAAACCTTTTCTTATACAAAAAGCTTCAAGCTATTATCATTATTGTACTATGACTTAATTTCACAAGAAAATGCCACATGTTGTAGGTTTATCTTGGAAATTTCAACCGTTTTGGCAGCCAATGAGTAGTTTTTAAGACTTACATGTCATTTTTCTACAAAAGTTCAGTGTCTGTAACTTGTATCTTGTGAATCCTGAGAAACTTTGCCTATTTAGAACCATTAGTAATGTTGTAGACATTTGCAGCGTGTCTTACAGAAACACCAAAAGTTCGCCCCTACAATCTTTTAGTCCTGGCGTCGCCACTGGTATGTGTAACAAGACTGTTTGCAAATTGAAACCGTCAGAACATCAGTAACTGGAAAAGGCGACCTCACAGGAATAACCCCCAATATTTTATCCAGCAAGAGTCTCATTCTATATTGCAATGTGGATTCCATGTCCTAATTACTATTATTTATGAGCTTCCCAATGTGGCTAATGACAGACAACCGATCGATTTCTGAGCATCCTGTCACGGTTAATACCAGACACTCGATCGGATTGTGCTAAGCGACATCAATGTGAAAGAAGGTCAATTTACAGCAAGACGTGGAGATGTAGATGTCGCTTCACCTGATCGATGGAAGTAGAAGTAAGGTCGCGGCTCCGCTGAGGTGCGCAGAGGTGGCGGCGGGGCACAGTGGGGAGCCCAAGACCGCGGCGGACGTTGGCTCCTCCGATGGCGGCGGCTTCTGCTGAGGGGGCACGGAGGAAGGAAACTCCCTGTGATCCTCCAGGTGAGGCCGCCGAGAGAGCGCGGCGGATGCTTGGCGAGCGCAGCAGAGACGACATGGTACGGCTTCTAGGGTTCGCGACGGCTCTGGGATTTGCGGAGGTTTGTGGAGCCTATGTTTGAGGGGAGACGCGTACCCGATAAACCGAAGCCAAGACACGAGCCTTGTGTGGGCAGGCCCGTTTTTCGCGGAAATGGAATTTCGGAAAGACGTAGAGAGTCTTGTGAGGAAGAACATTTAGAGCTTCTTTAAAAAAATACATATACAGAAGTGACCGTGCGTAATTTTTAAAAAGAGAAATAAAATAAATATCCACTTTACAGTCTGTATATTTATAATTTAATATGTAATATAAAAGTTGTATAGGAGTTAGAAGGATATAAAAGCATCCCACTCATTGGCCGTTCCAGGCCAAAATCCGGACCTAATTTAGGTTGGAGTTTCTGACTCACGTTCTCAGGCTAAGTTCCCGTGTTTGGCTAAAATTCAGTCGAATTGGACGAATATAGGCGGATTTCATTAATTAAGGGCGAATACAGGCGGATTACATCGAATTCAGACGAACACTCGAATTTAAAATACATTTAGATAAAAATAACTAGAAAAACATAAAAAGGTTGCCGCCATCGTCGAGGCCGATGCCGATGTCGGACGCCGCTTCTACATGCCGAAGTTGTCGCCGGTCGGCGAAGAACTGCTCCCAGAAGAGTAGATTGCCCGGATCCTCGGCGAGATCCGGTTCTTCCATGGCGGCGATGACCGCTTGAACAAATTTTTAAAACTCATGAAAAATTTGTAAAGAATCATGAACACTTTTCGAAAATCATGAACCAAAATTCAAAAATCAACCATGAACCAATTTTAAAAATTATGAACCAAATTTAAAAACCATGAACAATTTCAAAAAACATGAACCAATTTTAGAAAACAAAATTTTCTAAAATATAATAAACATTGTTCGGTAGAAAATAAATTACAACCGAAAAAGAAAATAGAAATGAAAGAACAAAACAAAAAAAGGAAAAAGAAACAAAAATCCATTACTGTGCAGAATGAGCCGGAGAAGTGCCCATGTGCTGCACTAGCCGCATGCGCGCCACAACGGCCGGCAATAGGGATGCAAACGGACGTCCGCCATGCCATGATATTTTGTTCGCCTAATCTTTTTTAACATACAGCTAATAAAACTAATTCATTTTCTAAGCTTACATGCACTTCGGTGGATTGTCCGCCTCTTCCGCCGGATGGTACACTTGCATATCTAGGCGGCAATTAGCATTTCACCTGTCGGACCGGGTGTAGAGGAGAAGGTAGTCCCGCCTGTCCGCACTGGCCCAAATCAGGCCTTGAGGCCTAGATCAGATCGGGGCATCGCAACCGTCGATAGAACACCAGCACCTCCATGTCGCCACTCCACCGGAGGAAATCAGGCCCCAGTCACCATGACCGAGCCTCTCCGCAACCCAAGCCATTGCCCCACCAAGAAGATTGTAGATATATATCCAAATAAGGAAATATTCCCAAATCGGGGAGATGATAGAGTAGTAATGTTGGATTATTGGTTCCAATAGTGAAATTCTCCATAGAAATTAATAAATATACTAGTTGAATGTTCGTGTATTGTTACGATGTCTTTCTAATGTATTTCTTTGTTATATATGTAAACATAATGCATGCATAATTTAAATGTCGTGTATCCTCCGGGCGGCCGGGGGGAAACCCTAGATCATCGCCGCCACCCCCTCCCCTCCCGAGATCTTTGTTTTTGGAGCTCGGGATGCCTGGAGGGGGTCAGCTGGTGGAGCGGGTGTTCCTTCTACCGCGCTGGCGGCGGTGGGTCTCGACGACGTGGTGCAGCGAGGTCTTGGCGGTGTACGAGATGATGTCCTCGTGCAAGGAGGAGGGCACCGTCTGGTTATGATGGAGTCATTGGCGGGATCAATGAAGTTTATACTGATCTTAACCATGAAGATTTCTCAATGGTTCAACAGCAGTGGCGACGTTTTTGGCGTGTACATGAGGTATGTGCAAGAAAAATGGTATAATTGAGGAATGATGTGACCGTAGAAACAATAATAGAACAAATCTTAGTAAGAAGAAACTATTGGATCTTATAGTAAGAACAAAATCTGTTCGAGAAAATAGGATGGAAAAGGAGTCGAAATATTTGGCTTTGGAAATATATGACAAATGAAAGTTGCACCGCATAAAACTGAAAATACATACTCCTTTCAACCCATATTAATTGACTTGAATTTGTCAAAATTTAAATGAACCTATATACTAAATAGTGTCCAGATTTATTCAAATCTAGACAAATGTGAATCAATAATATGGACCGGGTTCTCAAAAAAAAAAATAGACAGGAGGGAGTAGCAAAATGGCATCTTCTCCTCGGTTCTCAACTCTCATTGAAGAATCTAAAAGAAGGTGATCATGTTCTTGATATCATAAGTAATAGTTCCTGAAAGAAAATTAATCTATTGGATTTCAAGTTCCACAATGAGACAACAAAAAGATTGCGGATCTTTGTTTCTTGGAGATTTGGTTTCACCGCAGCACGGCAATTTAGTATACTAGACAGACATGCGAGCTTCGCCTCGCCGCCTGCAATTCGTTTTGACAGAGCATGGCCAGCGTGGTAGAATTGCAGACATTTTCATCTGCTACACTATCGTGAATAACACTTAGCGCACACACACGCTTGGGCAGGAGGTTTGACAGCTATAAGATACAAAATACTAATAATGACATCATCACAAGTATACAAAATTCCATAGAGGCGACAATGGCAGAAACTAACATATCAACTACCAAAACAACTATCTGAGGGCTCCCTCAGAGGATGGAAAACACTGAATTACAACTTAAAAGAATTATGTACATGGCTTAAGCTTACAAAAACTATGTACATAGCTAAGCACTGATTACAATTCTCAGACTTATGGAAAAACAATGGTCAAAGACCGACAAACTAACATAACCGGTAAAACGGCCAGAACCATCACCATTAGCAGGAGGGAAGGTCTCTGCAAAGACAGTAGAAATAAACAGCAGATAAACACATCCATAATAAAACACAAGAACAAAATACTCCCTAAAACTTCAACTTGTAGGATTAAGATCCTAATATGTGCCTTTAAGTACATTGGTAGAAGTATTAAAGCAGCAAACAAAAAAGGAGCTGACTTAAGCCAACCAATATTTTTAAATGTGAGAAGAATCTATGTAATGAAATATAAACAAAGAACTTAAGAGATCATTGTCAAATGTACTTACTGTTTAATTTAAAGGTATCCTTCCTACATATATGAACATTGCTTGCACAATTCAGCAAAGACATTACAGGCAGAAATTTTAGCATGCAGCAAAGGAGGAAATGAATGATGGTGACTGAGCTCTGATTGGACAGACAACAAATCACATCCGAGAATATGTAGTAGGAACTTGATGGGCTCCCAACTTCTCTTTATATATACTTACATTATAGTAAGATAGTTGAGCAATCTCAGATAAACAAATTCTTCTTGTCATGTGGTAAACAGCAAAGCAAATATAGCCCAATTTATGCTTGTCAAAACCTATCTCACAGAAATTTTCTTGCAAATAAATTATGTAATAGTTGCTAAAATCCACGAATAATGATGAAGAAACAAAGCAGCAAGAAACTTAACTATTACTTGTCGCTTAGCTTCTTGCCGATGTTGTTAGATGAGTAGAGAAATATGGGGAGTGGGCAGCCAGTTACATAGAGAAGTTGGTACCAATTTCATGCATTGTTCCTAAAAACGGAATAACATGAAATCGTTTGTCACACAAAGACCATGATAGTATGAACAATGAGCGCACTATAGAGAACACAATGGTATCTTGGACTAAGAAATACAAGTTATATAACGACCTAACTGAAGCTCTAAGCCTCAATGCTACAATATTGAGTTTATGATTTTGTGATAAGAAGACATATAACCTCTCTGATCCTACTAAGTAGCTAAACTCAAATGTAGTTTCTCAAGTTAGAGGTCATATATAGAGGAGCCTGCAAAACACCCTGTAGCTAAACAGCAAAATATGCAAGACGTTGCAACAGAAATGCAACCGAACGATCATAGGCGCTCAAGAGCAAACACCAATGCGCAGACAACAGACCTACAGAAAAGAAAGAACAATATCTGCACACCCTGACCGAACACACGGTAACACCATCAGGCAAGACCAGTTAATAAGCCAGAAACAATCCACTACAACAGCTAAAGAATTAGAGAACGAATACCAGAAGGAGAAATGCAGAAGCAAACATACCAGCTGCAGCCCCAAAATCAGAGAACCCTCACGGACAAACAGTGAGGGATCCCAGAGTCCTCAAGCAGGCATAACCCTGTCTCCCCACGCCATCTAGACCTAGCAGCCCATGGTCTCCAGAGGACAGCCACAAGCTGTGGAAACAAGATTTAAGTTTTGCACCCAATAAATGTGCAACTAAAACAACATGATAATAATATTATTACACAGAAAAATAGTATTTTCATATGAAGAAAGGTCAATATTTTCCATGTAAACTTTAGCCTTCAGCAAGTACTGAGGTAAACCAAATATCTTGGAAGCATGACATAGGTGCAAGAGCATCAACAATCAACACTACAGATGAAAAAGCATGGCAAAATCAGAATATAATGAACAAATTTGCAAGATATGGACACTGCAATTAAAAACCATGTGTAGTTTGTATATTATGTCATTTGTTTAAATTCGGATGGGGTGTTTAAACCTAAAGTATATTGGTAAGGCGAGAAAATTAAAAAGAATCAAAAATATCAGAAGACATGCTTTGTGTCGACATACATAACTTGCTATCATTAGGAGAGACATGCTAAAATAATAGATCGAGAATAAAAGTAATGTACATACTGAAATAGGTAGTACCCTTAGCAGCATTTTAGGTGAGCTGTAGACAAAATATGCACAAACACATCTTGGATAACAGCAGCCTGCATTTATTTGGATCATAAATAACAAATAAAACAGACAACATGGCTGATTTGTTTCAATCAAATTAGTTCACATAACCGGAAACTCTTGGTTGGCATTTCCAATCATAACCTCCACGCACCCCGTTCGTTGAAAAGACTAAAAGAGATTAAATAACCATGGGTGATAACAAAAGGTGTAAACCGGCAAGAGCGGATATGAATATGACTGAACATTTTATTCAGATTTACAAAATAAATCCACAGAGTAATCTCCAACGGTCCAGCAGAAATATGCCTCCACCCACACTATAACAATTGAGCAAGTATTTTTTAGCGATTGATATGTACTTTAACAAAGCAACAAAAGTAGTAAGGAATAAATTTAAAACACATATGAGGCTTTGACCTATATGGTACATCAACCGAGAGCAACAAATAGATGGACATGATATTTACCAATCTCTAGAAAGTTGCAAGCATGCATTGTAAACCAATATTTCTAACTTCCGTGTGTTTCCTTTCAAACCTGAAACAATTAGAAAGCTCATACACAACATCTAGGCCCTTGGCCCGCTCTTTGATAATCTGTTAAATATGCACATAGGAGCCTACAAAGGCCTATAAAAAACATCATTCAGCAACTTGGATGCTACATAATGCAACAATATAATAGAACTGAGAACACTTGTTGGGAAGAGAAACAACATCTAGATTGCTTACGCTCATCACAAAATGAAAAAATATGATTGCTTTTAACATCAGAGTGCAACAAAATCAATGTAAAATTGGATTACAACTAAATGTCTTCAGAATACTAAAGAGTCGTACTGATCAAATCCAAGAAAACAAAATATATATAGCCCTAGCATCACATCAGTAAACCTTATCCAGGGTATTTCCAAACAATTAATAAGTATCACCTATAGATAAAACGCGTCTCTAAAAAAATCAACCATGCATTTGAAAAGCTCCAACAGACATCAAAGATCTCAGAACTATAGTATAGCATCACTGATTATGTGTGTGCTAGATCTTCACATGTTAGGATTTACATAAGCTACCAAATAGTCTAGTATTCGACACTCATGTCGGTAAATAGCCTAGTGTTCCACTCAAGAACCCATCTAATTAGATCAAATGTTGCAGATTGTGGCAAAAAGCAATACCGCCCATATGTTCGGGCACCAGGGCTTATAAGAGCCTTCCATTTTCACTTTTTTTGCATTATTTAAGATCAGTGATGTTATTTTACACCAAAGACCCTCAACTAAAGCTAATTCACATAAACAGGTCCTTCACCCTTTACATCAGATAGCCTAAAACTTTTTCTTTATTATCTCGTTCTTCATTTTTTTCTCATCTCATTCTTTTGATCAAACTCTGCACAAAAAACAATGATTTCTAGATCCAAATATATGTTCATTCATCGTACAATCTATAACAACTTTTTCAGCAATATTGCAAGTATGCAACTATAATTTATCCAAATATTGCAATGATTCACATAATTTTACAGAATGGAAGGAACTACAAGTCTGCAACAAATCAGTAACAGGTCAGATATTTCTCAACAATCTGAAACATATTGCAGATTTATTTTTTTAGAACTTCCACTAACCATTTCATAATCTAACAGCTAACGGAATGAGTTCTTGTAGCAAAGTGCTTGAAGAAATCTACAAAAAAAGAAGAAAAAACTGCTATGAGAACCAGCCAGAATCTACAAAAAAAATTGTTCCACCTAATGGTAGGAACATAGAGTCCAATTAATCCATCACCAACATCCTGACTAAAGAAATAATTCATGGCAACATGACTCATAAGTCGCCACAAAAAGCATAAATTGCACAAATCAACAAAATAGGATGTCGCCAAATCATGAAAAAATGGGTTTGGGGAGTACAATACATACCGAGAAGCACTAATCCTTTATCATTCAAGAGCATCCCACATGTAGTTCTCCACGTCTCATCCCCGTGAAAGAAGAAGGCGAGGCCAGAGGGAAAACTCAGCGTCCCTAGCACCTTCCACGTCCTGCACTGGCCTCCGGCCAAAACACACGTGAGCAAGAGAGAATTTCACCCACAAGAGAATGGCCGTCGAGCCCGATACCCTAAGCCATCAACCATCATGTTTGTCCTTGTCGCTGTCGAGCACGATTGTGTGCCGGTGTTGGTACAGACGATGCCACCAGCCACGGGCATCCAGAGATGAGGCATAGGAGACGTAAAAGAGGTGGCATGGTGAGCTCGGGGAAGGAAGAGGGGAACTGGAGCTAGGGAAAAGGGCCTCGCAGCACTTTTCTGCAGATGCCGAACAAAGCAGAGACATCAAAAGAAGATCTGATTCCTGCAGATGGAATTTTAGATGCCAGCGTTTGGGGCTGGTAATGCTATTGCCCTAATCTCATCAGCATGTGCCTGAGTGTAGGTGGAATCTTAGCAGATTGGTTTGACGGGCCTCGGAGAGCTGACTTCACGTGCCTAACAGATACACGGAGGGGTGGCGAACTTAGCGAGAAAGAGGCAAGATTAGCGATTCGTCGCGTCGCTACTAAGAGAAAACCAGATCGTCAGGAGGGGTCTCGCCCCCGCTCGTCCCCCTTCGCTCCGTCACAGCGGCTAGGCAGAGGAGCGTGGCGTTGAGGCGCGCCAGATCGAGCCGCAGCGGCAGGGCAAGCACGGGCGAGAGGGCCACCGCTCAACGGAGCGCGGAGGGAAAGGAGCCGTCGACGGCTCATGGAGGTCTCGGAGCCGACGACGGCGGACAGGCGGAGGAGGGCGGCGGGGCGCGGCCAGCGAGTGGCGGCGGTGGAAACGGGGGGGGGGGGGGGGGGGGGGGGGGGGGGGGGGGGAAGGGGAGGCATCAAAGGCCCACCTACTACGTCTAGCAATTGGTACAGAAAATCAAGTGGGATCGGAAGGAATCAGTGGAGTAGGAACGACTAAGATGGCATCAGAATCCGAGCTGCGGCGCTGCCGACATCTAGTGGACGCATGACATGGGCACGACGACCGGCCGGTGAGCCGATGAGCCTCCGCGGGCTGACTAAGAAGGCATCACAACTGCAGGTCCGTACGCACGCCATGGGCTCGGCGACCGTCCAGAGGTCTATAGCCGGCTAGGGACGCTGCGACCGAATCAAGCCCCGACTCTTCTCCGATTTTTCTATCTAGATTGTTTTCTTTCTTTCACCAAATTCTTGGTTAGTAATTTGGTAGCACAGATTTTTCTTTTGCCGAATTTGTGCTTCAATTTGGTAAATTGCAACAGCCATGGGAATAAAAGTTGAATAATAGCTAAAGTGGTATTGCTTCAGAACATTTTTTTTGTGTTTTTTTTTAGCTTGGCCCACCCAAAAATAATTCTCAATCTCCGCCACTGCATATAATTAAATAGTACTTAATGTTTACTAAATAGTACTTAGACCTTTTAGATATTTTAAAGTGAACTAAATTCATTTTAAAACGAGTGAACCTATACACTAAAACATGTATATATACATGTATGTTAGAAAAATGATAGGATGTCTTACATTATTGAATGAAGGGAGAACTTAATTTTGTTGCTAAAACGATTCAATAATATGGAATAGAGATAGTACCATATAATAATGTGAGTGAGTATTTTTTTTTTTGGAAAATAGCATATACTAATATCACACGGATACTAATTACATCTAGCATCTGCAACAACGCATACCCTATTATCAATATGGATGCACACAGCCAAAAAATAATAAGAAGAATTACAAAAAAAGTCATGTTACAATAATCTAAACCTTAGCAGCAGCAACACTACCATCACAAAAAACAACACCAGAAGTCCAACCCTCCAAAAGCAACACCTCCAAGAAGGAAACAGTGCACAAGCGTTGTCATCACCCGATCAAAGATCTTAGGTTTTCACCCTGGAGAAAATCCTCACTCGCAAAACAATGCTTCTGCAAGACCGTTTCTAAGCATAACCAATAAAGATCAGACCTTGGGTTTTCATCCTGCAATGTAAGAATGTGAACTCCTTCTGTGATGTCGCCCCCTCTAATAGACGCTACTGCGAGTCACAGATAATCAAGCCAGATCCTCATCGTCATAAAGACTCAATCCACCATAGCTCGCCCACATGTCTCTAGCCTCATAACATTCTTCGCATCTGACTTCACCATATGTATCGTCAAAGACATGTCACATGATGATAACAGGTAGCAGAGCTTCACCACGCTCCCACTGAAACCAAACATCCAGCAAAAAACACATGTGCGCATGACCGAATTCCTTCCGATACAGCAAGCTCCAGGCATATGCATCCATAGGAGTTCGCCGGCGGAGCCTGATGCTACACTCAACAGGGAGGAAGAGTGCTTCGTTGGAAACCCCAAGAGCAAGGTATGAAGTGAAGGGAATATGCCCGAGAGGCAATAATAAAGTGGTTATTATCGTGTTCCTTGTTTATGATAAATGTTTATTTTACATGCTATAATTGTATTAATACGGAAACGTTAATACATGTGTGTTTAATAAACAAAAAGGAAGTTCCTGGTTATGCCTCTCTCATAAACTAGCTCATTGATTAACAAGATGATCAAAGTTTCCTGATCATGGACATTGGATGTTGTTAATAACGGGATCACAACATTAGTGTAATGGTGTGATGAACATTCATCCGAAGTATAGCATTACGATCAAAGTCATTGAGTTTATATTGCTATAACAACTTACGAAGTGATCCTAATCCTTAGACCATGAGATCATGTCAATCACTAACACCGGAAGAGTTTCTTGATAACATCAAACGTCACACCGTAACAGGGTGATTATAAAGATGGATTCAGAACTAATAAAGTGTTATGTTGAGGCCCATGGATCGAGAGTGGAATTTGTTCATCCCGATGACGGATAGATATACTCTGGGCCCTCTCGGTGATATCACATTGGTTAGCTTGCAAGCAAGTGATTTGATCACTAGAATGTTATATCACGGGAACGAGAAAAGAGTGCATGTCAGTAACGAGATCAAACTAGGTATGGAGATACCGATGATCGAATCTCGGACATGTAATATATCGCGAAACAAAAGGATTAAGATACTAGCGTAAAAGGTTCCGACGATCACAAGAAAGTCATCGTTGAATGTGTGGGAGTCAGTATGGGTCTCCAGATCCCGCTTCTGATTATTGATCCGAGAGGGGTCTCGATCATGTCCGCATTATTCACGAACCGTAGGGTGACACACTTAAGAGACACCGACATCCAATTGGAGCAAAAGTTTCATGCCAAAAAGAAAAGGAAAGCGCGGGAATTTATTTCACTAGACACCGAAACTGTTTCGGTTGAAATTGCTGAAACTGGTTCTGCATGTGAAATGGAATACTAGCAAGGGGTTTTATGTGAATGTTTGTTAATTAAAGTAATTAACAAAATTCTGAATAAATAAATAAAAGAGTTTTATTTAAATGAGAGCTTGCATTAAATTTGGTGGAAATTTAATGCATGTGAGTGGATTTTTGAGTGGAGGCTTTTTAATGGGAGTGGAGGCTTTTCATTTTGAGTGGGAGCTCCACCCACATGAATGTGGAAGAGGTGGGGGCAGCCCCATGGCTGGGCGCCATGCCCCTTGGGTGCCCCCCTCTCCCATATAAAAGGCCCCCCTCTCCTCCTCTCACAACACACCTCCTCATGAAGGATCTCTCCCCCCCTCTAAAATTTATCCCCCATGGTCTCGGACTAGCGAGATACATGTTCCCGGTGGCTTTTCGGCAAGAAAGAGTTGTGCTTCCGCTGCATCGCTGGAGCGAGGAGGCGGAGGTTGCTCGGTGCCTCGAACGTGTGTGCGAGCACGGATGCGCTGCTGTTTTGCGGCGCTAGGACTTCCTCTCGATCTTGAGATCGGCAAGAGATCGTCTACATCAACCACGAGTTTGGACTCGTTAAGCTTTGTCGGTCTTCAAGGGTATGTTCTCTACGGATATACATCCGCCCGTTGTTTGTATCTAGTAGATAAATCTTGGTACATAGTTGTTCCCATCGTAGGAAAATTTTTATTTTCTATGCTGCGAACCCTACAGTGGTATCAGAGCCGGATCTATGCGTAGATACTTTGCACGGGTAGTACACATATGAGTATGTGGGCGATGATGATCATTTTATTGCTTCTTAGTTGTACTTTGGATATTGGTGGCATAGTGGGATGAAGCGGCCCGGACAAACTTTACATGTCCTCGCACATGAGACCTGTTCCACGCTTGACATGCAACTAGTTTTGCATAAGTGGCTAGCGGGTGTCTGTCTCTCCTACTATAGTCAATATTTAATTTGCAACGAGTTGTCAACAATTTGGTTATCCTCGTTGTGGTTCATGTTCGTAGGTAAGAACGGTTCTATCTTTGAAAGCCCTAAGCCACGTAAAACTTGCAATGGATAAATTAGAGGCGTCTAGTTTAGATTGTTGCTGGGCTAGTGTTATGATATGGTGATGTTGTAAGTAGAAGTATGAGATGATACTCTTACAACACACATAGCGTGTAAGTTCCATAGACCTTGGCCTTACACATAAAGGTATGATAGTGATCATACCACGGTGCACATGATGGAGATCATATGCGGGAACCATATCATTTCACTTATAAACATGTGATGTTTTGATTGCATCTTATATTGCTTGTTTGGCGTTTTATTAGCATAATAAGATGATCCCTCATTTAGATATCAAGATAAGAATGTGTTCTTCCTTAAGTATGCATCGACAATGTTTCGTCGCTTCAAGACATCACGTGATGATCGGGTGTACTTGAATCCACGAGCATATCTCGGGTGTAAGACAGTTACACACGCGAATACTAAGGTTCTTACTTGGCGAGCCTAGCATGTACAGACATGGCCTCGGAACACGGACCAAAAGGTTAAGCATGAGTCATATGTTTTGATATGATGACCATATGGATGTTCGCCTTTGAATCTACACCGACTCACGTGATGATCGGACTTGGTGTAGTGGATTTGGTTCATGTAATCACCAAAAGGATACGAGGGATGTCGTTTTTGAGTGGGAGTTCATTTCTAATTTGGATTAGTAGAACTCAATTTATCATAAATTAAATCAAAGTGAATTTGCATAATTTGTTGTAGTCATTGGCATTCGTTCACCACCTTATGCATAGTTGTAATTGAGATAATAGAACTATAGAATTCTGGATATATACTTTACGAACTGGTATCGTATTGTGTTGAGTGTCAATCTAAAGTTTAAAGTCCTATTGCAAACTTTCAGCAAACTCTATTTACTCCGTGAAATTTAATAGTTAGTATTAAATCGAGAGTAACAATTCCAGTGTTAGTATCTTAAGTATCATGTTTGCCTCCATGATTCTTGATTGTTTTAATATCAAGTTTATCTAGGATCTGAAAGAATTGTTTCAGAAACCATCATGTGTGGCAGATATAACGATATTTGATACAATGTTTTGGTTGCAATATGATAGAGTATAATATGTGTTCTCATATAGGATGAGAATTTACGAAGGTTGGAGATGCTAGACATCCTAATCATCCAAAAGGGTTTTGGAAAGTAATGTTGTACTCACGATTCTCCTTTATAAGCTAAAGTAGCTTGATCATGAAAGTCGTCATGATAAGGGTGAATAGAAGATGTATGTAAAGTGTTTACTACACTAAAAGATTACTAAAGAATGGATTTTGAAAGAATACCGATCATTTTGATGATGATGATCTACTTCAAAGTGCAAGTCCAAAGGTATTATTATTTGAATATACACGCTTTGGACTATGTGTCATGTATATGGCGCCACTGTTGATGTTGATAGATTCTTTTAAAAGGAAAAGGAAATGCTGAAAGAGAATCTATAAAATATATTTGGCAGAAAAGGAAAGATTGGAAATATCCAATTTAGGTATATAGATTATATACATGTTATGGTTATATTCTTTGCTTGTTAAACAATGTGGTTTTTGGGTATTGGATACCGAATTGGTTCGTATGAAATTTCATACGGAATGACGCAATTCATGAACCACAATGGCCTAAGTAACTAGCAACAGAATATGTGATGATGTTCATCGAAAACAAACAAACCGTTGTTTGTATTTCTCGTTGACATCAAGGCTTGACTTCAAGATCTGTTTTAATAATTGTTATTTGAATCAGGTATTATGAGAACAAAGGTTGTTCAAATAATTACCGTATTCCATATAAGATGGATGATTTACAAATCTAGTTGGAGAAATCACATCCATAAAACCTAATGCTAAAATGTCGCAAGACAAATGATTGGAAGATCACTTACGAAGTGACATCGCCGTTTAAATTATATTGGAAAGAAAACATGAAGAATCTCCATATTCATGGATTTTTGGAGTCTTTGATTTGATCAACTGACGCTTGTGAGACTTTCCACATGATAATTAAAACTTCGTTCAAAGGCCAAAGAAGAACGAACGACTAAATTATTGGAATTTATACATATCGATGTATGTAGTCCATTATGTATAGTCGTAAGCGATGTATTTCAACTTCATATGCTTTCTCCAGAAATTTGAGTGAATGTTCACTTAATGAGAAAGAAGTATTAAATATTTTGAAAACGTTTCAAAGACTTTCAAGATGAAGTGCAAAATCATTGTAACAAGAAAATAAATGGTTTATGATTTTATCATAAGGGATTTGTTTGAGTTACAAGTGTAACAAGAAAATAAATGAATTATGATTTTATCATAAAGGGATTTATTTGAGTTGCAAGTTTAGCAAAACACCTAGATTTACATCTCCCGAAACACCATAGGAGTATGGAGTGTTTGAGATTTGTAATGAAACCTTGTTTGACATGGTTGGATCAAAGGTGTTATTTATAAAACTGCCATTATGTTTTAAAAGATTAAAGCTTTAGAGACTACCGCTTTTACACTGAAAAGAGCTCCATCTTGATCCGTTGAAATGACACCATGGAAGTTATGGTTTGAGGTAAAACCCAAGTTGTCATTTCTTAAATTTTGGTATGCTAAACATAAGTAAGATGTTTACAACCGAAGTCGGATGAGCATGTCTTTGTAGGTTATTTCGAATAACAATTGGTTATTCCTTCATAACACCAAGGACAAAAGGGTTTGTCGCTTGAAACGTGAAGTTTCTTGGAGAAGGAATTTTTCGTAAAAGTTAAGTGGGAGGACAATAGAACTTTGATAAGGTTAACGAACCTTAGCTATATGTGCTGAGTTGTGCAGCGCCGGAAATCGTTCTGAAGGCTGCCATAATGCTCATAGCTTATGTGCCTCAAAGGTTGTGGTCACGGAGATCTAAGTTCCTATTGAACCAAGTAGGTCGGTTAAACAATCAAATGCTAAGATTTGAGAGTAAATCATTATTGTTTGACAATAATGAACCGAATACATACAAAGAAGCGATGATGGGCCCTGACTCCGTCAAATGGCTTGAAGCCATAAAATCTGTGATAGTTCCATACACGAGAAGTCAAGTTTTGAACTTAGAAGACCCTCCGGAAAGGTGTAAAAACCTATCAGTCGTATTTGGATCTATAAAGAAACATACATGGATGTTTCACATCTATGAAATAGTCGACATGTCGTAAAGTATTTTATGACAATGTTCAAGGAGTTGACTATGACAAGATTTGATCTTTCATAGCGATATTTAGTCTGGACAGATTAAAGTAGCAACCACTACATATAATTTGGTATATGGTAGATGAATAAACAAAACAAAGTTCTTTTAATAGAATGGTTACCTAGGACGTGTACATGACACGATCCAAAGGGTTTTGTTAATTCAAAGGATGCTTAAAAGGGGCATGCAAACTTCAATTGTTGAAGTAAGCATCGCGGAGTTGGAATCTTCACCATGATGAAAAAGGAGTTTTTCATCAGGAGACGATGAAGACGCTTGCATTTGCAAGAAATTAAGTGGGAGCGCTAATACATATTTCTAATACATTATGTGGAGGACATCTTGTTGATTAGAAATTATGTATCTTTTATTGACAGAGGTTAAGAATTTCATTTTGATGAAAGACTTAGGCAAAACCCGAATAATTAGCATGAAAGTCTATAGTGGATAGACCGTGACGCTAATATGGTTATGCCAAACGTACATATATGAGATATTGAAGGAGTTCAATATAGAAACGACAAGAAACGGTTCTTATCGCATGGAAAGGAATTGAATCAAGATTCAAGTGTATCGACACTTGATAAGTGAAACAAGATTCAAGTGCTTTGACACTTGATGAGTGAAATCACGAGAATGTTTTGATCAATCATACCATGATATGTACACATCCAGATATGTCCTATGCTCTAAGTGTTATGAGCAAATACCAGAATGAATCATAAAATGATCATTGGACGATAGTAAGGATATTCTTATGATCTTTTGGAAGAACTAAGAATATATTTGTGTAGAGGTGACAAACAATTATAAATAGTTCATTGTAAAGCGTTACATTGATACTAGTTTTGTCACAAGATACAAATTAAGTTTATCTCAATTTAAACTATGAGTGGCACAATGAAATGGAAAGAAAGTTTTCATGATGGATTTGGAAGAGTTCCAAAGTTAAGACATTGTGACGGATACTACAACAAAAGGCTAAGTATATGACTGCTATAGTAGCAGCAAAGGAGGGAATTTGTGTCAAGTAGTTTGTTATCAAACTAAGGTGTGGTTCGTAACGGGCTAACACTAAAGATATATTGTATGACAATAGTATCGACATGATTTAACCCCAAGGAACTAAAGGTCTCACCGAAAGACCAAATTTATACAATTCCATCTCATTGGAGAATGAGTGATGCGTGAAGACGCAAAGACATGCAAATACACACGGACCTGAAGCGTCAGATCCATAGATTATGTTAACCACTTGCAATTGCGTATATGGAACACCAGAAAGCCATAGGTGTTCAATACGCAAAGTTTTTAAACTAGATTATTGTCTCTAGTGCAAGTGGGAGACTGAAGGGAATATGCCCGAGAGGCAATAATAAAGTGGTTATTATCGTATTCCTTGTTTATGATAAATGTTTATTTTACATGCTATAATTGTATTAATACGGAAACGTTAATACATGTGTGTTTAATAAACAAAAAGGAAGTTCCTAGTTATGCCTCTCTCATAAACTAGCTCGTTGATTAACAAGATGATCAAAGTTTCCTGATCATGGACATTGGATGTTGTTAATAACGGGATCACAACATTAGTGTAATGGTGTGATGAACATTCATCCGAAGTATAGCATTACGATCAAAGTCATTGAGTTTATATTGCTATAACAACTTACGAAGTGATCCTAATCCTTAGACCATGAGATCATGTCAATCACTAACACCGGAAGAGTTTCTTGATAACATCAAACGTCACACCGTAACAGGGTGATTATAAAGATGGATTCAGAACTAATAAAGTGTTATGTTGAGGCCCATGGATCGAGAGTGGAATTTGTTCATCCCGATGACGGATAGATATACTCTGGGCCCTCTCGGTGATATCACATTGGTTAGCTTGCAAGCAAGTGATTTGATCACTAGAATGTTATATCACGGGAACGAGAAAAGAGTGCATGTCAGTAACGAGATCAAACTAGGTATGGAGATACCGATGATCGAATCTCGGACATGTAATATATCGCGAAACAAAAGGATTAAGATACTAGCGTAAAAGGTTCCGACGATCACAAGAAAGTCATCGTTGAATGTGTGGGAGTCAGTATGGGTCTCCAGACCCCGCTTCTGATTATTGATCCGAGAGGGGTCTCGATCATGTCCGCATTATTCACGAACCGTAGGGTGACACACTTAAGAGACACCGACATCCAATTGGAGCAAATGTTTCATGCCGAAAGAATGAACAAGCGCAGGAATTTATTTCACTAGATACCGAAACAGGTTTTCGGGTGAAATTGCATAAAGTGGTTATGCATGTGAAATAGAATTCTAGCAAGGGGTTATTTGTGAATGTTTGTTAATTAAAGTAATTAACAAAATTCTGAATAAATAAATAAAAGAGTTTTATTTAAATGAGAGCTTGCATTAAATTTGGTGGAAATTAATGCATGTGAGTGGATTTTTGAGTGGAGGCTTTTTAGTGGGAGTGGAGGCTTTTCATTTTGAGTGGGAGCTCCACCCACATGAATGTGGAAGAGGTGGGGGCAGCCCCATGTCTAGGCGCCATGCCCCTTGGGTGCCCCCCTCTCCCCTATAGAAGGCCCCCCTCTCCTCCTCTCACAACACACCTCCTCGTGAAGGATCTCTCCCCCCTCTAGAATTTATACCCCATGGTCTCGGACTAGCGAGATACATGTTCCCGGTGGCTTTTCGGCAAGAAAGAGTTGTGCTTCCGCTGCATCGTTGGAGCGAGGAGGCGGAGGTTGCTCGGTGCCTCGAACGTGTGTGCGAGCACGGATGCGCTGCTGTTTTGCGGCGCTAGGACTTCCTCTCGATCTTGAGATCGGCAAGAGATCGTCTACATCAACCACGAGTTTGGACTCGTTAAGCTTTGTCGGTCTTCAAGGGTATGTTCTCTACGGATATACATCCGCCCGTTGTTTGTATCTAGTAGATAGATCTTGGTACATAGTTGTTCCCATCGTAGGAAATTTTTTGTTTTCTATGCTACGAACCCTACATGAAGAGTACAACAACAAGATTTCCCTCAGTAGAAACCAAGGTTATCGAACCAGAAGGAGGAAGGAAACGTTACACAGGTGTTGGAAGCAACGTGGAGACCTGCACAACACAAACTCAAGACTTTGTCCCAATGAATCAGTGAGGTTGTCAAGCTCACCGGTTTGATGTAACAAAGGATTAAACGTATGGTGTGGAAGGTAATGGTTTGCAGCAAGTAAACAAGTAACAACGGAAGATGTATCAATGGTAAAGATTGGACTGGGGTCTATAGTACACTAGAGGTGCTCTCCTTAGATAAACAACATGGCATGAAGGGTAAACAAATTACAGCGGGGCAATTGACAGGAACTGAGCAAGACATAACAATGCAATTACTAGCCAGAAATATCCTATGAGGTTGATTGGACAATACAACAATATACATAGACCGTAATCCAACTGCATCTATGACTAGAAGTCCACCTTCAGGTTATCATCCGAACCCCCTCCAGTATTAAGTTGCAAGCAACAGACAACTGATTTAAGCAAAGTGTGTAAGGTAAATAGTCCACATGTTCCATGAACAAGAGACCGTTGTTTTCTCCCTAGTAGCAACAACATATCTACAACCGAAGAGATTATTGTCACTTCCCTTGGAAACTAGAGGCATGAACCCACTATCGAGCATAAATACTCTCTCTTGGAGTCACTAGCAACTACTTGGCCAAGATAACCACTAGCAACGGAGAGCATGCAAGATCACAAAAAACACAGACATGATAGAATCATAAAGATAGAACCATTAATCAAACCAACATAATAATCTCAATATCCATTGGATCCACGCAAACACAACATGCATGATTACAAATAGATTAGATCTTGATCATGAACGGAGCTCACAAGATCTATACATGAAAGCACAAAGGAGGAGATACAACCATCTAGCTACTACATGGACCCAAAGTCCAAGGTGGAACTACTCACAAATCATACCGGAGAGAGGGTCTCCGGGATGATCTCCCCTCTGGCAGGTCACCGGGAAGAGCTTTAGACCCCCTGATCTAGGGACGATGGTGGCGGCGACTACAGACGGTTTCGTGGATTTATGATCGGGTCCTAAGAGTTTATGCATCGGGGGCTTCTTATAGGCGAAGCGGGAGACCGAGGCATCTGCCAGGGCAGGCAAACCCTACCCAGGCGCGGGGTAGGGCCCACCCGCGCCTAGGGTGGGTCTGGACCCCCTGGCCTGCCCCTCGGGCTCTCCTCTGGACTTCTTGTTCCCCACGGAAAGTTATTGACTTCGTCCTTTGTCCCGTCCAATTCCAAGAATATTTCTTTACTAACTTTTCTGAAACCAAAAATAGGCATCTGGCACTGTTGCAACTTGTTAATAGGTTAGTACCAGAAAACATGTAAAAAGCACCTCAAAGTGTAGACAAGTAAAGCAAAGTAGATACTAAACAATCATGGAGCATCAAAAATTATAGATACGTTTCCAACGTATCAGCATCCCCAAGCTTAACTCCTGCTCGTCCTCGAGTAGGTAAGTGATAAAAGAATAATTTTTGAGGTGACATGCACCCTCACAATAAAGATCCAACCATTTGCAAGCATTGAAAGCTAGGATCAAAGAACTCTAAACATGTGCATGAAAGATGGAGTTCTAACAATAGGACATAGTAATTATGCATGCAACATGGCAAGCTACAAACAAAGATCATGAATAACATGCATTGAAAAACATTTGTTTGTTTCACATGCAGAAAACATAGCATAGTGGCAATCAGCTTGTCCCTCATAGAGTAGCAGTATAATGCATAGGACACCTCCAAAGTTCACAAGGGTGACTAGAAAAAAGTAGCACAAGAACAAGTAATAACACAATATGCATCAATTAATAAGCTTTGGAACACTGCACACAGAATGACAACTATGCTCTCTTAATGGTGCCTAAAGGTAGAAGGTGGAGACTCAAATAATGATGGAATAAATGCCTTTTATAAAGGAAGCAGGGATTACAAGTTTCAAAACGAGTTTCCAAAAATTATGGTACTAGTTAGATTTCATCCCTCATTGCCCCTATCATAAGCATCTTGAAGTGGTTAAGGTTAAAGTGGCAAATATGGAGTATATGCTTGATGAAGTATAAGTTGGCAATCTCAAGTCCCTTGACTATGAGGGCTACACCTCATGGATACTCAACTTAGGGCCCATGCAAGTTCTTGTCACTATAAGTATTTGCATATCATTGAGAACCGCCAACGGGGTACCCCTTGCACATGGTACAGGAGCTTTCCCGTAACCAAAATGACAAGTAAAAGAGCATTTCATAATCCCTAGTGTTTGTGTGTTAGATAACAATATCAAGGATTATTTAATGTGTGTTAAAGTGCTACGGATCTTTACATTGAAAAAGGAAAAGGGAACTACTTTTGGGGGCGGATAATCCGCCCCACCCCATATCCAGAAGGGCGCACCCCCCAGAGAGGGGGAGGAGAATCGGCCGGACTTTCCGGCAAGGGCGGATAGTCCGCCCCTAGAGGGGGGCGGATAATCCGCCCCTCGAGGATTTTCGCCAAGTCTGGACTTGCGTCGCTCTATGTATGGGGGCGGATTTTCCCCTCGGACTTTCCGGATCAGGGGCGGAGTTTTCCCCTATGCCGGATAGTCCGCCCCTGGAGGGGGGCGAATAATCCGCCCCTGGAGGAATTTCGCCAAGTCTGGACATGCGTCGCTCTCTGTATGGGGGGCGGATTTTCTCCCAGAGTTTTCGTCCTGGGGGCAGAGTTTTCCCCAGGGTGGATAATCCGCCCCTAGTGGGGGAATTCTTCAACGGCCAGATCTGGGCAGGGGGTATTTAAGCCTGCCTTCCCCCTCCTGCCAGATCTCTTGGTTCATTCGAAGAAGTCAAGATCTGATCTACAACCTTCACCCAAGAGATCTCCACCTAGATCCACCCAAAGGCCCCGTCCCTTGGGGAATCGAAGGCGGAGGACTCGATCTTCAACAACTGCAATCAAGCGCTTCATATCCTCTCCATTCGTTTGGAGAATCTCCGATCTAGTATTTCTTACAAATATCTATATCCTTGCTTTTGATTATATTGATAATCCTTGTTCTTGTGACATCTTGTTGTCATTACGGGAGCCCCCAATTCAGTTGTGGGTGTGTGCCCCGGTAGAGTTGTAAAGGCACCTGTTCCCGCCTCAAAGGGTACCAATAGTGGAGAAGGTGGATCAGGCCTTTCATGGCGAGATCCATCGGAGAATAGGGTGAGGCCTATTATGGCGTGGTGGTCTTAGAACCGCCCACCCCTCCAACGCAGATGTATTTACCTTAACAAGGAAGGAACTGCAGTAAAACAAATCCCTGTGTCTCTGCGTGCTCCACTACGGTTCCCTCGATCCTCTCTTTACGTGCTTAGTAGCTAGGGTTGCATATAGGGAAATTCTCGTAGTTGCATATCTAGAGAATTTACTTTATGCCAAGCCTAAAATTGAAAAGAACTAAAAATTGAGTAGCACCTATTCACCCCCCCCTCTAGGTGACCATACGATCCATTTCAATTGGTATCAGAGCCCCGACTCTTAATTCGGGCTTAACCGCCTAAGAGAAGTATGGGTTCCAAGGGAGATGGGAGTGATGCTCCGGAGGTAGTCACCATGAACGATCTCAAGACGTTGGAACTAACCTTGGTAAGTTCAATGGAGGCTAAGATGGAAGAGATGCGTCAATTGATAATGTGTCTCTCCACATCCGCAGCATCACCTCCATCTAACTCTGA
Organism: Avena atlantica; assembly: GCA_910589765.1. Lineage (NCBI taxonomy): Eukaryota > Viridiplantae > Streptophyta > Magnoliopsida > Poales > Poaceae > Avena > Avena atlantica. Next base: position 9,896,793 of record OU342734.1, on the reverse strand, counting down.
GGCTACCACTCCGCAATCCAAGGAAACGGGTAAAACCGATTCCAAAGATAACGAAGTGGTTGGTGATGGCACTAGCAAGAGCTCCTCCTCGAAAAAGGATAGTGGTAAGGAAGGATACAATGAGGTTTCCCATGTGTATTCTCCTGATCCACCTATCCCTCACCCACATATACATAATAGGGGTGATCCACCCAAACTTTCAGCATCTACTTTCATTCAATGGCAAGTTTTTATGAAGTCTCATGTGTGCAATTCCTCCATTGAGTTGTGGAAAATTATCGAGAATGGTCTTCATGTTGGAGATCCCAACAATCTAACAAGAAGAGAGGTTGTTGATAGTCAACTCAACGCTACATATCTACACATGATACAGCTTGGTGTGGGTGACAAAGACATGCCACACATTCAGCATCTTAGTACAACTAAGGAAGCTTGGGATGCTCTCACCGAGCTCTTCATCGGAAATGAAAGTATGAGAAGTAATAGATATGATGCTTTGATCAATGAAGCTGAAGGATTTTATATGTTGGATGGATAAAACCACGAGGACATGTATAGGAGGCTCAAGGCAAAAGCCACCACCTTCAGGAATCATGGTGCCTCTCACGTTGATGATGCATGGATCAAGCGCAAGTATGTCAGTGCTCTTATGCCATTTGAGCCCACAGATTTGAAAAGTCTCCAAGGTAGGCATAACTACCACCTCATGACATCCAATGAGGTAATGCAAGAAATGGCCGCTTTCAAAGTGGCTGCCAAGAATGCCGAAGATGCTCGTGCACGAGCTATGGGGATGCAAAACAGGGTCAACATGGACTTGAAGACTAGTGTGATTGATCATGATGAATATGCCGTAGAAGGTATGGACTGTCCCGAGAATATAAAAAGGATCCACGGACAATACCTGGCTCTTTATGCTAGAAACTTTTGGAAAGACCCGGCCAAGGCTAAAGCTGAACTAGAACGCAAGAGTGGAGCTTATGGAAGAAAGGAAAATGGTCCCAAGCTAAGAACATGTTTCAACTGTGGAGACCAGCTGCACTTTGTAGATGAGTGTCCATATCAAAGTAGGGAAGATAATGGAGGAAGACTTGTTTTCAAACACAAGTCAAAGGCTCCACGCAAGAAACAGTTTATAAAGAATAATGCTCCTTTCAAGAAGCAACCAAAGATTGTTCTAGTGGCTCAAGAATAATATTCTTCGGGAAGTGAAGACGAGGACGAGGATGATAGCTCTCAAGAGGTGGATGCTATAGTCACCACATCTACATCAACATCACTCTTCGACTCTCCGAACAAAAACGTCATCAACAAGAATGCTACTTGTCTCATGTCAAGAAGTTCCGAGGTAACTACTTCTAACTCTTCTTTTCCTAAGGCTATGATTGACATGGATGATCCTACTAGTCTTAAGGTTAAAGAAGAGATTATTGCTTTGGACTATTTCTTCATTAACTTGCAAGGTGAGCACAAAATACGTTTTGAGGCTCTTATGGACCAGCTGTCCCAAAATGAAGCTCTCCTCGAAGAAAAGGGCATAATTGAAAGGGAGGATGCAATGGAAATTGCATCCTTAAAAAATGCTCTAGAAGAAGAAGAGGCTCGGGTTTCTCTTGAAGAGAGGCTTGAGTCCATTGAGGAGTCACATGAATAAATAGTGGCTAAGCTTGTTAAGGAACGTGACAATGCAGTCGCCAAAGCAAAGAAGTTAAAGAAGGAAAATATTGACTTTGGGGTTGCTCATGATAGACTCTCCGAGGAATTGGAGAAACTTGACATCGCTCATAAGGCATTGAAAAGCGATTTCTCCATTCTCAATGAGTCACATGATCATCTCCAAATTCGATTGGCCAAGTATGATGTTCCTAGCACATCCAAGTCAACATATATTCACAAGGAAAGTGCTAGTGTGGAAAAAGAATTTGTCAAGGACATCACTCCCAAAGATAAGGGTGTTCTTGATGAGGTTCTTGGTAAGCAAAAGTCAAATCTTGGTAAAGAGGGACTTGGGTATGTCACCAAGTCCAAGAAGAAGAAAAACAAGAAGAACAAGACCAAGAATGTACAATCAAAGACAAGCACCGTTGAGAAGAATGTCACAAAAGATAAAACTAACAATATTGGTTTTGCAGGGTCTCACAATCCAAATTATGAACTCTTTTGTGATTATTATGGCGATGTTTATGCTTATTATGTCGGTCCTTTTGATGAATATGTTACTTGGTCTATTTGGGTTCCAAAGACCCTTGTTACTAACATGAGAGGACCCATTGAAAAATGGGTACCTAAAACCAAGAAGTAATTCTCTTGCAGGGCTATGCTTCCGATGGGTCGAAATGGATGCTGGATAGTGGATGCACTAGTCATATGACCGGAAGCAAGGAGATCATCACAGATATGCGTCCCGATCATGATAATATTACAGTCTCCTATGGTTATAAGTCTAAATCTCAGGTATTGGGTCTTGGCAAGGTTGTGGTTCCCCACGATATCTCTCTCGTGGACGTCATGCTTGTTGATACCCTCGGTTACAACCTTCTTTCTGTTCGTGCCCTTGGCAAGATGGGTTTTGCTGTTTTCATTGATGATGATTTGGTGGTACTCTTGTGGAGCAAGTCTCTAAAGGTCGCTTTTGTTGGGTATGTCGAAAATGACCTGTATGTGGTGGACTTTTCGGGGAAAACCACTTCGGGTCCGATGTGCCTATTAGGAAAGGCCGACGTGGGCTGGTTATGGCATCACCGTTTAGCCCATGTCAACATGAGAACTTTGCAAAGTCTCCACAAGGGTGGCCACATCCTTGGACTAAAATACAATGTCTCCTTTGCCAAAGATCGTGTTTGCAGGGTTTGTGTTGAAGGCAAAATGCATGACTCTCCCCACAAGAGGAAGACTATTATGTCTTCAAAGAGAATCTTGGAATTACTTCATGTGGATTTATTTGGTCCTCCATCTCATGCCAGTCTCGGTGGGAAGAAATATTGCTTGGTCATTGTCGATGATTACTCAAGATATACATGGGTCTATTTCTTCAAGCTAAAGAGTGAGACTCAACAAACGATCATTGACTTTGCCAATGAAGTTCAACGTCAACAGAATTGAAAGGATACAGATGTCGCCTAGAGGGGGGTGAATAGGCGATTAAAACTTTTCCTAGAGTGGCTCAACAAAGACGGAATAAAACTAGTGTTTACTTTGTTAAGCACAACCTAGAACAACTAAGGTTCGCCTATGTGCACCAACAACTTATGCTAAGCAATACAAGCAACAAGATGATAGCAAGATATATATTACTTCAAGCACGAAGGCTATCACAATGTAAAGTGCATAGTAAAGAGCTCGGGTATAGAGATAACCGAGGCACCCGAGGACACCGATATTTTATCGAGTTCCTCCCAACATGGAGTACGTCTCGTTTGGAGAGGGGGTGGTATCAAACCACCAACGCCACAAAAGGCCTCCCTTATTCTCCGGTGAATCTCACCCCAACGGGATCGATCCAAGCTTTCACTATCGGTGCACTTGTCGGTGGCAACCGGAACCTCTCACAAGGTTGGGGCACTTCTCCACAACTTAATTGGAGGCTCCCAACAAATGCCACCAAGGCCACAACGCCACCAAGGCCACAAAACCGTCTAGGGTTCCAAGAACCCAAGAGGGACAAGCTCCAATGAGCAACTCAAACCAAATCCTCCGAGGAGAACTCAAACCTATGCACCGAATGCAAATGGCAAGAACACCATAAAGGTGCTCAAATCCCTCACTCTCAAGTTCCAATAAAGCTACTAAAGCTATTGGGGGAACAAGAGAGGAGGAATCAAAGAGAGACACAAAATCCCCCAAAATCTAGATCCCCAAAGATGCACTCACAAAGAGATGAATCGGTTATGTCAAAACGTGGGTCTAGATCTCCTCTCTCTTCCACTCAAGTATGGGCAAGAATCATCGGAGGGAAAAAATTAGGCAAGCTTCAAGATCTAGAGCAAGTGTGGACAAAGCTTAGCCTAATAGATAAGAGAAAAAACAGTTTAAACTAAAAACGGGCAAAGCCTTAAATAGAGGACCCAAAAATCTGACCGTTGAAACATATTTTCGGTCTAGACCGGTACTACTGGATTTAACCGGTAGTACCGCCCGATGACAGAAATTAGGCAGGTCAACCAGGGGGAGCGCATGCAAGTGGGTCCACAGCAGAAGGCCAAAGCAGCAGCTCGCGAGCATCAGGCCAGCGCAAGAGAAGCTGCAGCAGTGCGGCAAGCATGCGCGGTAATTTTGGCAGCTGCAGCAACGGGGAACCAGATCGGGCCGTACGTCACGTGAGGTGGGGTCTGCATGCGAACCAGGCGCAGCGCGCGAGCGATCTGGAGCGAGCGGGCGCGCAGGCCAACGCGAGCTGGCCCCGCAGCATCGGGCAGGGCGCGCGCGCGAGAGGAAGCGAGGCGGCCGCGGCAGCTCGCGCGGTCAACGCGGGCGGCAGGCGCGCACACGATGCAAGCCAGCAGCGGCGTGGCACATTGCGGGAGCGGGCCAGCGAGCGGTCAAAGCAGCTATGTAGCGCTAGGCAGGCCGAGCCAGATGGGCCGGCCGGTAGTACCGGCCCACCCGGGCGGTACTACCGGGCTGGTCCGGTAGTGCCGGCATTAACTACCACCTGGGCCTGAGGAGAAGCGGGCCGGATCAGGTGTGTCCGGTACCGGGCCCGGTAGTACCGGACAGGCTAGAAAAAAATCTTTTTCTTTTCTTTTTAAAAGCAAATAGCGGTCAATATTCAAACGTGAATAACTTTTGATTGGTAGCTCCAATTGACCCGATTTCAATTGCGTTGGAAAGAGGACGACACAAGCTACCATATAAAAAGTGAAAATATTGGTTATCACCAAGTGAGAAAGTATCATGTATTATAATGTGAGATGCCTCACTTGGTGAGAAACCGAAAAAGCCACCAAGATCAAAATCGCAACAAGATGCAAATGGAAGATCCGATTTTGATGACCAAGAGCTTGTTATGGAGATTACCACAAGCTCTAAATCCTCACATGGATAAGACCAAATAGCAACCAAATATGATGATGTAAGTATGCAAAGGTTTGAGCTCTCTCCGAACGATGTGATCGAGTTACTCATTCGAGATCCCCTCTTGATAGTACGGTTATCTATCCTAAACCCGGTCTCCTATACACAACAAGAGACCGGCAAAAGGGAAAACCTATCAAGATTATACCTTTGCCTTGAGCATTCCACTTGAGCTCGATGTAGATGGTCTTGCCCTTCTCAAGATGGAACGCCTATCTTAATTCATCATCATTGACCTCGCATATTGAGCTTGCACAACATATCTTCTTTGCATTTCATCAACCTTGAAGCCAACACATGCTCCAAGCGATGCCAATGGACAAATCCTACAAGTATAACTTAATACACACATTAGTCCATAAAGATTGTCGTTGATTACCAAAACCACACATGGGGGCCCAACATGTTCTTTCAAGAATGTTCCTATCATGGCAATAAGAAGTGACAACGGCTCCGAATTCAAGAACTACACTTTGAATGGGTTTCTAAGTGAAGAGGGGATAAGACATCAATATTCCGCTGCATACACCCCTCAACAAAATGGTGTAGCCGAGAGGAAGAACCGCACTTTGATGGATATGGCAAGATCAATGTTGGCTAAATTCAAGTCTCCTTACAATTTTTGGGCTGAAGCCATATCCACTGCTTGTCACTCATCTAACCGGCTCTACCTACAGAAAATCTTGGACAAGACTCCGTATGAAATACTTACCGGTAACAAGCCCAACATCTCATACTTCAGGGTATTCGGGTGTAAGTGTTTCTTTCTTATCAAAGGTGTCCGCTTGTCTAAATTTGAGTCCAAGGCTTTAGAAGGTATTTTTGTTGGTTACGGTGCCGAATCACACACTTATAGAGTCTACAACAAGCTCACCGGGACTGTTGTAGAATCTTGTAGTGTGGAGTTCGATGAAAATAACGGCTCCTATGTGGGTCAAGTTGATGTTTGTGATGCAGATGTTGAAATACCCCAAGATGCCATAAGAAGAATGGGCGTGTGTTTTTTCTGCCCCATTGAGGAACCCGTTGTGGCGGATCGGGAAGGACAATGCTCCACTCAAGTGGAGCCCTCATCTACACAAGATCAACAAGCTCCTACTGCTAGAGAAAACTCTGCACCAACACCACAACTTTCTGAAGCTCATCAGTCTCCTGGACAAAATGGTAGTCCTAGGACGGACTATCCGCCCCCTCCAATGGGCGGACAGTTCGCCCCTGGCACTCCAACTCGTCCTAGGGTATCAGAAGAAGAGAACATCCAAGAAGACTCTAGGCCGGATTCTCCGTCCCCGAGGGCGGATTCTCCGTCCCCGAGGGTGGATTATCTGGCCCTGGATCTCCCAGCTCTATCAGGAACTCTCAACAAGAGTAAGTTGTAGCCACATCTCCCAGGCCGGATAGTCTGGCCCGACCAAGGGGCGGATTATCCGGCCCTGAAGAACATGTTCAGCAGCAAGCTCATGTCGTCAACTCAGATCAAGATCAAGGGCAAGGTAGTGGACAAGACATGGATACAAATGTTGAATCAACTCCTTTTAGAAACAATAAGGACATTGAGGCTCGTCGCAAGGCTCGTGCTGATCGGAACCTTGAGCTAAGGGGTCACACTCTTGACAAGATTGTCGGTGATCTACGAAGAAGGGTGTCTACTAGAAGATAACTTGCAAGCTTCTGTGCATCAAGCTCACATTTCTATGGTTAAACCAAAGAAGGTATTTGATGCTCTTGAAGATCCCGATTGGGTAATTGCAATGCATGAAGAATTAAATAACTTCGAGCGCAACAAAGTTTGGAAGCTTGTTGAGAAACCAAAAGATTGCCGCAATGTTATCGGCACCAAGTGGATTTTCAAGAACAAACAAAATGAAAATGGCATTGTTGTGAGGAACAAAGCAAGACTTGTGGCTCAAGGATTATATCAAGTGGAAGGAATTGATTTTGGCGAGACTTATGCTCCTGTGGCACGTCTTGAGTCCATCCGTATCCTTCTTGCATATGCCGCTTATCATAATTTTAAATTACAACAAATGGATGTTAAGAGTGCATTTCTTAATGGTCCACTACATGAGTTGGTATACGTCAAGCAACCCCTGGGTTTTGAGGACCCCAAATTTCCGAACCATGTCTACAAACTCGATAAGGCGCTCTATGGCCTTAAACAAGCCCCACGTGCGTGGTATGAGCACCTTAAAGATCTTTTGTTAGACCGTGGATGCGAAGTCGGGCAAATCGATCCCACTCTTTTTACTAAGAAGGTTAATGGGGAGCTTTTTGTATGCCAACTATATGTAGATGACATTATTTTTGCTCTACTAACCAAGCTTTTAACGATGAATTTTCAAAGCTTATGACTGACAGGTTTGAGATGTCTATGATGGGTGAGCTGAGGTTCTTTCTTGGATTCGAGATCAAACAACTTAGAGAGGGAACTTTTATTAATCAAGCTAAGTACATCCAAGACATTCTCAAGAGGTTCAAGATGACGGATCTCAATGGCGTTGCTACTCCAATGCAAACAAAGTGTCATCTTGAGCTTAATCCCAAGGGTAAAGACGTGGACCAAAAGGTATACCGATCCATGATCGGCTCTCTCCTTTACCTTTGCGCATCTAGGCCCGATACTGTGTTAAGTGTAGGAGTGTGTGCAAGGTACCAAGACGCTCCTAAAGAAAGCCACTTAGTGGCGGTCAAACGAATCTTCAGATATTTGGTTCATTCCCCAAATTTTGGGTTATGGTATCCCAAAGGTTCAAGTTTCTCTCTATGTGGTTACACTGATTCAGACTGGGCTGGTGACAAAGATGATCGCAAATCAACTTCTGGTGCATGCCAATTCTTGGGCAGGTCTCTAGTGTGTTGGTCATCAAAGAAACATAATTGCATATTGTTGGAATTATGCCCTAGAGGCAATAATAAAGATGTTATTATTATAATTCTTGTTCATGATAAAGTTTATATTCCATGCTAGAATTGTATTAAGCGGAAACTTTAATACTTGTGTGGTTTGTGAACAACACCGTGTCTCTAGTACGCCTCTATGGACTAGATCATTGATTAATGATGGTTAAGGTTTCCTAACCATGGACATGAGTTGTCAATTAATAATGAGATCATATCATTGGGAGAATGATATGGTGGACAGACCCAAACTAAGCGAAGAAATTAGATCGTGTCATCGTGTTCGTCTTTGCGAAGCTTTTCTTATGTCAAATATTGTATTCCTTAGACCATGAGATAATGCAACTCCCTGGTATCGGAAGAAAGCTTTGAGGTCATCAAACGTCATCCTATGAGAGGGTGATCATAAAGGTGTCTCTCAGGTGATCGGAAAGTATCTATTGGGTTGTATGTATCGAGATGGGATTTGTCCCTCCCAAGTCAGAGAGATATACTTCGGGCCCACTCGGTAATCGATATCAACACTGCTTGCAAGCATGTGGTTAAGGAGTTAATCACAAAGTGATATCGGATTACGGAACGAGTAAAGTACTTGCTGTGAACGAGATTGAACTAGGTATGACGGTACCGACGATCAAATCTCGGGCAAGTAAAAATATCACGAGACGAAGGGAATATATATATGGGATTGATTTAATCCTGGCATCGTGGTTCATCCGATATGATCATCGATGAATGTGTGGGAGTCAATATGGGTTTCCAGACCCCGCTGTTGATTATTGATAGAAGATCATGTCTGCATATTCTCGAACCCGCAGGCTCACACACTTAACGTGTCTCGACGCTAGGATAGATTGGATAATTGGTTTATGAGTTTTTGTTCGGAGTCTCGGATGGGATCCGGGACATCACGAGAGGTTCCGGAGTGGTCCGGAGAATAATATTCATATAAGGCAGTGCAGTTTTTGGAGTTCGGAATTGTTCCGGGTTAATCGGTATTGTACCGGAAGCTTCTAGAACCTTCCGGAAGGGGACCAACGTGGCCCCACCTTCCGGGAGGGGGCATGGGACTATGAGGGAGTGCCCTAGCCGAATTGGGCCAGGGGCACAAGGCCCCATAGGGCCCAGCTGGCCAAGAGAGGTTTAAACTCTAGATAGAGCTTCTAGAAGGGGGGGTTTCCTTGCCCCCCACTCTTCCTCCTTGGGGCCGCCGGTTTGGGCTTGGGGGAGGGGCTAGGGCTGCGCCCCCCCTCTATATAAAGAGGGGTGGGGGCGCACCAACCCCTCACACCTTCCCCTCCAACCCTAGCCGCCCTGCTGCCCTCCTCTCTCCCTCCCGACTGCTTGTAGGCGAAGCCCTGCTGCAGAAATTCTCCACCAATTGCACCGCGCCGTCGCGTTGTAGATCCAACCCATCTCTCCACCATACTTGCTGGACCAAGGAAGGAGGAGACGTCGAGGTTCCGCACGTGTGCATCTCACGGAGGCATCGCCACTTGTGGTGCTAGATCGGATCGGATCGCGAGGAGGAGAAGCGAGTACGACTACATCACCCACGTTCCGACGAACGTTCCGCTGTGCGAATCTTCAAGGGTACGAAGATCTAATCCAATCTCTCTCGTTGTTTGCATCTCCTAGATTATATCTTGGCTTCCCTCTGTTCGCATCCGTAGAAATTTTTGATTTACTATGCCGCGAAACCCTTCACATATCACTCTCAACTGTCGAAGCTGAATATGTTGCTGCTGCAAGTGCTTGTACACAATTATTATGGACGAGGCAAGGAATATGGTGTCAATTGTGAGAAAGTGCCTCTTTTATGTGACAATGAAAGTGCTATCAAAATTGCTTACAATCTTGTGCAACATACAAGAACAAAACATATTAAGATTCATAATCATTTCCTTCGGGATCATGTTGCTCGTGGCGATATTGCTCTATTATTTGTGAGTACAACGAACCAACTTACTAATATTTTCATGAAGCCTCTTGATGAAGCAAGATTTTGTTATTTGAGGAATGAGCTAAATATCATAGATTCAAGGAGCTTGGCTTGACTACCCTTGCACACTCACTTACTCTTTTTCATGTATTTGGTTTAGATGCGGGCATAGACATAGGGGGAGTGTGGTCCTAATTGATTGGGCTAACCCTCCCCCCATTATGCCGAAAGCAAGACAAAATCATTTCCCTTAATATCATTTTGTGATATGTGGGTTATTAATGAGCATTGGTTTTAAACTCAAGATACATCTTCGCGGTGTCATGCCATGCACTCCAACATGGTGGCTTCGGCCACCGCTCTCTTCCTTGAGAAGAGTTGTTTTCTAATGGCTCTCTTTGGATTTTCTTGCATATCTCTTGTTCTTATGGAAAACACACCCAACTTTGGATTTTGTTTGATTTGTTCTTGAAAATTTGGGTGTGTAGTACCATCTCAGTTTGTTGCTCTAAACCCAAGCCTTATTTCCCTCCTTGAACCATCTATTCTTGCACGCAAGTCCTATATACACCATCGAGGGGTTTTGCAAGGATGCTCCGGCCTGAATCTGTCTTTACAGAAAAATCAGAGGGGGGAGGATTATCCGCCCCAAGTGGGGGGCGGATTATCCGTCCCGGGCGAATTCTGCCTCTTAAGGGCTAGGTCGGGGAGGCCAGGCTCAAACAGAGCAGCCATCCCTCCCCCAACCCTAGCTCTGCCCCCATCCGCCGCCGGAGCTTCCGCCCCTCCCCGGAGTCGATTTGACCACCGCATTCTCCGGGCCCTCCCCGGATCTTCTTCCCCTCACCTCCGGGTATATTCTCCTCCGTGATTTTCCTCCAATGAGTGAGGGTGACTGTTGGAATTATGCCCTAGAGGCAATAATAAAGATGTTATTATTATAACTTGTTCATGATAAAGTTTATATTCCATGCTAGAATTGTATTAAGCGGAAACTTTAATACTTGTGTGGTTTGTGAACAACACCGTGTACCTAGTACGCCTCTATGGACTAGCTCATTGATTAATGATGGTTAAGGTTTCCTAACCATGGACATGAGTTGTCAATTAATAATGAGATCATATCATTGGGAGAATGATATGATGGACAGACCCAAACTAAGTGAAGCAATTAGATCGTGTCATCGTGTTCATCTTTGCGAAGCTTTTCTTATGTCAAATATTGTATTCCTTAGACCATGAGATAATACAACTCCCTGGTATCGGAAGAAAGCTTTGAGGTCATCAAACGTCATCCTATGAGAGGGTGATCATAAAGGTGTCTCTCAGGTGATCGGAAAGTACCTGTTGGGTTGTATCTATCGAGATGGGATTTGTCCCTCCCAAGTCGGAGAGATATACTTCGGGCCCACTCGGTAATCGATATCAACACTGCTTGCAAGCATGTGGTTAAGGAGTTAATCACAAAGTGATATCGGATTATGGAATGAGTAAAGTACTTGCTGTGAACGAGATTGAACTAGGTATGACGGTACCGACGATCAAATCTCGGGCAAGTAAAATATCGCGAGACGAAGGGAATATATATATGGGATTGATTGAATCCTGGCATCGTGGTTCATCCGATATGATCATCGATGAATGTGTGGGAGTCAATATGGGTTTCCAGACCCCGCTATTGATTATTGATAGAAGATCATGTCTGCATGTTCTCGAACCCGAAGGGTCACACACTTAACGTGTCTCGACGCTAGGATAGATTGGATAATTGATTTATGAGTTTTTGTTCAGAGTCTGGGATGGGATCCGGGACATCACGAGAGGTTCCGGAATGGTCCGGAGAATAAGATTCATATAAGGCAGTGCAGTTTTTGGAGTTCGGAATTGTTTCGGGTTAATCGGTATTGTACCGGAAGCTTCTAGAACCTTCCGGAGGGGGACCAACGTGGTCCCACCTGTCGGGAGGGAGCATGGGCCTATGAGGGAGTGCCCTGGCCGCATTGGGCCAGGGGCACAAGGCCCCATAGGGCCCAGCCGGCAAAACAAGGGGAAACCCTAGTTTGGAGCTTCTAGAAGGGGGGGGGGTTTCCTTGCCCCCCACTCCTCCCTCCTTGGCCGCCGGCCTAGGGCTTGGGGGAGGGGTTAGGGCTGGCGCCCACCCCTCTATATATAGAGGGCCGGGGCGCACCCCTCCACACCTTCCCCTCAAGCCTAGTCGCCCTGCTGCCCTCCTCTCTCTCTCCCTCTCGACTGCGTGTAGGCCAAGCCCTGCTACTGAAACTCTCCACCACTTGCACCGCGCCGTCGCGTTGTAGACCCAATCCATATATCCACCATACTTGCTGGACCGAGGAAGGAGGAGACGTCGAGGTGCTGCTGTTGGAGATATGCCCTAGAGGCAATAATAAATGTAGTTATTATTATATCTTTGTGTTTATGATAAATGTTTACATTCATGCTATAATAGTATTAACAAGGAAACATTAATACTTGTGTGATTTGTAAACTTAAATTGAAGTCCCTAGTAAAGCCTCTATACATCACTAGCTTGTTGGTTAATAAATGATTGTGGTTTCCCTATCATGAACATTGAGATGTTATTAACAACAAGATCATATCGTTAGGAGAATGATATGGTGGACATACTCCTATAGATAAGCGTAGCATAAATATCAAGTCATTTTAATAGTTCAATTGCTATATGCTTTCTGATACATAGTAACCTAATTCCTTCGACCATGAGATCATGCATATCACCTTTACCGGATGGATGCTTTGATGACATCAAACACCACACCGTAACTGGGTGGCTATAAATGTGGCATTGAGTGTTCGGAAAGTATTGGTTGAGACACATGGATCAAGAGTGGGATTTGTCCATCCATATGACAGATAGATATACTCTGGGCCCTCTCGGTGGAATGTCATCCAATTAGCTTGCAAGCATGTGACTGGATCACAAGGGATCACATATCACGGGAACGAGAAAAGAGTACTTATCAGTAACGAGGTTGAACTAGGTATGCAGAGATACCAACGATCATAACCTCGGATAAGTAAACTATCGTGAGACAAAGGGAAATTGGTATCGTATGTAAGTGGTTCATTCGATCGCAAAGTAATCGTAGAAATATGTGGGAGCCATATGAATTCCCAGATTCCTCTATTGGTTATTGTTCGGAGAAGTGTCTCGATCATGTCCGCATAATTCACGAACCGTAGGGAGACACACTTAAGGATTCGTCGTTGTTTGAGTAGTTATGAAATGATGAGAAAGAGACCGAATGTTGTTCGGAGTCTCAGATGGGATCCGGGATATCACGAGGAGATCCGGAATGGTCTGGAGAATAAGATTCATATAAGGAAAGTCCTGTTTCGGAGTTGGGGAATGGTTCCGGTGTTTTCATCGGGAATGTTCTAGAAGGTTCCGGAATGTCCGACACTCCGGAGGGGAAGGTTACATGAATGTGTTATATCAAGTTAGTATGAATGCATCATGTACTAGGTGTCATCGCTGAACAAAGTAAAGGGTTTATTCAAATCCTAGTTTGAAAAAGTCAAACGGCAATTTGAAAGTCAAACGGCTATTTTTGGGTAGTGGAGGGGAGGTGGAAACCGAGTTGGGGAGGAGTCCCTCCACCTCCACCGCCGGCCCACCTTGGGTCCGAGTTGGGGAGGGACTCCCCTCCCCTGGCGCGCCTCCCTCCACCTATAAGAGGAGGGGCAGGGCTCCCCTCCTAAACACACAAGTTCCCTACCTCTAAACCCTAGCCCCAAGCCGCCGCCGCCTCCATAGCCGCCGCCGGCCCTAGGGCACTCGCCGCCGCCTAGGTAAAACGCTAGCCGCCGGCCTAGCCCCCTCCTCGGCGTGTCTAAACCCTAGATCGTCGAGGGACTCTCTCATACTCCACCATACTCGCTCCGGCTTAAGGCGAAGCCCTGCGAGATCTCCCCTCTACTTCCGGTACCACGCCGTTGTGCTGCCGGAATCGCGAGGAGAGTGCTACAACCTCCGCTGCCTGCTGGAACAAGGGAGAGGAAGGTCTTCGTCGAGTACCGAACGTGTAACCGACTGCGGGAGCGCTGCCGGAACGCAGCGCCGGAAGGATCGTCTACGCGATCTTGAGATCGGGAAGAGTACGGCTACATCACCCACGAGAATCCGCTCTCGTTAAACACTTTGGAATCTTCGAGGGTGAGTTATTCCATCGACTCGTTGCTACAATCTAGTAGATAGATCTTGGCTTGTTTGTTTGTATGGGGTAGAAATTTTTTGTTTTCCATGCTACGAATCCCTACAGCTGCATGTGTGCATCTCCCGGAGGCATCGCCACTTGCGGTGCTAGATCGGATCGGATCGCGAGGAGGAGAAGCGAGTACGACTACATCACCCACGTTCCGACGAACGTTCCGCTGTGCGAATCTTCAAGTGTATGAAGATCTCATCTAATCCCTCTCGTTGTTTGTATCTCCTAGATTAGATCTTGGCTTTCCTCTGTTCGCATCCGTAGAATTTTTTGATTTACTATGCCGCGAAACCCTTCAGTGGTATCAGAGCTAGATCTATGCGTAGATGTGTTTCACGAGTAGAACGCAACATGGTTGTTGTGGGCGTTGATGTTTTCTATTGCAAGCCTCTTGTTTGTGTTCTTCTTATGACGCGGGATTGTGAGATTGAAGCGGTCCAGGCCAACCTTACGCGACGTCGTTCGCGAGAACGGCTCCGCACTTAACGTGTGGCTTGTTCCACACATGCGGCTGGTGGATGCCAGTTTCTCTCACTATAGTTGTCATGGGATTAACACCGGAGTTTGGCAACCATAATATCACCGTTGTGGCTTTCCGTAGGTAAGAATCATTCTTAGCTTGCTACTCCCATAAGCCACGTAAAACATGCAACAACAAAGTAGAGGCGTCTAACTTGTTTTTGCAGGGAGTGTTTTCTGTGATATGGTATGGCCCAAGATGTGATATGTGTATTGTATGCGATGATCATGTTTTGTAATGTTTCACGACTTGCATGTCGATGAGTACACAACCGGCAGGAGCCATATGGTTGTCTTTATAATTGTGTATGACTTGTGTGTCAACTTCTTATACGCCATGTAATAGTTTCACTTTGTCGCTAAGTAGTTAGCAATAGTTGTAGTTTCTATTCATGGTGGAGGCAATCATGGTGGAGTGATGGAGATCATGCCGGCACACACAAGATGGAGATCATTGCGCGAAGATTGGCTATACCATGTCACATAAAGTTATATGCATGTGATGTTTATCCTTTTATGTATCTTATTATGCTTAGATCGCGACGGTAGCATTATAAGACGATTCCTCACTTAAAGATCAAGATAAAACTGCGTTATCCCCATGTATGCACCGTTGCAAAAGTTCGTCGTGTCCAAGCATCACATCATGATCGGGTGCTATAGACTCTACGTTCACATACAACGGGTGCAAGCCAGTTTTGCACACGCGGAAATACTTGGGTCTAACTTGACGAGCCTAGCATGTACAGACATGGCCTCGGAACACATGAACCGAAAGGTTAAGCATGAGTCATATGAATGATATGATCGACACTTCGTTGTCCACCATTGAAACCACATCTCTTCTCGTGAAGATCGGATTAGGTGTGGTGAATTTGGATCATGTTCACTAAACAACTTGAGGGATGTTGAATTTAGTGGGAGTTCATCTTGTAATTTGATTAAAAGTTGAACTAGTTATCATGAACATAGTCTAATTTGTACTAGCAAATATTGTAGATCAAATGGCTAAGTCCAACTTCAACTTCAACGTTTTTGCTGAGAAGGAAAAGCTTAGAAACAATGGGTCTAACTTCACCAACTGGTTCCGCAATCTGAGAATCATTCTCTCTGGCGGTCAAAAGGACTATCTCCTTGAGAATGCGTTGGGTGACGCCCCTACTGCTACTGCGCCGGCTGATGAGAAAGCTGTCTATCAGTCGCGCAAAGATGATTATGGTGTGATTAAGAGCACCATGTTGTTTGCTATGGAATCGGACCTTCAAAATCGTTTTGAAGACTATCCCGGGCCCTTTGAGATTCTCGAGGAGCTGAAAACCATGTTTCAGACTCAGGCCCGTTCTGAGAGATATGAGATCTCTGAGAAATTCTTTAGCTGCAGTATGGAGGAAGGGAGTTCCGTTAGTGAGCACGCCATTAAGATGTCGGGATACACTCAACGCCTTGAGCAATTGGACTGCAAGATTACAGAGGAGCTCAAGATTGACAGGGTTCTGCAATCACTCCCTCCCAACTACAAAAGTTTTGTAGTGACTCACAATCAGATTGGTTCCACTGATACGATCACCGAGCTCTTCGCAAAGTTGAAGGTTGCGGAGGTGGACATCAAAAAGGATAATCATGTGTTGATGGTCAACAAGCCCCCAACCTTCAAGAAAGGTAAGGGTGCAAAGAAGCCCTTCAAGAAAGGCGGCGGCAAGCGCGTTGCCCCTGCTGAGAAGAAGCTCAAGTCTGGACCCAAGCCGGACACTGAGTGCTTCTATTGCAAGGACAAGGGTCACTGGAAGCGCAACTGTCCGAAGTACTTAGCGGACAAGAAGGCTGGCACCATCAAAGGTATATTTGATATACATGTTATTGATGTTTTCCTTACTAGCCCTCGTTGTAGTGCCTGGGAATTTGATACTGGTTCAGTTGCTAATATTTGTAACTCGAAACAGGAGCTACGGAATAGACGGCGGCTTGCGAGGGATGAGGTGACGATGCGCGTTGGCAACGGATCAAGAGTTGATGTGATGGCCGTCGGCACTCTCTCCTTAGTTTTACCTCCGGGATTAGTTTTAAACCTCAATAAATGTTATTATGTGCCTGCGTTGAGCATGAACATTATTTCTGGATCTTGTTTATTGCAAGACGGTTATTCATTTAAATCGGAGAATAATGGTTGTTCTATTTATATGAGTAACATCTTTTATGGTCATGCACCTATTGTGAATGGTTTATTTCTTCTAAATCTCGAAAGGGATGAAACACACATCCATAACATTGAGGCTAAAAGATGCAAAGTAGATAGTGATAATACTACTTATTTGTGGCACTGTCGTCTAGATCATATTGGTGTAAAGCGCATGAAGAAACTCCATTCTGATGGACTTTTGGAGTCTCTTGATTTTGAATCATTTGACACATGCGAACCATGCCTCATGGGCAAGATGATCAAAACCCCGTTCTCCGGTATGATGGAGCGAGCAACGGACTTGTTGGAAATCATACATACCGATGTATGCGGACCGATGAGTGTTTCGTCGCGCGGTTGATATCGCTATTTTCTCACTTTTACCGATGACTTAAGTAGATATGGGTATATCTATTTAATGAAACATAAATCTGAAACATTTGAAAAGTTCAAAGAATTTCAGAATGAAGTGGAGAACCATCGTAACAGAAAGATTAAGTTTCTACGATCCGATCGTGGAGGTGAATATTTGAGTTATGATTTTCTCACGCATCTTAAAGCAAGCAGAATCGTTTCGCAACTCAGGCCACCCGGAACACCACAGCGCAATGGTGTGTCTGAACGCCGGAATCGAACCCTATTGGATATGGTCCGATCAATGATGTCTCTTACTGATTTGCCGTTATCATTTTGGGGTTATGCATTAGAAACCGCTACATTCACTTTAAATAGGGCACCATCTAAATCCGTTGAGACGACACCGTATGAACTGTGGTTTGGTGCTAAACCTAAGTTGTCGTTTCTTAAAGTTTGGTGATGCGAAGCCTACGTCAAGAAGTTGATGCCGGACAAGCTCGAACCCAAAGCGGAGAAATGCGTCTTCATAGGATACCCCAAGGAAACTATTGGGTATACCTTCTATCACAGAACCGAAGGCAAAGTGTTTGTCGCAAAGAACGGTTCCTTTCTTGAGAAGGAGTTTCTCTCAAAAGAAGTGAGTGGGAGGAAAGTAGAGCTAGACGAGGTTATTGAACCTTCTCTTGAATTGGAGAGTAGCGCAACACCTGAAATTTTTCCAGTGCCGCCTGCACCAACAATAGAGGAAGCTAATGACAAGGATCATGAAGCTTCGGACGATGCTGCTACTGAACGTCGCAGGTCGACAAGGTCGCGTGCCCCTCCTGAGTGGTACGGCAACCCTATCTTGACTGTCTTGTTGGTAGAAGACAGTGAACCTACGAACTATGAGGAAGCGATGATGAGCCCAGACTCTGAGAAATGGCTAGAAGCCATGAAATCCGAATTGGGATCCATGAGCGAAAACCAAGTGTGGATTTTGGTGGACCCTCCTAGCGACCGAAAGGCCGTTGAGTGCAAATGGATTTTCAAGAAGAAAACGGACGCGAATGGTAATGTTACCGTCTATAAAGCACGGCTTGTCGCGAAAGGTTTTCGACAAGTTCAAGGTGTTGACTACGATGAGACTTTATCTCCCATAGTGATGTTTAAGTCCATTCGGATTTTATTAGCAATTGCTGCGTTTCATGATTATGAAATATGGCAGATGGATGTCAAGACTGCGTTCCTCAATGGCAACATTGATGAAGAGTTGTATATGATGCAACCCGAAGGTTTTGTCGATCCTAAGGATGCTGATAAAGTATGCAAACTTCAGCGTTCCATTTATGGACTAAAGCAAGCATCTCGGAGTTGGAACCTTCGTTTTGATCAAGTGATCAAGAGCTTTGGATTTGTTCCAAATTGCTACGAAGCTTGTATCTACAAGAAAGTGAGTGGGAGCTCGATGACATTTCTGGTACTATATGTGGATGACATATTGATTATTGGAAATGACATTAACATGTTTAACGATGTGAAGAGTTATTTGAACAAGTGTTTTTCAATGAAAGACCTAGGTGAAGCTGCTTATATATTAGGCATCAAAATCTATAGAGATAGACAAAGGCGCCTGATAGCTTTAAGCCAGAGTACATACCTAGACAAAGTTCTGAAAAGGTTCAGAATGGATAAGGCAAAGAAAGGTTCAGTGCCTATGTTGTCAGGTAAGATATTGAGCAAGGCTCAGTGTCCAGCTACGGTAAATGATAGGGAAGCTATGAGCAAAGTGCCTTATGCCTCGGCCATAGGTTCTATCATGTATGCCATGCTGTGTACTAGACCGGATGTGTCCAATGCTCTTAGTTTGACGAGCAGATATCAAAGTGATCCAGGAGTGGAACACTGGACAGCCGTGAAGAACACCCTAAAGTACCTAAATAGGACTAAAGAAATGTTCTTAGTCTATGGGGGTGATGAACAGCTCGTCGTAAAAGGTTACGTCGACGCTAGTTTCGACACCGACAAGGATGATTCTAAATCTCAGACAGGATACGTTTATATTTTGAATGGAGGAGCTGTGAGCTGGAGAAGCTGCAAGCAAAGCGTGGTCGCGGGATCTATAGTAGAAGCGGAATACATGGCTGCTGCAGAAGCGTCAAGTGAAGGAGTTTGGATCAGGAACTTCATCACTGAGCTTGGCGTGGTTCCAAGTGCATTGGACTCACTGGAGATATTGTGTGACAACACTGGCGCCATAGCACTCGCTAAGGAACCAAGATATCATCCAAAGACCAAACATATCAACCGCAAGTTTCATATAATCTGAGATTATATAGCAGATGGAGATCTGAAGATTAGTAAAGTACATACAGATCTGAATGTCGCAGATCCATTGACTAAACCTCTTCCACGTGTAAAACATGATCAACACCTTAATGCCATGGGTGTGAGATTGTTGCCAAATGTAAACTAGATTATTGACTCTAGTGCAAGTGGGAGACTGTTGGAATTATGCCCTAGAGGCAATAATAAAGATGTTATTATTATAATTCTTGTTCATGATAAAGTTTATATTCCATGCTAGAATTGTATTAAGCGGAAACTTTAATACTTGTGTGTTTTGTGAACAACACCGTGTCCCTAGTACGCCTCTATGGACTAGCTCATTGATTAATGGTGGTTAAGGTTTCCTAACCATGGACATGAGTTGTCAATTAATAATGAGATCATATCATTGGGAGAATGATATGATGGACATACCCAAACTAAGTGAAGCAATTAGATCGTGTCATCGTGTTAATCTTTGCGAAGCTTTTCTTATGTCAAATATTGTATTCCTTAGACCATGAGATAATACAACTCCCTGGTATCGGAAGAAAGCTTTGAGGTCATCAAACGTCATCCTATGAGAGGGTGATCATAAAGGTGTCTCTCAGGTGATCGGAAAGTACCTGTTGGGTTGTATGTATCGAGATGGGATTTGTCCCTCCCAAGTCGGAGAGATATACTTCGGGCCCACTCGGTAATCGATATCAACACTGCTTGCAAGCATGTGGTTAAGGAGTTAATCACAAAGTGATATCGGATTACGGAATGAGTAAAGTACTTGCTGTGAACGAGATTGAACTAGGTATGACGGTACCGACGATCAAATCTCAGGCAAGTAAAATATCGCGAGACGAAGGGAATATATATATGGGATTGATTGAATCCTGGCATCGTGGTTCATCCGATATGATCATCGATGAATGTGTGGGAGTCAATATGGGTTTCCAGACCCCGCTATTGATTATTGATAGAAGATCATGTCTGCATGTTCTCGAACCCGAAGGGTCACACACTTAACGTGTCTCGACGCTAGGATAGATTGGATAATTGATTTATGAGTTTTTGTTCAGAGTCTCGGATGGGATCCGGGACATCACGAGAGGTTCCGTAATGGTCCGGAGAATAAGATTCATATAAGGCAGTGCAGTTTTTGGAGTTCGGAATTGTTTCGGGTTAATCGGTATTGTACCGGAAGCTTCTAGAACCTTCCGGAGGGGGACCAACGTGGTCCCACCTGTCGGGAGGGAGCATGGGCCTATGAGGGAGTGCCTTGGCCGCATTGGGCCAGGGGCACAAGGCCCCATAGGGCCCAGCCGGCAAAACAAGGGGAAACCCTAGTTTGGAGCTTCTAGAAGGGGGGGGGGTTCCTTGCCCCCCACTCCTCCCTCCTTGGCCGCCGGCCTAGGGCTTGGGGGAGGGGTTAGGGCTGGCGCCCACCCCTCTATATATAGAGGGCTGGGGCGCACCCCCCACACCTTCCCCTCAAGCCTAGTCGCCCTGCTGCCCTCCTCTCTCTCCCTCTCGACTGCGTGTAGGCGAAGCCCTGCTGCAGAAACTCTCCACCACTTGCACCGCGCCGTCGCGTTGTAGATCCAATCCATCTCTCCACCATACTTGCTAGACCGAGGAAGGAGGAGACGTCAAGGTGCTGCACGTGTGCATCTCTCGGAGGCATCGCCACTTGCGGTGCTAGATCGGATCGGATCGCGAGGAGGAGAAGCGAGTACGACTACATCACCCACGTTCCGACGAACGTTCCGCTGTGCGAATCTTCAAGGGTATGAAGATCTCATCTAATCCCTCTCGTTGTTTGTATCTCCTAGATTAGATCTTGGCTTTCCTCTGTTCGCATCCGTAGAAAATTTTGATTTACTATGCCGCGAAACCCTTCAGTGACTCCCTCATCTCTCTCCTTTGTATGGGATTCATTTTTTTGGTGGAAATCTCGTTGTAGAAGATCCTATGTGTTTCTCTTGTTAGAATCAGTAGTATTGTAACCCTAGTGCCAGATCTGTTTTGCCTTGGTAAATCTGGGCCATTCCAGAATTTTTCTGCGGGGGGGGGGGGGGGGGGGGGGGGATTATCCGCCCCTGCCAGGGCCGGATAATCCGGCCTGGAGATTAAAATTTGGTCTGGTTTGGTTCTGATTTCCGCAATACACATCCTTGGCTCATGGATTTCTTTTCTACTATTTCTAACATTCCTCCTGGACTTGTGTGTGTGCTTATCTCCATGCTATCCCTCTCATGTTTTCACAGGTGGTTCCAAGGCTACTAAGACCTTCACTCATCATCCCCGTGCCCGTTATCTTAGGCCCACTGCTGAAGGGACGTTCATTGATGAAACAGAAGTTTGCAGAGCAGCAAGAGAGGCTGAATAGATGGCAGAGGCAACAAAGAAAACCAAGAGGACTACATCTCGCAAGGGAAAACAGTCGCAGTCCAACTACAAGGCTATGGACAGTATTCAGTGTGCCTCCATTCGCCAAACTGATTACTATGATGAGGCTGATAGTGATGGTCCTCCAAAGGACTCGATGTTTTGGAATGCACACTTTCGGGCTATTCATGATGATGTGTATGCCACTCTCAAGCTTTGCCCAATGCATCCCATCAATATGACTGAGGACCAATGCAAGGCAAGGCTCCTTGAAGCTTTGGATGTGACTAACAAGATGGGGCTTCACCACCTTATGACTCTCCAATGCAACTATGATTCCTCCGTGGTGAGGCAGTTTTTCTCGACACTTGTGATTTGTGGTGATGAGCGCCGTACCATGAAGTGGATGACCGGGACAACAATGATTTAGTCGTACTTCCTCATTTTTGGGCAGGTTCTGGGGTATGCTTTCCATGGCCGTGACACTCCTTCTGGACAACGTATCATTTCTCCACTCAAGCCATCCAAGGACACCGTGCTTGCTCCATGTCTGTCAACTGATGGTTTTGCTGGCACTTTCTCAGGACTCTCTCCTTTGTATGCCTCCCTCGTTGGTCTTTTCAGGGAAAGCATATCTCCCAGTAGGGGCAACAATGACAAGATCCGTCGTCACCTGGTTCCTCTCCTTGCATTTTCTCACGAGTGTGCCACTAATTCTGGTTCAGCTACAGGTTACAAACTGGATGTCATGGACTACATATATCATGAGATGACGGATGCTATGATCAGCAGGCTCTCTATCCCATATGCTCCTTTCATTATGATGCTCATCAAGCATATGTTTCCCCTTGAGGACTTTGGCACTGATTTCGATGGTGTTCACAGGCCCAAGAAAATCTACAACAAATCTTAGAAGACCCATCACCCATCCTCTGCTCATGAGTCCTTCATGCGTGATGCAAGGGCTAGTGGTCGTCGTTCCGCGGTGCCCACAATGGCACGCGAGGTCAAGCAACTCAATTGGTTCCAACAGAACATCCTTTGCATGGGCATAGATACACACAAGGGCCAGTATGAGGAATACCGGAGGAGCCATGAGATGGCACACACTCAGCAGCTCATCCTTCATCACGTATTTGGTGCCACTGGCAATCCACGTCCTCCTACTACTCCGGAACCATATGCTCAGTGGAACACTTCAGGGATCAACTATGGAGAGCTTGAGAGTTGCATGTTTCCTCCACCTCCGAGGGCTCCTACTCCTCCAGCTGATGACGATGATGAAGAGTATGATGAAGAGGAAGAGGACAAGGATAACTACGACAAGGATGAGGAGGCGTGATCTTCTGGGGCATTAGCATCGCTCTTCTTCCTTTTTGGCGTTTCGATGCCAAAGGGGGAGAAGTAGTTCTATTAGGTCTCGCGGATTTGCATGGGTCGGGCGCAAGCACTTGTCTCTTTTTCAGTTGTTTATTTGCTTGCTTGTTCCCTTTTAGCGTGAAGTTACTTGTTATTTGTGCTTAGTTTATGTAATACTCTGTCGTGCTTTACTCTGTATGGTCTTATGAAATTCTGGATTTATATTGTGGATCTACTCTCATAGAATTCTGGATTTATCTATGGAGTCTATTTGATGGCATATGGAATCATGGGATTATCTAGTGTATGCATCAATATTGTGGGATGTGCTTGGAGCCTGACAATCTCATTATTTTATTTGGCTATATTCACATCCTGGTGGTATGACCTTGTTTCCTAACTCACCTTGTTTTTATTGTCTTTGCTATGAAAGTTGTGTACTCTCTAGTGTGTGCATTTGTATTCAAATGAAAATTATAAATATGCACACATCTAGGGGGAGCCTCTTTCATTTAGTTTAAGGTGTCGTTAGTAGGTCTCTTTGCAAATCCTGGTATTGTCATCTAACACCAAAAATGGGGAGATTGAAAGAACATTTCATAATCCCTAGTGTCTTGTGTGTTAGATAACAATATCAAGGATTATTTAATGTGGGTTGAAGTGTTGCAGATCTTTACATTGAAAAAGGAAAAGGGAACTGCTTTTTGGGGGCGGATAATCCGCCCCACCCCATATCCAGAAGGGCGCAACCCCTAGAGAGGGGGCGGAGAATCGGCCGGACTTTCTGGCAAGGACGGATAGTCCGCCCCTGGAGGGGGCGGATAATCCGCCCCTCGAGGATTTTCGCCAAGTCTGGACCTGCGTCGCTCTATGTATGGGGGCGGAATTCCCCCTAGACTTTTCGGCTCGGGGGCCGAGTCTTCCCCTAGGCCGGATAGTCCGCCCCTGGAGGAATTTCGCCAAGTCTGGACCTGCGTCGCTCTCTGTATGGGGGGCGGATTTCCCCCCGGAGTTTCCGTCCTGGGGGCGGAGTTTTTCCCCAGGGCGGATAATCCGCCCCTAGTGGGGGGCGGATAATCCGCCCCTAAAATTCTTCAATGGCCAGATCTGGGCAGGAGGTATTTAAGCCTGCCTTCCCCCTCCCGCCAGATCTCTTTTTTCATTCAAAAAATTCAAGATCTGATCTGCAACCTTCATCCAAGAGAGCTCCACCTAGATCCACCCAAAGGCCCCGTACCTTGGGGAATCAAAGGAGGAGGACTCGATCTTCAACAACTAAAATCAAGCGCTTCATCTCCTCTCCTTTTGTTTGGATAATCTCCTATCTAGTATTTCTTACAAATATCTAGATCATTGCTTTTGATTATATTGATAATCCTTGTTCTTGTGACAGCTTGTTGTCATTACGAGAGCCCCCAATTCAGTTGTGGGTGTGTGCCCCAGTAGAGTTGTAAAGGCACCGGTTCCATCCTCGAAGGGTACCAATAGTGGAGAAGGTGGATCAGGCCTTTCGTGGCGAGATCCATCGTAGAATAGGGTGAGGCCTATTGTGGCGTGGTGGTCGTAGAACCGCCCACCCCTCCAACGCAGATGTACTTCCCTTAACAAGGAAGGAACCGCGGTAAAACAAATCCCTGTGTCTCCGCGTGCTCCACTACGGTTCCCTCGATCCTCTCTTTACGTGCTTAGTAGCTAGGGTTGCATATAGAGAAATTCTCGTAGTTGCATATCTAGAGAATTTACTTTATGCCAAGCCTAAGATTGAAAAAAAACTAAAAATTTAGTAGCACCTATTCACCCCCTCTAGGTGCCCATACGATCCATTTCAGCAAGGCAAGCAGACAATGAGCATCTCAGCAATTTTTCTTATGTACCATGGGAATATGGTGCTTTTCTCTCTCTTTCCTCTTTTCTCAATGTGTCTCTCTTTTTTTATAAGAAGAATGCTTCATAGATGTCACTCTGGTGATGCTGCAAGTTTTCACCATGATTAGGCATGGCTTAGGCTAGCGGCCCAGACGTTTCTCTAACACAGAATACAAACTCCATGGACTTACAAGTTCCCACTTCATTTCACACCGGTAACATCCATAAACAAAAGAGCATGATATCAACGGAGTACAAAAAGTACAAGTGCAATGTTGAAAACGTTCCCCGTGACAGCACGGTTCTGCTAATTCCAACTTATAAGTGCAAGCATATACAACAAAGTTGCCTCAATGGTTCAAGTTTATTAGGGGCAAAGAATAAAATGTGCCATCAAGTTCGTGAGGGCTTTAATCACTAAGTTTTCACATAACAAAATAGTTTTTAAATAGAAGATAGTTGAAAACAAGAATATACTTGGAATGGTGTAACACACCATGCATAGGAGTTTATAGTGGACACTTTGGAAAAACTTGGTTTCTTGGGAGTTAGAAGCATGATTAGAACTTACTCATACAAGTGGAGGCTAGCAAAATACTGGGAGCAACCAACTAAGAGAGCAATAATGGCCATAATTATGCAATGCAACAAAGCAAACTAATCAAAGCAAAGAGTGGTACTACAAGTCAGGGACTAAATGATCATAGAGGCTAATGGTGACTTGTCATTGTCATAACATGGTGTGAGCATGTGCCAAGTAAACCCAAGCAAAACATTAAAGGAGAATACCACAATACTATGCTTTTGCATGCTAAAACAACGCATAATTTCTTCAAGGCACACTAAGCAATCCCAATTATTTGGAACAAGACATGCTACAACAATAATTACTAAGCATAATGCTAAAACAACACATAACATGTCATGCTAAAGTCTAAGTCATAGTCAATGCAAGATCCTCTTGCACTTCAAGCAAGAACTTACTACTCCTTTCCAAACACCAAGCAAACTTATTTGCAAAACAACACAGCAAGAACGGGGGTCCAAACTATTAAAGCAAACTAAACAAACTAAGCAAAGCAAACGAAAACTAAGACGCTCCAAGAACAACACAACTGTGCATGAAACAATAAAAAGTGAAGTGTCTAGACAGACCTGAGCTTTTTATTGATGAAGAAGGGGATGCCTTGGGCATCCCCAAGCTTTGGAGCTTGTACTTCTTGGATATTTCTTGGGGTGACACCATGGTGGCATCCCCAAGCTTGATATTTTATCCATACTTCATCTCATTGCATCATTCTCTCTCTACACCTGAATTTTTTTACTTCATACAAAACTTCACACAATCTTCATTAGCAACATTAGCTTATTCAAAAGATATTAGACCACTGACAAAGCTTTGGAACAACAAGGCTTTTCACTAAAAACACAAGCTACTGAAGTAACTCCTTCAAAGAAACTCAATTTACCTGAAGAGAGCTCAAAAATAAATCAATAAGAAGCAAATGCAAATAATGGCAGAAATCTGTCAAAACAGACCAACAGGTAAAAATGGTTTTTTTCGAACATCTTCTGTTGCTCAAATGAAAAAGTGTTGAACTAATGAAAGTTATCCAACATACTGGGAGATTTATTCATAAATTTTGATCTCAATCCGAGTTACAGATTCTCCTCACGATTTTTTTGGTGAAGGACAGAAATATGTTTCGGGACAACAACTCCCCAAATCTTACTTCCCTTTCATTAGAGGTCAGTCTTGGCACAAAAAGGAAACAAAAAGGATAAGGAGAGGTCATTACAGTAGTAATAAGTTCCAAGACTCAAGGAAACTCTTGGGTTATCTCCCAACAAGTAATTTTCTTTAATGCCTTTAAGTTAGGCACAAGAAGCAAGAAGAATCAAGTATTTTCAAATGAAGAAGCATTAACATCAAATCTTGCTTTCAAAGGAGGATCAAAAAGCAACTTCTCTCTCCTCATAGGGAAGTGTTCAATACCTTTCTTGAACGGAAATTGATATTTGATGGTGCCTTCTTTCATATCAATGATGGCACCAACTGTTCTAAGAAAAGGTCTTCCCAAAGTAATAGGACAAGAAGCATTGTATTCAACATCCAAAATATAGAAATCCACAGGGACATAAGCATTGTTAACCATAATGAGAATATCATTAATACTCCCCATGACTTTCCTAGGAATAGAAGTTTTGTGTTTTAGCTTCTCTTCCTTAATCTTAACAAGAGCATTTGTCATGTGTTTGGTAAAGGCAACAAGCATATCACTAGCATCATGACTTCTAGCAAGCTTTTGCAGGAACATAATCACTTCAAAAATATTGCAACCATCAATATCAAAATCAAACTTAGCATCACTAGTAGTAGGTGAAATGGATCGTATGGGCACCTAGAGGGGGGTGAATAGGTGCTAACCAATTTTTAATACCTTTTCAATTTTAGGCTTGACACAAAGTAAATTCTCTAGATATGCAACTACGAGAATTTCTCTATATGCAACCCTAACTACTAAGCATGAAAAGAGAGGAGCGAAGGAACCGTAGTGGAGCACGCGGAGACACAGGGATTTGTTTTACCGCAGTTCCTTCCTTGTTAAGGGAAGTACATCTGCGTTGGAGGGGTGGGCGGTTCTAAGACCACCACGCCACAATAGTCCTTACCCTATTCTCCGATGGATCTCGCCACGAGAGGCCTGATCCACCTTCTCCACTATTGGATCCCTTCAAGGCGGGAACCGGTGCCATTTACAACACTATCGGGGCACACACCCACAACCGAATTGGGGGCTCCCGAGATGACAACAAGCTGCCACAAGAACAAGGTTTATCAATATAAACAAAAACAAGGATCTAGGTATTTGCAAGAAATACTAGATCGGTGGTTCCCCAAATGAATGGGGGAGAAGATGAAGCGCTTGATTGTAGTTGATGAAGATCGAGTCCTCCTCCTTTGATTCCCCAATGGACGGAGCCTTTGAGTGTATCTAGGTGGAGTTCTCTCGGATGAAGATTGCATATCAGGTCTGTTCTTTTTCGAGTGAATCAAGAGTTCTGGACAGAGGGGGAAGACACGCTTAAATACCCCCTGCCCAGAACAAGCCGTTGGAGAAATTTGGGGGCGGATTATCCGCCCCACTTTGGGGCGGACTATCCGCCCTGGGGAGAAAATCCGCCCCTAGGACGGAAACTCCGGGGAAAACTCTGGCCCCTATACAGAGAGCGATGCAGCCTTGACTTGAAGAAATTTCCAGAGGGGGCAGATTATCCGCCCTCGCCAGGGCGGACTATCTGCCCTTGGGAGAAAGTCCTCCCAAGGACCGGAAAGTCCGAGGGAAACTCCGCCCAGATACAAAGAGCGACGCAGCCTTGACTTGAAGGAAATCCTCGAGGGGGCGGATAGTCCGCCCCCAAGGGGCGGACAATCCGGCTGGGCCGGAAAATCCGGGCACAAACTCCGCCCCCCTCTCTGGGGGTCGCGCACACTTGAAAGAGGGATGGGGCAGATTATCCGCCCCCAAAAAGCAGTTTCCTTCCCTTCTTGATGTACAGATCTGCAACACTTCAACACACGTTAAATAATCCTTGATATTGTTATCTAACACACAAAACACTAGGGATTATGAAATGTTCTTTCAGTAGGATCAATAGGCTTAGGCATAGTAGGAGGAGGAATAGGGGCTACTTGTGGTTTAGTGGTGATAGTGCACACACTATTGTTTCTATCAATTTCAGCTTCCCTTTCCCACCTAGCATGAAGTTGAGATAAAATCCTAACATTTTCATCAATAGTAACTTGTATGGCATGAGCAGTAGAAAAGTTGTTTTCCATAGTTTCAGGTTTAGCGGCCATTTTATTAACCAAGGAAGTTTGAGCTTCAGACAAAGCGGATATATTTTTCTCAACAGTTAAAAGATTTTCCTCTATAGTCTTATTGAAAGTGGTTTGTTTACTAATAAAGTCCTTGAGCATGACTTCAAGTTCAGAGGGGCACTTCTAGCATTATTGTAAGAGCTTCCATAGGAATTGCCATCATTAGGAGGATAAGGCCTATAATTGTTGTTGCTACCAAAATTATTACTATAGGCATTGTTGTTGAAATTGTTGTTTCTAATGAAGTTCACATCAAATTGCTCTTCTTGAGCAACCAAAGAGGAAAGGGAACACTATTAGGATCTAGAGGAGCTTTCCCATTAACAAGCATATCCATAATAACACCAATCTTTTCACTCAAAGAGGAAGTTTCCTCAACAGAATTTACCTTCTTACCACGTGGAGCTCTCTCAACATGCCATTCAGAGTAGTTAACCATCATATTATCAAGGAGCCTTGTTGCAGCACCCAAGGTGAGTCCCATAAAAGTACCTCCAATAGCAGAATCCAACATGTTTCTTGAGGAGAAGTTCAAACCTGCATAAAAAGTTTGGATAATCATCCAAGCAGTGAGTCCATGAGTAGGGAAATTTTTAACCAAAGATTTCATTCTTTTCCAAGCAGGAGCAACATGTTCACTATCAAGCTGTTTAAATTTCATAATGTCACTTCTCATAGCAATAATCTTAGCAGGAGGATAGTACTTTTCAATAAAAGCATCTTTGCACTTAGTCCAAGAATCAATACTATTTTTAGGCAAAGATAGCAACCATTCTTTAGCTTTTCCCCTCAAGGAGAAAGGAAAAAGCCTGAGCTTAATAATATCTCCATCTACATCCTTATACTTTTGCATCTCACAAAGTTAAACAAAGCTATTAAGATGGGAAGCAAGATCATCAGAACCAGCACCAGGAAATTGCTCTCTTATCACAAGATTCAACAAAGCAGGCTTAATTTTATAAAAGATAGCATCAGGAGCAGGTGGAGCAATAGGTGTGCTTAGGAAATCATTGTTGTTGGTGCTAGTGAAGTCACACAACTTGGTGTTCTCAGCAGAGTTTATTTTGGCAAAGGCGAGCAAGCCAAAAATAGCAGCAGTAGCTAGAGCAGGAACTATTTTTTTTGTGTTTTTGAATAAAGCAAGCAAACCAAACTAGACTAATTGTTTTTGGATTTTTTGGAAAGAGGTAACCAAAACATGCAAAAGAAACAAAGTAAAGAGAAATGAAGTGAAGGACTCCCCTAGTGAAGACGTCCTTAGCCTCCCCGGCAACGGCGCCAGAAATTACTTGATGCTACACTCAAAAGGGAGGAAGAGTGCTTTGTTGGAAACCCCAAGAGCAAGGTATGAAGAGTACAATAGCAAGATTTCCCTCAGTAGAAACCAAGGTTATCGAACCAGAAGGAGGAAGGAAACATCACACAGGTGTTGGAAGCAACGTGGAGACCTGCACAACACAAACTCAAGGCTCTGTCCCAACGAATCAGTGAGGTTGTCAAGCTCACCGGTTTGCTGTAACAAAGGATTAAACGTATGGTGTGGAAGGTAATGGTTTGCAACAAGTAAACAAGTAACAGTGTAAGATGTATCAATGGTAAAGATTGGACCGGGGTCCATAGTTCACTAGAGGTGCTCTCCTTAGATAAACAACATGGCATGAAGGGTAAACAAATTACAGCGGGGCAATCGACAGGAACTGAGCAAGGCATAACAATGCAATTACTAGACAGAAAGATCCTATGAGGTTGATTGGGCAATACAACAATATACATAGACCGTAATCCAACTGCATCTATGACTAGAAGTCCACCTTCAGGTTATCATCCGAACCCCCTCCAGTACTAAGTTGCAAGCAACAGACAACTTCTTTAAGCAAAGTGTGTAAGGTAAATAGTCCACATGTTCCATGAATAAGAGACCGTTGTTTTCTCCCTAGTAGCAACAACACATCTACAACCGAAGAGATTATTGTCACTTCCCTTGGAAACTAGAGGCATGAACCCACTATCGAGCATAAATACTCCCTCTTGGAGTCACTAGCAACTACTTGGCCAAGATAACCACTAGCAATGGAGAGCATGCAAGATCACAAACAACACAGACATGATAGAATCATAAAGATATAAACATTAATCAAACCAATATAATAATCTCAATATCCATCGGATCCCCGCAAACACAACATGCATGATTACACATAGATTAGATCTTGATCATGAACGGAGCTCACAAGATCTATACATGAAAGCACAAAGGAGGAGATACAACCATCTAGCTACTACATGGACCCATAGTCCAAGGTGGAACTACTCACAAATCATACCGGAGAAAGGGCCTCCGGGATGATCTCCCCTCCGGCAGGGTGCCGAGAAGAGCTTCAGACCCCCCGATCTAGGGACGATGGTGGCGGTGGCTACAGACGGTTTCGTGGATTTCTGATCGGGTGCTGAGAGTTTCTGCATCGGGGGCTTCTTGTAGACGAAGGGGGAGATCGAGGCGGCCGCCAGGGCAGGCAAACCCTACCCAGGTGCGGGATAGGGCCCACCCACGCCTAGGGTGGGTCTGGCCCCCTGGCCGGCCCCTCGGGCTCTCCTCTAGACTTCTTGTTCCCCACGGAAAGTTATAGACTTTGTCCTTCGTCCCGTCCAATTCCGAGAATATTTCTTTACTAACTTTTCTGAAACCAAAAACAGCAGAAAACAGGCAGCTGACACTGTTGCAACTTGTTAATAGGTTAGTACGAGAAAACATGTAAAAAGCACCTCAAAGTGTAGACAAGTAAAGCAAAGTAGATACTAAACAAGCATGTAGCATCAAAAATTATGGATACGTTTGCAACGTATCAGAGCCTTCCGAAACCAACCACTCCGGCCAAATCAATGGAGACATGCATCAAGTAGATCTTCGTCTTGGTGCGAGAGGAATCCAATGACCACCCCCTTTATTCAAATCGAGCCGGCAGCCCCCTCGCCACCCGCCGACAACCTGCAAGTTGCGCCGCACCAAATCCTACCAGCAGCCCTGCGGCTAGGCTAGTACCGAGAGAGATGACAGCAGAGCAGGGTCGACCCCCACCAGTTCTGGCCCTACCAGCAGCGAAGAGGTCCGAAAAGGCGACGCCGGAGCACCAGATCTCAAGATCTAGGGTTTCCAGCACCAGCCGGCTTGGCCCTGAACTTCCACCGCCGGTCATGGCGCCGCCGGGAGGGACCTCCGCCACCATCCCAACCAAGGACGCCGCCTTGGTTGCCAGCCGTCGTCGATCCGACCACATTTGCCCCAGCAGCCATGAAGGCGACACACGTTTTTATTCCCGTGTTCTAATCCACGGTCCAAGAGTGAGTGAGTAAATTACCCACTGGAAACAAAAAAAATTGCATCAACTTTTGCTTATTCGTGTTCTTTTCCTTTAGCAACATGGGCCAGAGAAAGCTCCACATCATTTCGTAGTCCATGTCTCTTGGCAAGAAGATATTTGTAGACACCAGTAAATTCACAGCAAAAGAAGATATTATTAATGAACAAGTACGTGGCTAGTTAATTAGCATCTGTATTTTTATGCACGCAACAGAACTGATCATCACCAGCGGTCACAACTTTAGCACATTGAAGAGTGAGTAAAACAGCTAACAAGACATATATATTTCAGCGTGGCCACCTTCTATTCCGCTTAGGAGGCGCTAGCTGCATCTTGCCACCTTCTGCGACCCCAACATGCCTGTCGTACCTGAAACTGCCTCCACCTATTTAGCCCTGCCACAATATCCATCAAATTCTGGATTAGAAGTAATGGGAATGAAGAGATGAGTAAGGGTAGTCGGAGGAGCACCGGTATTGAAGGAAGAGCCTTGCTTCGGTGTCCCCCTGAGGAAACGTTTAGAAAAAAAACGCTTTGGGGGTTCGACTGTGTGTTCCGGGTCAGATTAGAAGTGGATCCTGTCCGGTATTTTTTCTACCGTTGTATCGTATTTGAGTCTGATTGTATATGACGTTCGTAGGATAAGCAAACTGCCGGTTCCACTCGTGGTAGGTAAGGATGACAATGGAGCGGGTTTGGATGGATATATCAAAACCAAATCCAAATCCAAATCCAAATCCATCAACCTCACTCTAGCCCGCCCACGAAGATATCCATGGACATGGATGTCGCCCCAGATCTAAACCCGCCGGATATCCATGTATCCATGGATATCCATTGGTTTACACACTATATACATAATCATAACAACATTCAACATAACTTCGATATTATAGCAAATTTTGACAGCATTTCAGCATAACATGCGTCCATTCTTTCCCACTTGCGCCAATACGTCTACTCAGCAGTAGCAGCGGCAAGCCCTTCAATTAGAAAATCAAGGTATGGGTGAGGGGAAAAGGGGAGGTCGGCCAGTACAAGGATGTAGGGAATTGGGGGAATTCTTACCGTCGGGGAGGTCGCTGAGGAAAGGACAACCGCCAATAATTCTTGTAGACGAGCAGGAATGCAGGAGGGGCAGTCGCTGGTGATTCCTAGTGGAGGGGGAATAGGGGTGGCAGGGAGAGCGGAGGCGTCACCGGTCCGCTAGGTTGTGTCCTGGCCTGCGAGTATCCTAGGAGGGGGTACATGACTGACGCTCTGCCGCTTCCCCGGACGGTTGCCTCATCCGTATGTAGGGAGTGATTAGGGAAATGAAATAGGTAGGGATTGAGATAATAAGAGTAATTATCTAGGGTTAGTACTTAGGTGGGCTTTTGGGCCTAGGTCTTAGAAGTTGGTTCATTAGGCCTTTCAGTGAGTAATATGGCATATGTAAAAAAATGTCTCGCTGACATGTGGGTCCCATGTTTCTGCCGGGTATCCATTGGATATCCATGGAGCGAAACCACTACCCATGCCCGCCCCATGAATTAGCGGATATCTGCCCCATGAAATCCATGGGCATACTTAGTCCTCCATACCCTTACCCACCGGGTCGGATATCCGTGGATAAAATTGTCATCCTTAGTGATAGGATAATTCCTATCGCATCGGTCATGCTTGCGTCTTTCGGACTGTGGATTTTGGTCGTCAGAGCAGCTTCACTCTTTCAGGCGTTTCAAAGCATAATTTTGATATTATTTAACATCGTACAAATGTAATATTTGGCTTGAAAACAATCAGTTTTTTACTCATGTTTTCAGGCCGAGTTTATGATTTTGACAAAATTTTAAGTAAAGTCGGCGAAATTTGGACAAATAAAACGATTTCATTAATACATAGACGAGTTTGTATATATTATGTCAAATTGACGTATAGCCGAATTTTGACTGCATTAGGATAAAAGAAAAAACGTTGAAATAGCTACTAGGCGATGCCGATGTCCACGGGCACCCCCCAAAGATGTGGTAGAAGACGGTGTAGTCGGCGTCCCGGATGACGTTGTCATCGCCCTCGTCATCGCCCGGCGCCTGCGGGGGACACGAGCTGCCCTGGCCGGCGTCACTGTAGCGCCATGGCTGAGACAAGGGATTGGCCTCGTCGTCGTCATCGTCGAAGACGATAAGCGGCGCGCCCTGGTAGGCGTGCTGCCAGCGAGCGACGCGCGCGACCTCGCTCTTGGCCTGCTCCTGATGACGCCAAACGCGGTTGGCCTTCTCGCGCTCGCAGGCGTTGGGGGCCTACATGGGTGGCACATCTTTCAAGGAGCGCTCCAGCGCCATCTTCTTCAGGACGAAGGCATCCTTGTCGACGGGAACCGACTAGTCCGCCGGCTCAGGCTTTGGCGTGCGCAGGCGAAGCCGGTCAGTCGGCGGCGATGGCGCGCGGCCTTCGTTGGCGAGCGCATCAGCGACTCCATCTCCCGCTTCACCGGTCGGAGCGGAGGTGTGGCGATTGTGCCGACGCGAGGTGACTGTGTCGGCGCCGAGCCAGAAAAGCGGGGCGCCGACGCTGAGGAATACGAAGAAAGGGAAGCCATCCTCCTCGGCAGCCAGTTGGCCACCGCACGGTGTCGGGATGCCGATGTCGGGGAGCAAGTAGGATAGCCCAACTTAGGGTCGGCGCTGAGCTCCAGGTAGCGGCGAAGGATGAACGAGGATTTTCTTAGGACTACATTTTCTTAGAGCTTCCATCGCCGCCGATCGGCCGGCTTCGCTTGCGCACGCCGAAGTCTGAGACGGCGGACTAGGCAGTCCCTGTCGACGAGGACGACTTCGTCCCAAAGATGGCGCTGGAGTGCTTCCTGAACGACATGCCACCCATGCAGGCCCCCGACGCCTGCGCCTGGTCCATGGCAGACTGGGAGCGCGAGGAGGCCAACCGCGTTCGGCATCATCACGAGCAGGCCGTGTGAGGTCGCGCACGTCGCTCGCCGGCAGCGCGCCTACCAGGGCACCGCTTATCATACTCGATGATGAGGAGGCCTGTCCCTCGTCTCTGCCATGGCGCTACGTCGATGCCGGCCAGAGCAGCCCGCGTCCCCCGCAGCTGCCGAGGGACGACGACGGCGATGACGATGGAACCCTGGACGCCGACTACATCGTCTTCTACCGCAACTTTGGCATATGAACGGCATGCTCGGCGGCATCGGCATCGCCTAGTAGCTATTTCAACTTTTTTTTTCTTTTACCCTAATGCAGTCAAAATTTGGATGTATGTCCAAATTTAACGTAATATGTATAAACTTGTCTATGTATTAACAAAATCGTCTATATTCGTCCAAATTTCGCCAAATTTGCTTAAAATTGGCTAAAACCGAAAACTCAGCATGGGAACCCGAGTGAAAACTGGCTATTCTCAGACCGAATACTACATCCGTCCGATGCTAAATAGCGCTACAATTAGACCTAAAAACACAGAACGAGTAGAGATGCTCTGACGACCAAAATCCACAGCTCCGAAGGCGCACGACATAGGCGGTATAAGCGACGATCATGCGTGACCGATGCGATCTGGATTGGGATTACCGCGACGCGAGTGGACCGGCAGTTTATTTTCCATTACGGACGCCATACACTACCAGACTCAAATACGTACAACGGTAAAAAAAAATACCAGAATAGATCTGCTCCTAATCTAAACCGAAACACACCATCGGACCCTCGAAACCGGTTTTTTCCTCAATTTTTCCCTCAAGGGGGATACCCAAGCAAGGCTCATTGAAGGAGAAAGAAGTGCAGAATTACCTGCATAGTGGCGGCTGCACAAGTTGAGTCGATGCCCTTGATGGCGGATTAGAGGAGGTCAAAAGGAATGGTAGGGATCCATTAATTACCAGCAATGGCGGATTGGGGCTGCACGCGGTGCTTGGTGAATAGTGATGAATATGGGGTAATCGGCTGAAGAAATGTGAACCGGGAGAGAGGAGGAATGCAGGTGTAGGACGATGAGCACAACATTGTTCTGTTCGTAGAACATAGCCCGCCTAGCAGCACAGCCGCCGCTCTCCCACGTGCGGTGGTCAACTTCGCCGCCACTCGATCCAGGCACTGCAATCGATCGACCTGCTTGGTGGTGCCGCGTTAGTCGTCGAGGCCGAAGAAAAAGGCACACGATGGGTGGATTGTGATCGCAATGCAGGGTAAAGTTTGTTTTTGTACTTGGAGAATAATGTGGGATTTGATTCGCCAATCAATCACGATGGCTAAGGGATCACTTATCACGAGAAAAGCAGGCTCCCGTGGTTAGCATGGTGGCATATTGCTTGTAATTATCAGATATATGAGACAAGGCATTCACATCTTCAGATTTAATAGTAAAAATAAATCCACAGCAACGCATTTCCATATTTGTGAACTATTATAAAGTGGAGGCACAGTTATTTATCTGTCTCAAAATGCCTAGTCATGTTTTAAGCGTACTACTCCCTCAGATACATATTATTTGTTATAGAAATAGATATATCTAGACATGTTTTAGTGTTACATACATCCAATCCAATGACAATTAATATGGATCAAAGGGAGTATTTATTATTAATTTTTACCTTTTAATTTTTATGGTAGATTCTCTTATTTGTGCATTTCAAATAAATACAGGAACATTTAAACTATAAAGTAGCTATACAGGTACTTTTTCTACTTCCTCGGGTTCATATTAATGACCTTAATTTTATCTAAATTTATATGTATTTAGTTAAATATTTAGACTAGATGCATCTAAATCTTAAACAAAGTTGAGGTCATTAATATAGACAGGAGGAAGTACACGATATCATCGTTGTTTTCTTATACACAGTAAAAAGGAAACTGGTGAGCGTCCTTCGCAGGATGAAAATCCCTGAGCCTCCGGATGGAACGCACGACAAGTGTCATGCAGCAGCGGTAAAACAAAGGGCCAATATGCATGGTCTCCTCTCTCTCTCTCTCTCTCTCTCTCTCTCTCTCTCTCTCTCTCTCTCTCTCTCTCTCTCTCTCTCTCTCTCTCTCTCGCATACTCACCCCTATTCACCGAGCGGCCTCCGCCCCTCTCCTTCCCTGTTGTACCTCCGCTGCAACCACCATGTCACCGCCGCAAAATCCGCTGGCGAGGTCCTCCGGTGCGCTCCCACTGAAGCAACTCTAGGAGCGCTTGCAGCACATCCGACCTCCCATGGTAGCATCATCCCCTTCCTTTGGAAGTACCTCTCTAGGAGCGCCGCGCTGACTTCCCATGGCAGCACCGCCATCATCTTCGGAGAAGAAGACAACGTGATGGTAGCAAGCTCGCTTGCCTATTGTAGCAAGGCCACATGCCCATGGTAGCAAGGCTGTATGCCTGTGGCAGAAAAGCAGTCGACGGGTGGTAGCAAGGACACATGTCGGTCTCAGCATCGTCGCCAACCGAGTGGTAGCAAGGGCGCATGCCGGTAGCTAGCTGCAAGGTCGTATGCCTATCATAGAAAGCAGCCCACCGATCGTAGCAAGGCCACGGACTAGTGGTAGAAAAGTCGCATGTCGGTTGCAACATTGCCACTAGCGCTCGTGTCAAACCAGAATCATGCCTGGAGCACCTCAGTGGTTGCCTCGTAGTACCATGTACACCACACCGACCCCTCGCGCCCTTGACAGCAATAACGCGGAGAAGCGCGGCAAGCTTTGCTCCTCAGGTGCCTTGACCTCGTGTGCGTGGCACCATCGACGTCGCTCGCGTCGCAGTAGGCGAAGAGGACGGGAGTCGGGACTATAGCCCGTAGGTGCAAAGCCATGGAGAGATGCCGGTAGCGATCATGCAGTGGGTGGTGGGGAATGCGTCCCTATGGGCAGCGGAGAAGGCGTACCGGCGCGCGGCTGGGGCGTGGGATTTTGCGGTGCTGTGAGTTCTTTGTGCCGTGATTGGGGAATAGCGAGAGAAAACAGAGGAGTTGACAAAATTCGTATAGCTTGGGAAGAGATAAGGTGGGGTGGGGTGAGCGGTCATGTGTGGGCCTGCTGTGATGGATACAGATATGTGTCACGGATAAGAGGCGGAGGTTGCTGATACGTCCAATTTGCATCACCTTTCTATATCATAATTTACCTCTATTCATTGATATTTGTCTTATTATGAGGTATCACTTATGGCTTTTTCATCTGTTTATGCATGTTGGATGATTCTTGGAGGATGGACTGCCGGAGTATGGATTCTGATGGAAAAGAAGGCATTTCAGTGCAATTTCGCGAAGATCAGAAAAATACCAGAAAAGTATGGAAACGTATTATTTCTCCAGAAGATTGAGGGATCCAGAAGGAGGGACGGAGATGGGCCTCAGGGGGCCCACACACCCCTAGGCGCGGGCCCACCTAACCCTACGCCTAGGGCAGGTGTGGCCCACCTGCCTAGCCTCCGACTCTGCCCCTTCGCCTATATCTTCCTACGGAACCCTAATACCAGGGGAGCGACCATAGATAGATTTCCGCCGCCTCTGGGGGCGGAAAACACCGAGAGAGAAAAATCTCTCCTGTAGATAGATTTTTTCCGAGGGTATTCCTTCCCGGAGAGGGAAGACCGTCGCCATCAACACCGTCATCAAGCTAGGCTTCATCGGGATCATCATCATCATCATCATCCACACCATCATCTCCACCAGCACCATCATCACCACTCAGCCCCGCTGTAACAATTGTGTTGGATATTGCTTTAGTTCTTAGGGGAAACTTTCCCAGTGTTAATTACTATTGTAGTTGATGCTTGTGAGTGGAACCATTGGATTATTGTTTATGTTCAGATTGTTATCCATTATCATATCATCTTTGATCTTGATCCATATGATGTCTTGTGAGTAGTTCGTCTTGTTCTTGAGGACATGGGAGAAGTCATGTTATTAGTAGTGAATCTGTGATGAGTTATTATTTAATGGTTTAGTATTTAAGTTGTGGTGCTATTCTTATAGTGGTGTCATGTGAACGTCGACTACATGATACTTCACCATTTATGGGCCTAGGGGGATGCATTGTGTATTTGGCTACTAATCGTGGGGTTTCCGGAGTGACAGAAACCTGAACCCCCGTTAGGACACCTTTGCACAAGGGAGTGTAGGATCTCAGAGTTTAAGGCTGTGGTTAGATTTATATCTTAATTACTTTCTTGTAGTTACGGATTTTTACAGGGGGTTTAATCATAAGTATGTATTAGTCCTAGGAAGGGCGGTATGTTAGCACAGGTTCACCCACATAACACTTACAAACACCAAAGAAGAGTACTTAGCTATTTGAAGCGAAAGCACTTAACAGAATTCCCATGTGTCCTCGAGAACGTTTGGTCCTTATAAGTATTTCCACCGGCTTGTCCTTTGCTAAGAAAGGATTGGGCCACTTGCTTCGTTTGTTTGTTACTCCTGTTACTTGCTCCTTATTTTGTTGCCTTGTCAGAAAACCACTAAAAATCTGTTGCCTTGTCATAAAACCACTCCTATTTATCGAAAGTACTACGATACACCCCCTATACTTGTGGGTCATCAAGACTATTTTTTGGCGCCGTTGCCGGGGAGTGAAGGGCTATTGAAGAGTGGAACTGGTAAGGGAAACTTTTACTGTGAGTATTGCTTTTGTTACTGCTTGTTATTTTGTTTCCAATATGGATAATCCACTTGGTTTTATGTTTGGGAAAACTACTACCACTTATAAAGTAGTAGATCAACCACCTCTCGTTGATATAGATCCTTTTAAGATACCTACAAGTATTGTTAATCGTGTCATGGATAATTATTATTTTGGGGATGGAACTGTCCATCCTGGTGATCACTTGCTTTTTATCCATGAATTATGCAGGTTGTTTAAGTGTGCAGGTATCATAACTAAACAGGTGAAGAAGAAGTTACTCTCCATATCCTTGAAAGGGAGAGCTGAAGCATGGTATAAGCTGCTGAAGGATGGACAATTCATGGAATGGAAGGATATGGCATCTCTCTTTTACTCTAAATAAATGTTGGCCTCTTGATGGAGAGAGTACAGATCAAGCTTGGGGGATATTGAAGTTACTAATGCTTAAATGTCCTATTCATGAACTCCCTAACAATATTATTCCCAATAACTTTTATGCTAGTATTTCTCTTCATGATAAAGATTTACTAGATGCTTCTTGTGATGGATCATTCACACGTATAAAGGAAGAAGCTAAATGGAATCTCTTAGACCGTATTCAAGATAACACTGAGGCTTGGGAGAAAGACAAAG
Source organism: Avena atlantica (assembly GCA_910589765.1). NCBI lineage: Eukaryota > Viridiplantae > Streptophyta > Magnoliopsida > Poales > Poaceae > Avena > Avena atlantica. The sequence continues at coordinate 9,856,191 of OU342734.1, read as the reverse complement.
GAAGAAAGTCAGGTATAAACTATGATTATGAATGCATTAAATCTTTTATGGGTACTGATAACTTCCATGATATTCGTAATGGGTTTGGTCTTGATTCCCAAAGTATTGCCAAATGTTTTAAGGTATTTGCCTCTTACATAGAAATCCCCAAGAAGAAGTGGAATAAGTACAATGCTCCATATAAAGATGTTGTTAGTCATGTTCCTGTTAGAAGTACTCAAGTTTGTACTACTAATCATATTTTGCCTAAACCTTATGTTGAGAAAATACCTTTCCCAGCTAAGTTAAAGGAGTATTCTATGATTATTAGTGCAAATAATAAAGGTACAATGAAAACTGTTGTCAAATCCCAAATTTTAGATTTGGTACTGCATAGCATACATGTCATTGCATCATGAACATCATTGCAAAAATTCAGTTTAAAAGGTTTTGGTAAAACACCTCACTTGCATTTGCATTTTTGTCACCTATGCTTGAGTGCTCGGTTTCTACCATGCTTCTATAAAAACAGTACATTTTAGTTGCTTGGAAGGCACAGGTGCGTAGAGGGTTCCGTCACGAACCTGTAGCACTTTGAATCGACTCAATCGGAGCTTCGGAGCAATTTCTATAGCAATCTTAATTTTCAGCTTATTTTTAGACAGTTTCACACAAAAAATTCAGTTAAGGAATTGTTCAGGAAAAAGAAAAAGGAAAAAAAATCAAAAAAAGGGAAACCGCGCCGACGCAGCAGCCCGCCCGTGGCCCAGACGGCCCAGCCGGGGCCTGCCAGCCCCGCAGCAGTAGCAGCAGCCGCACGCGCCGCCCGCGCGGCAGATAGCGCGCGCCGCCGCTCAGCGAGCCCAGCGCCCTGCGCCGCTGCCAGTTGGGGCCCGCACGCCAGCATGGCGCCGCCGCGGGCACGAACGTCAAGGCGGACTCGGCGCGGGATCGAGCGCCTCTCCGCACGTCGCGAGTACCTCCATATAGCCCTCGAACCCCTCTCCCAACCCCTCCCCACCCCCCCCCCCCCCCCGAAAACCCTCACCTAAGACGCCTCCATCTACACGCAATTTCTCGCCGGAGTTCGGAGCCGCCGCCATTGCCACGGTAAGCGCACGCCGCCGCCGCCCGCGACCTCCCCTCGCCCCACTCTCCCGCTGGGAGCCCTCGCCGCCACCCGCTGACCCTCTCCCCCTTCTCCCTGCAGGCCCCCGACGCCGCCGCGAGCTCGCCGCCGCGAGCTCGCCGCCGCGAGCTCGCCGCCTCGCCACCGACGCCGCCCGCGCTCCAGCCGCCGTCGGCCGCCGCCCGCGGACGCGTGAGCCGCCGCCTCTCCCCCGACGTAGTCGCACCGCGAGCCGCCGCCGGAGACCGCCCGAGCCGCCGCCGCCGTTGACCGGTGAGCACGTCGCCCCCCTCCATTTACCGTCGATCTGGAATCCAACGGTTCAGACTGGCCTGGTCAGGGCGCTGACTGGTCAGCGCCACGTCAGCGTGGTCAACCAGTCAAAGTTGACTGTGTCTTTAATTCAAATTATTTTTAGCAGAAATTAGATGAATCTTGTAAAATCCATAGAAAATAATCTACTAGGCCAAAAATTGAAAATAAAATATGTATGGATTCGGTGTTTCACGTAGAATATTTCTGTGCAGTTGTTTCATACTTTTGCGGCAAGGATTTGTCTTGATTAATTAAATGGTTTAATGTCCTTTTTAGAGTATTAAATTTATAGTAAAAGTTCTACAACTCCAAAAATTGCAAATAAGATGTACCTGGAATTAGTAGAACAAGACGAATTTGTTAGTGAATTAAGAAGGTACACTTACAGTACTGGAATTTGCAGAATCCATAAAAAGGCTTACTGGAGTAATTTAATTGCCTAGGAAATTTTATAAATCCTTTTTCAGTGATTCCAGTTGGTACTGGTTTTATTTTAGGATGGCTACACAGTGGGCATTTTTCCAAGATTTTACAAATAGTTTATTAGCAGTGGCTAAATATTTGGGTTATAGCTCAATTGTTTGGGCATTTAAAATTGCATGCTTTGTTTTCTATGCACTTAAAATGTTTTCCATGCATTCATACATTAGGTATACTGAATAAGATTATATGAAGCTACTGTAGCATTGTTCAACTTGTCATGCATGTATCTTGCATTGTCATGTTTGTATATGATTGTGTTTGGTTTGTTTATGTGATTGCAATTGTATCGTGTAGATTGTGATGAGTGCAATGCTTGCTTGTGTGAGGATTGTTCGTTCGACCGCTACAACCAAGGCAAGTAGATGCTACCTTGTTCATGATATGGTCCTATTACTTTTATTGCATTGTTGTGTATTTTGTAGATGCATGTGTAGGATATTACTACCGCTATGCTATGTCCTATTATGTGGTAGGGCTTTCCGGTAGACGAGCCACCGTTGGTAGATGTGCTTAGCCATGCTATGATGAACGAGGGCTAGGTTACATCACTGAGAGTTGTTTCTAAATGTGTTGGTTTGCGAAAACTAAAAACAACTTAATCAATGAACCTCTTGGGTGTGATGGGATTGATAATTTTTGGTGGTATCATTGCGGAAAGGCACCCAAGTATCAAGAGAAAATGATTGGCTTTTTTATTTGGTAGCTTACGTGTACAACCATGTGCCAATAATGGAATGGACGGTTGGTTGGACTCAGTAGGTTGTGGTAACTCGAACCCACGTATCCAGAGATGTAGAATTTTGGTAGGTTGGACCGGTGCGTGTCGGGTTTGGGGAGCTACTTCCCGAACGGTTCCTTCTTGGACTTCTCCCTATCATCACCCAATATGAGAGTGGTGGTACGAGTTGGGCTGGCCAAGTCACATGGGTAAAGTGTACTAACCCCTTCAAGGTGTATAAACTAATCGATTAGCCGTGTCCCCGGTTATGGACATCTGAGTTGCTTGATATTGATTTCATGACATGTTTCTCGCTCATTCTAATTTCCTAATTGCTTTAATGTTGATGGGTTAACTTAATTGGGATCTTTTCAAAGAAAATCAAAAATTGTTTAAGAAAGTAAGGCAAAGGTATTTGCAAATGCAAGCTAGCAACAGCTCCACTTGTAAAATATGCATGTAGATGTTAGCACTATTGTCTCTTTAATAGCTCTACTTGCCATACATTCCATGTATTGACTCTTCGGGGTTGCTACGTTTCATGTTGCAGGATATTCCGATTCTGAGTGATCGATTTAGGCCACGGTACTCCACTGGGCACTTGTTCACTTGTGGGCAATTTGAAGAATGGAGGGTTTATTCTATTTATGTTGCTACTTGAATAAGTTGAGCTAGCCTTGAGCTAAGCCTTTATTGTAATAATGATACTCTGGATCTTCGTTATTTACGATACACGGATATTTTGCTATGTTATTCATCTTTATTCTATTGTGAGCCAATGAACCGATCCAGGGATTGGCATGTCACATAGAAGCTACGGTCTTTTCAGAACCGTAGTGTTACAACTGTGGAGCTTGATGGCCAATTGAATACTGAACATGTGGAAGTTGTTGTGAAAGATCTTGACGCTATAAATATAGAGGATGTCAACACCCGGATTTTTTATCCCAGATGCCTGTTATGCCATACATCGCAATCCCAGGATTACCATTTTTGCGAGACATAACAGAATTGGATACCACAGTACATCATCCATTACAAACCATACATAAGGTCTTACACGAATAAGGATCTCATGATCCAGTTCTTAATACAACTCAAGCAGCAGAAATACATAATAATAAAGGTAGCGTAGGCGAAGCTCCATCTTCGGGGTCACAGGCAATGTTGACGATGGGAGATGATCCTAGTTGTCGTAACCTTCCTGGGGTCCTTCGTCCTGGTACTCCTCTTTATAGTCTGGCCACGGGAATAGCCAGGGACAAAGCCATGAGTACTCTTTAAGTACTCGCAAACTAATACTAACAAGTGAAGGTTTTTTTTGTAGTAGGACACTAAGCTCTCGGGTTGTTTTGCAAAAAGCCGGATTTACCTCTACTAAGTTCATAAGAAAGAAAAGCTAGTTGAACTTTTATAACACCTAAGTGGGAACTTGTATTTCATATCACAACTCGGTTGTGGTCAAGTCAAAATCTCAATTCATTTCATAAGTCATTTTGAAAACATCTGATGGGGAACAGTATGGCCACTCCAACCGTCCATAACCGCGGACGCAGCTATTCGAATAGTTTGACACTCGGCAGAGATTGTACACTTTCACCACAATATTCGATACATCCGTCAGGAACAAATCCTGAATTCACCATACTCAGTATGCGGATAATCAATCCTAACCTTTCAATTACAAGCCCTAGTATAAGAACCTCTCCTGTGAGTTTGGCCTCCCAACCATGACCAACTGTCATGTTGGGTACTGCACAGGTGGACAATCTTCACAAGGTAGCCTCAGCTCAGACCTTGGCCGTGAGGGAACCCATACTAAGGTATATAAGTTTCCAGTCAAGCCCTACCCAAATTTCGGGTATTGTGGTTATATGGTAAAATTGGAATGGTATCGCATCTAGACAACCATCAGTTTTATAAAGGGCTGAGGCTCATGCCTCAACATTTTCACCACCCAAATCATCTGGTCTTCGGAAACACATGTCAAAACATTTCAGTAGAATGATCCATCATTCCAAGGTTTTCATAACCATTTTCCACCAAGTATTCCCATCTAAAGTTGATCAAGTTTTATGCTTAGCACTAGCATCTACAAGTGGGGGTGAGTACTAATGAGGGGTGGTAAACAAGTGGAGTTTACTAAGTACAATCTCATGCCTTAGGATGACATCAAGATTATCTAGCTTAGGCCAAATTTAATGCTCTTTATGCAACCTTCAATTATCTTTCTAGTATCTACAATTTACTCAAGTAAACTCTAAGTAATAGCTTTGATAAAGAAATAAAGTAGGAAGCTTGCAAGTAAAACTAGGAATGGGTTTATCAAGTGGGTATGATCACATATGCTTAAGGCATATAGTTGGCATGGTAACAATAAAGTATTAGCTTGCATAGGTCAACTTGATTAGTAAGGCTTGCCTTGTGCAGAGCAGTGGTTGGAGTTCTCCTCGGCTTCTTCTTCGTAGTATCCTCCTTCCTCCTCGTATCCTTGGTCGGTACTAGCGTCTATGAATAAATACGAGGTACACAATCACCAAACAATACTTAACTACTTTCAATCATCACACAAAGGTGTTCTATGGATGATCTAGCATCATCACTAATATCACAAGAATAAAGCATTTGTCTTATTTATTTTTAGAAAAGTAATTTATACTCATTGAAAAACTACTTAAGATTTAATATTCTCCAAACCAAACATGGGATCATGTTGACACATGTCATCACCACATATTTCAGTACATGAGAATGTGATTTAAAGTGGTGTCACAATTTAATAAGGTTTAACCTTTTATTTTAAATAAAATAAGTGACTAGAAATGCCTATGTGTCATCCTTTTATTACTTGAACATTATTTCTGTAAGTAAACCCATATCTTTTTATATATTCTGAAAGGTATGATCAAATGTGATTTTTGAGAGTTGGAATCAACTCAAAAGCTATTATGGTTGAAATTTGAAAAATGTTTGAATGCAGAAAAGCTTCTGACTTGTTATTTTTACCAAAGTTGATCTATAGATCCAAATGATTTGAATCCAACGGGCTTGGATTAAGAATTTCAACACCTTCCTAACAAAATTGGTTTCATTCAATTTGGTTCACTGAATCGAGCTGGGTTGATTTTTGAAACTAGGTACAGAACTGAGTTTGAATATAAATAGAAAAAACTAAATTCAAACGAGTGGGTTGCGCGGGAAAGGTTATTGGGCCGGCCCAGTGTCACTCCGCAGCGCGGGGCTTAGCTGACAGGGGGTATCACCCGTCAGTGGCTCATAACACTTGAAGCGGTACTGGGCGATCTCGGTCGCACGATCTAAGTCTAATCGAACGGCTACGGCTCATCATCCACGTCGGGCAGCGCCGGCGAGACAGAACCCTAACGCGGCAGGTAGGGGTCGTGGGAGGCTCACCGAGGATCAGGCGAGGGCCGGCGATGGGGGCAAACGACGAAGTCAACGACGACGATTCTCTTGGCACCGATAGCTCCTCCTGGGGCGGCTCCAATCGATGGCTTCCTTCTTCTCCAGCAGCGGCGGGCTCCGGTGAAATTCCGGCGATGCGTTGTTCGCCTTGCTCCGGGAGTGAGGTGGGGTGGTTCTGGGTGAGAGGGGAGTGGAATGGTGTGAAGAAATCGAGCGGGGGAGGCCTCTATTTATAGTGGCGAGAGGGGACCGACGGGCGTAGGCTGAGCTCGTCGTGGTCGACGGCACAGAGGGCTATCGGCGTGGGCGACGGTAGGGGGCGGTGTTGTGCTCCCTGGCGAAGCTCAACAGCGTGGTGGTGAGGCGTGGGGCGGTGCTGATCGGTCGGAAATCTTCGGCGCTCTGAGCGTGTCCGACGAAGGTTTTGATGGCGCACAGCGCGCGTGGTCCGCGCGGCGGCGAACGGGCGTGTCTGCGGGGTTACTGGGGTTGTGGTGATCACGCGTGCACGCGACGAAGGCGGCGCGTGGTCTGTGGGCGTGTGTCGAGGGTGGCGCACGGGCGCGCTCTCGGCATGCTCGCACACTACAAGAAATGTGTCAACTTGTGACGTTCTCATTTTGACGATGGCAATAATCGTCATAAATTTTATGACGATTTGCAACAGATCGTCGCTAGCCACTCTAGAAGGACCAAACCCCTTCAAAATTATGACGATTAGCTTAGAATCGTCGTAATATTGTTAGTTGAAATCGTCATAATGTGAACCCTAGAGTATATCACACTTTGGAATGACTGAAACACCCTAGTTCCAATAGTCTTGCACCACAGAAGTGTCTAGGGGTATTTTTGTGACATCCACTATCTGAACCCTAGTCCCCTCACTCCCCTCGCACCTCTTCCCAGACCCCGCCGCCACTTATTCCTCTCTGTCTCCTCTCATCTTCTCAATGTATCTAGGGTTTCTCCCCTGCAACCCAGTCGCCGCCCCCGTCCACATCCCTGCCCTCCGCCACCCACCCCCGCCGCCACCACCCCACTCTGCGATGACAACCGCGCGCGACGACAGTGGCGACAACACGAGAACCAGCAGTTTCTCCTCTGCCTCGCCCAGCAACAGCACACACCTCATCTCCTCCGCCACCATGCTCTGCAGCACCCCCATCCAGATCGAGAGGGACATCCACCCAAACCCTAATCCACTCCCACCCTGCACCGCACTCCCACAAACAGACCCCCCTCGCGCTACTGTAGCTGCCGCCACCGTCGCCACCACCACAAACCCCTCCTCTCTACTTCCCTCGTAAATCCCCACCATGTTCGAGATGGATAGCCTCGTTGGCGGCGGCCCTGAGATCCATGAGGCCGCCAGATCTGTCATCGGGGTCGCCGGATGTAGCGACATCTTAGCCTGATCTACACACCCCTTCTCCCCCCACTCTCTATCTTGATTTCTCTCTTAGTCCATCTCTCTTTCTCTGCAGGAACTCTCACTGGAGCTTGGATTTGCTGGACAGAGAAGTGGTGGAGCGCCTGGAGAAGACCTCACCTCCACCCTCCGCAACCTGTATGTCGGAACCTCCACGCTCGGTATGAATAACCTCCCCTCACCTTTCCCATTGTACACTGGAGCAGTATCCGCGCCCTCTAGGGAGAGGTTGATGCTTGGCAATTATTTAGGAGGGGAGGACTTGGGGACATAAATTTCTAGATGCAACTTCTCAAATTTAGATTCCCCTTAGTTAAGATGTGGCTATATGCTACTATTGAACCACCACACAAAGCCCTGAGCCTACTGACTTATATGGCTGTATGCACTTTGTATTGAAAGCATGGAAAAACAACCTTAAGATTGTCAGATCATCAACTTGCTCATATCACAAAGCTATCAGACTGAAATTGAAACAAATAGAGTTTAAAACAGATGTTGGCAGAGATATTTGCCAAGGATAGATTCATTCATGCTATCCTACTATTCCATTACCTCCTGAACTGATCATTGTAGTGCTTTGTACAAATAAGCCTAGAACATATTGTCACCAATCAGCAGTGCTCTGTTTGTATCAAGTGCTATTTGGTTTTGCTCCAAGTAATTAGCAGCTAGTAGTGCAAATATCATTCATTGTTGGTGTTTATCTCAGTTTTACCATGAGCTGTTGTTCTGTTCTGCGTTGTAGTTAATTAGTAAACTAAGCTATTATTCTTTTATGCTTTGCGTTAATTAGTAAACTATGTCTAGTATAAATATCTCTTCTGCCTCCAATTGTGTTGATTCTATTGCAGCTATTTTTTTCCTTTATAGCTGCAATATTTGCCCACAACCAGTTCAAGTTCTGAACGTTCTAGCTCATTACTACTAGTTAATTGGAGCATGAATATTCCTATACCTGGCCGATAAACGGTGCACATGCAGCTTCTCTATCTAGCGCTGACAGTTCAGTTTTCTGAAATCTTTTTAGGACTGCTTGGAAATCCTTAGCTAGCTTTGCATCATATATGAACTGCACTGAGATCCTCCCTTTACTTGAATAGGGAGAGGTTGCTGCTTGTTTAGATTGTAAAACATCAGTGTAGAACTGTATATTGTTGTAGAAATCCATCAGCTGGTACATGCTACTGCAAATAACAAGTAAAATATCAACTTGAGAATACTCAAATATGATCCTTATTTCATTTATATAAAATTGCCACTGAAGAACTTATCAGTAGAAGATCATAGTCTTGGGATGATCTTGTTATTATCATAGCAGTGGTATGTCGATTTGATCTATGTTATATGACATGATCTGTGTCACATAGTTTTTGGCTGTCTTGCTCGTCGAGTCATGGTTTCATTAAAGCCAATCTTTTACATAGGTAATCATACCACTTTACCATATCTAACCCAGCCTTTTTTATTTATGTTATTTTATGGAATTGCTAGGTCAGTTCAAAGCAGAAGGAAACCAGTCGCACCAGCAGATGCTAGACACTTTTGAAACAACCCCCCTTTCGCAGTACAGATCCCGTGACCACCTCGTCGAACTGGTGAGTTTCCCCACCCTTCCCTTGGCTGTTTGTGTGTATTCCTTGGCTTAGCGAGATGTGATCTGTTTGATCCATCCGCTCGGTGTGGTCTCGACAAGATCTGAACTGCCATTGCCCTGTGTGGCCTCTGAAATCCGATGAAATATTTGTTCTATTGATTGCATAGCGGTAACGTGTATAGTAGAAAATCGGGCATTCGTAATTTTTTATTCGAATTCATTAATGTTTCTGTTATTTCCTTAGTAGTCTGTAGTTACACCTACTGATGTTTTTCTCTTCGGCAATATTCTTGTTCTTGTTGAAACCCTGTTGCAACTGAAAATAAAGTAATGTATTGTTTATGTGGGCTAGGATAGTGCTTTATTTGATGTCCAGAAACATTTCCATTTGTTCTTTGCATAACTTACTGTTAGATACTTTACTGTTATTATCTCACGTGTTCTATTGCTGCTACCAGATATATTGTGGTGTCATCTTACATGAGCTCCAGACTAAGTTCAAAGAAGGCAGAAGACTGATGCGGGTTTTGCTCACATGATTGTACAGTTCATGTAGCAAGTGGCTCGAGATGTACATACTTGCAGTTTTCCACGGTTGTAATATACTAGTGTACGATTTGTAGCTGTTTTATATTCTTGGGTGATGTCAAATATGTCCTGAGTGTAATATTGATCTAAATTTGGTCATCGTTCATAAAAATTAATGTTATTTGGCCTATCCATAAGTAAATATTTGATGTTTACTGTTGTTTGTCTGAAATGAAATAAATGCTAGATGGGCTGTAAAAAGGCCTCGGCATAATTTTAAAATAGTTGAAAATAAAAAAGAAACGAACCTTTAAAGGAAAAGGCCATGAAAATAGAGAAGGCCAACTTCTTGGGCTTGGCCCAACAAATCAACTGAATTGACGCAAAAATTAATTGACCAAGTTGTTGGACTTGGCCCATATAAACATCAGGTATGGACTGGGCTGATTTCGTGTCACGTCGGACTGGCCATGTCAGTTTTCCCATGACGATATCGGATCGTCATAACAGTTATGACGATCCAATATCGTCATAGACGGTTATGACGATTTCACTAAAATCATCGTTATAGTTCATTTGCGACGCCCATCTTTCGACGATCTCAAAATCTTCATAGAATCGTCATAAATGGACTATTGTGACGATTTTGTGACGAAAATAGAGGGTCATATATAGCCAGATTCCTTGTAGTGGCAGAGATGCTTGGCATGGCTTGGGCGTGTGGTCTAGTGGCTGGCATTGCTCGGGGCTAGGACAGGGAGTGGCGGTGGGGTGCTGGCTAGATCCTAGACAAGGTTGGCGAGGCCAGTGTTGCTCGTAGCTTGCTGTCGACCATGGGGTGGCAATGGTGCTCTCGGCCTGCTCACCATTGATGACAATGGCCAGCTCACAGTGGTGCTAGAGATTAGTTAAGGTTGCTAGATGATCTACTAAGGCTAGTTGTAACCATAGAGGGAACAAGTTAGGCCCAAAACACTATTAAAAACAGTGAATTTGATTTGGTTGATTTGAATCTGCAACCTGTTTGATGAAATGGCCGCATGAACTTGAGTTTTGAATTTTGAAAAGATTTTTGGTGGGTTGTCTAGGCATGTGTTGAGGGTTCTGTGGATGCTTGGGTTTTGAAAATTGAGCTTGTTTGAGTGGTTTTTGAAATAGTGGGATCTTCCCATATGGGATAGATTCAATTTTAAACTGTCATTTAAACTAAGCATTTAAATGTTTTTGGATGATCACAAAGTGGGCCTTGGTACCTTATTATGAGTACTATCAAGGGGTGCAAAGATCCATACATGTTTCTGTTAAGTTTTGAAAGTTAGAGATAGCCAAAGTAGACATGGGAGTTAATTTGGCCAAAGTGACCATTCACTTAATTTGTTTGTTTTGACTTGTTTGTCTTTCGGAAAAGTTTGGGGATTGTTTAGATGATGTTTATTTCACCTAAGAATCATTTTACAAGCAAAGAAACACAGAACCATGGAAATTCAAAAGAATCCAAATTTTAATACACACACATATGAATGCTTTCATATTTTTAATTGGAAAAGTTTTTTTATTAACCCTAATTTTGATGATTAGAGTTTGATGATCCAAGTTTAATATTTTTGGGATGTTACAGAGGATGAGCACATTGTATTCTATGAAGATGCTTCTAATATTATCTCTCATCCTAGTAAAGCTAGAAAAGCTAGTGTTCATGTGCTTTCTGTTAAAATTGCTGATCATTGCTACTATGGTTTATGTGATATTGGTGCTAGTTCTAGTGCTATTCCTTATGAGATTTATAGGGAAATTATGCATGAAATTGGTCCTTGTGAGCTTGAGGGACATCGATGGGGTTATCCACCTTGCTAATAAGGAAACCATTTGCCCCATTGGTATTGTAAGAGATGTGGAGGTTCTTTGTGGTAAGATTAAATATCCTGCTGATTTTCTAGTGCTTAATTCAGCAGCTAGCAAAACTTGTCCTATCATTTTTGGTAGACCTTTCTTGAACACTTGTGGAGTTATTATTGATTGTAAGAAGGAAAAAGTTTTAACTGAGTTTCATGGAGATTCTTATGAGTTTAACTTTTCCAAATTTGCAAAATCTCCTTGTGAAAATAGCTTGCCTAATAAAGATTTTAGGATGGAACAACTTGCTTCTGTTGATCCGGTTTATGACCTTGGACCTCTCTTTGATGATTGTAAGTATGCTTACTCTGATGATAAAGTTGTTTCCATTGATAGTTATATTGTCAACTTTATTCAAAGTGTTACTGAAAGTTATTTTGAGAGAGGGAAACATGGTTTTATGCATCTCAATGATGTTAAGTTTCCCCGTTTTATGTTGAAAGCTTTGAAGTTGCATCTGTTTTGTCTTCCTATGCTAGTGGCTTTTTGCTTCAACAATTTGTTTTCTCATGATATCCCCATGCATAGGAAGTGGGTTAGACTCAAGTGTGTTGGTTATTTGCTTCTTAATGCTCTCTTTCATTCCAGATATATATCTCCTCTTTGGAAGTTTCAAGCCTAACTTAAAGGCATTAAATAAAAGTACTTGTTGGGAGATAGCCCAAGAGTTTTGTCGAGTCTTGGAAGTTATTACCTGTAATAACCGCTACTTATCCTTTTTGTTTTGGTTTTTGTGTCAAGTTCAACTACTTTTGTGAAGTAGGGGAGTTGTGAAAGTGGCTGTCTTAGGACAGATTTTTGTGTTGTACCATAAAAATTAGTGAGAGAGCTCAGTACGTCGGATGGAGATGCATTTTTCTGAGCTTGTTCTCCAAGTTGTTACCCAACTTCCATTAGTTCTGCACTTTTTGATTTGAGCAACAGAAGGTTTTCAAAAAAATCAATCTTTACCTGCTGGTCTGTTTTAGATTTCTGCCATCATTTGCATTTGCCTCTTATAGAAGCTTTTGTTTTGATGGGTTTTCAGTTGAAGTGTGTACCAAATGTTTATTTTTTTACTTGCACTAATTTTGTCATTGAGTTTGTGCAAGGGTTTTGTAAGAAGGAAATTTCAGGAGAAAGAGAAAAGGAATCTGCAGAGCTCGTCTTTGAATAGGTAAAAGTGGTGAAAACAGAAGGTTCGTGAAACTCCAATCTTTTTATATTTTTGATGTTTTCAATACATAAGGGAAGCTTCGAGATGGAACTGGAGAGGAACCGGAGTCCAGGGTGGACAAACCCACCTTAGGCGCGGGCCCAGCCTGGTCGCGCCTAGAGGGGGTTTGACACCCCCGAACACCATCTCCGCTTTGTTTCCGTATCGAAACCTTCCTTATGCATTGAAACTCCGTAATATATAACCCCCCCGGGTTCCCCGAGGTTCTTGCACCGTGTTCTCGTTGTGTTTTCGTTTCAATCTGTTTCTGTCAGGAAAATTCTCAGATTTGGAGCCTCAATGTCTTCTTCTGGATCACCCACGGAGGGTTCCTCTGCGGACGCCCTCAACCCGTACATGTATGAATTGAGGATTCATCCCAAAGAGTTGATACTCAAGGAGGGGAAGGTCCATATGAAAGAAGTTCAAGGCCCTATAGGAGAAGGCAGTCTACAAGATAGGATGGAAGCATTGGAACAGGAAGTTTACAGGTACAGGAAGATGGCAGAACGCGAGGTGGATATTATTCATAAGATAAGTTCAGAACTCATCACCAATCCCGATGGAGAAGTAGCCGAGCTCTGAGAAGAGATCTTTTCACTCTGTCAGACCACCAACCAATTGCAAGCACAACTCTATGCCATACAAAACCAAAACTGTGAGTATGAGGCTAGATTTGATTGCATAAGCTCTGCTGCTAGTTTCAGGATTGGGGAGACAAGGACATCCTTTTTGGATGGGGAACCATTGCCTTGGAAGTTTTATGATGACAAGGCAACACCACCACCAAGGGAGTAATTCGTTATCAGGTTTGGCATCCCCTTGGCTTGTTCCAAGCTTGGGGGAGTGCCGCGGTATCACCACCATTATCTTTTATCTTTTACCTTTTTAGTGGATTCATATATGTGGTAGAGGGGTTATCTTATAGTTTGGTTCGCATGGGGAAGTATCTCTCCTTTAGTTGATTATCTATGTATCCCTTGGTGTGAGTGCCTTTATTGAATATTAATGAGAAGTCTCATCTTTTACTTTTTGCACTTCTTATTTTAGTTCGCAATCTCTATTATATGATGGATCTTGTTGATCAGTATTGGCACCACTTTGGGACCATCAAGTGGATCTAAATTGGTTTTGGCAAACCGAGTTCTAGTCAGTAGCATTACTATGAAAGAGAAAAAGAAAGAAAAAGCTTACATGTATTTTGTATCATTTGTTTTCTTTCTTGTTGGCTCATAAGCTTAGTATTCTTTATTTAAGATCATTTTGTGTCTTCAAGGAAGATTTCATGTTTGGCTTTATTACTTGTATGTTTGCTTGTTTGTTTCAACTCTCTTGCTTGCTACCCAGCCTTGCTAGCCAAAAACCTGTTTTGAGAAGGCATACTTCTCATGTTTCCAAAACCCTTTGAACCAAAAACCTTTGCCACTTGTGTCCACCATATCTACCTAGTAGCAATTGCTATTCCTAGCAAATTCTCAAGCTTCATCTACCTTTCGAATTAAAAAAGTATTTTGTTATGTGAAAAGTAGTTAGTAAAGCTCTCACGAACTTGATGGCACACTTTATTTCTTTGCCCCTAATAAACTTGAACCATAGTGAACATCGAAGTTGTATATGCTTGCATCTATACATTGGAATTAGCAGAACTGTGCTGTCACGGAGAACATTTTCAACATTGCACTTGTACTCTGTACACAGTTGATATTGTGCTCTTTTGTCTATGGATGTCAACGGTGTGAAATAAAGAGGGAACTTGTAAGTCCATGGAGTTTGTATTCTGTGTTAGAGAAACGCCTGGGCCGCTCGCCTAAGCCATGTTTAATCATGGTGGAAACTTGCAGCATCACCATAGTGAGTCATCTATGAAGCATCCTCAATAAAAAGCTATGCATATGGTAAATAAAAAGATTGTTGAGATGCTCATTGTCTGCTTGCCTTGTCATTTTGGTTATGGGAAAGCTCCTGTATCATGTGCAAGGGGTACCCCGTTGGCGGTTCTTAATGATATGCAAATACTTACAATGACAAGAACTTACCTGGGCCCAAAGTTGAGTATGCATGAGGAGTGGCCCTTATATTCAAGGGACATGAGATTGCCAACTTATATTTCGTCAAGCATATACTCCATGTTTGTTCACTTTAACCTTAATCATCTCAAGATGCTTATGATAGGGGCAATGAGGGCTCAAAGCTAGTAAGTACCATAATCTTTTGGAAGCTCTTTATGACTTGTAATCCCTACTACCCTCTATAAAGGGACCTTTCTCCTAGTTACCAGTTGAGTCAGTAAACCTACTTCCTCTCTATCTCCAGCAAGCATTTGAGTTGTTGTGTTTCAAGCATTCATATGGTGATTTATTCAATCATGTTCTTCATCTTCCTTGTTTGCATAAAACTCTTATCTATTGAGTATTACTTTGAAAGCCTTCACTTGTAAAAAAAACCTTTTTGAGCAATGAGTGCTCATGTTTTGAAACTTCTACAAAAATCTTTTGTGAAACTGTTTGCCAGGTGTTCTCTGACCAAGAACAAGTTTGCCAATTCCAATTATGATTTATTTTTATGCATCTCTATTGTGACTGCTGTACTTGGTTTCAAGCTAAGTTATATAATGGTGAGCTGCTTTCTTCTATGAGTTGTGCAATGGTAAGTGTGATGCTTCTTGTTAGTATTCTTTTATCAACACTTCACTCCATAAACCTGTGGACATGTTTACTGAGCTCAGTATTCACTTGGGGACAAGCGAAGTCTAAGCTTGGGGGAGTTGATACGCCCAATTTGCATCACCTTTCTATATCATAATTTACCTCCATTCATTGATATTTTTCTTACTATGAGGTATTACTTATGGCTTTTTCATCTGCTTATGCATGTTGAATGATTCTTGGAGGATGGACTGCCGGAGTCTGGATTCTGATGGAAAAGAAGTTGTTTCGGTGCAATTTCACGAAGATCAGAAAAATACCAGAAAAATATGGAAACATATTAATTCTCCAGAAGATTGAGGGAGCCAGAAGGAGGGACGGAGATGGGCCTCAGGGGGCCCACACCGCGGGCCCACCTGACCCCGCGCCTAGGGCAGGTGTGGCCCACCTGCCCGGCCTCCGACTCTGCCCCTTCGCCTATATCTTCCCTACGGAACCCTAATACCAGGGGAGCGACCACAGATAGATTTCCGCCACCTCTGGGGGCAGAAAATATCGAGAGAGAAAGATCTCTCCTGCAGACAGATTTCTGTCGGGGGAATTCCTCCCCGGAGAGGGGAGACCGTCGCCATCAACACCGTCATCAAGCTAGGCTTCATCGAGATCATCATCATCCACACCATCATCTCCACCATCACCACTCCGCCCTGCTGTAACAATTGTGTTGGATATTGCTTTAGTTCTTAGGGGAAACTTTCCCGGTATTAATTACTATTGTAGTTGATGCTTATGAGTGGAACCATTGGATTATTGTTTATGTTCAGATTGTTATCCATTATCATATCATCTTTGATCTTGATCCATATGATGTCTTGTGAGTAGTTCGTCTTGTTCTTGAGTACATGGGAAAAGTGTAACACCCTCAGAATCGGACCTATGCAAGTTTCAGCGCTTTCCGCCAAACCCGCATAGAAACGATTCAAAGGTGCCCACCAGGCACTTTCGTGCGGGTGGAAAACGAAGTAATAACATTACACAACAGTCCTCGATGGGACCCACAAAACAGATATATATACAGCAGCGACTCCATGAGTCAAGAATACAGATATAATATACAAAGATCCAAATCACCTTGAAAACAATAGAGCGTCCGACTATGTACAAGATGCAAATGGGGCTAAGAGCCCTGAAGAATAACCAATGGCGTCCATAACCCTGCCCAGGCCAAGCCGGAAGGGTAACCCTGCTAACAACGTCGAAACCTGCTAAAACAAAAGGGGTGCCGACAAAGGGCAAAGGAAAAAGAGGAGCGTCAGTACTGCGGCCAGTACACGACGAGGCTAGAATTCGGCGGTCCTCGCCTACATAGGTATGGTGGACTGAGCGACAGCGGCAGCATGCACTAAACAACCTATAGAGACTCGATTACAACTAGCGGCTATCAGAGAGGGGATAAGAAAGACCTATTCAGAACCAACCTGATACTACCACCATTCAAACCCATCCTGGCGTTTCCCCCTCGACATTGATCGAGGAAGTCAACCGAGGAACTCACACAGTTGGCATTTTTATTTATTCGGTTATCGTTGCAGCGATTACTAGTCAAGTAGAGATAATCGCCCTGATAAAATAAACAGTGGGCCGTTTTAGTTAACCATTCCGTTGTAGTTGCGACACTTACTAGTCAGATACAATTAGCATGAGATAACTCAAAACCCAGCAGTTGTTGGTACTTTTATTTAGCCATTCCGTTGTAGTTGCAATACTTACTAGTCAGGTACAATGGTCGCAAGCGACAACCCAAACAAGCAATTGTTGTCAATTTTATTTAGCCATTCCATTATAGTAAGGCTGATTACTAGTCATTATAAAGTCAAATTTATAGCACTACTTTAGTTATAGTTGTCTATGATCGAGATACTGTGCTCCAAGTCGTCCATAACCGCGGACACGGCTTTCAGAAAGTTTTACCCGGCCGGGGTGCACCAATAGCAACACACACTCGATCAACCTCGGAAAAACCAAATCAAAACCCAACGAGGCCTTCACGACAAAGCAATCACAAGATTCAGAAATATTTCCGGGGGCCACCCCGTTGAGTACACCCGCAACGAAGCTAGCTGACTCCGAGACGGACTCAAGATTTGTGGGGCCGGCTGTAAGCGACTGGGAACCCAAAACTGGGCTTGTCGATACCGCGTAAACGGGTCACAATCCTAAACAGTACAGTGTGCTCCTCGCACAATCGTAAATAAAGCAGTAGCATGGCATAAGTACAGGATCGTAAATAAAACCTCAAACTAGTTTGTGGCCCCAGGAAATAAGACGGAATCAAGCTCTGGCTCAGGGGGGTCCCATAATCCTCCCGGATGTGGATAGCGCGATAAATCAAGGAACATGTATCAAGTACTCGGGGTCCTACGGGACACAAGTGGACGGTTAACAACCAAATAACATCTATTGCCCACCGGTGCCTCTGCTTACCTACTTCAATTTTAGTTTTTAAACATGAATTAAAGTGAACGATAAGTAAAACCATGATCATCTCCAACATCAGACATGCGACAATACTCCAACAACTGTGGTACATGACGACACGCAACAGCACTTGAGCAAGCGACTACGACGCGCAGGTCCAACTAGCTACCAAACCACAGGTAATAGGATGTGTCCAAGGCAATATAGGGCTGCAAGGGATATCACGGATACGGAAACTAGAGCATCGCAACACAGATAGCAATAGATCAACAAGAGGGAATAAATACTATAAAAGTAAGATAGGTAGAAAGGGGGAGATGCTCGCCTGAAAAACATTGCCGAAGATTCAACCGAAGATCGGGTCGACACTCGCATCAACTCAACGGCCTTATCCGCGAAGAAGCAAAACACTAGAATAAACACCGGATGCAATATTTAATACTACGACAAAAGATCGGGCATGATGCATGTATGATGTATGACATGGCAAAGGTGCGATGCAATTAGGCCATATTAAGCGGAACCGGGGTCCCGACAATTAGTTGGATGGTTCAAGTTATTTAGAGCCCCCGCAATTTAAATGTTGCATTATCAAGACAAAAGATAGCACCGGTTCGCTACACAGATTTAAATGAGGCCAATATAAGGCTAGATTTGCCCGCATATGGGCCCCATATTTAATTATATGGTGAATCGGCATAAGGCCCCCAAACCACACAAATATGCATGCATGATCAATTTAATATGCGACAAGAATGAGTTGATATGCAACAAGTTTTATATAAGGCATTTATAAAATAGGGGCTCGGGAAAAAGGTTCACACATTAGGGTTCGGCGATCTTGGTCCGGGGGTTCGGGGTCGGTCTCAGGGTTCAGGGTTCGACGGGGTCGTTCTCGGATTACTGGGGTAGATCTTGTCGCATCCGGGAAGCAGGACTTGTCGTCCAGGGTCTCGGTGTCCGGGGTGAAGTACTCGGCGTCCTCGAGGGAGTACTTGTCGTATCCGCATCGGCGACCTTGGCGTGCGGGTCCTCGGGCATCGGATCTGGGGAGAAGTACTTGTCGCATCTACCGTCTTCGGGTTTGCTTCAATCGGGTCCATGACGGAGTACTTGATGTCCCGTGATGGAGTTCTTGGAAGTAGGCATCATTGTGTCGAAGGCCTTGGGGTTCACCGTCGGCGGCCTTCGGGGTTCTCCTCTCGGACTCTCGAAGGCACTGCAGATCTTGTCGCTTCGTCAGAGTTCTCCGCCTTGTTGGTATCGGCACGGAACAAAAGGGTGCAGGGCATCTTGGACTAGAAGCTGAGCACAGAACCGAGGCGAGGCTCGGCGGCTGCTGCGGTCGACGGAGAGAACGGGACGGAGGAGCTCGACGGGAGACGGCCGGAAGACGGGCGGAAGGCGAGGCGAGGGCGGCTCCGGCGAGGCAGGGGGGCGCCGGAGGAGCTCAGCGGCGCGGCCACGGCGGAGAGGAGGCCGGAGGCGCAGCCGGCAAAAAGGCGCAGCCGAAGGAGAAGACCGGCGGACGGCGGCGGTTGGGAGACGCGGCTGCGCCGGCGAGGTGGGGCAGAGGGGGCGGCGGGTCGCTGCCGGAGGCGGCGAGTCAGGGCCGAGCGCGGGGCGCTCGCACCGAGCGGAGGGAGGCCGCGGCTCCGACGAGGAAGGTAGGGAGGGAGGCGCGTCGGCTTGCGGTGGGGGCGAGAGGGCCACGGCGAGGGGGCTCGCGAGCGGAGGGGAGAGCGCGGGCGGAGAACGGAGGAGGGCCGACGGCGGCGCGCGGTGTCGAGCTCGCCGGAGGAGTGAAGGAAGGCGGCGGGGCCGACGCGCGCGAGGGGAACGCGGCGACGCAGAGGGGAGGAGGTCCGGCGAGGTCGCGCGGGGAAGAGGGGGGGCGCGCTGGCGGCCGGAGGAGAGGAGGAGGGAGCGGCGGCGTCGGGGGAGACCGGCGGCAGGCGGTGGGGGTCGGGCGAGCTCGGGCTCGGGCGGAGCGGGGCTCGACCGCGGCTGCCGGAGGAGGCGCGGCGGCGCGGGCCGACGCAGGACGGCGGGGAGGCGCGGGAGGAGAGGTGAGGGAGCACGCCGGCGAGAGGGAGGGCGCCGACGACGACGGTGACAGACGGGAGGAGGGAAGAAAGAGGCGAGCGCGTGGGGGGGGGAGAGCGCGTGCGGGAGGAGGGGCCGACAGGTGGTGGGGCCTGGTGGGGTCGGGCGCTGGGGCAGAGTGGGGTTGGTGGGGGGTGTGGGCCGCAGTTTGGGGTGGGGCCAACCTGTAAGGGAGAGAGGAGAGAGATGGGTAGGTGGGAATGGGGTGAGAGAAGGAAAGGGGGGGCTGGATCAAGGATTGGTGAGGTGGCGGAGTGGGTAGGAATTGGGGGAGAGGGTGAGGTGGCGAGCTGTGAGTGGTGGGTAGATTAGGATTGGGTGGAAATAGGATTTCGGGTTTAGGTTTTGTAAATATGTGTTTGTTTGGTTTTGTTTATTTTAAAACAAGGCTACTTTTCAATTAGTTTTTAGGGAAATAAAATATCTATACGATCGGGGTTTTGCCTTTGAAATAAAGAGGGGCATTTGTACAAAGCAAAACTAGGTTTTTTTTCGAAATAGTTCAGACAAACAATGCAAGATGATGGCGATGCAATGCACAAAAACAACGCGGTTTTCTAGTAGTGGTTTTGCGGGATGCCACAAAAAGTCATGTTGTTAGTAGTGAATCTGTGATGAGTTATTATTCAATGGTTTAGTATTTAAGTTGTGGTGCTATTATTCTAGTGGTGTCATGTGAATGTCGACTACATGACACTTCACCATTTATGGGCCTAGGGGGATGCATTTTGTATTTGGCTACTAATCGTGGGGTTTCCGGAGTGACAGAAACCTGAACCCCCGTTAGGACACCTTTGCACAAGGGAGTGTAGGATCTCAGAGTTTAAGACCGTGGTTAGATTTATATCTTAATTACTTTCCTGTAGTTACGGATGTTTGCAGGGGGTTTAATCACAAGTATGTATTAGTCCTAGGAAGTATGTTAGCACAGGTTGACCCACACAACACTTACAAACACCAAAGAAGAGTACTCAGCTATTTGAAGCGAAAGCACTTGACAGAATTCCCATGTATCCTCGAGAACGTTTGGTCCTTATAAGTATTTTCACCGGCTTGTCCTTTGCTAAGAAAGGATTGGGCCACTTGCTCCGTTTGTTCGTTACTCTTGTTACTTGCTCCTTGTTCTGTTCCCTTTTCAGAAAACCACTAAAAATTTGTTTATTAAGTATTCACAGGGATTTCCTGCTCCATACCACTGTTCAGCACCTTCTGCTCCTCGTTGAGATCGACACTCCTATTTATCGAAAGTACTACGATACACCCCCTATACTTGTGGGTCATCAGTTGCGAGCCTTTCGGCGATTCCACAATACTCCCTTTGTTAGGGATTATAAGGCCTATGGACCACTTTGATAGGATTAAGAAAATCAATAACTCACCCTCTTGATTACTACATGTACCAATAGTTAGGCCTTTCACAATGAGTGTCTCTTAGCTCGTTATCCTAGGTAGTGGTGTATCTTAAGAAACAACTAGTACAATGGATTGTATCTTAAAAGTTGTATCTACATTTAATAATTTTGGATACATGCATGCATGTGATTGGACTAACCATATATTTTGCCTATGATACCGTGTAAGGCTTGTAGCTAAGCTAAGATACAACCTCACCTTCTCTCTTCATTAACTATAGTGTCATATAAGCAATTTGCCTATGATACCGTGCTAAAAACACCCATTAAAAAATGCCTTACACATGTATGGAAGAAGATAGAGAAAATGAAAACATGCATTGGATGAAAGAGGGTAATAAATAAGAGAGAACTTACAATTTTTAATATTTTTAAAAAGCTCTTGCGCCTTTTAATCCCTGACGAAAGAAATACTATACAGTACAGGACTATTTTACTGGTGAAAAATGCAACACAGGTCGGCAAATTAACGGGACAGAAACGACCAAACGAAAAACGAGCGGAAGACACAAGGCTCGCGAAATTGAACGAGAGAAAAACTAAAACGGCCAACCGAATAACATGGGCCGAGCCCAATAACCGCGCGGGGTGCGTGTGGAGCGCTACCTGATTTGCCGAAGGCCCCCTTGGCGGCTGCGCTGAAATCCCACATCAAACCGAACCATGGAGCAAGCCGCTCGTCCCGCCGCCGGCGTCGATCTATCCCCGGCGGCCACCGACCTCGGCCGGGTGCACCTCCTTCCCTGCGGGATCAGGCACAACAGCGCCGCCGCCGTCTCCGACTACTTCAAGCCGAGGGACACAGGTTCGTGCGCTCATCCCAACCCACTCTCTCTCTCTGTCAGTCTCCCATCTGTCCGTTTGCTTGATGAACCGGCGCGTGCGTGCAGGCGTGGAGGTGGACGGGGTGAGGGTGGAGGAGGCCTTCTTCCGCGGGAGGAAGCTGCAGGGCGCCACCGTCGCGCTCCCCGATGGCTACCGAGGTGAGCTCCGG
Source organism: Avena atlantica (assembly GCA_910589765.1). Taxonomy (NCBI): domain Eukaryota; kingdom Viridiplantae; phylum Streptophyta; class Magnoliopsida; order Poales; family Poaceae; genus Avena; species Avena atlantica. The sequence continues at coordinate 9,833,864 of OU342734.1, read as the reverse complement.
CGATATGTGAATATGTGATAGTGTCATCTTAACCTGTTGCTGATTTGCCGCAAATCAAAACCATGTCACATGATTTACTCGTGGCTTCACCCTGTTTTTAAGGAAGAGCTCGGTAAACTCCCCTCAGGAGTCAGGAACAGGGCACTGTGTTGTCAGAGAAACAATCCCTGATCACGCACCAAGTAAAACGTGGTGTTACGGGGCAGCGGAAGATGATACGATCAGCATCCTCTGCTACCCCGTAGAAAACACATAATTCAGACCCCGGCCAGTTTTTGTCAACGAGTTGCATAGCTGACTGAATCTGCCCCCTAAAACATATCTATAGGAAAAAAATTGCTCTAAAGGAAATTGGATCCCACATATCCATCATCATGACATCCTTAACTGTAGAGTTATTCATGAGTACATGAATTTAGAACTAAACTTCATTCTAGCATAAAGAGGCCACGCAACAGTGTCCTCTTCAGCTGATAATGCAATATTTATCCTGTACCCCTTACAAGCCATTCCATTCACTCACCTCACCAGGCCAAAAGACCTGCTGAAGGTGAGGTGTGCAAACCATCCTCTCTGACCACCCTGGCTACTGTGTCCAATTGTTGTTCACAGCCAACTAAGATTGCTGGAAACTAGGACACTAACATAGTAACATGTCCACACATCATGCCAGTACATGATTTGTTCGCCATTACCAACACAATAAGCGGACCCTGGCTTGAACTAGTGTTTTATCTTATGAAGGACTTCTCAAAATTGTTGCCCTCTAGCACCATCAGATTGATAGAAGCCAGCATCCCCCCCCATATAGTTGCTTCTAGGAATTTGACACTATGGTTTTGGGCTCCATTTTCTAGCTTATAGATCCGTTTACTCAATAAGCAAATGTTCCTAGTTCTGGTATTAGTGAAACGCTTACCACCAAACTCCTTAGGCCTACTCAAAGTATCCCACTTCACCATGTGGTACTTCTTTTGTCCCCTACTCTTTCCAAAAGAAATAAGCTCTAGACATATCCATCTTATAGTGTGATCTATCAGAGAAAAGATAGGAACCCATAGCATACGTAGGCATATGATCTAAACATTAATTGATCAACACTGTTTCTCCACCTGAAGAAAGTTGAAACCTTTATCTAGTTTTTATCCAGTTTCTGTGCCACAAAAATAAGATCAGAGCCCACCAGAAGACCTAGATACTTCAAAGGAAAAGAGGAGAGGAGAAAGTGGGTTTCCTTGGCTTGATACTTTGTAAGTTCTGAAGTATCCCCATTCTCCCCATTTAAATTGATGCCAACCCTCCCCAATTTGCACAGCCTGTTTGATCCAAGAGAAACATTTCCTATTAAGTACTTCCACTAAAAAAACTCACTGGACTTTGTCATAAGCTTTTTCAAAATCAAGCTTAAGGACCCTAGTCTTTTTGGAGCAATATCAGGCCATGCAATATTTCGTGGAATACAACAACTTCATCTGAAATATACTTATCAGGAACAAAAGCAGTCTTTGCTGGACTAATATACTTATAAGCCACCCTAGTTAGCCTTCTAGTCAAGATTTTTTTTTGATTATCTTAAAAATCACATCAATCAGACATATGGGATTATATTGTTTGATTACATTAGCATTGGGGATTTTGAGCAGTAGGATAATAAGTCCATAGTTGATGCTATGGAATCTTCCTCTTGCCTATCCCTCAACAGAAAGCAGAGTTGTATATTAGGAACCTCGTCCAGTGGAACACCCTTTTTGTTAATGGAGCTATGAGCTGTCATTGAGAGGAACTCTAGTCTTCACCTTAGACTAGGTCTGATGAGATATTGGCCGTCTGCTCTGAAGGAGAGCTGGTGCAAAACGATATAAGTTGGAAGAAGACCCTCTAAGGGTATATTATTTATTTGGAGAGGCCCATCTTTTGAATATCTCACTAATCCTTAAGATCTGGGAACCAGCGGGGCTCTTGAGATTATTTCATTAAGTAATGACCTTTTCCTCTTTCAGTTCTTAATCGGCGACAATAACTCAAAAGTACTCAAACGAGGACCTTGGCTTAGGGGGTGTTTGTTTGGGCTTTTTGCAGCTTTCTAGTAGAAAAAGCACTTAAATCTAAACAAACGGAGCGGCTGCGCTGTGGGCTTCGCCAAAGCCAACGTGCGAAATAGACATATGGGAGAAAGCACCTCGGGAGGTGCTTTGGCTGGCTTCCCGCAGGTGTGCCACTTAAACTCAAAGCGCTATAATTCTTTGTCCTCATGGGTTGGAGGGAGTATAATTATTGCTCTAGTATTTACTACTCGTGATGGTTAATTACCCATGTTTAAAAAAAGAGAAGAATGCAATTTTGATGAATTACGTGATGAATGTGCTATTTGAACTCGTCCAATTATCAAAGTCAGGATCATAGTTGTAGAAATCATGCATTAATTAATATGTATTCATGGTATTTTATAGGGAAAGATACATTATACACTTTGATCAACAAATCATACATGGTCTGTGAACTCTCCGTGGGTATTTTAGACAATTCTTCAAGTACAGCTAGACAGCCCGCCAAATCGCCAAACAGCAAAACTCAAAACAGTAGCTTTCCCTGCCCAGCAGCTTTCTGTAGACAGCAGCACAGCCAGCCACAGCCGAAACAAACAGGCCCTTATTGGTGATCGGATTTTCATCCTGAAAAAATGGGAAAGAGGATTGGATCTCCGTAAAGACCTCTTCAAAGGTGTCCCTGCCAGGGTAAGGTCGAGCTCGGGATCCACCTTTGGTCATCCAAAATTATAGGAAGAATTGCTAGTTCTATAGGTAAGCCACTTATATGGAGAAGCAGACTCATACTGAATCCTCTCTCGTGTTTGGCGGGGTTTGTACTGAAGTTAATAGAGCAAAGAAGCTGCCTTTGAAGGTTTGGATCAGCGTCCGAAATGGAAGCCTTGAGAAAGAATGTGTCAAGTACGCATGGACTTTCCAACCTTCGATAAAGGTCTCATCCTTTTTTTTTTCATATTCTCATCGGTCTAGAATTGCCTTCCTTTTTTTTCCTTTTGATTTTGTATCATGATTGTTACTTTGGTTTCTTTGGTTTGACACGATGAATCATCCCCTATTCAGAAACCAAAGTAATAACGATACGAAAATCAAAAGAAGGCAAAAAGGGAAGGCAAATTAGAGGCTGATGGGAAAATGAAAAAAGAATTTCTTGAAAAAAGGAGGGGCATTTTATCGAAGGTTGGTGAGTTCCATTCGTAATTTCGTATTCGACACATTTTTCCCCAAGGCTTTCATTTCCCACGTCGATCCGAACCTACAACTTCTTTGCTCTATTAACTTCAATGCAGACCCTGGCAAAACATGAGTGGATTTGGTATAAGTATGCTTCTTCATGTGAAGTGGCTTACCTATAGAACTATAATTCTTCCTATAATATTGGATGACCAAAGGTGGAGCCCGAGATGAAGGAACACTATACCCTTGTAGTGACGCTCTGTAAGAGGTCTTTACAGATATCTGATCCTCTTTCCCATTTTTTTTCAAGATGAAAACCCAACCACCAATAAGTCAAGGTCTGCCTTTGAGCTCTTTGGAGTCATTTCCCAAGCAGGGATTAAAAAGGAAAAAAACTATTCATTTATGAAATGATCTAAGAGCCCCTCGGTTCCCAGGTCTTAGGGAGGCTTTTATTGAGATATTCTTAAGGCGGGCCTCTCCGAAACGAGTATACCCTTAGAGGGTCTTCTTCCAAAAAAAAATCATTCTCCACGAGCTCTTTTTGTGTGCAGACGACCACGATCTCAGGATGGGAGTTGGTTAACCATTTATGTTTTGATATCAAACCTATTTAACCATTTGTGTATAAGGGTACAATGGATTAACCATTAGGTTATTAGGGTTAGAACCATTAGGTTATTAGGGTTAGAAATGGTTAACCATTGGTTCTTTAGGTTCGAACTGCTTTCAGCATTATGCAATTGTACGCTTGCAAAAGTAGTTAGGAAATGAGAATAATTTCTAGCATATGAACTAATAGTCGGAAAGCTTGGCCGGCTCAAAGGCTCGGATGTTACTTTGCTAACACTTGTACTATATACCAATACAAATATAAAGTAAGGTTTATCATATGGCAACAGTTTCATGTCAGAGCTAGTGTCAGCAATTTCTGCAAGCTGTAGAAATTTCAACGAAGATAAGTTTTTTCTTTAGTATTACAGCAACTTGAGAGAGCAAAAATTCTCAACACAATAAATACGTGCTTAGATTATGTAGCCTTCTATAACTCCATCGAAACATATGCATATATAGACTGCTACGGTAGGATCTAGTTATATGATATCTATCAGGAGATGACACTGGTCCCTCACGATCGAGTACATACACAGAAGCATAGCCACATAGAAAGATCCCTAGCATCCATTGATTGTTCGAAGGAAAAATTATGCTGGTAAAACAATGGGATCTTCAGACATCAGAGCACTTAGCTCACCACCACTTCAAAGAACGGGATCTTGAGAGATCAAATTTTCTGTAGCTTCACCGAAGAAGGTCACATTCACCATGCCACCAAGATGATGGACGCCGTCACCTCCGCCTGCCGCTGAAGTTGCTGTTGCGGAGGCCGCCGCCGAGTCATCCGCGAGGGATTCAAGGGACTATATGGGATCGGGACATCCACGAGAGGGAAGGACACACGAATCCGCAGAGGAGGTGGAAGCCAACGGGCAGAGGGGCGGGCAGGCGCCTGTTCGGAGGCGCAGGCGAAAGGCATGGTGGAGGCGTTCAGGTGGCGGCTGGGACTCTGGAGGTTGCGGTTAACCTTTGGTAAAAAGAGGATGAACCATTTGGACCTAAGACTGTTTGGGGATTAACCACATGGCCCATTGGGCTCTTTTTTAGGTTAGGTTAACCTAACCAATGGATAAAGGGTAACCAAGTCCCAATTTTACACGATCCTATCAGCCCTAGTTCGAGATGAAAAGTAGCGGAGTTTTCTCTCAATCCAACCCTGTGTTCCAAAAAGGGTGCTCTATTGGACGAGGTTTATAATATATGACCCTGCCTGCTGTTGAGGGATAGGCAGGATGAGATGATCAAATGCCCCTTTATCATAAGATTTTTGACGCTATCGTCAATTTGGAAGCTCTGGAATCTGGATGGGAGACTTAAAATTTTGATCGATTTGTGGCAATGTGCGCTGAATAATGGAATAATGGGTATAAAGAATTGCACATGGTATCTCCCTCTATTGAATTGTGATATCCTATTTATCAGTTGATTCTAGGTATGCGCCACTGCTTGAAGTTAAGCTTTCTCTTGAGATATGAATATTTATAGCTGAATTTTGACCTCCTGTGCTTGTCAAATTATGCGCATAATGAAAACCTTCGCAAGGAACCTGAAGTTTGTTTCGGTTTACTACAGAAATGGTCATTGAATTATGGCATGTCCTTGTACTACTTCGTTACTTTATATCCAACCCGTATGAAAATAAAATCTTAGGTGTCTTTTCCTGGCAGAATGTAAAATAGTGTGGCAATAGTAGGTATGCAACTATAACATCGTGTATCTGGACTGTTGTGGTGGTATGATATGATGTTGGTGAATGCCCATCATTTCAGTACAATATCTGACTTGGGTGCCATCTTCTTGTATGTATATAGTCTGTGGTGGTCTGACACTTACCTGTAGGTTATGTATTGGAGAAGAAGAATGGAGAAAAGGATACTCAGGGCATGGACGGGGAGGTTAGCAATTTTGTATCCCGTGCAGAATTCCAGAACATTACTTACTGGAATCATGATACCATGCCATCAGCAGAGGATCCTCTCCCCCGGTGCTTCCATTGGTTAACCATTGCGAATGCAGTAAGTATTTTTTCAACTTGATTTTGTTTATCCATTTTGAGCAGATGGGTTGTTATGCTTCTTTACTGTTTAGCTTTCATCCTCAAATATTGGCCCAGTTCTTTTGGCGGCTTAAAAATAAGCTGCCCCCTCCCCAGCTTCTCCCATAAGCCATCCAGCTTAAGGCCTGAGGCTTCTAAATCAGAGTTTTGGATAACTAGTTTGGAAGCTCCAGCTAATAAGCTGGGCGGCTTATGAGAGGAGTTCAGTATGCGGCAGCTTCCACTAAAAGAACTGGGCCACCGGTAGATGAGTTGGATTATGTCAGCAATTCCAGATTTCAAGTTCCGCTATGCAGCCAGTCTACTCTTCACGGCTGTTCATTGGACACTGCTTTGCAAAATAGACATCATTTTTGTGTTCTGTTTGTGGACCTACTTGTTGTGAGCAGTTGATCAACACGATGTCTATTTGTTTTATCGATCTTCATTTTATTTTGCTACACACAGTAATATGTAGTACGTATCCGCTGAAAGAACTTATGCAATTCTGTCAGATTGTCCTGACTAGAACTTCCTGTTCGTGCAGATGCACAAGCCAGTGACTGCTGAAGACATGGCTAACATGTCAGCCATGCAGAATCAGAAAAGCTGACCAAGATCCATTACGTAGTGTATCTGTAATTTAGTTCTAGCAGATGAATCATCCCAACAAGCAATGTAACAAGCAATCTACTACCCCATTGAACTTGGATTTCTCAGAATCAAAACGGTAGTCACTAGCGGCGTGCTTGCGAGTGCCAGGCACTCTGCGTTAGGTGATTCAGCCTCAGGTGCCCTTGTTGGAGGACGATTGAGCCCCTGTTATCTTCTGGAAGAGGGAACTTCTGCATCAAATGTGCTGTTGCTTATTCTCTTCTGGAAGAGGGAACTTCTGCATCAAATGTGCTGTTGCTTATCGGAACTCTTGTCCTATTTCCTATTGTACAGACAAGACAGGTCGTGTGCCAGGCTATCAGATACTTGTGGTGTATGTGATGGGTGTACCAATGTGAACATTTTATTTGTCATGTCTTAATATGACTTGCAAATTTACATTATTATTATGCGGAAATTTCCCATATTCATAACTCTATCGTGCCCTTGTTGCTCAGTCTAAACAAGATTTTACATATTGAAAATTAAAATGACAGCTTTTGGTTTTAGTTCATTTAAGGATGCTTTGACTATGAAATCGTATATGACAACATAAATTGTGTCATGTGTACTTGTTGAAATAGACAATTTCACTGAGAATTTGTCTCATTTTTTCAAGGTGGACATGATAATTATTTAGTACAAGGGTGGTATGTCTCAAAACAATTAAAATAAAGAAAATACAAAATAACCTTGGCAAACAAAATCCAGAACTGATTATTTCTTGAAAGAGTAAAATATCTGCAAAAATTACATCAGATTACAATGTTACAACATGACTGCGAGCAGAAGCCTCTTCTAGAATTTGATGAAAATCGAAGGATAACAAACCACTGAACCGCGTTATAAGTTCTAACCCGCAGCGCTAAAAAAAAAACAGAGATACAAATACAAATTTGAATGGTATAGCTCAATATGTAGTACACACTTCTATAATAATAACTACAAAAAGAAGATAAAAAGTAATCAACACTATTAGGGCGCGGTGGAGTTTCTATTGTAAGCCATCAAAGAAACCAGGTCCAGCTTTTGCTTTCAGTTCGTGGCCGGCATCTTGGCCTATCGCAACCATGTCATCAAAGGAATATGTTCCACTTCTTGATGTCTCGTATACTGTAAGAAGAATCATGCAGAGACGAAAAAATTATTGTCTAACAAAATTCAGCTAGTTCATATCATATCATATACTCTTAACTGAAGAAGAAAATGGTACCTATGGATCCATCTGGTGAAGCCAATAGCCCACGGAATGAACAATTCCCATTGCTATCACGATAAGCATATGCCGCAATTGGCGTTCGGCAGTTACCATCAAGAACAGACAAGAACTCTCTTTCACATGCAACAGCTAATCTGGTATCTTCATGATTCAAAGAGGATAGATACTCCATCTACAAAATAGAAATGGAAAGAGAGGGAAGATATCAGCAACTTTAGCTAGAGGGTGTACAAAAGAAAACTCAGACGATCAGCCGGTGTGTTCTGCACAGCTCTAGGGCATTTATGCACAAGGAAATTAGAATGTTCTGGACCCTTATCCTCTGAGTAGTTTGACATAAAGAAATATCTTTAAAATAAAATAATATGTTCTGTATACTCGGGAAAAAAGTAACAATAAAAGGATTGGAGGCTTACGCTAGGCAACAGGGAATAATATGTGAATAGTTTATGTGAATAGTTGGTTGACAACGCAGACTTGGATGCAATTTTATCTGGGTGTTAAGAACATGGTGTGGTAGAATGTAACAAAGACCACAAAAATAGACACTTGAATTTACCCTTTTGTCAGAGGTGCATGCAAAATTGAAGAACTAAAACCTAGTGGCATAACACAGCAGGCTCCCCATTCAGATAATGCATAATGCATGCAGCATCTATGTTTCTTTAACTACTAGCAGATTCAGACATTAGATCACCTACCATTTTGTCGTCATTGCTCCTGCAAGCTATTCCAATAGCACCTTGAGCAACTGCTGGAAGCATTTCATCTATTGATAATACAGATGTTGCAGTTTCCGCCATGTTTAACCGTTTCAGTCCAGCTAGTGCCAACAATGTAGCATGTACATCTCCTTCTTTAAGTTTCCTTAACCGTGTCTGAACATTTCCTCTGAAGTTAACAACCTGAAAAGTGTTCACTATGGTTAAGCCCTACATTAAGCAAGAAGTGTCTATATAAAAACGGTTTTGCTAGTTCTCAGGCGCCTGAGAACTTCTTAGGTCTCAGTCGCCTCTTTCACCGTTCGATTTACCTCGTGATTCGTGCAAAGTGGAAATTCCACATGAGTTGCAACTAGGGTGTAACTGAGAATTTAATGAGTTGCAACTAGGTTGTAACTGAGAATTAGTACAAATCTTATGAGTTGCAACTAGGTTGCAACTGAGAATTAGCACAAATATTAGGATGACGTCAGCGACTTAGACCTAAGAAGTTCTCAGGCGCCTGAGATCTAGGCACTCCCATATAAAAATGGTTTGTAAAATTAAACAGAACATATTATTAAAGTAGAAGACCGAGTAGACTGGGATTTGATGGGTTCTAGTTCAGAAAGAAAATTGCAAAATACTGCCTGTCACATATAAGACCCTTCAAGATAGCAATCCATGATACATGTGCTTATACAAGTTCTTAAGCAGCTTTACACATGAAAAAGAAAAACATGACTTTAACAGTGATGGGGTAGCAGTGATTATTTTTAGCATGAAAAAACACAAGGAACAAAAAACATAATGAAAAGCATGTGTCACATTAATGCAGTCATCGCACATCCTGACTTACTTTTAGTGATGGATATTTATAGAGAATCTGAGATTGCCTCCGCAGGGAAGCACTTCCGACAACACTACCAGTAGGAAGCTCCGCAAGAGTTTTTGCATTCAAGCATATGAACGCGTCTCTGACATCTTCTCGTGGGAGGTTGCAGGGCAATATCGTGCCTTCTGGTAGATATGTTGGGACGTCTTTCATCGAGTGAACCGCGATGTCAATCCTTCCCTGCAAAAGCGCATCGTCGATCTCCTTGGTGAATAAACCCTTGCCTCCTATATCTGCCAGGGGCTTGTCCAGGATCATGTCCCCAGTGGTCTTTATGATGATAATCTCAACGGCACCATCCTCGGCTAACTCGGTGTGTGCAGCTTTCAGTTTCTCACGGGTTTCATGAGCTTGTGCAAGAGCAAGCGGACTGTCCTACATAGTCAACAGTTTGAATTATAGACTTGCATGTGTAAGCAATATACTCTATTACAGAAGAAAGCAATGAAAAAGCATCTGACTGAACATTGAAAGAGACAGCTAGAATTCGACAGGACCCTTCTCGTGTGATTTTCCACTTGAGGTTTTTCCCCCAACCTTAAAAATGAAAGACGAAACAATGCAAACTCCACAAGATCCAAGTCTAAATCAGGATTCACTAAGCCAAAACAAGCAAAAGGCTACACCAATCTTGTATTCTAGTAAACATCTATACATGAAATCCAGAGGTAGTTCACTCAAATCAAAATATCCGAAATGTCTCGCATTGACCTGAACCGGACTGTTAACATCTACAGGTGCAGTTTTGCTGATGGCAAAAAGTCCATTATTCAGCACCATTAAGGTCAATGGCGTGATATTCCACGATTCCACCAAAACCCAGCTAAAATGCAAATCTTGGTAAACGTCCTCGACAGTTCGCATCTGAATTCAGCAACATCTGCCTCCTAGAAACGCAATTGGGTCAGTCAGAGACGCATCTCGGATCCGTAATTTCCTGGGGAACGAAGCAGGATCTGAAAGGCCGCTCCGCCGCATTGTTGACCCCTCGAATCCAACCGAGTAGCACCCAAAGATGCGATTTTGTACCAACTTAGCTGCATAATTCGCACCGAACAACTGAAACTGCGAATCGAAGGTTCGAAATTTGATCACCTCCCGCGCGTGCCAATCCGGATGAGGGAGACCTTGGGCCCCGCCTCGGCCTGGACGGCGACGGCGGCGCGCACGACCGCGGGGCACCTCCGTCGCGGGCGCGCGACGCAGGTTGGCGACCCGAGGAGGGTGTGGTTGGTGCACCTCATCGTCGCCATCTCCGGCGGTCGGGCAGGGTGGAGGGGGGCCGGAGGCGAGAGGGGGAGGGGCGAGGTGGGCAGGGTCACAGGAGCAAGCAGAATTCTGTGCTGTTATGGAGAGCAGAGGGATGGATGAGGGGGAGAGGATAATGTGTCCGGATTGGCCTACTTCTCCAGTGTAAAGAAGGGGGAGATGGGGTTTATTGGATCTTGTAGGTTTCTGCGGTTAATTCAGCTTTTCTCCTCCTAGCCTTTAGTTTGACCATGAAGAAAGTGTGGTAATTTCACTATAGTATATGTTCGGATCCATTTAATTCAGGGGCAGGTCAAATTTGCATCCAAATTTGGGTGACTTTTCCCCCTGAAATCTTATGTGTATCTTTAGATATACTCTCCCTCCGTCTTAAAATAGATGTCAAAAATTTATCTAAATTTGGATAAACCTTTATTCTAAATAGTGTCTAGATTCATTTAAATTTGAACAAATCTAAGATATCTATTTTGAGACGAAAGGAGTACAAAAGGTCAAATTTAGGATTACAAATATTCTTTTTGCAAGGAGCATTAGCTAAGATTTAACCGAGGATATTTATTTTCAAATGTCCACTGAAAGTGTTAATTTTTTACTCTCCTGTTATAACATGTAAGACGTTTTAGCAACATCTTGCTATAATGTGTTATATATTGCAACAGAGGGGGTATTTACTAAGGACTTCTTTGATTCAGATTTATAGGATTTTGAACGTAGGAGTAGAAAAAAGTGGGATAAGATAATATCTCGTATGAATCGATAATTTGTAATATAAACTTGTAATGAAAATTGTTTTATTGCACAACAAGGATAAACATGATTTTTTTGAACAAACGGGTGCATGTCTTTCTTCCAGGGGAGAACAGGTGCATGCCATGATTGTTAGTGAAACAAAAGAAAAAAATCCATGGAGTGATAGGAAAAATTACAATGATTTTTAATCCTGCAAAACAAAAATATAAAGGTCACTAAGGAATAAGTTCCAGATTACATAAAACCAAAGAGACCTAAGTGTTTTATTTTGCAATACCTCTTTGTTTTCGCTGGATATATTTACCTATAGGTGAGACAAAATGCACAATATCTTTTTAGAAATGGGGTGAACCATTATTCTCTTACATATTCATCTCCAAACGACACATGGCTTTGAAGAGAGAGGGTGTCCAAGGTTCAACCAAACTATTGTTAGTGGATTATACGATACATTTCTGAATAATTTATGCTTTTATTTGGTGGTAAAAAATTACAGACCATTTTTTAGTTGTCATGAAGTTGCTTAGAGCATCCCTAACAGACCCCTTATCCGGCGGGCCTTTATACCGCCGATATATGGCACGAAATTCGTGTTTTAAATGTTTGCATGGTCTTTGACCGGACGGATTCCATTAAAACAAGCATGCAAATGGAATATTCTATTTTGCGGGCTGGTTTTGCAGTATCTGTCCGGCCGCAGACCGAGCAAACATTTAAACTGAGACTGTAAAGATAGATTTTGAAAGATTCTAGTTTTGAAAACAACCAAACAAGTAGTATACAATAGTTTTAAACAATCCATGCAACAATTACGCTAGTTTCACAAACATCTAACAGTTGGTGTCGCTAAAAATGAGGACTCGATGGCCGAGTGATGCAAGATCAAGCATTGGCACCGCTACCACCTGTTAGATGTATATATCTGTATATTGTATTTTCCCCATATGTTAGGGGGCTTCCTGCATATTTGCCATGTACCTGTACTATATATTGTGGCCTTTGGCCCCCAGAGGAATATATGTTGTCTATTCCTAACATGGTATCAGAGCCAAGTTATTCGTCGGCCGCCACCGTTCCTGACACCGCCGGTTTTGCCGTCGTTGTTGCCGCCGGTCGCCGCCTGTTTTAACCCGATCGAGATCCAGATCGGTCTTCTTCCAGATCGGTCTTCTTCCAGATCGGTCTTCTTCCTGTCCAGATCGGTTTTTCTTGAGTCCAGATCGGTTTTTGACTCCTCTTGACGGGACTGCTCCTGCCGTCCTGCGTCCGTCCTCTGCTCCTATCGGCCCATCAAGGATCGAACAGGGACCGCGTTGCCTCCGTGGATCGCTGTCGACGGGACTGCTCCCTGACGGTCCTCTGCTCTCGACGGGAACCCTGCCACTGCTCTCGACGGGACTCTTCCGTCCGCGCGCGTGGAGCATCCCGTCCAGCCGCCTCGAAGCCCACGCCGCCTGCCACCCGACAACTCTCCCCGTTCCCGCCTCACGCGGGACCCACCACGCGCCTCCACGCATCACGCGGGACTCCGCCCGCCAGAGTCTTGCAATCGGAAGTACGTGGTCATCTGAGATTTGATCGATCCAACATCGCTGACCAACCTGTCTGTGTCACGTCTGGGCAGTATACGTACGGAACACAGAGCGCCCCTGAACCTGAAGGACGACAGCGTGATCATCAGTTCTACCTGCCTCGCCACCTGCCGCACGGCCTCGTCCGGCCTGCTCCTTCCGGTCCGCTGCCCGCCTGCTCCGTCCGGCCTGCTGCCTGCCGGCCGATTGGTTTTGTTCTTGTCGGTTTCGATTGTGACAGCTGATTCTTCGTCAGTTTTCGATTAAATCTGAGAGTTGATTAAAACAAAAACAAAAAATCAGAGAGAGATATGTCTTCTTCGTCGGGGTATGTTGCGATTCCTCGCTGCCCGGTGATCTTCGATGGCGCTAATTACCCTGATTTCGCTGCCTTTATGCGCGTTCACATGTGCGGTCTCCGTCTCTAGGGCGTGCTCTCCGGCGAGGTCTCCTGTCCGTCGTGCCCCCCGCTCCTGTGGCTCCTCTTCCACCGACGCCGATTGTTCTCAGTGCTGATGCTTCTCAGGAGGCCAAGGATGCTGCTCAGAGTGCTGATGATAGTGCTGTTGCTGCTTATGACCTGAAGGTCAAGCAGTACTCTTCTGATCTCGAGGCCTATCGACACGCTCTGACTGCTTACACTCAGTGGGTTGATGAGGATGCTCGTGCTGCTGCTGTTCTCACCTCCAGTGTTCTGCCCCAGTATGCTGCTGAGTTCATGAGCCTCCCTACTGTTGCTGCTCAGTGGGCCCATCTTCGTCAGCGCTATCAGCCGTCTGGGGATGCTCTTTACCTGTCCGTGGTTCGCCAGGAGCATGCTCTTCAGCAGGGTGATTCCACTATTGATGAGTTTTATACTCAGAGTGCTGCTATCTGGCGTCAGCTTGATTCTCTCCGTACTGCTGTTTGTGGCACATGCTCGTGCTGCCAGATTGTGCGCTCGAACTTGGAGTTTCACCGCATCTATGAGTTTTTGTCTCGGCTTCGTCAGGAGTTTGAGCCCCGGCGTGCTCAGCTGAATGCTCGTGGTCGTGTCCCGCTCTCTGAGGTGTTGTCTGAGCTTCGGGCTGAGGAGACCCGCCTTCATGGTGCTGGTCTTCTTGCGGTTCCATCTGCTCTTGCTACTCGTGGTGCTCCTTTGCCGTCTGCTCCCTCGACTCAGTCGCGGTCTCCTGTGCCGCCGCCGCCGATACTACCCACTCCTCCAGGTCAGGGTCAGGGTCAGCTTCAGCACCAGCCGCCTCAGGGTCAGAGTCAGCACCAGCAGACTCGTGGTCAGGGTCGACGTGGTTCTCTTCGTCACTGCTCTTACTGCAACAGGGATGGTCACACTTGGGCCACCTGTTATACACGGGACCCCAGTTTACGCCAGCAGCACCAGGCTCGTGGGCAGTCGGCTCCTTCCGGATCTTCAGCAGTTGCTCTCTCTGATCAGGACATTATCAGGAGTCTTCGCGGTCTGCTTGCTGCTACAGGCTCTTCTTCGACCAGCACTGCTGGTTCTGTGACTGACTCTTCAGGCACTGTGCGACCACCATCTTCTACACAGTCAGGTACGTCTCCATGGTATCTGGATTCTGGAGCTTCTTTTCATATGACCTCTGAGTCTTCTTTTCTGTCCGCTCTTCGTTCTCTCCCTTCTCCTATCCGTGTTTTTACGGCTGATGGTACCTCTCTCCCTGTTTCTAGTCGGGGCACCCTTTCTACTTCTTCTTTTTTTTGTTCCTGATATTTCTCATGTCCCGCTTCTTAAGATGAATCTGTTCTCTGCTAGCCAGCTTACTGACTCTGGTTGTCGCGTCATTCTTGATGCTGATTCTTGTGTTGTCCAGGACCGTCGCACCCAGGCCCTGGTTGGAGCTGGCCCTCGCAGCCGTGACTCTTCAGGACTTTGGGAGTTAGACTGGCTTCGCGTTCCTTCCGCTGCCACTTCATCTGCCAGTTCTTCTCCGGTTGTCGCCTCTACTACCAGCTCCTTTCAGCAGTGGCATAATCGTCTTGGTCACCTCTGTGACTCTCGCCTGTCGTCATTAGTTCATCGTGGTCTTCTGGGGTCTGTCTCAGGAGATGGCTCTTTGCATTGTCAGGGCTGTAGGTTGGGTAAACAGATTCAGCTTCCCTATCCTACTAGCGCGTCTGTATCTCAGCGACCTTTTGATTTAGTTCATTCCGATGTTTGGGGTCCGGCTCCTTTCGCTTCGAAAGGGGGCCATCGCTACTATATTTTATTCATCGATGATTTTTCTCGGTACACTTGGTTGTATTTTATGCGCTCTCGTAGTGAGGTGCTCTCCATATATCAGCGTTTTGCGGCCATGGTTCGTACTCAATATTCTACCCCCATCCGTGTGTTTCGCGCTGATTCTGCTGGTGAGTATATCTCCCACATGTTGCGAGGTGTTCTTGCTGAGCAGGGCACTCTTGCTCAGTTCTCCTGTCCTGGCGCACATGCCCAGAATGGCGTTGCTGAGCGTAAGCATCGCCATCTTCTTGAGACCACTCGCGCTATGATGATTGCTTCTTCTCTCCCGCCGCATTTCTGGGCTGAGGCTGTCGCCACGTCGGCTTACCTCATCAATATTCAGCCTTCTGCTGCCTTGCAGGGTGGTATCCCTCTTGAGCGCCTCTCTGGACAGTCTCCAGATTACTCCATGCTTCGCTTATTTGGTTGTGTTTGCTATGTTCTCCTTGCTCCTCGCGAACGCACCAAACTGACCGCTCAGTCTGTTGAGTGTGTCTTCCTCGGATACAGTGATGAGCATAAGGGCTATCGCTGTTGGGACCCTATTGGTCGTCGGATGCGTATCTCTCGTGATGTTACTTTTGATGAGACGCGTCCTTTCTATCCTCGTCCCACCGCTGGTACTTACCCGGTGGAAGATATCTCTTTTCTTCTCTTTCCTGACACACCTCCTTCTACCCCTATTGTGTCTTCTTCAGGATCTCCTCCCCATGATGTCTCTTCTTCGACACCGTCCTCTTCTGCTCCGTCTAGTTCACCTAGTTCTCCTCGTTCTCCGGAGTCTTCCTCTCCCATTCCCTCTTCTTCATCGTCGTCTCCTGCGTCGTCTTCCTCTGATGATCTTCCCTCTACTCGTCCTGTTCGTCAGCGTCGTGCCCCCCACCGTTACTCTCCTAGTCAGTATGGTCTTTATGTTGCCTCTGAGCCGACCTCTTATCGGGATGCTGAGCATCATCCTGAATGGCAGCTGGCCATGGCCGAGGAGATTGCTGCGCTTGAGCGCACTGGCACCTGGGATCTTGTTTCTCCTCCTCCCGGTGTTCGTCCTATCACGTGTAAGTGGGTCTATAAGATTAAGACACGCTCTGATGGATCTCTTGAGCGCTATAAAGCGCGTCTTGTGGCTCGTGGTTTTCAGCAGGAGCATGGTCGTGACTATGATGAGACCTTTGCTCCTGTTGCTCACATGACCACTGTGCGTACTCTTCTTGCTGTTGCTTCTGTTCGTCACTGGTCTGTGTCCCAGCTTGATGTTCAGAACGCCTTTCTCAATGGTGAGTTGAGTGAGGAGGTTTATATGCAGCCTCCTCCTGGGTACTCTGTTCCTGAGGGGATGGTTTGTCGTCTTCGACGTTCTCTTTATGGCCTCAAACAGGCTCCTCGTGCCTGGTTTGAGCGCTTTGCTTCTGTAGTGACAGCTGCTGGTTTCTCCCCTAGTGCTCATGATCCCGCGTTGTTTGTTCACACTTCTCCTCATGGACGCACTCTTCTTCTTCTCTATGTTGATGATATGATCATTACTGGTGATGATCCTGAGTATATCGCCTTTGTTAAGGCTCGTCTTCGTGATCAGTTTCTTATGACTGATCTTGGTCCTCTTCGATACTTTCTTGGGATTGAGATTTCTTCCACTTCTGATGGCTTTTACATCTCTCAGGAAAAGTATATTCAGGATCTTCTTGCTCGTGCTGCTCTTGGGGATGAGCGCACTGTTGAGACCCCTATGGAGCTTAATGTTAAGCTTCAACTTACTAATGGTGATCCTCTTTCTGATCCGACGCGTTATCGTCATCTTGTTGGGAGCCTTGTTTATCTTGCTGTCACTCGTCCTGACATCTCTTACCCTGTTCATATTCTGAGTCAGTTTGTTTCTGCTCCTACCACTGTTCACTATAGTCATCTTCTCCGTGTTCTTCGTTATCTTCGTGGTACGATCACTCGTCGCCTTTTCTTTCCTCGTTCCAGCTCCCTCCAGCTCCAGTGCTATTTGGACGCTACGTGGGCGAGTGATCCTTCGGATCGCCGTTCACTTTCTGCTTACTGTGTGTTTCTTGGTGGTTCGCTCATTGCTTGGAAGACGAAGAAACAGACAGCGGTTTCCCGTTCGAGTGTTGAGGCTGAGTTGCGTGCTATGGCCTTGTTGACTGCTGAGGTGACCTGGTTACGGTGGATACTTGAGGATTTTGGGGTCCCTATTACCACACCCAGTCTGGTTTTGTCTGACAGTACAGGTGCTATTAGTGTTGCACGTGATCCGGTCAAGCATGAGCTTACCAAGCATATTGGTGTTGATGCTTTCTATACACGTGCTCAGGTGCAGGCTCAGGTTGTTGCGCTTCAGTATGTGCCTTCAGATTTACAGTTGGCGGATTTCTTCACGAAGGCACAGACCAGAGCGCAGCATGATTTCTTACTCTCCAAACTCAGTGTCGTGGATCCACCATGAGTTTGAGGGGGGGTGTTAGATGTATATATCTGTATATTGTATTTCCCCCATATGTTAGGGGGCTTCCTGCATATTTGCCCTGTACCTGTACTATATATTGTGGCCTTTGGCCCCCAGAGGAATATATGTTGTCTATTCCTAACACCACCACTAGTCGTAGCAGGACCACCAGCAGCTAACGCTCCCCTCCTACATTGCAAGATTTGCGCCCTTAAAAAATCATGCCACTCAAGTTTGAAGGGATCCTTGATACTTCGATCCATCATCATAGTCTTTTTTTTCTCTGCAATGAGCTTCGCAGGGCCCTTGTCTCGTTGGCACCGGCTCTTCTTTCGTCATGATCAATGTACAAAATTGATACGGTTCAGAGAGGAATCGGTGGATTCGTACCTTGCGGGCGATTCGGCGAACACTTGGGGTGCAGGTGTCGGGCGGGGATGGAGTGGGCATCACGGCGGTAGGGCCCCTGCCTGGCCCAACCGCCTTCGACACCGTCTTCTTCTTCATGGATGCTTTGGTGACGCCTTCTTCTTCAACGCCGACGGGAGAGCTGCCATGGTGTCTGCGGGGCGCGGCAGCAACAAGCCTCCCTCCTAGATGACGTGACTACCCTGCCACTTGCGATTCATGTCATCGATAGCTTCCGGAGCGGCTAGGGAGGTGTGTGCAACTGGCACGACGACGGGGAGAGCCACCAGAGCTGGCGGAGCGGGCGGGGGTCGATTCGAACGACACGACGGTGCTAGCATCAAGTGACAGCTGGAAGGTGTCTATCAAGGTCTTGGGATGGGTGGCGAGGCGGGACAAAACGGGGGAGTCCGATCTACGTCGACCGGGAAGCGGGAACGGACAATGGTGAAACTTCCCTCCCACCGAACTTACCACGCGAGTACAGGGCATCAACGAGTTGGACCCACGACCCGTGCATGTAGAGGTTGGGTTGTCGAATTTTCTTCCTTTTTGTTTGACGTTTTTGTTGTATTTGTTCGAGCTATTTTTTCGATACAAAAGTGTAAATGAGCGGTTATTGGACAACACAATATAAAGATCTGTTAGACATGCTCTATGTTTTAAGTATTCATTCAACTCAATCACATTTTTTTTTTGAAATGATTCAACCCAATCACATTCAATCGTCCACGCCTATTCTACAGACACCCATCAATGCATCGTGCAATTTTTTCAAGTGAACAAAGCCAAACAAGCACGATCAAAACTCCGTCGCCAAAATGATTCTGGTCGAAAGAAAATCATCCAGTGTCTCTTTTCAATATAGGATTTGAAACCAAAAATTAACTAAAATTAAGGTTGCAAGTGGGGCGAGCTTGCGGGCAACTAATTGGGCTTAGCTCACGTACGGTAGTACAACTTGCTGACAAGTTTGATCGATGGATGTAGTGCAATTTAAACTGATCATCCAGTTTTGCGGGTCTAAGCAGGACCCGCACTTGCAACCCTAACTAAAATCATGATTTGTTAAATTATTCAAGGAAAAAAATTGGGTGTTGCCCTAAAAATACTAAGTACTACGCAAAGTTTAACCTCTCCCTGAATTCTAATACCGGTCTCCCATTTGTTATCCACCGAGAGACTAATTTCCATATTTTTTCATTTCGATTTGTTTTCCTTTTTTCTTATCTTCTTCCATTCAAGAAACAAAAAAGGATTTTGGGAAAAATGGAAAAGAGGTGGGAAATCAAAGCTAAATCCAAAAGCAAAGGGAAAAAGAGCAAATAATACAAGCAACAGTATCGGCGTTCATGGTTATCACTCGCTCCGTCCCTGTGGCCGGCGCCGTGCCGTCACCACCCCCTAAAACAAAGACCGGAACCCTGGCTACAGCACCACCCCTCACGCCCACAAGAAGGCACCTTCTCCTGGCCTCCGCTGTCTCCGCCATCCCCACGGTGGCCACCTCCGCCGCCGCTGGTCGATTCACCGAGATCCCCGGCTCCGGCGGCGTGAAGGCCCTAGAGCTCCGGGTGGGTTCTGGAGAGGTTCCGGCCGACGGAGACCAGGTAGAGGCGCCACGTATCCTGCACAATTTGCGCTTAGTACCACTGTACCAGCATCATTTCTCCCCATTGACCAAGTTTACATCTTGAAAACTAGAAATTGTCCTAGTCTACTACTCCGCTGTCCATGCTAAGCTATCATTGATGCAAACAAGACTAACTTCCTGCTTATTATGGAGGAAGGTATACAAATTAGTGCAGGGATTTGTTACATGCAAGTAATGTTTGTGGCTTGAATGATGTTAATTCTGGTAGATACAAAAAATGTTCTTATGGTTCCCACATTTAAAAAGAAACCTTCTTATGGTTCCCTACTTGTCTGAAGGTTGCAATTCACTACTACGGGAGACTGGCCGCAAAGCAAGGATGGCGCTTCGACTCAACCTACGATCACAAGGACGCGACCGGTGATCCGATACCTTTTGTCTTTACCATCGGGTCCGGGAAGGTGAGATGGGAGCTTCATTGGAACTCTGCAGAAATAAATTAACGCATCTTAGGGTGCTGGTAGTACACTACAATCACTTTTTATGAACGCAACAGCGTTGCATTTCATATATTAAGAGTGAGTAAATACAAGATGCTCAAAGAGCAGAGGTAAAACAAGAAAAGGAAAAGGAAGAAAACAGGGGAACCGATCTCAGGTTCAGCCTGGGTCCTCCGTGTCAGCCATCTCCGGTGCCCTGGCGAGACCACGAGCTCCTAGAGGGTAGCTGGATCAACAGTTGAGTGACAAATGACTGCCAGCTAACAGAACTTTTGATTGAAAATGCGAGCATTTCGTTCTTTCCACAGCGACCACCAAACAAAGATCACCAAAGTGTTCCAATGCTTGCGGTCTTTGCACGGTACACTACAATCATGTGATTTATGTTTGTTTGCTGAAAGTTTGAGGGTACACTATATCATAGTTTTTCTGTTTCTGTAGCTAATGACCTTTGCTATTTCCTTCTTGTGAGGAAACTTACTACATTTATTGCTTTTATTATTAAAAAAATTCTATTATACTTGCTTACGAGCATTCCTAAGTAATAAATTGTATGTGAGTTCCAGTGGCTAAATAACGAGGAGCGAGCACATTATGCGATTCCTTGCACATATCTGATTTTATGGCAGCTACCCTTGCAATTTCGTGGAGTATAATCTGTTAAGGGTGGTGAGCGTAGCACCCATAGGAGCTATGCTCAAGTCAATACAAGTCACTCAGTCACGATTGCATAACTAACATAATCATCACAGCTTAAAGCGGCTGTTTGAAAGAATGGTATTTCTTGGTAAAGTTTTGATATTTCATTCAAACTTTAACCAAATACCTGAACTTTAACAAGAAATATTCAGGCCCTAACTGAAAATTACCTTGAGAAAAGTTGGATGCACCTTAAAAGAAGTGTCTATTGTTATGGCTCTGGATATTTCCTGGGAATTATTGAGTATCATTGGTATTGATGGGCTTCTCTCGGTTGGCTGATATGCCACTCAATACATATCTTGGGTTGCTTGTCCTTAGAATATTATTCAGGTTGATACTCTTGCCATTATTTAATACATGAGACCCTGCAGGTTATACCTGGTATTGAAGCAGCAGTGAAGTCCATGAGAGTCAGTGGTCTTCGCCGTGTGGTCATTCCACCATCACAGGGATACCAAAACACATCACAAGAACCAATACCTCCTAATGTAATTTTCGTTCTTTCTTATTATCTTATTTTGCTCGTGCTCATTTGGACTTTCTCCAATCTTGGCAATTCCTACTTCCCAACCTGTTCCTTTCTGTTGCACGCGTCATGGTCATGCATTCAGAAATGTGTTCTCCTAGAAGTCTATTATTGATTTGGTGTTTTTTAAACTCATGCATATGGTATATTTAGATTATGAAAATCCCAACTTGAATCGCTGAATTATGTAATTGGCAAGACATCATGGAGGTACTAAATCTGGCTGCTGTTTCATGTGCAGTTCTTTGACCGGCAGAGATTGTTTACTACTATATTCAACCCGACACGCCTCGCGAATGGCGAGGGTTCCACTCTTGGTACTGTCATCTTCGACATCGAGCTAATCAGCATAAGGCAGCATACATGACTGCTGTGCTTTCCCAGGATGCAGGCCGGTCACTGTCCCAATTGAAATCTGTTGGCGCTGTACACCTCTGTCTCAGAGAAGCTCTGAGCTGGAATCTAGTCATGCTTCTGTGCAGTCCCTCTGTAAATATAATCTACTATGAAGAATATATGTAATTGTCTCGACTTATTAATTGAGTGGCGCGTCAAGAGAAAACAGCGATAGAAAGTAATCAAGTGAATTATGTTGCTCTCCATACATTCTTTCAGAAGCGAATGATTTGGAATATTCCATTCTTGTAGCAGCCACCTCTGCAGTTTCTTCTTAGATCACATCAGAATCTTATATTTATTTTTGGTCAACTGACTGGTAGTGGCTGCTTTTGAAAAGCACAATATTGAGTATATATCAGAGCTTCTTCGGCAGCACACATGGTGACTGATGATACAACCTTAGCTATAGATAAATTAGCAGCGTCCTTTCTGCGGATCTGCGAGAATCATGATTAAGATTCTGTTTAGCCTATACCATGTGAAGTTTAGCACCCTCTTGTCTCCCTCTCATTATGATTAGTTTGTCCCTATTTTTCTATAAGAGAAGGGTGCAGCATCATCAATTGCTTTGTCATAGTTATTAAGCCATGCTTTTTTATATTACTACTCAAAATAATAATGAAAGTTTATCACCCTTTGTCTCTCTAACTATGATTATTTTGTCCCTATTTTTCTATAAGAGAAGGGTGGATCATCCATTGCTTTGTCATAGTTAAGCCATGCTTTTTATAGTATTTCTCTAATAATGAAGTTACTTTACGAGTGCAACCAACTCTGAAGCATGTTCTTCGAAAGCAACTCTCTATGAATTTCACTGACAAAAATATATAAAAAAAACTGGTACCCCCTTTTGTAGTGTACTTCTGCATTTTTCCTGTGGAAAAGATTGAATAGTACTTTTGACCCGGCGTCTATTTTCCTTAAATTTTCACTGCAAAGCTACTCCCTCCGTTTCAAAATATAAGATGTTTTAGGTTTGTGAAGAAGATGAATCTAGACTTGTTCTAGTATGTAGGTTCACTCAACTTTGGGATGAATCTACACACTAAAAGAAGTCTAGATTCATTTTCTTCACAAACCTAAAACATCTTATATTTTGAAACGGAGGGAGTACATTCAGATCTGGCTCCGTGGCACCTGCTACTGGAAAACTTGTTGCAAGTTGCAACATGATATTGTCCATCACATGGAGGGATCACGCATGATGATGCATGCATACGTAAGTACAAATGTGTACACTAGCGTGTGGATGGGAGGATTGCAAGTGCCAAAACTATGGAGTATGGACCACGCTGCTTCATCTACGATTTGCATCTATGTTTGTCCAAAAGATATTTACAAGTTATTACACGTATCACACACACTAACAAACTTGTTGAGATTCTAAGGTAAGTGGTGGGGAGGCCACATGTGGATTTCGTTTGAAAGAATAATGACTTGGATTTTTTTTTTAAGAACGAGAAATTGAGAATCTATACTTGTGTCCGCAATGTCTTGAACCCGACTGACGGGTTCTACATATCCACTGTCCCGGGTCACTTCTCGAACACATCCAACAAGCTCAAAGATACAATCTACCGTAGATCTTATCTTATAGTTCACACCTTAGGTCTTTTTTTTTTTGAAAAGAAGATCATATCTCCAAAACCCTGCATTTAGTCATGGCACACAACCACAATTTTGGTAAACAATATATGCAGGGTGACAAGACCAAACCATTTTACAAGCATAATAATACATGAAATAAGCAACAATAGCATATCTATTAGAAGATGCGACAAAAAAACATAGATATATGTCTCATGAAGTCATATTGTTATTTTAGTTGGAGCCGATGTTATAGGTGTATGTGATGGCTTCAATAATCCTAGAACTCCGTGAATCAAGTCTTTTTTTTAGGGATCAAGTCTTCAATATGCTTTGTGTCTACATCTAAATTTGTGTTTAAAAAGCTAGTCAAAAACAGGCTTGGAGATTGTAAAATTGTGTCGACAAATGCTATGCCGTTCACAAAAAAATAATGACAAAAATACCCCCTCGAGCTCGAGTACTCGCTGTTCTCTTCTCCTTCCGTCCTCTTCCCCTCCCGGCGGTTGGCTTCCCCTCCCCGCTTCTCTCAATTCCTCACGCCACCATCCTCCAGCCCTCTCCGGCGAACACGCCTCCGTGCCTCGTACCACCGGAGTACGCCACCTCGAACGTATTTTCCCCAACAGCCCTCGGCCGTCCTTCTCCGCGCTGCTGGACTGGCGTGGAGTCGAGATCCACCCGGGTCCGGACTGATTTCTGCCGTCGGTAACTAACCCTGACCTGCTTGGTTGTTCCTGGAGTTCTCTTCATGTTTTTCTGTTTGCCGCGAGCAATCTAAAATCAAACATATTTTCTCCATGGGATGGAGGGCTCCTCCAATTCGGCCATTCTGTTGCCAATTTGTTTGTTGCGTGGAGTAGTAGCAGTTCATTCTCCAAATGAGTTTGGGGGTTTGGCTGAACTCCCATGCCCACAGCGTTAGGCCTGTCCCTATTTGTGCTGCACATGCTTCGGATAGTTTTTAGTGGAGAGCTAGCAGCAGATTTCAGTTCAGAAAAGAGCTAGTAGCAGAATGTAATGATGAGCACTCGCTCCGTCTTGGCTACCAGTTTTGCAAGGATTTCCTGCTTCTGAAAATTATCACTGTGTGTTTAGTATCTCAACTCTCTGTTCTTCGTGAAATGGGCCCCTAGGAACTATATGTATGCTGCGGTATTGATATCTAGATGGCTGATGTGCAGTGCTAGAATAGAAGCCGTTAAACCTTGTGTCCAGACCAAGAACTTGTTTAGCTACATGCCACCAGTTTTTATTTACTTGTTTTATGATTCTCCTTGTTCTCCATGCTATTGGCATGATATGCCGATGTGTGCTTGGAAGATTTGGAATCGTTTATCACCAAACTCTGTCTTCGTTTCTTTGCAGTCTACAGTGAACCCACACATTCTCGATGTTCTTTCTGAGATAGCATGTCTGAACAACAGGACCATGTTAGTAAAAGCTCCTGCTCAAGTATTAGCACCAGTACTCAGGGAAGTGATGAGGATGTGACTGTCGCCACCCTTTTAACCGAAGCAAAGAACAACGGGCGCAGTCTTGGAAAGCGGCTGTCCCACTTAGATTCGCTCCCGGTACTAATCTATCAGTTATTGAATGTGTGTCTGTGAGTCTGTCATTGTTTTGCTGCCTTCTGATCCCTTTAAATTTATCTTTTAAATCTGCCATATTTACCGGCAGAAGCTATTTCTCTGTTGGCTTGTTTGGCATGAAATAGAACTCGTATAATTATCAGTCAATAAAACATAATTGGTAGCAATGGATGGGTAGTCATTATTAAATATAATCATTATGCTCCAAGTTCATTATGTTTCTAATACTTTCCTTCATACCAAGTTACTGATGACGTCCTTATTTGCAGCACACTCCTCGAGTTAATGGGAAGATTCCTGATTTTAATAATGCAACAATAGACCATGAATCATTATTGGAAAGGTAAAGGTTGCAGTTTGTTATTGCTCCCCTCTCCCCCCTCTGTTATATGCCATGTTCATTTACCGTACGATTCTTTTTGACAGATTGGGCACTTACGGCTTAGCTGAATATCAGATAGAAGGAGATGGTAATTGCCAGGTAAGTTTATTACATGCGTTACAGAATAACTATATTGTGTTTATAAAGCCAAATGTTAAGAAAAAAACATTTCTATCACATCCCTCTAATCCATCGTACATTTAGGTATTATTAATTTTCTGCATCTTCTTCCCTTAAAAAATGTTATCTTCTTATCTTATAATATAATTTTACAGCTCATCTTCCAGGTGGAGTTTTTACTGTGCCTTCAACCTTTCCCAATTTTTCTTGCGTGTTTTATCTACAGTTTCGAGCTCTGGCAGACCAGATATTCCGCAATCCTGACTATCACAAACATGTGAGGAAGGCAGTAGTGAAGCAGGTAAATCACCCTCTCTCTTTTTTTGAACCATGCAAGAGTCGTGCATGTATTAAATAGAAGAGGGAAAAAACCCACTGAAGTGGGTGCAAGTCTTACAGAAAAAGAACTCGACCTGACTCAGCCTTACAAAACCACAAACAAACGACCGCCATTACAACCAAAGCAAGGATGGAAAACAGATATCGTCCAGGAAGTGAGAGGCGACCTGCACTAGCTAAAGACCAATTCCTAGCTTCAGTTTTAATCTGATCTATAACCTTGTTGATTGGCTTGTGCACCTTTTCAAAAACTCTTGCATTTCTTTCGCACCAAATTGACCAGGAAGTCAGCATCACTAGAGAGTTAAAATTTCCACTATCAGCTTTAAACTTTCCACCCTCTCTCTTTTTATCTATAACTATCTATTTTAATGTTAGCTGGTTATGCTGAAATAACAATCTCTATGTTTTAGCTAAAGGAATTCAAGAAACACTATGAAGGCTATGTACCACTGGACTACAAGGTTTACTTGAAGAAAATGAAAAGGTTCTATACTTCAAGTCCATAGCAGATTTGAGATTCCGATCATGTTTAAAGTTCAATTTGTTGTTCATCTCCTTATACATAGCTATATTATTTGTGATGCTGTAGATCTGGGGAATGGGGAGATCATGTAACCTTGCAAGCAGCTGCAGACCGGGTAACATAATACTTCTATATGGGGAGATCATGTGGCTGATTACTTTTATATGAGTAAAAACCATTGTACCACATTTGGTTTTGCATTATCTCTTGTGGCATTTAGTACTTGTGGATTGAATCCGATGTTTCCATCATGTTCCTAATAGAACTCCTATAAAAAACATGAAGCTAGTATATTGTTTACTTATTTTAGTACTAGAAAGAACTTTGTATTCATTGCTGTAAAGTCATTTCTATTATTCTGAGTTTGGTAGACTACCCAAAGTGTGTTGTATCCCTATGATCTTCGTGCATCTAAATTGGCAAGCAACATCATGTTTTTATACTTAGTTGCTTTTGTTTTCATGATGACCACGCATGCTCTCACTCACAGATTCATGTTTCGTAGCTTTATTTTGGAATTACATCTTCTGTTAATCAGGTGCATTCAGATATTCTTTCGAATAATATGGTCTGCCCTCTTATATGTTAATATGAGAGAAGTCGAAGTTGCCAGTACGCAATCGTTATAATTTCAAGAGGCATCATGTATCAGTTATATAATTCGTCTAATATTTTTGTATTTCTTCAATCAGTTTGGTGCCAAAATTTGCCTGCTGACGTCCTTTAGAGACACATGCCTAATTGAGATAGTTCCCAGGGATGTCGCTCCTACAAGAGGTTAGAGTTGAGATCTTGCTTTTCCCAAAGCTGACTTGTTTCTGTTCCATGCTGGACTTATGTCGTCACTGGGGCAACCCTTCAACTTTAGAAATATTTTCTCGGTGTTAGCAGCTAAATACCCCATCCTCATAAGGTGCTTAGCATACCCTTGTTCCCTCTTGCAGAGCTTTGGCTAAGTTTCTGGTGCGAAGTACACTACAATTCCTTGTATGCAAATGAAGGTGAGTAGTATTTTGCTCGGTGTTACCTGCCAGTTGTAACATCATTTTTGTGCTTACATTTGAAAAAATAAATCGAATGAAGTTTGTATGCCATTGGTTGTTAGATGTACCCATCATAAAATCTCCTCTTTGCAGACCTTCCGACACGCAAGACTAAAAAGAAGCACTGGCTGTTCTAGGTTCTAGGTAGGATTGGGTTCGCTGGTTCTTGGTTTCACCGCACCCCCCCATCCATTTTTCTGTTTTCAGTCCAGCAGCCTCTGTACTATCACTGTATGTAAACCTTATTTCATTCTGCTACTGCTGTAAGTTGTAATATCAACCCGGGGAAAAACAGACTCGTGTAAGCCTATGTACAGTGAAATGCTGAAAATGTTCTATTGCTTTGCGAGGAAGATGAGACAGAGAAACTAGATATACACAGTTTGTATTGTACAGTTGCCATAGTTGAGCAGGAGCAAATAAATAAATAATAACTTTGAGCGTCAAAATGATTCATTCATCTATAAGCAAAGGTGTTTTGAGTGTCAAAACCTAATTTATAGTCATAAAGAACTCCCAAGATTTGAATCTCTTTAGATCCTTCTCTTTGTTTTCACCTTCGACTTCGCTGTTGAAGTCATGAGGTGCTTAGCATACCCTTGGGAGTATGAAATAAGGTTATATACAGTGATACCTGCAAAAAAAAAAAAAAATACTTCGCTGTTGAAGTCATGAGTTAATTCCAAGATTAGTCACTGGGTTTCCCAGAGAGTTTCTTGAGTTCCCCAAGCAGGCTGGTTTCAATTGATCTCTGGCATTGCACTTTGATTGCATATATTGGTTGTAGTTGTCCCTCTCATCAAAAGCCTTTCAAAATGGATTAGTGATACACGTAGTACATTGTCACCTACCAAGCAATAATATGCGCTCAAGATACCATAACCAGAGCTAGCACCACCACCACTATATATTTCACTGGCATCAAAGAGTTACCATGGAGAGGGGTAAGGTGTAGAAAGGAAAACCGACGCACAACCACTAGCATAGCAATATAGGAAATGGAAGAGAAAGAGCCAGCAACGTATAAGTAAATCTGCTCTGTGAATATGAGACGTTTTATTTTTTTGAGCTGGTGAATAGGAGACATTGGGGAAGAAATGCAATTCTGCTCTTAGAGATAGGCAGCGACTTGAAATAGACAGGCGACGACTTTTCGATGCAGAGGCTAGAGAGCTGAACCTTGTAGAGACTGAGGGTCTCAATCTTTTTTTCGAAAATACATAGGCAACGACTTTGATGATTTTATGGAGCAGGCAACTGTGATGGAAGTCTGGGACTAGGAGACGCTCAGCCTGACTGCTCATCCTTTGCTACAGAATGCAATGACTCGCAGTTCTTGAACTCGTCACCAATGACTTGTTTGTCGTTGTGATGGTGCCATCTACGGCTGGATGAAGCTGAGAGACCCGCGTTGCCCACTTCTTGGTTTGTGCCATGCTGGACTTGCTGACAAGCGTAGGTTCGACAAGTTAGAGATGAAGGAAGAAGGGAGATTGATCTAAGCTACAAGCTTGAGCGGCATAGGGATGCAATCGAATGGTTGATTATAGAACCATATGATATGATATAAACAAAATTTTAAATATGTTTAAAGGTGAGCAGTTTTTTGCTCGATGATACGCGCCGGTTGTAAGAACATCATCTTTTTGCTTACAACAACAACCAAGCCTTTTGTTCCAATCAAGTTGGGGTAGGCAAAAAATGTGCTTAATTTTTTTTTTAAATTGAATGGAGTGATTATGTTATTGGTTAGTAGACCCAGTTCACATCAGCTTGCACTCATCATAAAATCTTTTCTCTCTAGAACTTTAGACACGCAAGTCTAAAAAGAAGCACTGGCTGTTCTAGGCAGGGCTCACTGGTTCTTGAATTGATCGATTCCCCGCTGATTCTTCTGTTCTCAGTCTAGCACCATCTATACTATCACAATATGTAACCTTATTTCGTCCTGCTGCTGCTGTAAGTTGTAATATTGCCCCGGGAAAAAACAGACTAGTGTAAGCCAATGTATAGTGAAATGCTGAAAATGTTCTATTGCTTTGCAAGGAAGATGAGACAGAGAAACTAGATATACAGTTTGTATTATACAGTTGCCATAGTTGAGCAGGAACAAATAAATAAATAATAACTTTGAGCATCAAAGTAAAACATTTGTCTATAAGCAAGGTGTTTGGAGGGTAAAAAAAAACCCAATTTATAGCTATGTAAAGAACTCCTCAGATTCGAATTTCTCGATTTTCCCAAGTAGTTGGTTTCGATTAATCTCTAGCATAGCACTTTGGTTGCATATGTTGATTGTACTTTTCCTTGTCATCAGAAACATTTCAAAATGGATCAATGATACACGTAGCACGGTGTCACCTACCAAGCAATAATATGTGCTCAAAATACCATAATTAGAGCTAGCACCACTATATATGTCACTAGTACTAGTACGTAGAGTCACCACAAGTATCCCTTGCCCCTTGTCACTTGTTAGTTTGCCTAGAACACACAAATATGTGACTTAATGAGGAGGAGAGAGTAAGGTGTAGAAAGGAAAAATAACGCACAAAATAGAGCAAAATAAAAATGGAGGACAAATATTGCAAAATAGTAGGAGGACAAATAACTACCGAAGTATAGTAAATCTGCTATGTGAATAGAAGACATTGGGGTAGAAATGCATTTTTGTGCTTAGAGCTAGTCAACGATTTTGACAATGTCATTGAGCAGGGGTCTGAGATGGAAGGCTGGGTCTGAGATGCAACGACTCGTAGTTCTTGACCTTGTCAACAATGACTTGGTGTTCATCACGGTGTTGTCATCAAAGGCTAGATGAAAGTGAGAGGCTGCTATTGTCCATTCCATGGTTTGTGCTAGAGTGAAGTGCGACACGGTGATGGCCTAGCTGACAAACATAGGTTATACTCCCTTCATCCCAAGGCTTAAGTCATATAACTTTTTTATAAAGTCAAACCATGTAAAGTTTGACCAAACTTTTAGAAAAAACTATCAAAAACTATTATACTATATAGATACCATGTGAAAATATGTTTCATGATGTATGAAAGGGTATGGATTACGTATTATAAATATTAATATTTTTCTCTAAAAACTTGGTCAAACTGTAGTTGGTTTGAATTTTGAAAAAAAGTTATATGCATTAAGCCTTGGGACAGAGGTAGTACGAGTTAGAGGGAGGAGATGAAGGGAGATTGATCTGAGGTACCAGCTTCAGCGGGCACAAGGTTTGCAAACAACAATTGATCATTATATAACCATAAGATGGTAAAAAGAAAATGTCAGAGAAATCCGTACCAATTTAGTGTCGTTTGGAAAATATAGTTTGAAATGTTTGATGCTATCAATTAATTCTAAACGAGCTTAAAGAAATAATGTGGCAGCGCATTATAGTGCATGGTCTCCATGTGGTACATAATGGTTTAATTATGTATAGCATGTAGGCATCGAGCCTCACTTCTCTCTCCTATATAGCAGTAGTGTATGGTTTTTCCTAGATATTCTTTCATTTTTTTAAACTTGATGTAGTATATTATGTGCAAACGTATTAACCTTGATAAGGTAAAATTAAGACAGTGGGCTTGTTTACGCAGCCAAGTAATAAATACCATGATTAACCATGTGGAAAATATCTTGTGTTCTGGGTTAATTAAATAGGTTACATGTGGTGTCTCTTTTTCTATGGATGCATACAATGTTTGCATCAATGAGCACCGTCGTGGAAATCTAATAAATTCTTATCAGTAAGAGATAGTGACCTTGTATCTGCAAATTGTACTATATTTTTTATGATGGTCTTGTATTTATAATCGGGTGGAGTACTATATTCAGATCTAGCACGATATATATTTCACTAGTATGAAGAGCCACCACCAATCTCATATGTGCATTGTTACACGTTAGTTTGCCAACTCCTCGAAACAACACACACATTTGTGCTTGATTGAACGAGGATGAAAGAGTAAGGGGTAGGAGAAAAAGCAATGAACCGACGCCCGTACGACAATTAAAAAAATGGACAAAGACTAGTGAGGAGTGGTAATCACACATCTTCTCTAGGAATAGGAGACGTTAGAGAAGAAATAACTGTACGTTCATATACCGTGCTTGAACCCTCAGCCGCACACTGAAAATCCTTGACAACAGCTGGTGGATATCATTCTGGCTCTCTAGCTCGAGTTATTAGTTTGGTCAGTAGGCATATAGTTGGTGCTGCACTTGGATTTTCATGTAGTACTATTTAACAGCCGAGATCGGGTTACAACCTTTGCATAAAACTATCCGGAGTTACTGGGTGTGGAGAACTCGTTCAGTTAGAAATTCAGTTGGAAGTCCAGTTGGAAGAGCGCTGCTACACACATGGCATGTTCTGTATGTACGACAATGCATATGAACCCTTTCAATTAGTAGACCAGATCAAGAGAATCCTCTGGATGTTGTATCCTACAGAAATCAGACATGCAACTGTCATGTGCATAGTAGTTCCGCATTTGGAAATCTCCTTGTCCCTCAAACTCCTTGAAAAATTGACGATCTAGAGATACTAGTTGTTCTTGCCATCAGAAGCGTTTCAAAATGGATCAGTGATACACGTAGTATATTTCATTACTATTAAGAGTCACCACGAGTCTCATTTAAACCTTGCTACTTGTTAGTTTGCCTGTGAACATGCAAATATGTGCCTGAACGAGGAGAAAATAATCGTCGGTGTAGCAATAGAAAAATGGAGGAGAAAGAGCTAGCAAAGTATGAGTAAATCTGCTCTGTAGATAGGAGACACTGGGGAAGAAATGCAATTTTGTGCTTAGAACTAGCAGCGACATTGCTGACTTCATAGAGCAAGGAACTGAGATGTGGCACTGGATTTACAATCGGAGAGTACCCGTTATGCATATAATCCATGTTCTCATGATCAGTGAGCCGTGAGCATAACCGACCAGTATCATTACAACATTCATACAATAATGATTACAAATACAAAGCTTACATAGTTGCCAGTATGGCGATTACAATACAAACAGCGAAAGTCTTCAAGCGCAGAGCCCATGTCATGCCTTAACCTACAATCAACTAACTGGGAGACGGCCTAGCTCGCATAGACGTCAGCTTCTCCATCTCTCCTTGTGCATCTGGAAATATGTCCAAGTAAATAGCCAGGGACAATGCTGGTGAGTACTTTCAATGTACTCGCAAACCACCTCAGGAAAATAATAACAAGAGGATATGCAATATGGCTATGGTGGTAGGATGGCTCCAAGAGTGGTTATTTTCTAAATTAGTTTCTCTTATAGATATAGTATCTACAAGATTTTGTTGAATACTTTTGTAAAACGTTTTGGAAACCTTTTGAAAAGTATTTGGAAAACACTAGGAGTGGGTCACCCTATATCATATCCACCGTCTTCAACTGACTGGGTTATCCTCTTCCTTCTCCGGTGTCCCACGGACCACCAGGTTTTAGTAAACACTTTTTTTATGAAAACATTTTTGAAAACAAGTCAGCACCGCTCTACAACAACCTTTCCAACCGTCCATGACCGAGGACTCGGCTATTCGAATAGATTTACACTTTGCAGAGGTTGTACACTTTACCACAAGACTTAATACATCCGCCGGGATACAACCACGGCCCGCTACACCCGGTAAACAGGGTTTTAGATAATCAAATAGAACCTTCGGAAAGTCCACTCCGACACGGGCCCTACCCTATGAGTTGTTCCCCTCAACACCGGGACGTCGGGATCCACAGACCAACCGGAATGCAACCCAGCTCCCTCAGAGCCGACACTTTGAATGAGAGGCTCATAGTATCGCCCGGTCACTCACATGGGTGATCCTGCTTCCTCCGACTGCCGCGCAGTTGAAACTTTTATAAAGGAAGCCCAAAATTATAGGTAGATGATCCCTTATAAGCAGTCATGCGGACTCCCATATAGAGGTGAACTAACTTGGAGTTAAACCCCATTCCCACTTTAGGGTATTATGGTTGTACGGGTTAATTGTTCTGGCAAAACTGCAAAGAACCAGGTGCCTTTTTATAAACCTTTTTCCTCCTTCCTTTGTCACATCATTTTTGTAAAACAAAACCTTTCTCGTTTTTAAAACCTCTCTTGGTAGGTCGAACCTCACCAAGGTTTTTTCATAAGACATTTTATAAACATATACCCGATGTCTTCCCATCCTATACTTTTGCTTAGGATAAAATGGGGTCTCCAAGGGGTTATGGTGTTAAACACCATCTACTATACTAAGGGCAAATAGGTGTCATCAAAATGGGTTGTACCTAATGGTACTAAGGGGTAATAGTTTGGAGAAGCCAAACATTCCCCACATAAAACATAATATAGTAAAACCATGCAATTTGCATAAACAAGTAGATAAAACATGCATATGTAAAATATTAGGATAAGGGCTTATGAGTAATAAGGTGGCTTGCCTGATCAGTACCAATATGGCAAGGTCCCTGGACTTATTCAATAGAATACCCATAATACCAATAATAATAATATCTTCTCTTCTCGTCGTCAGACCATCGCAACTATCATCGTTATCGGGTATACATGCAAGCAAACAATATGTCAATCAATACAAGCATAGAAACATCAAAACATACATCAAGCAAGGATCAAAACAAGTCTACAAATCAGTAAGTTTTAGGAAGGAAGGATTGGAATGGTATTTTCTCTATGATTTATTGTCTAGAAACTACCTAGGAGGAGGGGGGGGGGGGGGGGGGGGGTTGGAACAAAGACATGTTCTGTATGATATCGTGGTATAAAAATTATGCCATCAGATAGATATTGATAAAATAAAACCAACAAAGGTGGTTTCACTATTTTATCAATTACCATTAATTTATAATGGATTTTCTAGTGAGATAAACTCTAGTTTTAGAAAATAATTCACCAGAATAGTTATGGAGTTCCAAAAATTATTTCCTTGGGTTATTAATTAGTATTTGATGGAATGAATCAAGGGGAGTTGGAATCATCCCAAAATAATTACCAGAATGCCCTCAGGAAATTCACAAAGGCAGTTCTGGAGGTTATGTGTCTTTTTCACCAGCTTAAATTTATAAAGGATTTGAATGTGATTCTAAGGACACAGGTTAGGTATTTAGGATACTTTTCTATGGAAATTGGAATCAAACTTTTTGGATATACATAACTACTGTGTTGAATTTATTAGTGGATTAACCATGCACAAAAAATATTAATTCACAATAAATCATCAGGGGCTTAGAAAAAATATGGACTCCTGGGGTTTGATACAATAGTTATATATGTCTACTGGGAGTTGGAGTTAGGTCAATAGCTATTTTGGTTTGACCTAGATAAATTCCCATTTGCCAAAAAGGGTTGTTTTTGTTTTTTTATTATGGGCAAACTGGGAAGCAAAATAGGTTGGGTCTAGGTAGTCATACAAGGTATGACCAATACCTTGTAGTTCCAAAAGGATTCATGCCAACATGAGTTGTAAAACTATCTGCATGACTTAATTAGTAAAAAGAGTACGTGTTGGTAATAATATTCCTACCATTATTCTGGGCAGAAAAATACCCAATCTCTGGTAGTGGTTGTTGAATAAAACATGTATGCAGATACCAAAATTTAGATCTGGTCATATTGAGTGATTTTTCATTTTTATTTCTTATTAAAGCAACAAGATGAATAATGGATCTAAGGGAAAGATTAAAATAAAAGGAGGGAGGCTAGGGCACGTGCCAGATCGGGAAGGGACCGGGCTGCACAACGGGCCACCCAGCCCATATGGCCACGGGAGCACGCGCGCGGGAGATAGACCGTGGCCGTGCGACGGGGCCCGCCTGCCAGTCACAAGGGGAGGGCGAATGGGTACGAAGGGCTGGGGCCGTCCAATTAGGAGAGGACGTACGGCTCCCGGTCGTCTTCCTCGATGTGCTAGGGGGCGGGGCAGAAACCCTAGGGGTCGAAGGAGAAGGGCCAGGGGCTCACTAGGGGCGGGGAGGAGCGCCCGGGAGGTGTAGAGGAGGCGCGACGCACCGTGGGGAGTCCGACGATGGGCAGCGAGGCTAGCTTTGGTGCCTGGATGTAGATCCGCGCGTGACGCCAATGGAGGACATCTCGATGAGCTCGGTAACTCGCCGACGCCGGCTTAGGACCGCATGCAGGTCGATGGCGGGGCGAATAGGAGGATGCAGAGGTCAGGTAGGTCGTAGGGGTGGCCTTGACGGGCTGCCAAATCTCGGAGGAGGCCGAGACACCGACGAGGTTCCAACTCGTTCATGCCACGATGGTGGTGAGCTCCGGGGTTCCTACAACAAAAAAATGAGTAGAGGGAGGGTAGATCAGAGGTAGGAGAGGTAGGGGATGATACATGCAGAAGATGGGGAGCAAGGGAGGGAGAGCTGCACCAAGATCTTGAAACTAGCCGAGACGCTATTTTCCCTTCTCCTTGGCTATGACAGGGGAGAGGAGAGGGACGGGATCTCAGGGGAGGTAGATGGGAGTGAGTGGGGCAAATGAGAGGAACCGGAGGGGTGGAAATGGGATTTGCCCTTATATACCAAGGGAGAAGGGCTAATGGTGGTCTAGGTTCATTTGAGGGCAAAGGGGAGGGAGAGGAAACCAGGGGTGGTTCCTGTGGGCGTGGGGAGAGGTATGGGGGTGGTCTCTGGCCTGGTTTTAGGACATGGGCGTGGGGAGAGGTATGGGGAAAAAACTAGATATTTATGTGTGAGTCTCCTCCTCTTTACAAGCACTAGGTACAAAAGGGAGGGGGTGTTACTGTAGTTACGTGGCTACTTGACCAGGGGGTGAGGTAGTGTGCTGGGAAAGTTTGATTGACCAAAATTAGTGAGGGTTGGAGGTGTTTAGATCAAGATTGGATTGATATTGCCAAGATTGGTCAAAATGAGATATGTGAAGGAAGTTGCAAATGTTTCATTGGGCAAGGTAGGGAAATGGTACTGGTGTGTAGAGAGGAATATCTCTCCAAAATTTATTTGGGTTTTTTCTAAATATTATAAGTCCTCTTAATCTCATTTATTCAAAAAGTACAGAAATGGTTTATTGAAGCTAAAATAATAATTTTACATTGGACAAGATGGGTTTTTGATGTGTGATGGTCCTAACTACCAGAATACACCTTGGGGAATTTTATTGGGATTTATAGAGATGGAAAAGTATTTTTAATGAATTATTTTATGTTTCTACCATTTAAGAAAGAGAGCAAAAAGAAATAATAAAGGATCTCAAAAATATTTATTTTTGAGTTGTGGAGATAACATAGGATATATAAGCATCAAAGTTGTCTTGAGTTGATAAGGTGATTTGGAGAAAACCAAAGTTGTCTTTATAGAGAAGGTTTTGAGGATTTGGCAAACAAAGGCATTTAAATAGTTTTAGGCTCCAAATAATTATGGGAATTATTTGGCAATTGTTTATATCCAAGGTGGATGATGTAAACTTAATGTATATACCATAACCAACCTTGGGTTTGAATATCTTTATAGAAAATGGAAGAAAACTAGATGTTGAAGGATCTAGGGGGTTTGATATTTTTATACCCCCTAAACAAGGTTGGATTAGTGAGCTCAGAGCTCACCTTGATACAAGGGATAGATGTATGGATATACCAAGTTATTTAGATGATCCTGGTTCCAAGAGTTGGTCTTGGTTTTATTTGAGGTGATCTAGGAGTGATGGCAAACTTTGTTGAAAACGAGGCTGTCATAGCAGGATTGTCATGATGCCTTATAAACCATGTGGATTTAGGAAGAACAAGGCTCCAATGGAAACAAGTGAAGTATGGTTGATATAACATGGTTAGTAGATCATAAACATGCAAAACTTTGGTCAAGGGGAGTTAGTAGGTGGATGTGATCTTCTGCCAAAGTAGGCAAGATGATAAGATTTGCAGAAAAGATTATTATCTTAGCTACAAAACCATCATGGATGAGTGGGTACCAAAATTGTTTAGCCAAGGGCAAGAGTGGTATTTGGTAGTACTAATGATTTACTACAAAATGGTTCAAGTACATTCTCAGTAATGCACATAGGTTGGAATAGGTAGAGCTCCAAAGATTGAATCTAGTTAAAGATTCCAGACTAAGCCAAATTTGGCAGACATTAGGGATTTGTACTAGTATGAAAGAAGTAAACATGTGGAAGGGATGCAAGGGTTTATCATTATCATCAAGGGGATGATATTGAAGGGTAGCTTA
This sequence comes from Avena atlantica, assembly GCA_910589765.1. Classification (NCBI taxonomy): domain Eukaryota; kingdom Viridiplantae; phylum Streptophyta; class Magnoliopsida; order Poales; family Poaceae; genus Avena; species Avena atlantica. The sequence goes on along the minus strand of OU342734.1, from coordinate 9,796,318 downwards.
TGTGAAGGAGATCCATGTTTGTATTTGGTCTTTGATGAGTTGGATGCTAATACACATGATTAGCTCAGAGGTGATATGGTGAAGGGGGTTAGGGGGTCACTTGAGTGACTTAAGATGGATCCAGATTTGGATGTTTGATTTGATATTGATGATCACAAACTTAAAATGGGTCCTAGGGGATGAGCTACTATATTAGCTCTCTCTATTTCCTAAGCACATGAGGCACTCATCAGGTCAAGGCAATTCATCAGTCAGCATATCAAGGCAATTAAACTAATCAAACTTATCAACTACTACTAAGGTTACCAACAAGTCTTTCTTGAGGTAAGCATGGGTATTTTGAAGGGGTTGTGCTTTGAAGTAAGGTAATGACCTCTTGGTATTTCTACCAAGATTGGAATAAACGGGTTTTGTGAAAGGTTTTGGAAAACCCAAGGGATAAGGTAGTTGAAGTTCTGTCTTGAAAACATAAGAATATTATACATAGTTCTCCATAGTTTTTGAAAATAGAAACTAGTGAAATAGTTTGTTATATCAAAGTCATATTGGCTCGAGTTTGGATTGTCAGAACATTTGAGAATATGAGAGATGAGCCAAGACATCTATTTTGTAAAATAGTTTTTTTCAACTGGGGTTGAGATAAGGACTATATCCTCTAATATACAATCAGTTGCATAAGCACAAGCATCAAGCAACAAGCATTGCAACACTTAACAAGAAAAAGTTTTTGTTCCCCCTGATTTTTTGCCTTTTTGCCAATAAATCAGGGTTGCTGAAATTGGGATGTTACGTGAGATGGAAGTATAAGACTGGGAGATGGCTCCCCTCAGCCTGATCGCTCATCCTTTGCTAGGGTATGCAATGGCTCGCAGTTCTTGACCTCATCAGTAATGACTTGGTGGTCGGCGTGGATGAAAGTGATAGGCCGACGTTGCCAGTCATGGTGCCAAAGGGAAGTGTGAAGCAGTGATGGCCTAGCTGCCAAGCGTAGGTTCTACGAGTTAGAGGGAGGAGATGAGCATGGTAATAAGGGAGATTGATCCGAGGTAGAAAGCTTTAACACGAACAAGCAGCCTTGCAAGAAACACTTGATTAGAACCATAATGTGATAAACGGATTTTCAAATATCTTAGAGAAATCCGAACTAAATTAGTTTTGTTGGGAAAATAAATTTTGAGATGTGTGTTTCTAGCAACAATGAGCTCAATAAATAATGTGGAAATGCATTCTAGTGCATGGTCTCATGTGATACATAAGGGGTTGATTATCAACCGGGTATAGCATGTTCCTTAAGAAGTATTTTTTTAACGTGACGTATATTATGTGCAACAAACATATTATCCTTGAGAAGGTAAATACAACATCTTACAATTTACATGGTTATAGATTACCTTAGCCATTAGAGCAATGTAAATGAACCGCCGAGATCATTTTGGAGGACCTTCAAATTTCTCATCACAACAATAATCAAATCGTTACAATCTAGACTAACATGTTTTAGCCAAGTTGGAGACCAATAGTGCTTTGGAAAACAATACATGTATGCAAACATTAAGTTAATCCAAGGGCCTGATCGATTAAGATCTAAGAAGATAACTTCAAGTTAAACTAGTAGTGTTGTATGAAAACACAAGGTTAAACCAACAGTGTTGTATGAAATCCGTACATGTATGGTAAATCCAAGGTCCGCCAATTGGGTCAGACGAGGAGAGGGAGAGAAGATGGTTGGGTGTGGTCGGACTACGTTACGGTTAATTCGTGTTCAGGAGAGATTGACTTGCTACGGTGATGGCTAGCCAGCCATTTCATCAGATTCCACATATTTGGAGTAATGAGTGTATTCCGCATGCTAGGGGTATATTATCTTTTGGAAAACCAATCGGTTCCATTCCACCTCCATAACCAACGCATGAATAGGTGGAATAGTTGCCACATACAGAACTGTTCCATTCCATTCTCTTTCATTCGAAAACCAAACACGCCCTTGAATAACACACAGTTGGTTGCAGTTATGTAGTCAGAAGAGTTTGCAAAGTGGACCAATAATAAACGAGGTGCTGAATTGTTACCTACCAAGCAATAATATGTGTGCAGGATACTATCATCAGAGTTTGTACCACCAGTATGTATTTGACTAGCATCGAGATCTACCACCCGTATCTCTCGTGCCTTGTACTGTTTTTTAAATCTTTGACGCAACACACAAACACTTGAAGGTATAGAGGTGAAAAAAAACACCCCAACACCAGTACATCAACCAAAATATGATGGAGAAAGAGCTAGTTAAGTATGGTAATCATACATTTTCTCTAGTTTAGGAATAGGAGAAATCAGGGAAAAATTATTGTTCGTGCATAGAGCAATGCAACAACGAGTTTCTCAGTTTCATACTGAAAATGGTTGACAACTGGTTCGTGCACAGAGCAATGCAACAACAAGATTCTCCGGCTCTCTAAATTGAGTTAATAGGTTGCACAGAGTTGACGTCAGAGTTGGAATACCTATAGTCGGGCCACGACTCGCTGAGATCGGACAACCGAGATGCAAGGAACTAGCCGAGTAGCAGTACCTGATTATAACCTTTTTTGTATAGAAGAATGTTGTGTCGATTTTCTTGCGGCGATTTAATTTTGAACAAGATTAAAGAAATAACTATGGCAATAGACGACCTAGAATGCTCCTATCCAAAAATCTAACGAACACAAAAGAGCGCGGGGGAGTGCCCTCAGCAGGCTAGGTCATCACCGGGCTTAAGCCTATAGATAATGTGGAGTTGCACTCTAGTGCATGATCTCAATATCATACATTGATATCATTAATGATTTGGAAATGCACTTTGTATAGCATATTTTTTTGGATTTTTATGGTACATTTTACTATTGCTAGATGGTTGTAGTATTGAAACAAATCAAACGTTTTTTCATCTATTTTAGACCTTTTATTATTTGACCTTTTTTTTTCTTACAATGGTAATTTGGTCTTCATGTACATGGCTTGGTTCTTCCCACTCTGGCATCCATAGATCGCATCCCTTGGCACGTCCTCACCATTCCTACTTTGTCACCATAGTCCAATGACACTATCAGTGCTCGCATGCTCATTAGATTGCCACCCCACATGCGCAAGCCACCGTGCACATGCTTAACTTTTGGTGTCCTCGCCAGTTGCCATGAGTCCCACCCCTCCTCTGCTGGTTCGGATCGTGGAAGAGGCAACATAGACCGAGGTTGGCGGCCAGGGCCTTTCCTAGGCTAGGGCAAGAAGTGCGATAGCCTAGGGCCCAGGGTGACCAAGGGCCCAATTTTTTTTTGCTTAGCTTAGAGTATATATTGGTTGTATATGTAGCTCCCACTAGCTTTCTCATAAGCAAAGACTAATTCAAGATATTGGAAACACACACAAAACGAATAAAGCACAACATATCAAGAACGAGAATGGAGTGAACCTATACACTAAAAAGCGTCTAGATACATTCATTTCATAAAGCTAAAATGTCTTATATTTCTGAACAGAGGGAGTAGTAGGCAGAACATAAACACTCATTAGTTGGGATGGTAGTGAAGAACTGGAGATGGAAATGGCGATGCCTCCGACGGCCGCAGATATAATGCCGCCGTATATGGTATTGTGGGGTGTATAAGTTGGTAACAAACTGATTGCGTATGGTGTGCACATGTGTTACAAGTTTGCCCCTCGCATTGCAGGATTTGTTTTCATCTATTTCTGATTTTGTCCCTCAAACAAAAAATACTACTCACCTCATCCAAAAGTATTAGTGGATCTAAACCATTGGATAAACCTGGACGAACGGTCCATATCAATTAGTCCCTGTCATAGAAGATCTCATATAATTTTGTATTTATCTCTTGCTAACTAATGCGAAGTATTTTCTATGTAGATCAAAAGGTAAAAACAACATCTTACACTTTACATGGTTAAATATCACCTTAGCCATTAGAGCAAGGTAAATGAACGGTCCTGATCATTTGAGAGCGTCTTAAAATTTCTTGTCGTAATATTAATCAAATTTACAATCAAGATTGACATGTTTATATCCGAGTTGGGGACCAATAATTCTTTATAAAAGTACTGCGCGGCTATCGCCACAATACCACCAAAAACCAATCTAGGGTTTTGCCTTCCTCTCTACTTGCGCCGTCACCGTAGTCTACTCCATCCCGCTTGCCGGCGTGCACCGACGGACGGGAGAGCAGGTCTCCGGAACCACTCGCCCTTGTGATCCTGTACGGGAGAGGGCGAATAAGGTTTTTGGGAAGCGCTCTGCGCGACTGCTCGAGTTCTTCATCACGGGTCGTCTTCCATCCAAGTCAGGCGGTGCTGCCTACCGCCGTCTTCGTCGCCATCTGCTGCGATCACTCTTCCCCAAAGTTTCTACTACTACAACCGAACGGTACGTGCTACGTGATCCTGTTTGGTTGTTCATCATGTTCTGCGAGTACATGTTAAGCTGCTGTTTGTTTCCGATCATCCTGTTGTTTAGTACATCTAGTATGTTCGAGTTACATGAGCTAGTAGCTGATTTTATCATGATTTATATTCTGAAATTAATCGTGGAAATTATGCCTAATAATCCAACAGGACGTACGGCTGGCGGCGAGCTGAGAGAGGGAGGCAGCTAATTAAGCGGCGGGGGCTGGAGCAGGTCAAGCGCCGACCACGCGGGTCGGTTCAAGGTAGGAGGAGGCGCAGAATACGATCGAATTGTGCACCCAATTGCAGGTGCCGTAAGACGTGCGAGGCACAATCCAAAATCCAGAAACAGATGATTCCTTAACGCATACGTAGATGATTTAAAAGTTAAACACGATTAATTTTTCAAACAGCTAGCACAAATACAGGCCGGAAGTGCTCTGCCTCACGATACTTGCATGTACCTACGATTCATGCACGATGCTAATCCAGGGGACTCCCATCACTTGGAAAGGCTAAATTAACGGGCCATTTGCAAGGTCGGCTCAATACAAACTATGTAGTACATGGGTTTCAGCTCGGCTGAGGCGTAGGGAGACCGATGTCAGAGTATAGAAGCGCGCGTGAGGCACTCCTCTTATCTTATCTTATCTTAGTATAAGAGGTAGAATATTTCTTTTTTTTTTAATTTTGACAAAGAGCATATATTAATATCGTCGAGATACCAATTAGATCCAGCCTCTGCAACAACGTATGTCCTAGTGGTTTACGATTGCACACAACACAGAAAAAACGAAAACGAATTATAAAAATGTAAAAACGACACTGACAACATCAGAACAACAAACAATGCTTTTAACAAGGTCATTGCCGGGCATAAAGGTCAGACATTGGATTTTCACCCTGTAAGATAGGGCTATGAACTCCTCATGTGTTGTCGCCCCCACAAACGGTGTTGCTACGAGTCATAGATCATGCAATCAGTTTTTGAATGCTATAAAGACTCAAATCACCATCGCAAGCCCTCATGTTCCTGCTTTCATGACATTTTCCGCGTCTGACTTCACCATGGATCGTCTAAGACATGACAAATGATGGTAACAGATAGCAAAGCTTCGCAACACTTCCTCTGAAACCAAACTGTTAGCAAAAAGCATGGGTACGCATGACCGAATACCTTCTGATCTAGCAATCTCCAGGCATGATACGCCCATGGGAGTTCTCCGACGGAGCCTTCCGAAACTCGCCTCTCCAGGCCAGAATAACGAGGAAAGACATCAATCATATATTCGTCTTCGCATGAAAGAACCTCTAGAACCACCTCCTTTATCGATGCCGATGCAGCGGTCCCCACACCATTGGCCGGCTCCCGGCGATCGGAACTAGTAGATCGAGCCCGAGTATGAAAGACACCGAATTGCAGCGCCACCGCCATGGACACGCCACCGTAACATGCATGCAGCCGGGTCCAATCCACCTTCCTCCTCGCCTCTCAGCCGTGAGGCAGCAAGCCCCCCGCATCGACGAGCGCTGCCGCCCCGGTCCCGACCTCCCCGCGTGATGGAAGGCCGACAAGACGCACGAAAGGGGGTCGCCCACCGCCTTCGGAGGCAAGGCATGGCCGCCATCGCCGACGCCACATCGACAACGGCCGGAGAAAACCGCCAGAGGAAGTTTTGTAGGTTAGGGTTGGCGCCTCCGGAGTCGCCCACGCACGGATGACCTGGGAGGTGGTGTGGAGGGAGGCGGCGGCGGGGAGGTCCGGCTGGCAAAGGGAAAATCCTATTCAAATAACAATGTAGAACTAATCTTTAGTCTCACATGTTGCCATACATAAATGAGCCATATGAGGATTTCATAAATTTAGTTTACTATGGTCCTAAAACCCAAACATCAACTAACAAATGATATATATAATGCAAAACTAATAGTGGAAGTGATCTAGAGTTGAGATCTTTCTTTCCCGGAAGCTGACTTATTCTGTTCCATGCCGGACTTATGTCACCACCGTGGCAACTCTCTAATTTTAGAAATATTTTCTCATGTTAGCATCTAACCCCATTCTCATAAGGTGCTTACCAATTAGCATACCCTTTTCCCTCTTGCAGAGCTTTGCCTAAGTTTCTGGTGGGAAGTAGACTACAATTCCTTCTACGTAAATGAAGGTGAGCAGAATTTTGCTCGATGATACCTGCCAGTTGCAACATAAGTTTTGTGCCTACATTTGATTTTTTTGAATGGAGTATGTATGTCATTGGTTAGTAGACCCGATTCACATGAACTTGTGTGCATTCATCGTAAAATCCTATTTGCAGATCTTCCGACATGCAAGTCTAAAAAGAAGCGACACACTATTCTAGGTAGGTCTTCCCTTCAGGGAACGGAGCCAGGATTGAAGGATAAGGGGGGCGAGAAATAGAAGCATCAAAATTACTAAAAAAATATCTCACAATACCCTAAATATTATAAGGTATATATTGGAAATATGCCCTTTTTCTGCAATATGGATTGGCTTGAAAATTTTACGAATTCCGCCTCTTTTTTTTTTCATGTCTACACAGACACAAGTGGATAATCAAAAAAATCGATTAAATTTGAAGACACAAACTGATTTAATATGAAGAATAAGACTTGTCCTAAGGAACGATCAAAATTATCTAATACCTTCGGTCCATATTAATTGCCTCAATTTTGTCCAGATACAAGCCTAAATACTTAACTAGATATATATGAATCTAGATAACGTTGAGATCATTAATATGGACTGGAGGGAGTAGAAAAATTATACGAGTAAACTACTCTCCACATGATGTCTCAAATTTGTCAAAAAAATTATGAATCTAGACACTAATTAATATATAATTTATTTAAAATTTGGAAAATCTAAAAAATCTATTTTAAAACGGAGAAAGTAATTTTTTATTACCTCGGTGTCCCTAGGGTTGACCACGTTGCCTACCGGCCGTGCACCGGAGTTGTGCTTTGGATGGCTTCTGCTTTCTCAGATCTCGATTGAATATTTAAAATTACCGAACCAAAGCCTTGGCGGCAGACGACACAGTAGGCAAGCGGCGATGAAAGAAGAAACAAGGATCCGATCTGCTCCCTCTGTTTCAAAATATAAGATGTTTTAGATTTGTGAATAAAATGTATCTAGACTTTTTTAATAGTAAGTTCATTCCAACTTGAGTAAACCTATACACTAAAATAAATCTAGATACATTTTATTTACAGAGCTAAAACATCTTATATATATTTTGAAACGGAGGAAATATGTGCCTAGCTGATTACTGCGTGCGTGTTTGTGATTTGCAAGTCGATAACCCTCGCTGCTTGCCACATTTGGGCCTTGCACTAATAGTGCCAATCTCTTTGGAGGGCCTAGCTTTCATGGCAGATCAGATGGGCCTCAAAGGGGCAACCTTTACGTGAGCTGCACACGGACAGGGAGGCGAAATTAGTCGTGAAGTGGAGAGATTAATCATTTCAACTGATCGCTATTAAGGTGCGGCATAAACATTGGCAGAGGTCTCGCCCCCGCTCGTCCCTTCGTCCCTGCTTCCCTTTTAAGTCCAGCACAATCTATATTATCAATATTATCACTGTATGTAACCTTGGGACGGGCTCGATATGCAGTTCACTAGGAATGAGCGAGAAATCTTCTTAGCCTCCACCACAATGATGTTGGGCCATGTATCCTCCGCCCTTTTCTAGGAAGTCAGGTGGTTGGACGGAAAGTCGATAAAGGAAATAACGCCGGATTTGCTAGCGCTGATCTCACGACGACCCAGGAAGTACCGTACGATGCAACGGGCGCTCATCGAGTGCAACTGGATCATATCTATACTTCTATATAGTGTGGAAATTTTGAATGTTTGAATCCAATCGTCATAATGCAATTTCTACCGTTGATTGAACAACATCCAACGGTGTAGGACAATGGGATTCACAGCTACAGTATCAGTCACCTTTCTCTATAGCATTTTAGAAACATCCTTGAACTTGCTCTTGCCACCTCAACGCTCATTCCGTTTGGTAATCTACGTAAACCGTACGACAGACTCATAGCCTATGTGCCACCACTGGCTTAGCTAGGCCTTTGATCTCCATACCATTGGGGTGGTACTGTTATAAAACAGAAGGGTGGTGGTAGAGTACAACATATTAATGTGCAGTCGGAGTTGGGCCCGTCGTGTACATGTGAATGCCAGCCGCTTGTGGTGAGTAACTTTTTTGCTGGCACAGAGTGTCCCTGATCCGTGGCCAGTGCATCATTTGGTGTCGATATGTGCCTTGACAACTATACCGAAGACGTGTCAATGTTTTACATTTCTTGGTGAAAGAGGTGTAGATGTTCCATGCCAAAAAAACGTGTCGGATGTTTCGGTAAAGACAACCAATATATCCCCATGCGTGGTGAACAACTTTAGCATGTAGCCAGAAAACGTAGAAGGAAAAAAAATATAGCGTGCAAACTATAACTTTTCTTTTTGCAAAATATTCAAATTACAACTAGACAATCAGTATACCAAAACGCACTTATTTCATTTCTATGTGAGAAATATCGTGTCAATGTTTTAGTAAGATATGTGTAATGCTACTTTAAATGGAAATTTAGAGCATATTATGACTGATTTAGAACGTGCAGATCACGTGAAGCTGACTAGTACATCTCAGGGGCTATGAATCCGCTTGCGCTTTGGAGTACATTCAGCTGTGGACTAGCCTACATGGGTGCATATTACGGCTGGGCCAGACAAGCTTGTATGGCGGTGGATGACCTATGGACAGTACTTCTACATGTCCTATTATTATGCCCTCTTTCAAGGTTCCTTAGTCTCAAGGTCTTGAAAGATGAACTGGAAATCTTAGACGCCACCTAGGGTGAAATTCTTTATCTGGTTGGCATGCGAGGATAGATATTGGATGGGTGACAGGCTCGCGCGTCATCGGCTCACTGGCAGCGATGCGTGTTCTGTGACTAGTCATAGAAGACTATGTCACACATTCTCATAGGGTGTCCGTTTACATAGACTATCTGGCATGAGGTCCTATCGTGGATTCAATGTACTGCCGGACCTCCCGTTACTGAACGGGTCTTCACAGAGTGGTGGGCGTTGGTGGTGCGTTCAAGCCCACGTATTATGCGTAAGGGAACCTCGTCGGCTGATTATGCTCACGACATGGTGGATTTGGAAGCACTTAAACATGATCAAAACTGAGGCAAGATCTTTGGCGGTCGCGGGAGCACGAGGGCTACATCAACTACTCCCTTAGACTAGTTTTCTTGGGTTGAGTTGTATGGCGTTGGTGTTGGTCCACTTTCAGGCATGTAAATACAACTTCTTCTTCTATCAATGCATCAAAACGCAAAATAATTTTGTGTTTTCATGTTTTTTATCACTGTATATAACATTATATCAATCTGCTGCTGTTGTAAGTTGTGATATCGCCCTGTGGGGGAAAACAGAATCGTGTATGGCTATGTATAGTGAATTGCTGAAAATGTTCTATTGACTTGCAAAGGAAGATGAGCCAGAGAAACTTCATGTGCACAGTTTGTATTGTATAGTTGCTATAGTTGAGCAGGAGCAAATAAATAAATAATAGCTTTGAGCACGAAAATAAAACATTTGTCTATAAACAAAGATGTTTTGAGCATCAAAAAACCTAATTTATAGTCATGTAAAGAACTACCAAGATTCGATTCTCTCGAGTTCTCCAAGAAGCTAGTTTTGACTGGTCTCTGCCATAGCACTTTGATTGCAAATATTTGTCGTAGTTGTTCTTGCCATCAGAAGCGTTTCAGAATGGATCAGTGATACATGTACATGTAGTATTGTGTCACCTACCAGGCAATAATCGCAATATACCATCCTCAGAGCTGCCACCACTATATATTTCACTATCATCTAGAGTCACCAGGAGTCTCCCTTGTTACTTGTTTGTTTTCCTAGCAACCCACGGATATGTGCTTGAACTAGGAGAAGAGAGACTAAAGTGTAGAAGGGAAAAAGTAACGCACAACCACTAGTATAGCAATAGAAAAATGGAGGAGAAAGAGCCCGCAAAATACTCCATTAAATCTGCTCTGTGAATAGGAGACGTTGGGGAAGAAATAAATGTTGGTGCACAGAGCTGGGAAGCAACTCCAGCTGATCAAGCAGGTAACTCAGTCGGTAGAGAGCTTCCATCAACCTCACTGCTCATTATCTGCTTGCAGTTCTCGACTTTGTTAGCTAGTGTTGCTCACTCCACGGATCGTTGCTGCGGGAAGGTAGCTAATTAACAAGCGGTAGCTAGGTTCAAACAATTCGATGAAGGGAGATTGATCTGAGGTACAAGCTTCAACGGAAGGCTTGACACCAACACTTGATTTCAATGAAGATGATAACTGAATTTTAAAAATATGTCAGGAATACATATTAATTTATTTTTTAAAATCTATTTGAAATGTTTGCTGATTCGTCACCCAAGAAATTACTAGCAAATAATTTCGAATGAGATCAAAGAAATAATGTGGCGTTGCATTATAGTGCATGGTCTCCATGTCATACATTGATATCATTAATGATTTGATTATGCACCACTCCCTCCTTCCCGGTTTATAGGTCCTGTGTGCATTGTTAGATCGTTTAGTTGACCAACCAAATATAAATTGTATAAACAAAAGTTATAGCATTAGAAAATACGACATCTATAGTTTCTAATGCCATATCATTTTCTATAAATATCTTATATTATGTTTGTCAAATTGACGACCTAGGGACAAGCGCAGGACCTATAAAACCGGATGGAGGGAGTGTCATTTTCCTTTCACCTATAAAATTATTCGCATCTATCGCCTCTAATTAATGTGAAGTATTTTCTAACGTGACGTAGATTATGTGCCAACATAGTAGCCCCGAGGAGGTAAAAACGGTATCTTACCCTTTACATGTCTATAGATCACCTTAACCATCAGATCAATAGAAATGAACGGTCTAAAATCATTTAGGAGCATTTTAAAATTTCTCGTTGTAATAATATTCAAATTATTATTACAATCAAGATCAGAATTTTCTATCCAAGTTGGATACTAATAATTCTTAAGAAAACAAGACATATTTGCAAACATGAAATTATTCGAGATCCGAGAAGATAACTGTAATAACACATGGTTGGCCACACTTCCATTGCATACATTGGTTGTCTTATCCTTGTCATCATAAGCATTTAAAAATGGATCAATGATATATGGAGTATAGATTTACCTACCAAGTGATAATGCGTGTGCAGGGTACTATCCTCGGAGCTAGCATCAATATATATTTTACTAGTATCAAGAGCCACCACCAATCGCTCTTGATCCTAATAGCTTGTTAGTGGCTAGTTTGCCAACTCCTTCGAAGCAACACACAATCTGTGCTTGACCGAGGAGAAGAGAGTAGGGTGTATAAGAAAAAAAGATGACGCCCAACACGAACACAACAACATAGAGGTAGGAGAAAGTACTAGAGAAGCATGGCAGTCGTATACCCCTCTAGAAATAGGAGATGTCTGGGAATAAATAATTGGTCGTGCACCGAGGTAGGTAGCAATAGCAACGACGTTGCTCGGTTTTACGTTGGCAGTAGTTTTCAGCAGGTGGATTACTCTGAGGCTCTCTGGGTGGAGTCAGCGGTGTGGTTCGCTAGGCATAAATGAACGGTCTAAAATCATTTATGAGCATTTTAAAATTTCTCGTTGTAATAATATATTCAAATTATTACAATCTGGATCAGCATTTTCTATCCAAGTTGGAGACAAATAATGCTTTATAAAACAAGACATATATAATTGCAAACATGAAATTAATCCAAGGGCTCGGTCGTGATCCGAGAAGGTAACTTGAATAACACATGGTTGGCCACACTTCCATTGCATGCATTGGTTGTGCTGTCCTTGTCATCAGAAGCGTTTAAAAAATGGGTTTAAAAGAAATGGATCAATGATATACATATATAGTACAGATTTACCTACCAAGCGATAAAGGGTGTGAGGGGTACTATCCTCGGAGCTAGCATCAATATATATTTGACTTGTATCAAGAGCCACCACCAATCTCTCTTTCTTCTAATAGCTTGTTCGTGGTTAGTTTGCCAACTCCTTGAAGCAACACAGAATCCATGCTTGACTGAGGAGAAGGAGAGAGTAGGGTGTAGAGGCATAAAAATGACGCCTAACACGAATACACCAACATAAAAGGTAGGAGAAAGCACTAGTGAAGAAGCATGGCAGTCGTATACCTCTCTGGGAATAGGAGACGTTTGGGAAGAAATAATCGGTCGTGCATAGAGGTAGGTAGCAAGACGCTGCTCGGTTTCATGTTACTGGTAGTTGTCAGCAGGTGGATTACTCTGTGGCTCTCTGGGTCGAGTTTGCGGTGTGGTTAGCTAGGCATGGAGTTGACGTTGACCTTCGAGTTGCGTGTACTTTTGCCGAGGCTCTCCAGATCGAACAGCCCAGACGTAGGCAACTAGCGAAGCAGCAATGCTTTCTGCCCTGGACAGTGAGACTCGAGTGCACAGGCATGGACCCAAGGTTCGATTAAACTTAGGTCTATTAGAGGAAAAGCTACTATATTGTATCCGTAAATCCAGATCTAAGGTATTAGCCACCCAAGTAATGCAATTTACAATCCCTTGAGGCCATTCCGTGTTCAAAATAAAATGGACTCCTAGCTCAGACACCACAACCCCATTTGTTCATGTTTCCACCCTTTGTTTGCCGCTAGGTGGGAAGGGGGTCGAGACATGAGACCTGCATGCAACAATGTAGTTAGGTCCTTCAAATTAGGATTTGATCAAGCAGTGGCGCGGTGTATGCTGGTGGTGGCATTGTGTGGAATATGGATGAGATTCTGACTCTTGGCCCACCTTCTTGGCAGCAATCCTGCCAGTGGCATTGAGGGGAGAGAGAGAGAGAGGAATCTTCTGGTCACTTCTTTTTTAGAGAGGTGAATTAAGTATATATTCATGTTTTGCATGTGGTCTATGTGTGCCGGTTGGTTTTTTGTGACCATTGAGGTTTCGCCAGTTTTGTCACAAAGTTAGTGAGGTGTCCCTAGGCATAGTAGGATCCTCGGTATCTGCCTACGATGGCTTCATCTTCTCTGGTGGTGGCTAATCCTTGTGTTATAATGGTTGCAGGTTTCTACTGCTCCTACACTTCTTGCTTCAAATGTGCAGTGACGTGGGGTTTGGGGTTAGTTCACGGATTGGGACTGGGTTAGGGATCTCATCCTAATCCATCGCTATGTATTCTTACATGTATGATTTCTACACCGATGGTGCTTACATTTAGAGGGGGTTTGAACCTATGATGCTAGATTTTGGTTCGAGGTTTACTCGTGATGAGGATAGACTCTTGGAATGTGGTATAATAGGTTCCCCAACTTAACTTATGGAATGTGGAGCTGATGAGCTTTGATATTGGATGGCCGGAGGAATGGGGACATCCTAATATTTAATCTCACTTATGAGTCTATCATGAAGGTCAAGATCTACAATGTTAAGGCCTCCCCATAAAGAGTGATCTCTTATTCCGAGCACCATGTTTTCCCTGCTCGTGATGTGTATGGTCATGTGCTTATTTGTTGTCTCCCTGACCAAGGGTATATATCAAATAACACTTCTGCTTCAGTGTGTCCTTGATGTAGCTCTATGAGCCAAAGATAAAAAAGAATAGAGCTCATTGTTTATGACATAGGCATGTATGGTTGGTGTGGTGGCGTGTGGACGGACTCATTTGAACTACTAATTCGTAAAAGGAGTACTTGAGTGGAGACACTAATCTTGGATGTTGTTCGAGGGCAAGTCCATGTGCCCAAGCTTAAGAGCGGTAAAGAAATTACAAGATGAGCTGCCACTACCCTACCTTACGCTCATAAGTGCACTAACAATGCGAACTTATACCGTTGGATCGACCCATATCCAGAAAATGCACAATGTGCTGAAATAATGATTTCATCAACGATAATGATAGAACTCCACGGAACAAAGCTCACAAAGACCATAATAAAGGTATGTAGCTTGAATATCTTCATGGACTCATACATAGCTATACAAAGATCTATACATCATTGGTACTTAATAGTACACTTCATCTCTCTATATTCACATCAGAATGATATCAGCCAATCCCTTGGATAGGTGCCAAAGGAGCTATAAAGTATATGTTGACGTTGCCATTGCGATGACATCTGTATTTTTGGTAGAAACTATCTCTAGGTGAGATCCTCTCTTTTGCGGGGTATCTATAGGTGAGATTTGACAACAGATTATCAGGCTTGATATCCCTGAAAAAATGAACGCAAGAATACATGTTAGATTATTGAATCAAAAAATAACTCCTATTAAAGGAGCAAGAGAACAATTATGATTTTGAATGGACTCTATTTCTAGTACAAGTTCTGCGATGTAGAATTTTGCTTCATCTACTCCGGTCATTGTGTCAAGCATTGAAGCAAAAGCATAGTGGTGTACATAAAACTTTATTCTAACCTCTAAGCATGCATGGCGTATTAGAGCAACCGCAATGTAGGCGCCAGGAATTGAATCCCAGAGATTTTGGCAGTTCAAGCCCGGATATAGGCTTTTTTAGGCATCGACGATTTTGGCAGTTCAAGCCCGGATATAGGCTTTTTTAGGCATCGACGCAAACCGTGGATTCGGATGCTAGCAAAAAAATCAAGGGTCTAGCGACCAGGCGCTTGTGCATCACTAGTGGAAACGAGGTCTTTTGTTGATCCCGAAAAAGGGCTTTAACACCGGTTCTTCTACGAGAACCGGTGTTAAAGGGGGGGCATACCAGCGTGGCCCCTGCGGCAAAAAAGAAGCCCCCCTTTAACACCGGTTCATGCCACGAACCGGTGTTAAAGGACCCTGCATTAGTGGCCCGCGCAGCCCCCCCTCTTTAACACCGGTTCGTGGCATGAACCGGTGTTAAAGGAGGGGCTATATAAGACACCACCCCAGCCCACACACACCCCACTCTTCCATTCTTTCACATTTTGGAGCCTAGCAAGAGGGTATGAAGAGTGCTAGTTTTTTTTTCATATGCACAAGAGGTGTTCGGTGAAATGCCCGAGAGCTCAAAATAAGTTTTCTTGTTGCTCTTTCCGTCTCGGTCGAGGTCGGCAACTATCCTTTCATGTGTCATTGATGTACTATATATATAAATGGTCATCTCCCTATTATTTTTTGATATATACTACATATTAATGCAGATGAACCGACAATGGATGTACGGTGACCGCCGCACTTCCGAGTACATTACGGGCCTCCAAAATTTCATTGTTGTGGCTAATGCAAACCATGGTCACAATGGTTTTATGTGATGTCCGTGTGTTCATTGTCAGAACAAGAAAGACTACTCAAATACCAGAACCATTCACGCCCACCTGCTTCGATCCGGTTTCATGCCCAGCTATAATTGTTGGACCAAGCACGGAGAAAAAGGGGTTGTGATGGAAGACAACGAAGAAGAAGAGGATGATGACAACTATCATAATATGTATCCTGAATATGATGATAATGCAACGGGGGTAGATAATGAAGATCAAGAGGGAGCAGATGGGCCCGCTGATGACGATCTTGGTCGGGCCATTACTGATGCAAAGGAAGAATGTGAAACTGAAAAGGAGAAGGAGAAGCTGGAGCAGATGTTAAAGGATCACAAAACATTGTTGTATCCAACTTGCGAAGATGGACACAAAAAGCTAGGTGCCACACTGGATTTGCTGCAATGGAAGGCAGAGAATGGTGTGACTGACAGCGCATTTTCAAAGTTGTTGGTAAAAATGAAGAATCTTCTTCCAAGAAATAATGAGTTGCCCGACAGTACATACCAAGCAAAGAAGGTTGTCTGCCCTCTAGGATTAGACGTGCAGAAGATACATGCCTGCATTAATGACTGCATCCTCTACCGCGGTGAGAAGTACAAGAATTTGGATGCATGCCCGGTATGCACTGCACTGCGGTATAAGATCAGACGAGACGATCCTGGCGATGTTGAGGGCGAGGCCCCTAGGAAGAAGGTTCCCGCCAAGGTTATGTGGTATGCTCCTATAATACCACGGTTAAAACGTCTCTTCGGAAATAAAGAGCATGCCAAGTTGTTGCGATGGCACATGGAAGACCGTAAGAAAGACGCGATGTTGAGACACCTCGCTGATGGGTCACAGTGGAGAAAAGTCGAGCGAGAGTATCCGGACTTCGCACGTGACGCAAGGAACTTAAGGTTTGGTCTAAGTACAGACGGCATGAATCCTTTTAGTGAGCAGAGCTGCAGTCACAGCACCTGGCCTGTGACCCTATGTATCTATAACCTTCCTCCTTGGTTGTGTATGAAGAGGAAGTTCATTATGATGCCAGTGCTCATCCAAGGCCCGAGGCATCCCGGCAACGACATTGATGTGTACCTAAGGCCATTAGTTGAAGAACTTTTACAGCTGTGGGCCAAACCAGGTGTACGTATGTGGGATGAGCACAAAGGGGAGCCATTTGACCTACGAGCATTGCTTTCGTAACCATCAATGATTGGCCTGCTCTTAGTAACATTTCAGGGCAGACAAACAAGGGATACAATGCATGCACACACTGTTTAGATGAGACTGAAAGTGTATATTTGGATAAATGTAAGAAGGTTGTGTACCTAGGGTATCGCCGATTTCTTGCGAACCTGCATCCAGTAAGAAAGAAAGGCAAGCATTTCAAACGTCTGGCAGAACCCCGGAGGAAGCCTGTCCTCCGTACCGGTGAGGAGGTATTTGGTATGGTCAAGGACCTAGAAGTAATCTTTGGAAAAGGTCCTGGCAGTCTATCTGTTCCGAATGACGATGCCAGACACGCGCCCATGTGGAAGAAGCAATCTATATTTTGGGACCTACCCTATTGGAAAGTCTTAGAGGTCCGCTCTTCAATCGACGTGATGCACGTGACGAAGAATGTTTGCGTGAACCTGCTAGGCTTTCTAGGAGTGTATGGGAAGACAAAAGATACACCGGAAGCACGGCAGGACCAGCAACGTCTGAAAGCCCCTGAAGAGCCTATGCATCCTAAGAACGAGAAGGGTAAACGATGCCACTTAACTCCTGTCAGCTACGCTCTTACCAAAGCAGAGAAGGAAATCTTTTTTGAATGTCTGAGCAGTATCAAGGTCCCGTCTGGCTTCTCGTCGAATATAAAGGGAATAATAAATATGGCAGAGAAAAAGTTCCAAAACCTGAAGTCTCATGACTGCCACGTGATTATGACACAATTGCTTCCGATTGCATTGAGGGGGCTTCTACCTGAAAATGTTCGAGTACCCATTGTGAAGCTATGTGCATTCCTCAATGCAATATCTCAGAAGGTAATCGATCCAGAAAGCCTACCAGGGTTACAAACAGATGTGGCCCAATGTCTTGTCAGCTTTGAGTTGGTGTTCCCACCATCCTTCTTCAATATTATGAAGCATCTCCTGGTTCACCTAGTAGAAGAGATTGCCATTCTCGGTCCTGTATTTCTACACAATATGTTCCTCTTTGAGAGGTACATGGGAGTCTTAAAGAAATATGTTCATAACCGTGCTAGGCCAGAAGGAAGCATCTCCAAGGGCTATGTAACAGAGGAGGTCATTGAGTTCTGTGTTGATTTTATTCCTGACCTTAAGGCGATTGGTGTTCCAGAATCACGACATGAGGGGAGACTGCGTGGAAAAGGCACCCTAGGATGTAAAGCAATGATATGTAGGGACGGGCATTCTCTCAATCAAGCACACTACACGGTTTTACAAAGATCTATCTTGGTTGCCCCGTATATCAATGAACACAAGAATTTAATACGCCTCAAACACCCGGGGCAGTCTGATGAATGGATTATAAGTGTACACATGGCGAGTTTTGGCGGCTGGCTGCAAAGACTTCTCACGAATAACACCACTGTTGGGGATCAGCTGTACTTGTTGGCCAGGACACCATCTTCGACTGTATGTACTTTCCAAGGGTACGAGATAAATGAGAATACATTTTACACGATAGGCCAAGATAAAAAGAGCACCAACCAAAACAGTGGTGTCCGCTTCGATGCAGCAGAAGACAATGGGCAGAAGACCACGTATTATGGGTTCATAGAGGAGATATGGGAACTTGACTATGGACCTAATTTTAAGGTCCCCTTGTTTTGATGCAAATGGGTCAAGCTAACAGGAGGAGGGGTTGAGGTAGACAAGAAGTACGGAATGACAACGGTGGATCTCAACAATCTTATGAAGGTAGACAAGAACTTAGACGAACCATTCGTCCTAACCAATGATGTGGATCAGGTTTTGTATGTGAAGGACATGTCCTCTAGACCAAAAAAAAAGAAAAAATATGCAAACGAATACATCATATGATGAGCCAAAGCGTCACATAGTTCTTTCAGGGAAAAGAAACATCGTGGGAATCGAGGAAAAGACAGACATGTCAGAAGATTATAATAAGTTTGATGAAATTCCGCCCTTCACAGTGAAAACTGACCCAAGCATTCCGTTAAGTAAAGAAGATGCTCCATGGTTACGTCTGAAGCGATCATAAGGAAGGACATATGCCAAGAAGTTCATGCTCATATTATGTAACTCTAGTTCATGTTTTTAATATTAATACATGTCTTGAGTGTTAGTCTTGTTTTGTGGATGGACCGGGACTATGATAAGAAGTTGTCCCGATTCGTACTTACCATTAAGATCTGATCTCCAAACGCGCGCGGTCACATATTAGGGAGTGCCTCTATGACCAGTTTCTTGGAGATGCCGGAGGACTGGGCTCCGTCGGCATCTCCCTGAAACTGGCCGTAGTGGTGTCCCTGCTCTCGAAAACCATCTTGCAGCTTTGTAACTTCTCTAACTAGATCAATACACCTGGGAGCTAACTAATTTCACATATTAGGGAGTGCCTCTATGACCAGTTTCTCGGAGATGCCGGAGGACTGGGCTCCGTCGGCATCTCCCTGAAACTGGCCGTAGTGGTGTCCCTGCTCTCGAAACCCATCTTGGAGATGCCTCAAACTGGCTGGAGGACTGGACTCACAAGGATGCCTATTTATAGTACAAGCAGCTCGACATAGTGTCGACACTTACGAAATAATGTCGACACTCAGCCCTATTATTAGTGCTGACTCGTGTTTAGTCCCGGTTGGTGTCTCCAACCGGGACTAAAGGTTCATCTTTAGTCCCGGTTGGTGACACCATCCGGGACAAGGTACACGCCGCACGACATAATGTCGACACTCACCCCTATTATTAGTGCTGACTCGTGTTTTGTCCCGATTGGTGACCGGGACTAAAGGTTCATCCCGCCATTTTTTCCCGCCATTTTTCTTCCCGCCATTTTTCTTCCCGCCAGTTCTCCCCTCCAGTTCTTCCCGCTAGTTCACTATATATATATGTAGGGTTGGCCTCCATTGTCATTGCACATCTCTAGACTCATATCTGCAACCTCATCACTCTTTTCCATGGCTTCCACCGTAGCACTAACCCCCAGGGAGGCGGAGGCGCTTTGCGCCTCGAACTACCCCTGCCCGCCGGGCTACTGTGTCCCCGTCGGCTGGATGCTGAGCGTCGGAGGCGTGCCGGTTCCTCCTGTCCCTCTAGGTGTGGCGCCGGATGGCCATCACGAACCACTACTACTTCGAGCTCACGCCGGAGCAGTGGAGGAATCCCAGATGGCATCCCGACTATTTCCCTACTTGGGAAGCCTTCTTCGTGGATCGGCGTGAGAGGGCGCTCGCCAGGCACGAGGAGGACGGCCCACCTCCTCCTAACTTCAACGCGGCCGGCCGTTGGCTATGGTGGCGCGGTCGGACTCTCTAGAGCGTCATGGCCTATGACACTGCCGCCGACTCTAACCCCCGTCTGCGCTATCCTCAAGTCTAGCCCACGCGCTACCCTCAAGTCCAGCCCACGCGTACTCTCCAGAGGTTCAATTACGGCGACCTCGA
Source organism: Avena atlantica (assembly GCA_910589765.1). Classification (NCBI taxonomy): domain Eukaryota; kingdom Viridiplantae; phylum Streptophyta; class Magnoliopsida; order Poales; family Poaceae; genus Avena; species Avena atlantica. The sequence goes on along the minus strand of OU342734.1, from coordinate 9,775,907 downwards.
TGACGACAGCGATGACGGCGGCGGCGAGTACGACGACTACAGTGGCGAGTATTACAGATGTAGGCAGGAGCATGACTGAATCACTCCAACATTCCGAAACAAGTTCGGCCGATTGTTACTTAATCTAGCCATGTATCTTAATTTTCAGTTCTTTTATGTATCTTAATTTTCAGTTCCAGTTCGGCTTTATGTAACTTACTATTAGTTGCATTCTCATTCGAGGTTTCTTGGCTTTCGGGTCAAATGACCAATGTTATGGCTAGAATCAAGGCATAGTTTGTGATAATATGGCCATATTGTGCATGCATCATGGCATGGCAAACAATGTTGCAAGAGGAAGTTTTCCTTTTTATCGCACCAAAAAGGCATTTTCCATTTTCCGAGCATAAAAAACGGACGGTTTTGTGAAGCAAGCACCAAATGGCTAATTCAAAAAACCACCAACACATTTTACAAAAATACTAGACCACCTTATATGTACAATGTACCAACAGGGGGATCTGAAACCTTTTTGTCCACCTCTGGTGAAAAAAACAAATTCCTGCCGAATCGGCAGGAAGTGGGTCAGATATGAACTACAGGTACATGATACGATGCTCATGATTTTTTACAAAATTCATTTTTAGGTTCACAATATGCTATTTTATCAAAAAAACAATGTAAGTTGAGCGAGGCTTGGCCCCGAGCTAAGAATCATCATGCCCGTTGTTCGACAAAGTTTGTCGATAGTTTAAAACGGGGATAAAAAATAAAAAAAGATCGAAACAGTGCGAAACCTTCGCGTAGTGCTATATTATGTGACATTGTTAGAAGGAAATATCTCAAACTTGGTATATTGATTATGTCTCAAAAAAACCTTCACAAAATGACCTATCTCATTCAAGGTTTCTTGGCTTTCGGGTCAAATGACCAATGTTATGGCTAGAATCAAGGCATAGTTTATGATAATATGACCATATTGTGCATACATGTGCATCATGGCATGGAAAACAATGTTGCAAGAGGAAGTTTTCCTTTTTATCGCATCAAAAAGGCATTTTCCATTTTCCGAGCATAAAAAACGGACGGTTTTGTGAAGCAACCACCAAATGGCTAATTCAAAACACCACCAACACATTTTACAAATATACTAGACCACCTTATATGTACAATGTACCAACAGGGGGATCTGAAACCTTTCCGTCCACCTCTGGTGAAAAAGACAAATTCCTGCCGAATCGGCGGGAAGTGGGTCAGATATGAACTACAGGTACATGATACGATGCTCATGATTTTTTACAAAATTCATTTTTAGGTTCACAATATGCTATTTTATCAAAAAAACAATGCAAGTTGAGCGAGACTTGGTCAGATTCAAGTGTATACAAAAGATGCGGCATTTAAATATCCAATCAATTCAAAAATGTTAATACAAAAGACGCGGCATTAAAATATGATTTGCTCTAATAAAATAGGGTTAGATTCATTTTTAGGATGCTTAATATTTCTTATGTTCAAAGTTTTCATGTAAAGTATGCTTAATATTTTTGTTTGAATTGAATAAAGTTTTAATAAAGTTTTCATGTAAAGTATGCTTATAAAGTTTTCATGTAAAGTATGCTTAATATTTCCTATTTAAATATGCTTAATATTTCTTATGTTCAAAGTTTTAGGATTTAACAATTTATTTTTGTTTGAATTGAATAATCAAAATTTATATGTAAGTGTTTTAATCATTTTAAAAAATTTCATGTAAAGTAAATATAAAATGTTTTTACATGAATGGATAAATATTATTTTTCTGAAAATTATGATATATTATTCATATTTTTCTGAGTTGAAATGAAAAAGATATGAATTTTCCAAATTCATATCCTATTTTTTGAATTAAAAATGCCCCTTTAATGCATGAAATAAATGCCCCCCCTTTAACACCGGTTCCAGACACGAACCGGTGTTAAAGGGGGGTGCATTTATTTCGTTTTGCGCGCGCACACCCCCACTCTTTAACACCGGTTCGTGTCTGGAACCGGTGTTAAAGGGGGGGTGTTAATAAATGCGCGCGGGAAACGGAATCCCCCCTTTAACACCGGTTCCTGCCCCGAACCGGTGTTAAAGGGGGGAGTATTAAATGCGCCTCCCCTTCCTTTCTTCCCCCCGTGCCAGATCAAACCGCGCAGAGAGCAGAGAGCAGCCGCCGCCCTCGCCGTCGGAGCTAGCCGCCGCCCAAGACCGCCACCGCCACCGCGCACCAAGACCGCCACCGCCACCGCGCGCCAAGACCGCCACCGCCACCGCCACCGCGCGCCAAGACCGCCACCGCGCGCGCGCCGCGCGCAGAGAGCAGCCGCGCCGGCGCCGCGTCCTCGCCCTCGCCGGAGCCGCCGCGTCCTCGCCCTCGCCCTCGCCGGAGCAGCCGTACGTCGGAGCCATATGATGCACAATTTGTCTAGTGTTCTTTTAAATCTTTGCCCACCGAAACTCATAAACACACTTGGTTGGTTGTGAAATTCATATGTATATATTTGTATCAAAATAATACCAATTTAATTGGGTTTTACTATTATATTGTTTAACAAGTTAATTATCATAGATGTAGTATTTTAGGAAAATGTACCATTGTCCAAGTTGTGAAATTCATATGTATATATTTGTATGCTTAAATATTGCTAGCAATATGTCGGTGATTATTTTACATGCGCGCTCTCATCGTTGCTAATATATGTAATCTTGAACTTTTGTCTTCATATTTAGTATTTACAGTATTAAGAACTTTATTGAAATTAACACCAAACTATTACAAAGCTTTCTCATCTTATTAAAACCAGTTGGTGCGAATGCGTCGAAATTGAAGATGATCTTCATCCTAAGAACACACCGACGTGGTCAGGCTCAAGCGATACGAAGTAGTTCCCCCATGTCGTCAGTCCAACAGGAGCAACCATTTCCCCACCAGTCTTGCTTGTCTTTTGTAATATAGTGTATCATATACCCTTGTCCCAACAACATCCTCATCCTATGACATATGCATTTCACATTTCTCTAGTTACAACCCTTAACAAAATTCATTACACAAGGTCCATAGAGTCTCAGAGGAGAACGTGTTTCTCGGAGAATTTGATTTTTAAAAATGTGCCACCAATTGCACATCTCACTAACATCGGGAAACTCGAAACTAAGATGGCATGTAATTATGGAGGGAGTAGTAGTATAGATAGGGTGTCAAGCGGGGCGGGTTCGCGGACAACATAGTTTCATCCGCCGGAACTCGTTTAAAATGATCATTTAAAATGATTAGGGTTTGGACCCCTCGGAACTCGTTTAAAATGATTAGGGTTTGGACCCCTCGGAACTCGTTTAAAATGATCAAGCATCCTTAGGGTTTTAATTTCATTTGTGTATTTATTTGTGTATTTTTGTATGAATAATATGTATATTTGTGTATGAATCCAAGTCCACTTGAATGTTTACACTCTTACTCTAGATAATATTATTGTTTAAGAAACTATGGATCCACTTAGTAGAAACCTTGAAGAAGAAGAAATAAACTTGGAGGGACATGATGACGACAGCTCAAGTACTAGTCATGGAGAAGATGAAGACTCCGGTGAACGCAATTTAGTGGTTACAAAGTCCGGCGAGGTATATGCATTGATTAAGCCTCTGCTGACTTCCACCAATAATCTTCTTCTACATGTATTAATTAACGCTTTTTCTTCTTTTAGCCCTCTGGATCGACCAGCCAGCAACCATCTTCTTCTACGAAAAAGAGCAAGCGAGGCGCGAGCCAACGGTTGAAAGATCGTGCAAAGTTCACGATCGAAGCAGTCCGTGTTGATGGCAGGCCGATGGAGCCCAAGAAGGCCGCAGACAAATTTGTACGTCAGACTGGAGTTCTTGTTAGGGACCAAATTCCAATCATAATTGAAAATTGGAATAAGCCAAAGAAGGGCGACGGTACCTTTGTCGATGAAAGATCCAAAGAAACGCTTTGGAATTCGTTGTTGGTAAATTTCACCCTTCCGCCAGAGGAGGATGAAAACAACCTGGTTATAAAGGAAAAGGTCAAAGAGTGGACTCTAAGGAAGATGGTTGACGCTTTCCTCAACTGGAAGACAAAATTGAACAAATTTGTCAAATCTGGCGAGACTCCAAATTTCGAAGACGCATATTATGCGAAGATAAGACCTCACTGGCCCGAATTTGAGACATATAAAAAAAGTGCTATAGCTAAAAAGAGGTCAGAAACCAATACGCTTAATGCCCTGAAGAAGGAATATCACCAGAGGACGGAGTCAGGTGGCTACATATCTCAGAGGTCTAAGTGGGAGGAAGCTGAGAAGGCCCTGCGCGAGAGAGGGATCACACCCCAGACAGATGGGTGGGACCTACGTGCAAAGACTTGGTTCTACGGAATCGGGGCAAGGTTGGACCCAGAAACATGATTGTGTATCTTCCCAACCCTCCTTGCCAAACCCGTCACTGAACTCATCACGGCATACGAGGAAACATCCGCCAGGACCTTCCATCCCGACAGAGAGAATGACCAGCTCACACGCGCCATCGGTAAAAAAGAACACCCTGGACATGCACAAGGCACAGGGTGTATGACGTGGAAGGATGGGTTTGCCGACTGGAGCGACTCTTACAGATGGCGCGACAGAAAAGAAAAAGAGCGTACAGAGCGGATGACACAGATAGAACATGCACTTGCGGCGCTGCAGGCGCAAGTGAATGCACAACAGAGCCATCAAGCTACCGGCCCATCTCAGCGGCACGAAGAGCCTGCATTGGAAGCTGCCGGCGGCCCAAACTCTGCGCGGAAAAGCAGTATGGCTTCCACGGAGAACGTGCAGCCCACGCTTGAAATGAAGGGTCCTCGATACCCCGTGGATGAGATCACGGAGAGCGAACACGCTGAGCTGCATGTGAGATTAATGGGCTTATCCATTAAGGTGGCTGTCGGCTATGCCTTACCTCCTGTAGCTGGTGGAACTTACCACTGCCGACCGATTCCAGATGGCTATGCTATTGTCGGGGTGGATGAGGTTGTGAAGGAATATGAGGAAGCACAGCTTGACCATGCTACAGGTGAATGGGAAACTCAACTCAAATTTGCAGTGAAAACAACCATTCTTTGGAAGAAGGAACACATCGTGCTTCCAAATTGGAGGTCACTGGCACCCCTGCCGTCTCCGCAGCGTCAGTAGTCTGAGCCGCTTCAGCTATCTCCTGCGCGGCAGCCATCTCCGGTCCGTCAGCCATCTCCGGTGCTTCAGCCATCTCCTCAGCGTAAGCGGAAGAGCACTGCCACGAAGAGCATCAGTAGCACTGCCACAAAGAAATCCGCAGGAAACCGTACGCCAAAGAGTTCAAAAAACTACGTCCCGCAGCCTTCCGCCAAGCCATTGCCGGTTTTACCGTGGAATCGCAGCGACGAGGAGACCAATAGGATCTCAGAAGAACAGGTCAAGAAATTCTTTGCACCTGGACGGGCCGAGCCAAAGGAGAAAATAGATCCGGCGGTGGTGGAGAAGTTTTACAAAAGTCTTTTGAAACCTGAAACCCCACTTGTGCCGGACTACGAGCGCCAGATTTTGAAGGCGGATGCAAGGCGCCGTAGGGAGACTAAAAGTAGCAGTCGTGAGGCACCCCAGAAAATAGTTCCCATGCTCGGAGAGCAGGAAAACCAATCATGCGCCCCGCTCCAAATGTTCGACACACGGGACGCTTCTCCCGTAAATGATTACGAGGCAGAGCTACAAAGAAAGGCCAATGAGATGGGGATGACTTACATTGCATACTTGAACGTCATGAGAGACAACTTGCCCAAATGCGATGCCAACCCCATACAGCCATGGAAGTATGGGAAGAATCTCGTCAAGAAAGAGGAGCTCAAGAATCTACCAACAAAGATGCGAAAATTGCACAAGTGGTACCTTGATTTCTACAAGACGAGAAAAGAAGAATGGATCACGGCGCATATAAGAGATGAGATTTTCTTCTGCGGAGACGACGGGATCGACTTCAACATTCAAGACTTGCATTTTCTATTCAATCAGAAGGAACTCGACAAAGCTGCCATCAGCCTTTATTGTGTGTAAGTACTATTTCTGTAATTTATATCTCATCTCATTCACTTTATTAATTGCATGTATATATATATGCTCACCATATATGTATATACTATTATGCAGGAAAAAGGTTATGGAATGCAGGAAAGGAGGCCCTTTTGACATTGGGTTCGTTGACCCAAATAGAGTTCATGAAGAAGTGGTAAGAACCAAACCCGGGCAAACAGAAGATTACTTGCTAAGGTCTTTACTGAGACAACAAACCAAAAGGGAAATACTATTACCTTACAACTTCTCGTGAGTATTGTTACCCTCTCTCTTGTACACATTCTATATCGGCTTACTCGATGTTAAGTGTAACTGATGATGAGTTATGCGTGCGTAGGTTCCACTTTATTCTGCTAGTCATTCAACCCGACTCAGAAAAAGTCCTTGTCATGGACTCGTTACGAAAAGAAAAAGAGATATGTGCATACTTTAGAGAGATGCTCCAGAGGTAATTTCAATCATATTATCGCACTAAATCGGCAACTTTCGTGACAACAAGTAATTAATTACTCCTTTATCCATTTTCTTTGCCGGACAGGGTTTGAAAAAGGTTCACGGGCAGGGCCGTGGGTGAATGGTCAGAAGAACTAAAATTTGTAGACCAAAATGTAAGTAATACTAGCTAGCTAGGTCTGCGTATCTCTTTGATTCTGCTTCCAATTCCATTATATCATGCTTTATTGATTATTATTTTGATTGAACTCTCTATTCTCGTAAAGTGCGCGCATCAGGGACACGGCAATAACTTATGTGGGTACTATGTTTGCGAGTTCATTCGCAACACGATATGTGCGACGGGACAAGCCGAACTAGAACAACTTAGAGTAAGTAAACAAAGTCCGCAACATTATTTTATTATCATCAATTGTGTTGAGTTTTATTCTTATATATATATTGACGACCCATTCTTCATATATATTCAGATCGAAAGGATGCGGGACCAACTCCTACCATTTGAACGCATACGAGCCATTCAAGAGGAATTGGCGGGGTTCATACTTGATGAGGTCGTCACGCCTGGCGGAGAACTCTTTAGATATCCACCAAAATGAACGATGACGATGTATGTGCCGATGACGATGTATGTGCCGATGACGATGTTTGTGTCTAATAATAGTTGCTTAATTATTCATGTACTCGTATGTACCGATGACGATTTATGTGTATACCGCTTCCGATCGATTCCCCCCCTCCCGCAGAAATACGCCCAGAACGGGGCAGGGGCAGAAGTCTACCGTGGCAGAGATTTAGGCCGTTTTCCTGCCGCGGCAGGAAAACGGCCTAAATCTCTGCCGCGGCAGAAGAACCTTTAACACCGGTTCCAGCCCCGAAACGGTGTTAAAGGGGGGGGGGGCTGAGGCCTGCGGCAGCCCCACGTGCGCCACCCTTTAACACCGGTTCGTATAAGAACCGGTGTTAAAGGGGCCCCCCTCTAACACCGAACCCTCAACAGCGGTTGAGGAACCGTTGTTAGAGGGCCCTCCCAACCGGAGTTAAAGGGGGGGCTCTGCACTAGTGCATGTCAGGGATTCTAATATTCATGTGTCTGCTCAACCTGTACAGAGTAAAGTATGTTCATGTACTCATGGTGAAAAGTATTGGATGCACCAGAAAATGAACGTTAACATAAGCGATCCTTTACCTAGCATATGAGCCAAGTGGAACAATATCCGAGAAGATCTTTTGCAGAAATCTTGAAAAGTACTCCCTCCGTTCGAAAATATAAGACATTCTAGATTTGTGAAACGAATATATCTAGACACCTTTAAGGTATAGGTTCACTCCGAACCTCTATGAACCTATACACTAAAAGACATCTAGATACATTCGAGTCACAAAGCTAAAACGTCTTATATTTCCGAACAGAGGGAGTAGGTAGGAAAAACATCAGTTTCATATTTTTGCAGATAGCTTTTACATTATAGCCCTTCTGTGGGGTCTAATTGAATCATGTAAAGTACCAAGTCTTTGATACCAGGATCTTGTATCTAAAAGCAAAAATTAGTAGTGATCACTCTGTATTGTGATACATGGAACAACAAACACAATAGTTGCTTGTATATTGCTAAACACAGGCGTAGCTACGCATAGGCTTAGGACCGTTGGATAAAGAGATCATATGCAATGCTAGTTTAGATGGTAGTGATTGTCTCTTGAAAGGAGTAACGGTTTTTAATGGCGTTTGCACCACACCGTCTACGTACATGCATGCAATGCCTAGGGGCTCGAGCAAACCCTAATTTTTTAGCTTGCTGTTTGGCAAAAAACTTTTAGCATCTAAAATGAAATGATAAAGTGAACAAGGCTTAAAATGAGTTCTGCATGCAAACGTTTCATGCTATGCATCACGTGACTCTTAGCGCAGCCAAGGATTACGAGGGTACCAGAAAATTATTTCGCAATTATTTATTGGACCGTGCTATCGGTGAAGACATAAGAGATGGCATTCTACTTACTGATAGATAAGTGACTTGGTTAGGGTTTAGTTTGGTTAGGGTTTACCGCATGTAGTATATTAGGGTTTGCCTCACCTAAATGAAATTTGATAAGCTTTGTTTTGCTAGGGCTTCATGCATGCATCAAAGGAATTGGGTTCAACGCAATGAAATAAGGCTTAGTTTGGTTAGGGTTTACAACATGTAGTATATTAGGGTTTGCCTCACCTAAATGAAATTTGATAAGCTTCGTTTTGCTAGGGCTTCATGCATGCATGTCAAATAAACACTAACGACGTTAGTTCTTAGACAAATTCTGGATCTGGATACATATGCTCCCTATATCAAAAGAGGATAGAATCAACGGTGGATAGGCTATGCGCAGCTATGCCCGTGTTTAGCAGGCTATTTCCCCCTCTCTCTCTCTCTCTCTCTCTATATATATATATATATATATATATATATATATATATATATATATATATATATAGGAGTGTTACAATCCTACTGTTAGGTGACATCAGCTAATAACATCAGAATTAGTGGGGAATTGAACGTAGGTGAAACCAGGTTCATATCCAAACATGTAAGCTTACTCCCTACACCATGCATTTTACTGCATACATTTTTCACAAATGAAATTCAAATAAGAAGGAATGTATACTAACGAACTGGTCAAGTTCGTTTTAACTGATTCAGGCCCACACATAAAATATTTTTTTTACACGGAAGAATATTGAGACCCATTGGTTGCTTAATTAAATGCTAGCTGATTAGCTTGAATACCAAACACTCCATTGTTTACTCTATTAATGAGAACTGAGACACTGGAAATTTTATCACCAGTTGAAATTCTACATTGCATTAAAATTTGGAATGGGCCATCCACTTAAAATTGTCCATATTTAGGGCTTGGGGGAAACAAGCCACACTCCAATAGACAATAGCTACCACTCTAAGGCATATAGTCCAAGAGCTGTGAACATTTCAGGTTAGGACAAAAATTTGGGCAGAAACCCAAATTTATGCACCATACAGTATATAAATTCACAATTCTTCTAATTTACTTGTGTTGTCATCTAGCATTCCATGCCAGAAACCGAGGAAGTATTGCAAACTACAAGTTCATAACAGAATACCCAAGTAGTCATGTGAAATGTGTTGCATGTGTTTTTGTGACAAAATTTCCAATATCAAGCAAGTACACTCGAATGGACATGGTTAAAGAAATTGCGATATTGCGATACTACTTCCCCAAAAACAAGTATTATTGGCCCTATATTACTAAGTAATTCTGTAGAGACCCATGGAGCAACCAGGATATACAGTTACTCATAAGTGAATACAAACAGTATTAAGTCACTCTAGTGATACACCGACTCTGAAAGTACGGTACTACACACTTGTTCATACTCCCTCCATCCCAAGGCTTAAGGCCTATAACTCTTTTAAAAAGTCAAGTCATATAAAGTTTGACCAAATTTTTAGAAAAAACTATTAAGAACTATTATATTATATAGATACCATGTGAAAATATGTTTCATGATGTATGAAAGAGTATGGATTACGTATAGTAAATATTAATACTTTTCTCTAAAAACTTGGTCAAATTTAGATAGTTTGATTTTTGAAAAAAGTTATATGCCTTAAGACTTGGAACGGAGGTAGTATAGTACACACGAAATAACAAAGATTTCTGGCTTATCAGGCAAAGGTACTGCGTTCTGTAAGAAGCTGATGGGCTTGGGTCAACAGGTTTTTGAGTGGTTGATGCGAGGGAACTTCTGGGCATAGGAGGCACGTTTGAGTTGACCATGCCAGATGGTTTCTGAGTTTCGGCTGTCTCTGGTTTATTAGTCACTTTACTTGTATCAATCTTGCAATACTTCTCCTGTATAAACATGTCACGTATCTTTGCTTTTTGGATATCATCTGCAGATAATGGTCTGCTATTATTTGTTATGCTCCTAGCAGAATGAACATTCTTCCCAGCAGCTGTTCGATTTGAATCTTCTACAAGCAGAACCTTTCTTTCTTTGGACTCTGTAAATTAGCTAAGGAAATCCACACGAGGAGTTTGAGCCATGATAATCAAGATGAGTGAAGTAACAAGGTAAAACATCCAATCTGAAGATGATACAGACGGTGTATGAAGTCTACAGGCACAGTTATGAACTTTTATATTTATATACTAATATTATTAATGAACTATCAATCTACACAGTTAAATAAAAGATAAAGAGCAACATTCCGTGACTTTAAAGCCCACGAGAAAGCGTCGTTCTCCTGGCCTAGCCTCATGATGATAGCTAGCTAGCTGCTCTTCATTTTCTAGCAGTACTCCTTAATATATATATTACTCCCTTTGTCTTAAAATAGATGTCGCAGATTTGTTAAAATTTAGATGAATCTAGATACTATTTGATATATAGATTTATCTAAATTTTGACAAACCAGCGACGTCTATTTTGAGACGGAGGGAGTAATATTTTTTACCATGATTAGGTCTCCGAGTATTCAATGGTCAAGAATGAATGTTGCTTTCGGTGCACATGTGGTTTTGAGCTGGTTTACTTTCGGTGCACACATGGTTTTGATCAGCTAGGCTCGTTGTGCGATCACTTGCCACCGCCAAGTGGGAGGATACTAAAAAAAAAACGCCACCTAGGTCAGGCTCGGACTTCCCTCTCCATCCCCGAGGGCAGCCACGCCGCCGGCCACCCATCCCGCAACTCCCTGACCTCACGGACCTCCCCCAACCTTGCCACTCGCCGGCGCAGCCCAGACTCTCCGCAGCCGATTTCCCAACCAACACAGCCTCCACGCACCCCCAATCCAGCCGCCTCCCCTGCCGCCCAGCGCCTCCTGGTCCTCCGCCATGTACTTCTTCTGAACAACGCCGCTCTCCACGCTGTTCAAGTACTCCAGCATCCTTCGCGCGAAGCCCAGGCCCTGGCGAGGTGTCGATCCGGATCGTGGGGGCCGTCGTCGTCCGAGAGGGGCAGCGAGGAGGGGGTCGTCAAGGACAAGGAAGCCGCAACGGGTGGCGCACCCCTCCGCGCCCACCGCGCGACAGCCACGGCTGACGCTTTGCCCTCCTACCAGTACCAGAGGTAGGACATACAGCAGGACGCATGGTGGGTGGAGCGGATACTGCCCTTCTCCCTGCTGCTCCTCGTCGTCTTCATCAGAAAAAACCTGCAATGTCCTTCCCCCGCCTTAATTATCTTCTATGATCTGCAAGTGCTAATTGATATGTTGTCGTTTGTTCGGTGCACAGATGATCGCTTTTTTTATCTGCTAACACTCTACTCTGGATGCAATGAACAGGAGAACAAATGCGGTGTCCCCATCTGTACATGCTTCACTCTGTGAATAATCTTGAAAATATTAGTTCTATAGAAATGGTGGAAAAAATGCAATGTCTTGACGAACATTCCTAAGTGAAATTGAACTGACAGAGCACTATGCTTTCGTCCGTTGAAACTGAACTAGTATTTCTATGAGATCCTACAAGATTAAATTAATTTAGTATTTTTCATGTAATTTAACAAGTGACTAGCTGAATGCCCGTGCGTTGCCACGGCCAGAAAACTTGAACCTAGAAACAATATGTACATCACGTACAAACTCATGGTTGCAATGCGACAACTAATGCATGCGTTGCCACGGAAATACTACTGCCGGTTTGAGCTGGTATGAAATCACACAATTCTGCACATTACGATGTAGTACACGTTAGTCCAGTGGGTGCATACGATTTATGGGACTCAAACCTGCGAGAGGATCGGAAAGCAAGAGTGTCGGTGATGAAGGCACTGATGAGGCGGGTGTGGATCCAGCTCTAGTGCGTATCTCAGCACCCCCAGCTCTAACATGGAAACACATGATGCAAGAAACGATGCTTATATTTTCCGTTTTGCTTAAAGAACTTGTATTAAATATCTTATTTGCACAACATTATACGTTGTACTGGGTAATCACTTAACTTAATGATATTCCTCGGATAGGTTACAATTACGAAGTGAAAGGAAATAGCTGCAGACCATGACGCAGCACTACGAGACCTACCCATAGGTTACAGTTACACGACTGAATATCCTATTTTAGCAGCCATGCCATCTTCCAAAATTGAATGAACTCACCAAAGAACAGAGAGTGCCGAGTACTCCCTCCGTCTTAAAATAGATGCCGTAGGTTTTTCAAAATTTGAATGAATCTATATACTAAATAGTGTCTAAATTCATTTAAATTTTGACAAATCTGCTACATCTATTTTAAGACGGAGGGAATAGTAAAAACAACTGACCTTGAGATTTGAGGTTGATACATCACACTGGCGTCGCATTTCTGACCCTGACCGCCGGTCGTAACGGCCGAGACGCAGCTGCCCTGAGCGCATGATGCAAGTTAGCTTCTGATTTACTCCAGTACCGTTGAAGTGAGTAACTAAACCGTATCTAAATATCAAAAGATCATCTCTATTCATTAGATATAAAAGAAAAGAAAAATTGTAGCTGATTCACAACAGCGCATAAACAAGGGAATAACCCAAGCTGTCCAGAACAGAATCGCAGAACGAACCACCCTTGGGAAGACGAAGCAGCAGTCGTCAAAAACGTCCCCCAATCCGCATGTAAACTTGTGTATCTTCCAAAAACTATATATGCATCATCAAGAACTAAGACCACGTTGAGAACCCATCTTGAGGTTCAGGATTTGCATGAAAATTTCAACTGAGATTTAATAGACAAGGGTCATATCTTACAAAGAAAGATAGACAGCCCCATGAAATTATTAGCGTAAATTTGACCATGATACTCTGGTGCACATATTACAAAGGAGCAAATGTTTGCATGATAATTATGGAATAATATCGTCCGAACAAGATTTAGCCCCCTTAGCTACCCTTAGTCAAAACAAACTGAATTCATATAAATCAAACAGCATACACGGTAAACTAAAACTTCCAAAAGTCTTATAAAATCACGAGGAATGCTTTAGAAGACAACATCAAAACTAAGGCTGAATATAGCAACAATAATAGGACCGAAAACATGACTCCGTATTTTTTCTGTAAATTGAATGCAAAAGACCTCAACTTTACAAAAAAATCAGTGCATTTTTCAGTTTAGAGGAAATTGAGCATCATCACCAATCCAAAAAAAACTCAAAGAAATTGAGTAGGCCACATAAGTTAGTTTTTTTTGTAACATAGTGTTATGCTTTTGAACATAGGTTTATAATTGTAGTCCGTTGAACTGCTTTGAAGTGCATTAATCTTTTGACAAATAAGATATCCATCCTATCTTATTTTCCTCAAGCTCCTTCAAGTTGGAATGGCATTAATTATCAAAGTTTTAAATAGCTGGCTATAGCGCGGCTATAGCCTTTCGAGAGACCTCCCGCTACGGTTATGAAGTTTATAGGCTACGGTTATAAAGTTTATAGTCTAAATGGAGAATAGCCGCTAATAGCCAGCTATAGCCTGATTTAGCCATAAATTAGTATTCAATTTAGCCATAAATTAGTATTCAATTTAGCCGCTAAAGGTCATGCTTTATGGATTGCTCTTTTTTCTTCTTTTTTCTTTTCTTTTTAAATCTATGTTCAATCTGATTCAATAAATGTTGTGAGTTGAATGGTTAAATATTTATTTGCGTTGAATAGTTGAACGAGTTGTAGCTCGACTCATGTTTGTGTCATAGTTTTTTGCTTTTTGGCAAGATATGACTAAAATTTCCTCTCTTTTTTGAGAAACGGCTAAAATGAAATAGCCCGCTATAGCCCCGCTATAGCCTTGTATAGCTGCTGAAATGTTGCCGCTAAATAAAATAGCCGGCTATTTTAAACTTTGTTAATTATACTGCCCTGGCCGTTCAACAAAAAAGAACTCCTTTCTCCCCTGTTCATGTACAAGCCCCGATGATTGCAATAAAACAAAGAATTTATAGCCCCTGATTCTACTTCTAAACAGATACTACACATGATATTAAAAAAGACATAATCACCATCTACTGGCGTGCATCTAGAGGCAAGCCTTCAAATGAGGGGTTAATTTCGTACATCTTTTGGCCGAGCTCTTGCCGGCGGGAACGATAAAATTCTAATATATCATCGTTTTCTCTTAGCCGGGCAACTCGGTCTGGGAACGCGGATGGGAAACTCGGCGTTCCCAGGCCGAAACCGAGTTTCATCCGATCAAAAAAAAGGTCAGGATTTTAGCCTGAAAACGCGCAACGAGTGGGGATGCTCTCAGAGGAGGCGAGGGAGGAAGGGGATTTGGGGGTGTTTGTCTGGGCTTTTGACCACTTCTTCACGGAAAAAGCCAGAAAAACGAAACAAACGGGCAGATGTGTGTTGGCTTTTTGCTAAAGTACTTCTATAAAACAGACCTATCAGGCAAAGCACGTCCGGAGGTGCTTCCCGCAGCTGCGGGCGAAACGTTTTTTTATTTGGACATGTTGTTCACCTAATTTACAACAAAATGCCACCCAAACTCGATCCCGTACCGACCCCGGTTCCCAGGAAAAAAAATGCCCCCTATGCACCCCTCCTCTCGCCGCCAGCTCGGGTCCTCCTCCCTGCCTCCTTCCCACCGCCCTCCGTCCTCCTCCCTGCTGTCGGATCTCAGCCAGCGATAGGATCTGATCTCTGGTAGAGCCGAGGTGGCTCAAGTTGCGACGAATCTCAGCCATCTATGAAAACTAGGAATCATGTACATGCAATTTACGTGTATTCTTGAGAATTAGTTCTCACACAGAATAAAAATAATATTTTTGATTACATTGTATTTTAATTTCTAACCGCTCGGTTGCTGATACGGCATGGGGCTGGCTAGGCGCGCGGCGATGCGCGTGATGGCGGCAACGAGCAGCGGCTGTGTGATTCAGGTGCGGAAGAGCACGCCACGAGCGGGTGGGACGATTGCGGCCGGGTGCCGGCGGCGCACAGACAGGAAGAGGTGGGGATTCGGGTGTGTACAAGCGTGGATTCTGTCTTCGACTTTTTTTCCACTTAACAATGGCAGTGGTGGGTAATATGATTGTTTGGTGGAGGGCAAAAAGGTCAAAACATGGCAGACGGAAAAATCTAAGGGTGACGAACGACCCAAATCTTTTTAATAGTATAGATTTTCTACAAGATGATTTCATACTTTTGGGTGCACATGATGTATACAAAGAAAATTAGAAAGTAGGTGACGAGTTTTCCTTTTCTTTGTGTGGATTGTTGTAGTGGGATATCAAAGAGAATTAAAATTTGGGTGAAAACCAACAAACTTCTAAAACAATTATACAACCAGAATTGGAATATACTTCAAACCCAACATGTCTAATATAGTTTAGACCCGTTGCAATCCGCACAGGCTCTTTTCCTATATAACAATAAAATTTCAACTCGTGACCTTTTCTTAATAGCTTGCAGCGATACTGGGACAGTTTTCGTAGGTTCGCTGAAGTTCTAAAAAGAGGCAAGAAGGAAAGAAGTCGGAGAGAATTGGTATTTATATTGTACAATAGAAACTACATGTCACCATGTTTGACATATTTTTTTCAAATTTAGAACCATTACTTCAGACTACATGTCACCATGTTTGACATATTTTTACAAATTTAGAACCATTACATCATCTATGGGCGTGTTCGGATGTTGCCCAACTTCACGAAATCCGTCGATCCGGCTTCGCAAAGACGATTCCAGCATCGCGTGCGGAGCAGAATACGTTCGGCGCAGCTTCTCGTTTAGGATGCCCGTGTTCGATGGGCCAGCCTGCTAGGAAGGAGCGATCTAGATTGGGAGACCACCGTCGAGCCAGCCTTTGGAAGCCAGATCGAGAGGATTGTTCCGTTTTTTTTTCAATTTCGTGAATTTAGATGTCAACGATGGGTTGTTGCTGCTGGAGGTCGAGACAATGGGACAGAGGAAGCTCTGCTGGTGCGGGTCGAGGCAAGGAGGCAGCCGGGTCGGAGCAGCTCGAGCTCGGAAGAGCGGTGGCCGAAGTTGGTGCTGGACGGGGATGGAGAAGAACTTGGGAAACGACTATGGACTGAAGGCCGTACGGAAACGCCGGCAAGTTCGTGAGGCCGTGCCTTGATTCGGCTAAGCTCGGCCGAGGTCAGGGATGGGGGATCCGCCTTCTGCTGCTACTTGAGGGGGGTTGAGGAGAGTCGGCGAGGTCTCCGCTGTTGGTCGGCGCGCGGAGCTCGAGGCACATGCAAAGATGCAATGAGCCTGCGGCCAGAGATGCAGGTGGCAGCGGGTGGAATTGAATGCGTGTGGGACCGGATCGAGGGTGGCGACTACGTGCTTGCCGGTGGGGATGACTCCGGCAGCGGCGAGGTTGAGCTCGCGGGGAGGCGGCGGGTAGTTCATGGGCGGCGTATGGATGGTAGGTGCGCGTCAACAGTGGCAACGCGGTTGATTGGGGAATCTGGAGACGAACGTAGCGTTTTCTTTGACTTCGTAATGGCATAGTCCTGTAAATATTCACTGCTTCGGGCTTTGCCGATCCAAGAATCGCGTGCTCCGTGTTTTGCGAAGAAAATTGGTCTGGCTTCTCGAATCTAGCTTCACAGAGTTGGGACGTTCGGCACTGCTCCGCGATGGATTTTTGGGAAGCTAGAAGCCGGAGAGTTGCCGAACACGCTCTATGTTTTTATATATTTTTACACCAAAAGACTTGTTGACTGACCTGAGGGGGACGGAAACCTAAACAAACGGTACAGACCTAGCATGATCAACCCTTTATTTTCGCTCCTTCATAAGCAGGCGTTGTGCATGGGACTCCACTTCTCGCCACCATGCACGCGCATTGGACGGCACCATGCACGCACACTGTCGCTAGATATAACTGCATTGGTATTTTCGCGGCGGGGAATTTACTCACGCGGAAGACGAATCCTCGTGGCCATCGCTAGGATAACTGTGTTGCTATTTTTAAGGCCGAGGAAAACCCACCGGAGGGACATGAATAATCGGGAGGTTGGCGATATTTACGCACCCCCGCGCCTGTTCTACGAGGAAAAATCAAAAAATATTTCGCTTTAAGATTCGGAACAGATCTATTTACGAGTACATACATAGTTTTTCAGATCTCGTTTCAGATCTCGGAATATATCGAATCAGAGCAGATAGCGCTAGCTACATCCATCCATTCATAAATAGTAGGGCGAATCCCGGCCTGCTCATCAGCCACAACAGTCATTACTTTTCGGCGGTCTCTTACGCATCATCACACGCGCCTCCTGCCGCTCCGCTCCACCATGACCGACTCACGCCATCGACGCTGCCCCTCCATCCCCATGGAGGCCGATCAATGGCCCACCACCACCAGAGAGTCATCACGCCGTCGACCCTCCTCATTCTCCATCTCCATGGCGACAACGAGAAAAATCCAAGGCCACCGCGCCACCACAATCTTCATCACGGTAATTAAAGGATCATCGGTAGCTAGTACTATATGTCGTCGATATCGATATATCATTGGATGTTTTATTTTCTATTACTTATTCTCATATATACAGGTCGTCATGACTCCCAAGTATTACCAACAACCCATACCCACCACGATGTTCAAGGCAAGGATTATAATAGCTACAAAAGTATATATATATATATATATATATATATATATATATATATATATATATATATATATATAGGAACCCTATTTGACACCCAGGGTGTAGAATAGTTATTTTGCATCCCACATAACTTTATGTTGTCATGTTTAGAAATTTATGTTTTGTATACAAATAATTATGTTCATATTCATCCACAACGCAAAAAAATGACATAAAAAAATAATTTATGAGTAATTATAATGTAAAAAACACTAAAAATGCACATTTTATGTCGTATTTTTATACGGCATGTAAACAAAAAAAATTTATGACATGTCTATATTTTCTTACGTTCTTCTCAACTCTCGAGGTAAGACAAAATTTATGCAATGTAAAAATAATATGCAGTTCTAAAGATAGAGGGTGGGTGTAGATTATTCTACACCCTGGGGGTCAAATAGCGCTACCCTATATATATATATATATATATATATATATATATATATACGGTTGGGCCTATAATAGCTACCGCACCGCGACAAGCACCAGCACTCCCTCCTTACCAATTTATGTTGCATATCAGGTTTTATCAAAATCAAACTTTATAATGTTTGACCAATTAGTTTGATACACAAAAGGAGGAGCGACATTTATTGAAGCACGAAATGCATTAGGTGAGATATAAACAAATCCTCGTATGATAAACTTCCAGTCAAAACATTTGACTTGATGGTCACATGATCGATCTCTAAGCTATTTATACACGCTAGCTTGTTGCTTATGACCGTTATCAAATGCTAGTTGTCTCAGTTGCATCATGTCAGAATGGGTAGCGAGAAGTTGACCAAACAAAGGTCAAAAGCGGCTATGGCATTCACATGTCTCTTTGTATAAACCAACAACTCATCTCTGATCCTGTAAATTAGGTGTCCACGAAACCATCGAAATTTAGAGAAACGACATTTTTATAAGAACCAATTGCACACACACACACACACACACACACACACACACACACACACACACACACACACACACAAAAATGCATGCCAAAGATAAGATATGCACTTTTTGCGTATAATTGCTTTTTCAATAAATGTCGCTTCTCTAAATTCAATGATTCTTATGGACATCCAATCCACGGGATCAAAGATGAGTTGTTGGCCTACACGAAAAGACATGAGGGTGCTGTGGCCTCTGACACTTGTTTGATCAACTTCTTGCTGCCCACCGTGACATGATGCAAGTGAAACAATAAGCATTTGATGACGGGCACAAGAAACTCGGTCTCCAAGCTATTTATGCATGCTAACTTGTTGCTTATGACCATCATTAAATGCCAGTTGTCTCATTTGCATCATGTGAGAGTGGGTAGCGAGAAGTTGACCAAACAAAGGGTCAAAAACGGCTATGACATTCACGTGTCCCTTTGTATAAACCAACAACTCACCTCTGATCCTGTAAATTGGGTGCCCACAAAACCACCAAATTTAGAGAAACAACGTTTTTTTAAGAACCAATTGTACACACACACAAAAATGCATGCCAAAGATAAGATATGCAATTTTTGCATATAATTGTTTTTTCAATAAATGTCGCTTCTCTAAATTCAATGATTTTTATGGGCAGCCAATCCACGGGATCAAAGATGAGTTGTTGGCCTACACGAAGAGACATGAGGATGTCGTGGTCTCTGGCACTTTGTTTGGTCAACTTCTTGCTGCCCACCATGACATGATGCAAGTGAAACAACCAACATTTGATGACGTACACAAGCAACTCGATCTCCAAGCTATTTATGCATGCTAACTTGTTGCTTATGACCGTCATTCAATGTTAGTTGTCTCACTTGCATCATGTTAGAGTGGGTAGCAATAAGTTGACCAAACAAAGGGTCAAACGCGGCTATGACATTCACATGTCTCTTTGTATAAACCAACAACTCATCTCTGATCCTGTAAATTGGATGTCCACAAAACCGCCGAATTTAGAGAAATGACATTTTTAAAGAACCAATTACACATACACACAAAAATGCATGCCAAAGATAAGATATGCACTTTTTTGCGTATAATTGTTTTTTTAATAAATGTCGCTTCTTTGAATTCAATGATTTTTATGGACAGCCAATCCATAATCAAAGATGAGTGACTTGTTGGCCTATACGAAGAGACATGAGGATGTCGTGGCTTCTGACACTTTGTTTGGTCAACTTCTCGCTGCCCACCGTGACATGATACAAGTGAAACAATCATCATTTGATGACGGACACAAGCAACTCGATCTCCAAGCTATTTATGCATGCTAACTTGTTGCTTATGACCGTCATTAAATGTTAGTTGTCTCACTTGTATCATGTCAAAGTGGATAGCGAAAAGTTGACCAAACAAAGGGTTAAAAACGGCTATGACATTCACACGTCTCTTTTATAAACCAACAACTCATCTCTGATCGTGTAAATTGGGTGTCCACAAAACCACCGAATTTAGAGAAACGACATTTTTTTAAGAACCAATTGCACACACGCACAAAAATGCATGCCAAAGATAAGATATGCACCTTTTGCGTATAATTGTTTTTTCAATAAATGTCGCTTCTCTGAAGTCAATGATTTTTATGGACAGCCAATCCACGGGATCAAAGATGAGTTGTTGGCCTACACGAAAAGACATGAGAATGTCGTGGTCTCTGACACTTTGTTTGGTCAACTTCTTGCTGCCCACCGTGACATGATGCAAGTGAAACAACCAGCATTTGATGACGG
The DNA here is from genome assembly GCA_910589765.1 of Avena atlantica. Taxonomy (NCBI): domain Eukaryota; kingdom Viridiplantae; phylum Streptophyta; class Magnoliopsida; order Poales; family Poaceae; genus Avena; species Avena atlantica. Next base: position 9,755,044 of record OU342734.1, on the reverse strand, counting down.
GCACAAGCAAATCGATCTCCAAGCTATTTATGCATGCTAACTTGTTGCTTATGACCGTCATTAAATGTTAGTTGTCTCACTTGCATCATGTCAGAGTGGATAGTGAGAAGTTGACCAAACAAAGGGTCAAAAGCGGCTACATGTCTCTTTATATAAACCAACGACTCATCTCTGATCCTGTAAATTGGATGTCCACAAAACCGCCGAATTTAGAAAAACAGTCATTTTTAAGAACCAATTGCACACACACACACACACACACAAATGCATGCCAAAGATAAGATATGCATTTTTTTGCGTATAATTGTTTTTTCTGTTTTTTCAATAAATGTCGCTTCTCTGAATTCAATGATTTTTATGGACAGCCAATCCACGGGATCAAAGATGAGTTGTTGGCCTACACAAAGAGACATGAGGATGCCGTGGCCTCTGACACTTTGTTTGGTCAACTTCTCGCTGCCCACCGTGACATGATGCAAGTGAAACAACCAGCATTTGATGACGGGCACAAGCAACTCGATCCCCAAGCTATTTATGCACGCTAACTTGTTGCTTATGACCGTCATTAAATGTTAGTTGTCTCACCTCACTTGCATCATGTCAGAGTGGGTAGCGAGAAGTTGACCAAACAAAGGGTCAAAAGCGGCTATGACATTCATATGTCTCTTTGTATAAACCAACAACTCATCTCTGATCATGTAAATTGGGTGTCCACAAAACCACCGAATTTAGAGAAATGACATTTTTTTAAGAACCAATTGCACACACGCACAAAAATGCATGCCAAAGATAAGATATGCACCTTTTTTGCCTGAATTCAATGATTTTTATGGAAAGCCAATCCATGGGATCAAAGATGAGTTGTTGGTCTACACGAAGAGACATGAGGATGCCGTGGCCTCTGACACTTTGTTTGGTCAACTTCTCGCTGCCCACCGTGACATGATGCAAGTGAAACAACCAGCATTTGATGACGGGCACAAGCAACTCGATCCCCAAGCTATTTATGCACGCTAACTTGTTGCTTATGACCGTCATTAAATGTTAGTTGTCTCACCTCACTTGCATCATGTCAGAGTGGGTAGCGAGAAGTTGACCAAACAAAGGGTCAAAAGCGGCTATGACATTCATATGTCTCTTTGTATAAACCAACAACTCATCTCTGATCATGTAAATTGGGTGTCCACAATACCACCGAATTTAGAGAAATGACATTTTTTTAAGAACCAATTGCACACACGCACAAAAATGCATGCCAAAGATAAGATATGCACCTTTTTTGCCTGAATTCAATGATTTTTATGGAAAGCCAATCCATGGGATCAAAGATGAGTTGTTGGTCTACACGAAGAGACATGAGGATGTCGTGGCCTCTCACACTTTGTTTCGTCAACTTCTTGCTGCCCACCGTGACATGATGCAAGTGAAAGAACCAGCATTTGATGACGGGCACAAGCAACTCGATCTCCAAGCTATTTATGCATGCTAACTTGTTGCTTATGACCGTTATTAAATGCTAGTTGTCTCACTTGCATCATGTCAGAGTGGGTAGCAAGAAGTTGACCAAACAAAGGGTCAAAAGCGGCTATGACATTCATATGTCTCTTTGTATAAACCAACAATTTACCTCTGATCATGTAAATTGGGTGTGCACAAAACTACGCATGTCACCCGCTGGGTTCGGGGCCGGGTCCAGCCCCCCTTCCCCATACCCGCCCCGCATCTGTAATCGGGTCTAAGATTTCTTCAGACCCGCCACCCGTCAGGTATCCGGGACCCGACGGGTACCCGCGTCCATGTCCCGCGGCGGCACGAGGCGCGCAGCACACGAGTCTGCAGCGGCGCAAAGGCTTGCGTGGCAGGCAGTGTGCGAGTCCGCGATGGCGGAGAGGCGTGCGAGGCGGCGACGCAGCGGTGTGCAGCGAGTGAGGTGGCGACGTGCAAGGCGAGCAGCACAGCGGCGCACGAGGCGGCGGTGGTGAGTGCGAGAGGCGGTGCGGAGAGAGGTGGGAGGTGGAGCGAGGCAGTTGGGATTGGGAGAAAGAGACGAACGTGAGGTCGGGGATGGTAGGCTGGTTGGTCTGGCCAATGGTGGGCTTACTGGTTAGCTGAGGATGGGCCGGCTGTTAAGACAATTTGTTGGGCCAGTTCTCATGTCATGGCGGGTACGCGAGTCTGCGGGTTCGGGTTCGTCACCCGAATACCCGCCCCGCTAATATAGCCGGGTTTTTTCTTTACTAGACCCGCCCCATTTAAGGCGGGTACCCGTCAGGTTAGCGGGTATCGGGGCCCCATTGCCATCCAGACACAAAACCACCGAATTTAGAGAAACGTAAATTTTTTTAAGAACCAACTGCACGCAGGGTTGTTGCTAGCTTGTTGAGTTGATGGGCACACACGAAGAGACATGAGGTTTTGATGGCCGCGAGGCTTCGTCTTCCGCGCTAGTAAATTCCCCATAGCGGAAAGGGAATGCGATTATTTCTAGCGACAGCGTGCACGTGCATGGTGTCGTCCAATGCACGTACATGGTGGCGAGAAGCGAGTCCCGTGCACAACGCATGCTTACGAAGCAGTGAAAATAAGAGGTTGGTCATGTACAAGTACTAATATGTTGTTACAAATAAGGGGGATTTAGCTGCATGTCATTGGAAATTATAGTTCAGGTAACTACCGAAAAAAATATCCCTATCCGTATTCCCGGGATGCTACTAAGAAGATGAAGTGCAAAAAGGCTATGCTTTAGACGCTACCAAGAAGTTGGAATACAGAAAACATACTATAATGGAACAAACCATATACATCAAGCTTGAAGAAGGTTTACCTTCAAATCACAATCAAATTGCCAATATGGAGTTGACCTTCAAATCATAATCAAATTGCCAAAGCATCTTCGTGGTTATAGCTCCAGAGTGATGATCAAGTAATCAAATTGTGTATCAATTGAGTCGAGCTGGAACAAATCCAACTGCCCAGGCGATCCATCACCTACCAGGATGAACAACTAATTAGCAGTAATACATATGACATTGATCATTCCTAGATTCACAAGTGCAAATGGACATTGAAAATGTATTATCACTTAATATAAACTTTCTCATTATTAGTGAGTGTATACCACTATAAGAAAAACATAAGATCATGTTGCATTTGACTAGATAATGCATCAGAGCAAACAGCCTGGTCATTATTACCAGTTAATGACCTTGGTGAATTGTACTTTAGAGGGAAGATGTCTAGGAGGCAGAACATATCATGGTGCTTAACACCAGTGAGCTCCATCTTCCTCCGTTTTTAGGGAAAACTCCAAAACAAATACTCAACATGGTCACACATGGAATTTGTAAGCAAAAGACATGAACTCAAATTAAGCAAGCGAATCCTTAAAAGTAGTACATTTCTTTCCTTGACATGTATTTCACTAAAAATTGCAAATAAAATGAGTAAATATTTGAGGATTGTAAACGGTGAGAAAATTTGGATGCAACCGACAGTTATATTGATCACGGCCAGATGTATAGGGCCGACTTCTTTTCAGCTTCCTGGACCGTTCGAGGTCCCCAAACGCAAAAGCCCAAAAGAACATGTCGGATTCTACGCCGCTTTTTCCACCGCGAAACAGGCCCGTAGTGTGTTTTCAGAATCGGCACTCGACCAGCTTCACGAGAAATTCCTGAGATTCCACCGAGTGAATCGAAACGGTACCCTGCTGCTGCCCCTGATGATGTTGCTTATATTGACAAGGAATGCCACCGCTTAGGAGAAAAGAAAGAGTCCCCGTTCCTCACCCGCATCACGTCGCTCCCAGCACCCGCCTGCAAACCGAACGATGATTAGCTAGGGTTCCTCCACCACCAGCGCCCGCCGACGACCCGCCTCCCCGACTCGCTTACCCGTCCTGGCTCCCCGACCCGCCTCCTCGCCACCAGGGACCAACGGCCGCCGATAGGGATGTAAATGACACTTAAATGGCATCCGCAAGTTCCGTTTATTCAAAATCTTAGTTCTTTGTTTTAGAAAAAACAAATTTTATTGAACTAGAGTACTAATAAACGGTATTATGCGGGATTAAATGGTGTGCCACTTACATCCCTAGCCGCCGACCCGACCCCTCCTCGCCACCAGGGATCCACTCCCGCGACCGCGGCCGACCGGCGCTGCCGTCGGCGTCTGCCGCCCGCATGCTGAACCCGTCTCCCCGACCGGCGCCTGTCGTCGGCTTCTGCCGCCCGATTGCAGTTATAGTTTACTTCAATCACAATGTACCAAATGTGTTGAATCAAATGGTTCTAGTTGCTGATTGTTGTTCATAACTTTTAATCAAATGGTATCATCTCATTTGATTATTTTATAATCTTCTTTACTCATTTTTAGCTTATTATGTACTAAAAACTAGCATATATATTTAATTAAGGGGTGTTACAGACATTTTATAACTCAACTCATCAAACAAGCCAAATGTCTAGAAGCTAAAAAGAATGGAAGGAACCAAATTCTATACGCTTCTTCCCACCGCAGCTTCTCCCCACAATCTGACAAAAACTAGCTTCTCTAGAATCACAAGCTAAAAAGAATTCGGCCTAAATACATATATAGAGCATTGAACTAATCAGTTATCCATTAAACTATACAGCAACCCATTATTATGGCAAAGTTCATTTAGTACTACACAAGAATGTGCATGTCCCACTATTGTCGCTAACATCAATATACTATAACAGGAAGGCTCTATTTATTTTGAACATGATGTAAAAAGCATTGGCACGTCAGAAGGTACCTAACAAGTAAATCGCCAGAAACAAGAAAAAAGAGAAGGAGAATCAAAATTGTTTCAGTCAAACCAGTGAACAAAATCCACAAAATATGTTAGTGATAATCGCCAATCTCGCTTCCAAGGAAAAGGACAGCTACAAGCTTGACTAACTCTATATAACCATTCAGTGCTCCAACACAATATCCTACACAGAAATTAACCGTTAAAAGCTAGCAATGAGTCGAAATTTGGACTATTCAAGAGACAATAATTGGTATATAAATTCAAAAACATATTTTTCAGTAAGAAAAATTCAAAATCTTGTATGGAGGTGATCCAAGAGCACCTGAACTAATTTCATCATACCCTGTTATTATAAACAGGTACTCTTGGTTACAGAAATTTTTGTAACTACTCACACAAGTCAGGCCACAACAATTAAAAAAGATTGTTTAATAAGGATTAATAGTAGGTAACTAAACTTTAGTGCCAAATCAATTATTTTGTAGCACTGCTATTCTTCCAAATTCTTTTGAATTTTTTTTCGATAAATAGGTTCATAATTCAGATAACCGTATTTGAATTCAATATTGCACTCATTTCATACAAATGGTAAGTAACTAAGCAAATGGGTGTTAAAAATAGTAGAAACTCACCGCCATGCCAACTGGTAAACCAGGTCCAAGAGTAGTTGGCATGCTATTAGGATAATGGTATGCTGCATCAGCCAATAATTGAGGAGATGACCTCAGAGAAGTCAAGAGACTGAAATTCTTAGCATTTGTGTTCAACTTGAATTCCTGGTCAAAAAATAGCAATTGTCAGTGCACTTGACACATGTGAGCAATAAGATACCAAAGCAGAAAAAGCGTGACCAAGTATAATATGCATCACATCCTAACCTTAGCATTACGATTCAAACTTGAATTGTCCGAGCTAAGAGATCCCATCGAAGAGCTTGGTAACAAGCCTGGAACACTTGCATCTTAGTTCGCAGCAACACGTTCGGATGCTGATGATGTAGAACTACTAGGTCTTTGAGAAGAATTCACATATTCAGGCACCGAAGGAAGTTTGCTGGGTAACAGCAGAATATGGTGTCAACACATCTGGTGAATTGTCTTCTTGGCCACAAGATGAAGACCATCTGCTGCAACTCTTGAGGCGACAAACTTGAACGAACTAGGTTGATACCTCCCTCAGACAAAACAATCCAAGTATTCAAACCTGGGTGACAAAAATGAGTACAAGTCATACAACATATTGCTTCAACAAATCAGGAGAATTTTGTTCAAACAGTAGAGAACCTACATGATTTTAGCCAATTATAGAATCACCGTCTGTAACCAAACTCATTAAGGTGGGAACAGCAAAACAAGTTTGTGGGAAGTTAAGAGATGCAACACACCAATACTATTCCCAGTTCAAGACACATTAACCACAAGACCAATCAGGCCAACTACTAACTGCTTTGACATGTGGAAGGAGCATCAGAATGAACACACAGAAAATTGTGTGGCATGGTAAAAAATGAGTCAATGTTGAAGTGGTCCACTAAGCACGCAAATGGATACAGAAGGACGCACAGCTGCAAAGTGCAGGCCAAGCTACATCCACTGGAATCAAATCAGATTAAGAAAAACTCATGTAGCAGTACACACTTCCATCGTCCAATTAAGGTATTGTGTACTACTCCAGCTAAAAAAAATCTAATGTAGTAGTACTAGCTAGCTAGCACATTATTTCCTACCAGTGTTACTTCTCTGATAAGGAGATGGATTCTTGAATGATAGTACTCCAGCTATCGCACGTAATAGTTACTAGCGTCTTGTATTGCAGCTGTTTGCAAATCATCTTCTACAAATTCGGTACAACATCACGTTTGCTAACGCCAGGAAGGGCTCCATACATAAGAACTGCAAGCCTTGAACAGCCTACCCCGGCGGACGGGAACGACGGCGACCCCGGCACGAAAGCACCACACTGGAACTACCTTCGCTACAGCACCGCCTTCCTGGTGGGTTGGCCAGCAGCAGCACGTCGTCGTTGTTGACGTCGGAGGCAAGCAGCAGGCCGGCCTCCTTGTCGCTGGACCGGACCGCCAATGAGGAGGGACATCTGTGCCGCGTTGGAGTTCGGGGAGGAGTAGTAGAAGCCCCGCAAGGGCGGTCAGATTCGTCGTGGACGCCGGCCGGCAGAGGCGGCGCTAGGGTTTGCTCGTGGGGGCACGGTTGAGGGCGCGAGACTGCGACGTAGGTAGAGGAATCAAACAGAATAAGGCGGCGGGGCTGAGGGCCGTCGAGCAGCGAGGCTAGGGTGGCCGGCGGGGTTGGGCTGGGTCTCCGGTGGGTGGGGGACGCGAGAGAGAGAGAGAGAGAGAGAGAGAGAGAGAGAGAGAGAGAGAGTTCCGGAGAAAGGGGATCGAGGGGTTGGGGGAGTGAGAGGACGCGAGGGAGGAAGGGGGTTCGATCTGATCTCTCGCAGAGCCGAGGTGGCTCACGTTGCGATGAATCTCCGTAATCGTGCATGTGCCATGCACGCGTATTCTTGGAAATTAATTCTCACCCGGAACAAAAATAATACTTCTACTTCCTCCTTCTATAAATAACTAACTTGGTTTTATCCAGATTCGAATTTATCTAGACGTATTTTAGTATATATATACATTTAAATCTAAACAAACTCAACTCACTTATTCTAGACGGAGGGAGTATTTCTGATTACATTGTATTTTAATTCCTAACTCTAGACTACTATAGCTTTACCTATTAAGGAGGTTCAAAGAAGAAACACAATTTCAATGTCATTTATCCGGGAAACGGTGGCCAAAATTATTATATCCAGAAAAAAAGCTTTGAAGCTTCAACTTTTTTTTTTGTGAAACTAGTAAGCTTGCATGTGCAACGCACGAATCAAATAACTTATAATCGCTTGTAGGTAACGTATGAATCAATTAACTTACAACCAAAAATATTACAAATACTATAATTTAAATTTCCATGTATGTGAACAACACAGCTTATGTCTTTGTTTCAAAAACTTTCAAAAAGAACATGACATGTTTCCTTAATGACATACATTCTCTCTGTTTTTTCAGATCATGACATTTTTCATTAAGTTGTCAAGGCCATATGGATGATCCTCTGTGAGCCAGACCATGAGTTCTAAGTGAATGCAACTGCTAGGGCTCAACAAAGCTGAATGAGTGTCTCTTTGGTCATTCTTTGCATGATGCTATAAATGAACTACATATACATATGTTTTGGATTTTTTATCTCCAAATAATTGATGTTATTAGTTTACCATGTGACAATTTTTGGGAAGGACCAATATAACCCATGACAAATCTTTCCTTTGGTAGAGTTGGGAGTACAATATAAATTTCAATACAGCACCAAGATTTATTTGCAGTTGAGTAACTACTTAGTTATACAATACTTTTTTTTCTTATGCAAGGTAATTATTAAGAGAGAGTATTCAATGATAATCAATAATAGAAACGGGAATCATGCATAAGAAAAGTAGCAACAACGGATTCCTTATTCTCGAAACACCATTATATATATGTTTATATGTATCAGATCTGGATTAGTACTGAATTCGTTACCTCTCCCAAAATCAACAAAAAAAACATGATACGACAGCATGTTCAGAAGTAGGACGCGGTGGCAGGACGGAGGACCTGGGCACCGTTGTCTGCCGCAAATTCGTAGTCCTTGAGGTAGAACTTGGGCAGATGACGCCGTGCACCGCAGTTCCTGGGAGGCGATGACGCCCGCCTTAGATCACATATTGTTATCTAGTAGGGATTAAACCTGCATCTGCATTATTGTACCTTGGACCTGCATTTGCGCTCCACAATTCTGATTTGACGTAGTTGATTGCATTCTCAGCACCTTGCTCCATCTGCATGTGTCTGATCATAGGAAACCAAACTAAGATTGAATTTCGTTCCATGACAATGGTTTGCAAAAAAGGGGGTATTTGTGATGCAACACATGCTTGTAGGTGAGCCACGTCTTATTCATTTTCTCACTTCAGATGTTTCCAGTCACAAAATGAAATATAGTTCAAGATACAATTTAAATTCTATTGAGAGTAGAATGAGATGATTATATCCACGATACTGGGAAGAGTATATAATGCGAAAAAAATGTCCATTTGGTAGAGTTGGCATGACACGATCTACATATCAGGGAGGAAGTGCAGACTTAAATACTTCAATGCTGAAACTTATAACTGCTATCGATGAAGAAATAAACATGTAAAGGGTTAAGGGATTGAGGAACATACATGTTTGTCCTAAGAAAATAATGATGGCAGCCAACATGTACATCCAATCTTTATAGGATGAAGATGTATACACTGTCTCTGCAGAAACAACCTGATGTTTTCAGTGACGGGGGAACGAATTCAAATAGAAAAAAATACGAGCTACAACATTACAAAGCATACCACATATAAACGCTATTACCTGTAGTTGGTAGAAAATATTTTTTGAAATGAATTAGTGTAAATCTTCTGTAGCTTCGCAATGAGACAGGGAAGAAGCAGCAAACAAGATCACATGATCAGCATTTCCTACTCAACGGAAGAGAAAATGGGAAAATGAGATAGTCCGTATTAAACTTGTAGCATCGTGAACATATAAGAAAGAGAACATTGCTTGGGGCACAAAAACCAGTCCGTACGCATGCATTCATGAGTAACCGTGTACAAAATTTGGTGAAGCCAATTCACTTGCATCCATAGCTCAAACACATCAGGGTGGTTTGAAAATTTATTTCTATCGTAGTAAGAAATGCGCAAGCAAAAGGAAACTTTTATTAAATTATAGCATATCATAATTATATTATGTACTTGGCAAAAGTGTATGAAACTTATACAAAAGTCAAACCTAATAATTGAGATTATGTTCAAGTTCCATTACCGTCAGTTTCACAAATTACAGTAGGACGGTATATGCCAACACTAAGAGGTCTACCAATACTTTCAGTGTACCCAACCCTTTTGAGGACACCATCTTCTCTATATTGTGTAGTAGTATTTAAGGGGGAAAATATATCCTGGATGAATTAAGTCATCAGGCTTAGTATAGAAGACGTTAGCGCTAGAACTGTGATGCTTGCCTGAAACCTCTGTTGATTTTCCTTCTAGCACCCTATATTACAAATATTTAGCTAGGGCAGTTAGAGAACAAGCAAGAAGGGAAAGTAAAATATGCTCCCAAGAAAAGAAAAAGGATAAGGTACATAATATGTGTAGGCAAAAAAGAAAGTAAAGTATGCTCCCAAAAAGATAAAGGAGAAGGTACTTTTTTAAAAGGGAAGAAGGTACATTATGTGCATTGATTAATGCAATAACTGAGAGTCTGAGACAAAACATTATGACCATGTTGTATATAGAGCTTTTAACAAAATCTCTCAATGAAATCAGCAGAAAAACACATGAAAATTACGGCTAAGCTTGCCTAGCAGTACCATTCTACTGCAAGAAATTGAACAATCGCAAGAGATGATTACCACGCGTCAGACATTCAGGCATACCACCTCACTGTTTTTGTTCCCTAAGATTACCAATCGTCATACATTCAGGCATACTATCTCACTGTTTTTGTTCCCTAAGATTACCACTCGCGGGATTTGCATTCCCCTCTATAGATGTGCTCCTCAGGTCTTGAAATGGGGAATTCTCTGATCCAAAGGGAGGCATGGCTGGATGAATATTCTTCAGGTATAATGACTACAATGAAACAAAAAAAAATGAATGTTAAATCATGGGTACACTGAAATCAGTAAATGAGTGTGGGTAAAAACCTTATACCCAACATGCGGCAAACATGACATTGAAATTATAATTATTCCCGAAGCTTAATAGTAAGAAAAATGTTGACATCCCCTAGAGCAATTAGAACACTACAGTGCCACAACTTAACAATTATTTTCTTGTTGCATAATATATGAAAAGCAGTAAAGTCTGAATACACAATAAAATTTCACCGAAAATGCTCCCTCCATAAACATGTGAATTCAGACTACAAGGACATGTAATATGCTTAAGTGATATTTCCAACTGTCATGCGAGTTTTCAGAAACACAACAATTATAATAACATGTATGCTTCCGTGCGAGTTTTTTCACTGCAACTTAAGATTCACTTGAAACATTGTGACTCCAAATATTTGCAATTACTTTTATTCCACCCAGAGAAGAATTTGCTACTACATATATCTACAATTATTTACTACAAGAAGTACAATATATGTCAATGTCATTGGTACGATAAGATGCAGAGTAATCTATATGTTTCCAACTCATGATAGTAATCCATTGTTATAGTTCAGAGAAGATCTACATATCTCAGGTGAGAATGACATGAGAAACTCTAGGATGTTGCTCATCACAAACCCATCATACAAGCCGATCTCCTCCATTATTTGCTGGGACTTGCCATCAATTTGTAGAAGCACTCACACATCAGTCATCGCCTTGCAGATGAACAACTATGAAGATTAAGGAATATAAATATCTCAAGGACTGGAAAGCGGAATGGTGAGGAGGATACCACTACATCAAAGAGATCCAATTGTACCTGCTAGTGGAGCCGTGGAGGTGAGGGCGCTCCAGTAGGTTCCCCGCATGGAGCGCGCTGCCCAAGAGGCCACAGTCCTCAGCTTCAGCGGGGGTCCGAGCCATCAAATCCATGAGGTGGAGAGAGGGGGCGTTAGAGAGGCGAGGATGTAGGGAAGCAAAGCCAGCAGTTGATGCTACACTCAACATGGAGGAAGAGTGATTCGTTGGAAACCCCAAGAGCAAGGTATGAAGAGTACAACAGCAAGATTTTCCTCAGTAGAAACTGAGGTTATCGAACCAGAAGGAGGAAGGAAACGTCACACAGGTGTTGGAAGCAACGTGGAGACCTGCACAACACAAACTCAATACTCTGTCCCAACGAATCAGTGAGGTTGTCAAGCTCATCGGTTTGCCGTAACAAAGGATTAAATGTATGGTGTGGAAGGTAATAGTTTGCAGCAAGTAAACAAGTAACAGTGGAAGATGTATCAATGGTAAAGATTGGACCGGGGTCCATAGTTCACTAGAGGTGCTCTTCTTAGATAAACAACATGGCATGAAGGGTAAAAAAATTACAGCGAGGCAATTGACAGGAACTGAGCAAGGCATAACAATGCAATTACTAGCCAGAAAGATCCTATGAGGTTGATTGGGCAATACAACAATATACATAGACCGTAATCCAATTGCATCTATGACTAGAAGTCGACCTTTAGGTTATCATCTGAATCCCCTCCAGTATTAAGTTGCAAGCAACAGACAACTGCTTTAAGCAAAGTGTATAAGGTAAATAGTCCACATGTTCCATGAACAAGAGACCGTTATTTTCTCCCTAGTAGCAACAACACATCTACAACCGAAGAGATTATTGTCACTTCCCTTGGAAACTAGAGGCATGAACACACTATCGAGCATAAATACTCCCTCTTGGAGTCACTAGCAACAACTTGACCAAGATAACCACTAGCAACGGAGAGCATGCAAGATCACAAACAACACAGACATGATAGAATCATAAATATGGAACCATTAATCAAACCAACATAATAATCTCAATATCCATCGGATCCCGCAAACACAACATGCATGATTACAAATAGATTAGATCTTGATCATGAACGGAGCTCACAAGATCTATACATGAAAGCACAAAGGAGGAGATACAACCATCTAGCTACTACATGGACCCATAGTCCAAGTTGAAACTACTCACAAATCATATCGGAGAGAAGGCCTCCGGGATGATCTCCCCTCCGGCAGGGTGCCGAGAAGAGCTTTAGATCCTCCTGATCTAGGGACGATGGTGGCGGCGGCTACAGACGGTTTCGTGGATTTCTGATCGGGTGCTGAGAGTTTCTGCATCGGGGGCTTCTTATAGGCGAAGGGGGAGACCGAGGCGGCTGCCAGGGCGGCCAAACCCTAGCCAGGCGCGGGCTAGGGCCCACCCGCGCCTGGGGGGTCTGGCCCCTCAGGCCGGCCCCTCGGGCTCTCCTCTGGATTTCTTGTTCCCCACGAAAAGTTATTTACTTTGTCCTTCGTCCCGTCCAATTCTAAGAATATTTCTTTACTAACTTTTCTGATACCAAAAACAGCAAAAAACAGGCATCTGGCACTGTTGCAACTTGTTAATAGGTTAGTACCAGAAAACATGTAAAAAGCACCTCAAAGTGTAGACAAGTAAAGCAAAGTAGATAGAAAACAATCATGGATCATCAAAAATTATAGATGGGATCAAAGAACTCTAAACATGTGCATGAAATATGGAGTTCTAGACATAGTAATTATGCATGCAACATGGCAAGCTACAAACAAATATCATGAATAATATGTATTGAAAAACGTTTGTTTGTTTCACATGCAGAAAACATAACATAGTGGCAATCAGCTTGTCCCTCATAGAGTAGCAATATAGATGCATAGGACACCTTCAAAGTTCACAAGGGTGACTAGAAACAAGTAGCACAAGAACAAGTAATAACACAATATGCATTAATTAATAAGCTTTGGAACACTGCACACAGAATGACAACTATGCTCTCTTAATGGTGCCTAAAGGTAGAAGGTGGAGACTCAATAATGATGGAAGAAAGGACTTTTTGTAAAGGAAGCAGGGATTACGAGTTTCAAAAAGATCTTCCAAAAATTATGGTACTTATTAGCTTTCAGCCCTCATTGCCCCTATCATAAGCATCTTAAAGTGGTTAAGGTTAAAGTGGCAAAGCTGGAGTATATGCTTGACAAAGTATAAGTTGTCAATCTCAAGTCCCTTGACTATGAGGGCTACACCTCATGGATACTGAACTTAGGGCCCATGCAAGTTCTTGTCACTGTAAGTATTTGCATATCATTGAGAACCACCAACGGGGTATCCCTTGCACATGGTACAGGAGCTTTCCCATAACCAAAATGACAAGGCAAGCAGACAATGAGCATCTCAGCAATTCTTCTTATGTACCATGGGAATATGGTGCTTTTTTCTCTCTTTCCTCTTTTCTCAATGTGTCTCTCTTTTTTTTATAAGAAGAATGCTTCATAGATGTCACTATGGTGATGCTGCAAGTTTCCACCATGATTAGGCATGGCTTAGGTAGCGGCCCAGGCGTTTCTCTAACACATAATACAAACTCCATGGACTTACAAGTTCCCACTTCATTTCACACCGGTAACATCCATAGACAAAAGAGCATGATATCAACGGAGTACAAAAAGTACAAGTGCAATGTTGAAAACGTTCCCCGTGACAGCACGGTTCTGCTAATCCCAACTTATAAGTGCAATCATATACAACAAAGTTGCCTCAATGGTTCAAGTTTATTAGGGGCAAAGAATAAAGTGTGCCATCAAGTTCGTGAGGGCTTTAATCACTAAGTTTTCACATAACAAAATAGTTTTTAATTGGAAGATAGTTGAAAACAAGAATATACTTGGAATGGTTTAACACACCATGCATAGGAGTTTATAGTGGACATTTTGGAATAACTTGGTTTCTTGGGAGTTGGAAGCATGAGTAGAACTTACTCATACAAGTGGAGGTTAGCAAAAGTGATGCAGCCCGACCTACGATCGTTGCCACATCAAGGTCTCCAACTTATGCCAAGTCGTCATGGACCCCAAAGGTGAATCCTATCCTCTTTGAGATCCCACTTCCTACCCTATTGAATGGTATACTAATTCATTCTCCGCCCTATGACCATGATAGGTTCACACCGACGAGTACGGAGACGAGAGAGGAACCTCGAGGAATCACGCACGACAAGACGGAGGCTTGGAAGAGGAAACGGAAGAAAGCTCCAGCTGGATCTGGCGACAGGACCGGCGAACCGGAGCCACCGCCGGAAGCTCCGGCGACAGCATCGGCGGACCGTACCCTTCGCCGAAAGCGCTCTCTGTATGCCATACCGGCGGGCGACCGGAATAACCAACGACAACCGGAACTTCCGGCACCAGATCCGGCGCCGCCGGACCCACCACCGAAATCCCCTGCCTGCGCGCGGATCTGGGTTTGATGCCCTGGAATATTCCCTTTACTTACCCCTTTGCCTAGTTTATTCCCAAACTACCCCCTTGTTTAGTGGTTGTCCTACAAAAAGAGCCCCCACCCCTCATGTATCCCTCAGGCATAGATGATAGACTAAAGACAACCCCAGGATCAAGAAGGTCTCTCGAACTCTTCTACTTTGTGATGAGCATGTAGAGTCGAGGATGACTCTTTTTGAAGGGGGGAGCTGATGCAGCCCGACCTACGGTCGTTGCCACATCAAGGTCTCCAACTTATGCCAAGTCGTCATGGACTCCAAAGGTGAATCCTATCCTCTTTGAGATCCCACTTCCTACCCTATTGAATGGTATACTACTTCATTCTCCGCCCTATGACCATGATAGGTTCACATCGACGAGTACGGAGACGAGGGAGGAACCCCGAGGAATCACGCTCGACAAGACGGAGGCTTGGAAGAGGAGACGGAAGAAAGCTCCAGCTGGATCCGGCGACAGGACCGGCGAACCGGAGCCACCACCAGAAGCTCCGGCAATAGCATCGGCGGACTGGGCGCACCGCCGGAATCCCCGACACCAGGACCGGTGGACCGGACCCTCCGCCGAAAGTGCTCTCTGTATGCCATACCGGCGGGCGACCGGAATAACCAACAACAATCGGAACTTCCGGCACCAGATCCGGCGCCGCCGGACCCACCACCGAAATCCCCTGCCTACGCGCGGATCTGGGTTTGATGCCTGGAATATTCCCTTTACTTACCCCTTTGCCTAGTTTATTCCCAAACTACCCCCTTGTTTAGTGGTTGGCCTACAAAAAGATCCCCCACCCCTCATGTATCCCTTAGGCATAGATGATAGACTAAAGACAACCCCCATTGTGGAATCTCTAATTTTGCCTCATCCCCTTTCCCAAGGGGATCGACTATCGTCACCAACCTCGATTGGACTTTGCATCACGCATCCATCATTGAACAAGGCCTTGGAGTTTGGTGTCTCGTCTCCAAGTTGTCAAGACCCTCCCCAAGGTGTTCTTCCCTCTCCGATGTGGATTTGAGGGAGCACGTTGACCGATATTTCCTTACAAGGATTCTATCGGACCGGTGGCCGCCGTTCGGGAGCAATCAGCCTTGTATCGTGTGAGTTTTGCGTGTGTTCATCGTGTTCTTCGCAAGGTGTGTGTTCGCTTTCGCTACCTTCTCCCTTTCCCCTCGCTTTCCCATCGATTTGACCACGAGATCCGTGAAGATCAGGCCACCCAAGAGGTTAACCCCTTCATCATCTGGTATCAGCAGCTTTTGGTTGCCACAGATTCCTCATCGATTTGGTATTTTCCCCATAAATTCAAAAATTTCACCAAAAATAGCCCCAATTCGTGTTTTGGATCGATCTGTGATCTGAGTGAGTTTTGGTAGGTTTTGATCCACGGATTTCTTGCTAAACTTCTTTATCTACCTTCCCCTGCGTTCCCATGGCCTAATTCCTTGATTTCCCCCTCCGATATGAAGTTTCCCATCAAGTTTTTCCGCAGAAAATCAAGTTTTCGCGTTCCTGAACTCGTTCCGGCCCCAGATCCGGCGAACTGGAGTTCCCACTGGAATTTACGGTCAAAATTCTGGTCAAACCGGACCCACCGCCGGAATTTCCGGCGAGATTTCTGGTCCGCCGACCTGGTTGCCAACAGATTCAGCTCCGCACGGTTTTGAGCATAACTTTTGCATTCGAACTCGGATTTTGGTGTTCTTTAGCTCGTTTCGAAGAAGATAAGGGGCTTTACATCATCATCCACGTTGTTCATGCTATATACTCCATCCAAATTCCATGAGCAAGGCGGAATCCAACAATAAAGGGCGAAGATTGTCGATGAAAGGTATAAACATTCCGCGACTTCTCTCCACTTGCATTCCTTTGTGAACCCCACTATCTTTACGACCAACAAACACCTATTGAGACTAGTTCCTCTTATGATTGCTTGAGCTATGTACATTTGATACCTTATAGATTCCGAGCAAACGTTGTGAGCGCTATCTCATATAGTTATCTTGTATAGTTGATGGAACAAGGAAGAGGCAAGTGAAAAAAATAGAAAAATAAAAATGAAAAGAAAAAAGAAAAGAAAGAAATATACATCTGCCTCATAGAATAGGAAGCGCAAGCTCGATGAACATCATATAGGTCGTACTTATTGTGCATATCTTGTAGCCCACCAATTTTGTGCAATCGAACTAGCGTCTCTCCTTGTACTTGTGTGACACAAGCTTATAGTCTTCGCTAGGTAATCTTTTGGTTCTTAGCTCACTTTCTCCGTCGCACAAGTCACATTTATCCCACCGTGTGTGTTTCCTTGTACATATTTCCTATCTTGTTGATTTACTTGTTTTGCTTTGTGATTATTGTGGTTCTTTACTTGCCAATACAATATCTTGATTTCGGATTGGTTCTTGACATGCCACTTTCCATACCTATCCACCATAGGACTTGTGTGTGTTTTTGGTTAGTAGTTAGTTTTGGTGTTCCGCGTGAACTTCACTTTGCTTGGTTTATTGCTCTCAAGTGTGACCACTTGCATGATACGATCTTCCAAGGTAAAGTAAGGTTCGACGTTGTATCCCTAACACCCTCTACCACTTCCATATACAACACTTGGTCTTGTGAAGCATGTCTAGGGACTCTTGGACCGAGAATGATATCTATGAAGAATCCATGATGAGCCACCATGACTAATACTCCACAAGTATAGAGGACATGACGGAGCACAACACCGACAACGTCTCCACATGATTTGAGGACCCATAGCACTACACCTACGATGACTCCACGTGCATGGAATACATGGAGCATGACATCAACTATGGCTCCTCAAGCATGGAATACTTGGAGCTCTACATCGACAATGGCTCCTCATGCATGGAGGATATGGAGCACTACATCGACAATGGATCCACATGCTTGGGTGATATGGAGTACTACACCAACAATTACTCCCCAAGCATGGAAGACTTTGAGTGCGACATCGATGACGCCTCGCCGAGCATGGAGGAAACGAAGAACTTCATCGACTTTGATGGCTCCTCCATGAGCCATGAAGAATTCCTCCATCGTGTGGAGATGGAAGCCGACTATGCCAAGCAAGAGGAGGCGCATCATCAAGATTCCATGACCTTCAAGGCCAAGCGTGCCACACCAACGGGCACCACCTACTTCGATGATCCACATCCAAGGCGACAAGTGCCACCACCTCCAAGGCGTCAAGCGCCACCATCGACAAGGCATCAAGTGCCACCACCTAGATGGCATCAAGCTCCACCATCTCCAAGGCGCAAAGCTCCATCACCTCCAAGGCGCCAAGATCCAACTCCTATCCAAAGAAGAGTGGCGTCCAAACATCATATACATCAAGAGGCGCCAAGAAACAAGAATCTTCATCGAAAAACATCCTCTCATGAGCATCGCCATGATAAAGAGGATACAAGACATTGTCAAAGGCATCTTCGCCATAAGACGAAGAATTCATTATGAGTACCAACCATAATGCTCAAGCAAGCTCAAGAAGGCACCACAAGCACAAGAAAAGTTCCAAGGCAAATGATCACCGCCGTGAGCGTCATGTGGATGCCCAAGTGCTTCACCAACATCAACCATCGGCAAGGCACGCCAATGACCTCCGTCGACACCATCATAGGGCACCTTCAACTACTCATGCCACCACCACAATGGCACCAAGAGCAAGCCTTCCTCCACGCCATCAAGCTTCAACGCCTACGCTTGACTTCTGCGACCTCGCGAACGAGGAAAATGAAGACCTCTACTTCGCCAAGTTGGCCGAGTTTGGCAAAAGGATGTCTACACTTCAAGATGGAGGAATCCAAGGCCACATATGTGATGAAGTCTATCCAAGCACCGCTCTCGACAACACCATGAGCCTACTTCCACCACTACTACGATATGGACACAAGACGGTCGAGCATGGGATTGTCCCTTCGACCAAGGAGGCGAGCGATGATGCCCATCTTATGGCATCCAATTTTGGAGATTATAAGGTCTAGAATGGTGAGCATGGGATTTTCCCTTCACCAAAGGAGGCGCATGGAGTTGAGGAAACCGGGCCTATCCCTATACGCTTGAGTGATGATGTGGTACCAATCCCATGTGAGTATGAGAGCTACTTAGCCCACTTGAGTGAGAACAAGAGTGAGATGAGTGACTCCACCTTATGTGAGATTGAGTGCTCCCACTTTGAGGGCATGAGTGATACATCAAGTGAGTTGAGAGTGGTAGTTGATAGGTCAAGTGAGACCATTTTGATTTCTAAAAACTTACCATCTACCTCCAGTGTGTTCTCTTATGTTGTGCTAGGTTCCATGGATGACGACGCGCCAAGCCATGAAGCAATGATGCCTCAATTGGAGAAGATGTACATGGTGCACGAAGATGATGCTATACCATGGCTACATCAAGGAAACGAAGTCGTCCACAAGGAGGCCACTACTACCACAACATCCACTTCATATGAGAGGTATGAACAAGGTAACAATAAGGGTGTTAATGATGTCATGATCCCACTAGTGGACATGATGAATTGTGAGGATATGCATGTTATGGATGATACTTGTGACATTACATATGCTTCATTCGTATCCCCATATGATGCTTTGCCTTTGCATAATATTGATCATGTGGAATTGTTTGATTGCGATATAATTGCCATAAACATGCCATGCTATGCATCTTGTGTGTATCCTCCAATTGCTTCGGACATGCTTTGTCATGCTAGTCATTCAATTTCTCCCATTTCTTGCGATAAGATGAATGCTTGCTATTTCACTTGTTTTGCTTGCAACAATATTGATTATTTGCGTTATAATGAGATGGCCCCCATAGCTTTCTCAATTTTTGGATATTTTGATGATTGCCATGATAATCATGTTCCCCATTTGCATACTCACCATGCATCTATTTCATACTTGATTGACATTAATGGTGATGTGCACAAGAAGAGATACGTCATGATGGATGATGTGTATCTCTACCATGCACACACATTCTTCCTTTTGTGTATGATGTGTGTAGGTACCCACACTATCATGTCAACCTCGGTTGAGCACGAGTTGACAAAAAGAGCTCTTGAGAGCATCCCACAAGTGAGTTCAAGATCGAACCCAGCTCTGATACCTTTTGCATGCTTTGCATCTTTCATGTTGACCAATTGTGCTTTCCTATGGTTTGATCGCAAGCATGTTGATGGTATTATCTCACCTTGTGACATTCATGTTTCTTCGCTTTTGGATAATGATGCTTTGTATGTTGCAACAAAAATGTTGAACATTTTCTCTTTACGATGTTTTGTGTGCAACCATAATGCCATTAAGAGCATGTATTTGTTGGAGATATGCCCAAGAGGCAATAATAAAGTGGTTATTATCATATCTTCATGCTTATGATAAATGTTTACATACCATGCTATAATTGTATTAACCGGAAACATTAATACTTGTGTGATTTGTAAACATAAAAGAGTCCCTAGTAAAGCCTCTTGTTAAACTAGTTTGTTGGTTAATATATGATCATGGTTTCCTGATCATGAACATAGAGATGTTATTAACAACAAGGTCATATCATTAGGAGAATGATGTGATGGACATACTCCTATAGTTAAGCGTAGCATAAAGATCAAGTCATTTAATATAGTTCACTTGCTATAAGCTTTCTGATACATAGTAACCTAATTCCTTCGACCATGAGATCATGATTATCACCATCACCGGAAGGATGCTTTGATGACATAAAACACCACACCGTAACTGGGTGGCTATAAAGGTGGCATTGAGTGTTCGGAAAGTATGTGTTGAGGCACATGGATCAAGATTGGGATTTGTCCATCCATATGACGGATAGATATACTCTGGGCCCTCTCGGTGGAATGTCATCCAATTAGCTTGCAAGCACGTGGACTGGCTCACAAGGGATCACATATCACATGAACGAGAAAAGAGTACTTTTGGTAACGAGGTTGAACTAGGTATGCAGAGATACCGACGATTAAACCTCGGATAAGTAAAGTATCATGAGACAAAGGGAAATTGGTATCGTATGTAAATGGTTCATTCGATCACGAAGTAATCGTAGAAATATGTGGGAGCCATATGAATTTCCAGATTCCTCTATTGGTTATTGATCGGAGAAGAGTCTCGATCATGTCTGCATAATTCACGAACCGTAGGGAGACACACTTAAGGATTCAATGTTGTTTAGTAGATATGGAATGTGAGTAAAGAGACCGAATGTTGTTCGGAGTCTCGGATGGGATCCGGGATATCACGAGGAGATCCGGAATGGTACGGAGAATAAGATTCATATAAGGAAAGTCCAATTTCGGAGTTCGGGAATGATTCCGATGTTTTCACCGGAATGTTCTAGAAGGGTCACCGATCCGGAAGGGGAAGGGTACATGGATGTGTCATGACAAAGTGCAATGGTTGCATCATGTCCTAGGTCACTTGGCTGGACACTTGGAAGAGAGAAATCAAACTCTAATTTGAAAGTCAAAAAGGCAGTTTGAAAAAGTCAAATCCCAACATGGTTTCCGAGTTAGGGAGGGTTTCTGAGTTAGGGAGGGTTTCCACCTGGGTTGGGAACACCCTTGAACGCGCCCACCTATATAAGGAGGGGTAGGGGCGCACCCCAAGGTATCCCCCTTGCCCTAGGCGCCCAAGAAACCCTAGGTTGGCCGCCGCCCCTGTAACATCCCAGCATTAGAGCTTAGAAATAAGTTGAACACAGATGTGTGCATTGCATTCATGCATGGAAAATCTGAATCATTTTCGCGCTTTTAAATAAAAACTTGTCAAAGTGATTTAAGCTTCTCTTAACTTGATGGAATTGAAGTAGATCATGAAATTGACTGAGATAAGTTTCTATATGACCTTTGCTAAAACCTCATTTTGGGTAAACATGATTTGATCTAAGTGAAGGGTTTCGCAGCATAGTAAATCAAAATTTTCTATGGATGCGAACGGGAAAAGCCAAGATCTAATCTAGGAGATGCAAACAACGAGGGGGGATAGATGAGATCTTCATACCCTTGAAGATTCGCACAGCGGAACGTTTGACGGAACGTGGTTGATGTAGTCGTACTAGCCTTCTCCTCCTCGCGATCCAATCCGATCCAACACCGCAAGTGGCGATGCCTCCGAGAGATGCGCACGTACGGCACCTCGACGTCTCCTCCTTCCTCGGTCCAGCAAGTAGGGTGGAGAGACAGGTTGGATCTACAACACGACGGCGTGGTGCAAATGGTGGAGAGTTTCTGCGGCAGGGCTTCGCCTACGCGCAATCGGGAGAGAGGAAGAGAGGAGGGCATCAGCTAGGCGGCTAGGGCTTGAGGAGGTGTGTAGGGAGGGTCCGCCCCTGCCCTCTTTATATAGAGGGGTGGGCGGCTGCCCCTTTTGTTGGAGATATGCCCAAGAGGCAATAATAAAGTGGGTTATTATCATATCTTCATACTTATGATAAATGTTTACATACCATGCTATAATTGTATTAACCGGAAACATTAATACTTGTGTGATTTGTAAACTAAAATAAGAGTCCCTAGTGAAGCCTCTTGTTAAACTAGTTTGTTGGTTAATATATGATCATGGTTTCCTGATCATGAACATAGAGATGTTATTAACAACAGGGTCATATCATTAGAGAGAATGATGTGATGGACATACTCCTATAGATAAGCGTAGCATAAAGATCAAGTCATTTCATTAGTTCAATTGCTATATGCTTTCTGATACATAGTAACCTAATTCCTTCGACCATGAGATCATGCATATCACCTTTACCGGATGGATGCTTTGATGACATCAAACACCACACCGTAACTGGGTGGTTATAAAGGTGGCATTGAGTGTTCGGAAAGTATTGGTTGAGACACATGGATCAAGAGTGGGATTTGTCCATCCACATGACGGATAGATATACTCTGGGCCCTCTCGGTGTAATGTCATCCAATTAGCTTGCAAGCATGTGACTGGCTCACAAGGGATCACATATCACGGGAACGAGAAAAGAGTACTTGTCAGTAACGAGGTTGAACTAGGTATGCAGAGATACCGACGATCATAACCTCGGATAAGTAACATATCGTGAGACAAAGGGAAATTGGTATCGTATGTAAATGGTTCATTCGATCGCAAAGTAATCGTAGAAATATGTGGGAGCCATATGAATTTCCAGATTCCTCTATTGGTTATTGTTCGGAGAAGTGTCTCGATCATGTCCGCATAATTCACGAACCGTAGGGAGACACACTTAAGGATTCGACGTTGTTTGAGTAGTTATGGTATTATGAGAAAGAGACCGAATGTTGTTCGGAGTCTCGGATGGGATCCGGGATATCATGAGGAGATCCGGAATGGTCCGGAGAATAAGATTCATATAAGGAAAGTCTCGTTTCGGAGTTGCGGAATGATTCCGGTGATTTCGTCGGGAACATTCTAGAAGGTTCCGGAATGTCCGGCACTCCGGGGGGGAAGGGTACATGAATGTGTTATATCAAGTTGGTATGATTGCATCATGTACTAAGTGTCATCGCTGTACCAAATAGAGGATTTATTCAAATCCTAGTTTGAAAAGTCAAACGGCTAGTTTGAAAAGTCAAACGGCTAGTTTTGGTAAAGAGGAGAAGGAGGTTTATGTGAAACCGAGTTGGGGAGGGAGTCCTCCTCCCAACCGGCGCACCACCTCTAGGCCGAGTTGGGGAGGGACTCCCCTCCCCTTGGCCGCACCTCCCACCTATAAAGGGAGGGGCAGGGCTGCCCCTCCAAGACACACAAGTTCCTATCTATTTCTCCCGGTTTAGAGCCGTTTTGGTTTAGAGCTTCTAATTGCTTTAGCCATCGGTTTAGAGCCTTCTAATTGGTGTGTCTAATTACTAGACCACTAATAGCCTCTCTCATAAGCTCCACCATACTCGCACCGGCTTAAGGCGAAGCCCTGCGGGATTTCCCCTCTACTTCCGGTACCACGCCGTTGTGCTGCCGGAATCGCGAGGAGAGTGCTACAACCTCCGCTGCCTGCTGGAACAAGGGAGAGGAAGGTCTTCGTCGAGTACCGAACGTGTGACCGACTACGGGAGCGCTGCCAGAACGTGGCGCCGGAAGGATCGTCTACGCGATCTTGAGATCGGAAGTGTACGACTACATCATCCACGAGAATCTGCTCTCGTTAACCGCTTTGGAATCTTCGAGGGTAAGTTATTCCAAACGACTCGTTGCTACAATCTAGTAGATAGATCTTGGCTTGTTTGTTTGTATGCGATAGAAAATTTTTGTTTTCCATGCTACGAACCCCTACAGTGGTATCAGAGCCGTGTCTATATGTAGATCTGTTGCACGAGTAGAACACAATGGTCATTGTGGGCGTTGATGCTTTTATTGTCGATTGCTTCTTGTGTACTTTGCATCTTGCGGTATGTTGGGATGAAGCGGCCCGGGCTAACCTTACATGACATCGTTCATGAGACTTGCTCCACGCTTGACATGCAACTTGTATTGCATAAGTGGCTTTGCGGGTGTCTGTTTCTCCTAGCATAGTATAGATCCAATTCACAACGGGTGATTAACAATACTTGTGTCAACGTTGTGGTTCATGTTCGTAAGTTAGAACGACACTTATAGAAAGCCCCAAACCACGTAAAACATGCAATAAAGTAGAGGCGTCTAACTTTGTTTTGCAGGGGTGTGCAGTGATGTGATATGGCCATGATTGTGATTATATATATGATGTATGCAATGTTCCTTATTGTAAGTCGGCAACCGGCAGGAGCCATATGGTTGTCTTTAATTTATGTTAAGACCCGCGTGTCTATTCAAAGTAGTTGTAATAGTTGAAGCCGGTGGACGACAACCATGGAGAAGCGTCATTGACCTTGATGCAATGCCGGTGATGATGGAGATCATGTTCGTGCTTGAAGATGGAGATCGGAGGCACAAGAAGAAAGGCCATATCATATCACATATTATGAATTGCATGTGATGATTAATCCTTTATGCATCTTGTATTGCTTAGTAGACGACGGTAGCATTATAAGATGATCCCTCATGCACATGAATTTCAAGTCATAAAGTGTTCACCCTTAGTTAGCACCGTTGCTAAAGCTTGTTGTTTCGAAGCACCACGTGATGATCGGGTGTGTTAGATTCCGCAAGTGTATACAACGTGGGCAAGCCAGATTTGCTCATGCGGAAGCTAAGGTTTGATCTTGACGAGCCTAGCATGTACAGACATGGTCTCAGGAACACGGATCACCGAAAGGTAAAGCATGAGTCATATAGGAGATATGATGAACATGTTGATTGTTCGCCATTGAAGCTATGTCAACTCTCGTGATGATCGGTTTTGATGTGGTGGATTTGGTTCGTGTGATCACTAAAACAATGTGAGGGATATTGTTTTGAGTGGGAGTTCACCTAGATTAATTTAATTATTAATTAGAACTCAATTTATCATAAACTAAATCAAAGTGAATTTGCATAGTTGTTGTAGTCATTGGCATCCGTTTACCACCTTGCGCATAGTTATAATTGAGATGATAAAACTATAGAATTCTGGTTAGTTACTTTACGAACTGGTATCGTATTGTTTTGAAGTGTTAATCTAAAGATTAAAAGTCCTATTGCAAACTTTCAGTAAGTTCCGGTTACTCGATGAAGTTTAATAATTGGTATTAAAATCAAGAGTAACAATTCCAATGTTAGTATATAAGTATCATGTTTGTCTCCATGATTCTTGATATTCAAAGGATTCTCCTAATATCAAGGTTATCTAAGGATCTGAAAGAGTTGTTTCAGAAACCATGATGTGTGGAAGATATTGTGATATCCGAAACGAAGTTTTGGTTGCAACATGATAGAGTATAATATGGCAAAGTTCATGTTCTCATATTTTGATGAGAATTTGCAAAGGGTTGTAGACACTTGTTGTCCTAATCCTCCAAAAGGTTTTGGATAGCAACATTATACTCGTGATTCACCGTTACAAGCTAAAAGTAACTTGATCATGGATAAATCCATGATAAGGGTGAATATTGATATAGGTAAAATGTTTACTACACCAAGAGATTACTAAAGAAAGGAATTTGAAAGAACACCAAACATTTGATGATGGTGATCTACTTCAAAGTGCAAGTCCAAAGACATTGGTATTTAACTATACACACTTTGGATTATGTGTCATATGTATGACTCCACTATTGATATTGATAGATTCTTTCAAACAGAAAAGGAAATACTGAAAGAGAATCTCATAAATATATGGCAGAAAAGAAAAGACTAGAATTGTTCAGTTTAAGTATATAGATGATATACATGTTATGGCTATATTCTTTGCTTATTAAACAATGTGGTTCTTAAGTATTTGATACTGAATTTGTTGGTATGAATCGTCATACAAAACAACAGAATTCATGAACTACAGTGGCCTAAGTAATTAGCAAAAGAATATGTGATGATGTTCATCGAGAACAAATAAAGGGTTATTGTGTTGCTCGTTAAACATCAAAGCTTGCCTTCAAGATTTGTTTTATCAGGTGTTATGAGAACAAAAGGGTTGTTCAAATAATTGCCGTAATCTATAAAAGATGGATGATTCACAAATCTTGTTGGAGAAATCACATCCATAAAAATAGTGCTAAAAATGTCGAAAGACAAATTGATTGAAAGATCACTTAGGAAGTGACATCGCCGTTTAAATTATATTGGAAAGAAAACATGAAGAAACTCCATATGTATGGAATTTTGAAGTCTTTTGATTTTGATCAAATGACGCTTGTGAAACTTTCCTAGAGATAATTAAAACTTCGTTCATAGGCCAAAAGGGAACGAAAGACTAGCTTATTGGAATTTGTGCATATTGTTGTACGAAGTCCATTATGTGTAGTCAAGAGCGATGGATTTCAACTTCATATACTTTCTCCGAAAATTTGAGTGAATATATGAATATTTACTTAACAAGGATGAAGTATGAGACATTTGAAAAGTTCAAAGACTTTCAAGATGAAGTGCAAAATCATTGTAACAAAGAATAAACAGTTTATGATAAAGATCATAAAGTAAGATATTTGAGTTACAGAATTTAGCATAATACCTAAGATTTAAGGAATCGTTCCGTGGATTTGCATTTCCCGAAACACCATAAGAGTATGGAGCGTTCGAGATATGTAATTAAACCTTGTTTGACATGGTAAGATCGAAGGTGTAATTCATAAAACTGCCATTGTATTTTAAAAGATTAAAAGCTTTAGAGATTACCGTTTTTCCACTGAAAAGAGCTCCATCATAATCCGTTGAAATGACACCATATAAAGTTATGGTTTGGGATAAAACCCAAGTAGTCCTTTCTTAAACATTGGTATGCTATACATAAGAAAGATGTTTGCAACCAAAGTCGGATGAACCTGTCTTTGTATAAACTGTTAATATTCCTCCATAAAACACCGGAGACAAAAGTGTTTGTTGCTTGGAACGTCAAGTTTCTTTAAGAAGGAATTTTTCGTGAAAAGTTAAGTGGGAGGACAATAGAACTTTGATAAGGTTAAAAGAACCTTAGCTATATGTGCAGAGTTGCGCAAACGCCGAAAAGTGTTCCGGAGGCAGCAACAAAGCTCATGGCTCACGTGCCTCAAAGGTTGTGATCACGGAGATCTAAGTTCCTATTGAAACAAGTAGGTCAAGTAAACAATCAAATACCAAGATTTGAGGGTTGAATCATTATTTGAGAATAATGAACGTACTACATGCAAAGAAGCGATGATGGGCCCTGACTCCGTCAAATGGCTTGAAGCCATAAAATCCGTGATAGTTCCATACACGAGAAATCAAGTTTTGAACTTGAAGGACCCTCGACAAAGGTGTAAGACCTTACAGTTGTGTTTGGATCTATAAATAAATAGACATGGATGTTGCACATCTATGAAATAGTCGACATGTTGGGAAAGAGTTCACAACAATGTTCAAAGGTTGACTATGACAAGATCTGATCTTTCATAGCGATATTTAGTCTAGACGGATTAATGTAGCAACCACTACATATAATTTTGTTATATGATAGTTGAATAAACAAAACAAGTTCTTCTAATAGAATCGTTACCTAGGACATGTGCATAACACGGTCCATAGGTTTTTGTTAATTCAAAGGATGCTAAAAGCATATGCAAACTTCAATGGTTGAAGTGAGCATCGCGGAGTTGGAATCTTCACTATGATGAAACTGTTAAAGGAGTTTAAAAGTTCATTAGAGACAATGAAGATGCTTGCATTTGCAAGAAATTAAGTGGGAGCGCTAAGACATGTTTCTAATACATTATGTGGAAGACATATTGTTGATTGGAAATAATGTATCTTTTATTAACACATATTAAGAATTTCATCCTGATGAAAGACTTAGGCAAAACCCAAATATTTAGCATCAATAGACGCTAATATGGTTATGCCAGAAGTACATAGACAAGATATTGAATGAGTTCAATATAGAAACTACAAGAGAGGTTCTTGTCGCACAGAAAGGATTGAATGAGTTCAATATTGATGATATATTCAAGTGTATTGACATTTGGTAAAGTGAAATAAATAATCAAGTATAGATTGATACTTGATATATGAAATCACAAAGAGTATTTATATCAATCATACTGTGATATGTACAAATCCAGATATGTCCTATGCTCTAAATGTTATGAGCATATACCAGAATGATTTGTAAGATGATCATTGGACAATAGTAAGGATATTCTTATGATCTTTTGCAAGAACTAAGAGTATAATATTTGTAGAAGTGACAAATAGATGGTTAGTTCATTGTAAAAGTACTACATTGATACTAGCTTGGTCACAAAGTACAAATTAAGTTTATCTCAATCTAAACTAAGGGTGGCACAATATAATGGAAAGTGAGTTCCATAATGGATTTGGATGAGTTCCAAAGTTAAGACATTGTGACAGATACTACAACAAAAGGCTAAGTATATGACTGCTATTTTAGCAGCAAAAGAGGGCATTTGTGTCAAGTAGTTTGTTATCAAACTAGGTGTAGTTCACAGTGGGATAATACTATGAAGATATATTGTGCGACAATATTATCAACATGTTTTAACCCCAAAGAGCTAAAGGTCACACCGAAAGACCAAATTTATACAAAGCCATCTCATTAGAGAATGAGTGATGCGTAGAGACGCAAAGACATGCAATTACACACGGACCTGGAAGTGTCAGATCCGGAGATCAGTTGACCACTAGCAATCGTGTACATACAACACCGGAAAGCCATAGGTGTTGAATACACAAAGGTTTGAAACTAGATTATTGACTCTAGTGCAAGTGGGAGACTGTTGGAGATATGCCCAAGAGGCAATAATAAAGTGGGTTATTATCATATCTTCATACTTATGATAAATGTTTACATACCATGCTATAATTGTATTAACCGGAAACATTAATACTTGTGTGATTTGTAAACTAAAATAAGAGTCCCTAGTGAAGCCTCTTGTTAAACTAGTTTGTTGGTTAATATATGATCATGGTTTCCTGATCATGAACATAGAGATGTTATTAACAACAGGGTCATATCATTAGAGAGAATGATGTGATGGACATACTCCTATAGATAAGCGTAGCATAAAGATCAAGTCATTTCATTAGTTCAATTGCTATATGCTTTCTGATACATAGTAACCTAATTCCTTCGACCATGAGATCATGCATATCACCTTTACCGGATGGATGCTTTGATGACATCAAACACCACACCGTAACTGGGTGGTTATAAAGGTGGCATTGAGTGTTCGGAAAGTATTGGTTGAGACACATGGATCAAGAGTGGGATTTGTCCATCCACATGACGGATAGATATACTCTGGGCCCTCTCGGTGTAATGTCATCCAATTAGCTTGCAAGCATGTGACTGGCTCACAAGGGATCACATATCACGGGAACGAGAAAAGAGTACTTGTCAGTAACGAGGTTGAACTAGGTATGCAGAGATACCGACGATCATAACCTCGGATAAGTAACATATCGTGAGACAAAGGGAAATTGGTATCGTATGTAAATGGTTCATTCGATCGCAAAGTAATCGTAGAAATATGTGGGAGCCATATGAATTTCCAGATTCCTCTATTGGTTATTGTTCGGAGAAGTGTCTCGATCATGTCCGCATAATTCACGAACCGTAGGGAGACACACTTAAGGATTCGACGTTGTTTGAGTAGTTATGGTATTATGAGAAAGAGACCGAATGTTGTTCGGAGTCTCGGATGGGATCCGGGATATCATGAGGAGATCCGGAATGGTCCGGAGAATAAGATTCATATAAGGAAAGTCTCGTTTCGGAGTTGCGGAATGATTCCGGTGATTTCGTCGGGAACATTCTAGAAGGTTCCGGAATGTCCGGCACTCCGGGGGGGAAGGGTACATGAATGTGTTATATCAAGTTGGTATGATTGCATCATGTACTAAGTGTCATCGCTGTACCAAATAGAGGATTTATTCAAATCCTAGTTTGAAAAGTCAAACGGCTAGTTTGAAAAGTCAAACGGCTAGTTTTGGTAAAGAGGAGAAGGAGGTTTATGTGAAACCGAGTTGGGGAGGGAGTCCTCCTCCCAAACCGGCGCACCACCTCTAGGCCGAGTTGGGGAGGGACTCCCCTCCCCTTGGCCGCACCTCCCACCTATAAAGGGAGGGGCAGGGCTGCCCCTCCAAGACACACAAGTTCCTATCTATTTCTCCCGGTTTAGAGCCGTTTTGGTTTAGAGCTTCTAATTGCTTTAGCCATCGGTTTAGAGCCTTCTAATTGGTGTGTCTAATTACTAGACCACTAATAGCCTCTCTCATAAGCTCCACCATACTCGCACCGGCTTAAGGCGAAGCCCTGCGGGATTTCCCCTCTACTTCCGGTACCACGCCGTTGTGCTGCCGGAATCGCGAGGAGAGTGCTACAACCTCCGCTGCCTGCTGGAACAAGGGAGAGGAAGGTCTTCGTCGAGTACCGAACGTGTGACCGACTACGGGAGCGCTGCCAGAACGTGGCGCCGGAAGGATCGTCTACGCGATCTTGAGATCGGAAGTGTACGACTACATCATCCACGAGAATCTGCTCTCGTTAACCGCTTTGGAATCTTCGAGGGTAAGTTATTCCAAACGACTCGTTGCTACAATCTAGTAGATAGATCTTGGCTTGTTTGTTTGTATGCGATAGAAAATTTTTGTTTTCCATGCTACGAACCCCTACACCTTTCCCCCTCCTCCAAGCCTAGGCCGGCGGCCACAAGGGAGGTGTAGAGGGAGTGTCCCAACCTTTAAACAATATAAGGTGGAGTCCCCTGTGTTTACAATGCTAGTCCCTGGATCAATAGCTAGCATCCACAGTTAAGATGTAATATCAAGAAACAAAGGTCATAATATAACTTTATAACCAGGAATAACACAATTTTATTACATCTTACATAGCTCATTTGGCTATTACATTACATTGCAGCGGAATAACTATAGTCATGGGGTCCTTCATCTTCAAAGTGCCACAGTCAGATGTTGGTTGTAGACTTTGTAATCCTAAAAAATCAATCTTCACTAAAATCAATCAAACCTGCAACATTACAAGTTACAGCCACAAAGGGTCAATACATTTGAATTGTATTGGCAAGCTTCACTACTTGTAGAATATAAGTGGATCCTATCATTACATGCATATTTGGATAAGTAGAGTTTTAGGCTCATTTGCATAAAGCAATATTTTATCCTATCTTTTCAAAATGGTTTTGGTCCTTTGTCAAATCTCCTTTTCAAAAACCCTTGAACTCCTTGGTAAAATCCAAGTGTTCAAGTCCTTGGTAAATCTCTTGAGCTCCTTGGTACCCCCAAGTGCATCAAGTTTTATCAAAATCTCTTGAGCTCCTTGGTACCCCCAAGTGCATCAAGTTTTATCAAAATATCTTGAGCTCCTTGGTACCCCCAAGTGCATCAAGTCTTTTGTTGTCACTTAAAATTTTTCTTTTAGAAATTGGAATGTCGAGATCTTCCATAGCTTCAGGCCTTAGTTGCTTAGTATTGTCCATAACCGGGGACACGGCTAAGTACTTAGAATTTGATCTTCTGCAGAAGTTGTACACTTTACCCACATGACACAATCTCATCTTGATGCCATCAGTGTCCGCTGGATAAGTACTCACCAAGATGGAGTACTGGCAGATTGAGAATGTGACAAAGTCTTTCCATAGGAGTCCTCCCAATACAAAATGCTAGCTTGTCTACCAGGCACAAATGTAGGGTTGCTCCCTTACACAAATCTAGTTAACCTGAAGATGCCAATGCATGGGACTTCCACTATGTAGTTGACTAAGCCAGAGCCCATTTAGCATGTGGCTGTACACGGAAGCCACTGTACGAGAAACATGTTCAATCTCTAAGTTTCCTGGGTGGTTTTCCTTTGGAGCACAACACAAAGAGATTGCCATAGACATGGTTCCTTTTGTTGCCACCTTCTCCAAAACTCAAAGTATCCTTGTCCACCCAGGTGGTTCATTGAGTCCTTGTTTTATTATACAAAACATAAGTCTTTTCTCAATCTCATAAAATCTCAACATGTATCTCTTTTCAAAAAATATAGCATGGCTAAGCATGTAACAACTACATTGTTTTCACTAAGGAATGTATAGGGTATCTATTAGGATTTAGCATAGCATAAGTATAGAAATTCTTTTCATGTATGTTTTCAAAAATCCACTAAGTATAATGAAAATAGTAGGACTTTAGATGATAGTGTCACTTGCCTTTTTGGTAGGGAATGATGGTTCACTTCTTGATCTTGCTAGTCTCACACTTTTCTAACTTCACTACAATCAATCAAGCAAACACAATATCAACTAGCGTTCCAAACCAATAATCAATCAAACATTTCACACACATAAAACCATGGGCTCTAAGTCATGCATGTAAGCATGCAAGAGGTGGTTCTATTTGCAAAGATGGTCTCCACTAGGCTTCTAAACTTTGTAAGGTTCAAAGTGGTCATTTTCCAAAGTGGCAAAGTCATTTGCAAAGGGTTTTGTCCATAAACCATTTTTTTAAATCCAATCATTGTTTTATGTGATGGAAATTATTTTTATCAAAGCAACAACTTCAAGTTGTTCACCAAATAAGTTGTTATTTCTCAAAACTTGGTGTTTAGGGTCAGTAGGTTTGCTCCAAAACATTTTCCCAAAGTTTTTACTCCAAAAACATTTTCATAACCAAAACCATTATTTTTATTTGGCTAGAAATGGGCTAACCCAATTAATCCATCCTAAACTTCACCAAATCCATTTTCAAAACCGTGGGTTGGTTCCTAGGGCCAGTAGGTTCACACCAAACCAATTTGCCAAGGTTTCAAACTCAAAAACATTTTTGAATCATTTTTCTAATCTAAACAAGCATACAAATGTTTCTGCAAAAACAAACAATCTAACAGATACTATTTGCTAAACAAATTCCATGGTTGGCTAGGGCTTGTTCCACTGATTCCATTTATATAAAGTTTGCAATTTTTGGACGTGTGGATCAAAATTTACAAGAGTTTCAAATCTGCATCTAAATCAGATTCAAATTTTGTTTTAAACAGAAACTGGCGACACGCGTCCTATTCCCATTTGTCGGTACCGCTTCGCTCGGATCGGCTATTCTGGCGTGTTGGATCAAGTTGAATCATGCGGCTCAGAAGCGTGCGTACCCATTCGCTTACTTTCTATCCTAATCGTCAGATCCAAATCCAACGGTCCTAACTACTCTGACTAATAATCAGCGGCGCTGGCGGCGCCGCTCTGGCGGCAGCGCTCAGGCGAGGTCGTCGCCGGTGATACTGGACGCAAGGGAGAGAAGGAGAAGGCTCACCATGATCGCAATGTCGTGGGGAAGCTCAAGGTGTCGTTGGTTCGACGAGGGGCGCACGGAGTTGAGGGTAATGGCTCGCCGGAGTTCTTGCTGGCGTCGGGCGGTTCTGGAGGTCGTCGAGGGCGACGCTGTCGATCACGAGAAGCCAAACAGAGGGCATGATTAGGTGCGTAAGACCAAGGCGAATATGCTCGCATGATCGAGAAGCAGAGGGGCGGTCGGATTCTACCTGGGGAGCTCGCCGGAGAAGAAGACAGACGCGGCGGCGCTCAGAGCTTGTCGAAGACGGCGTTCTGGGGCGCCCACGGTTGAATGGACGGTACGGAGAGGAGCGTCTGGGAGTGGGGAGTAAGTTCGTGTGGTTGGGGAGGTGAGGGAAGGCGTCTGCTGGCCGGAATTAGCTGGGGACGGTGGCCGGAGCAGTGGCGGTGTCAGAGAAATTCCGAGCAGCCTAGTGGCTCTGGTCGAATGAGTTCTGAGGGGAAAGGAGGAGGGAGCGTGGGCGATTAAATGTGTGAGGTTACCGGGAGAATTCAATCGGCCATTTACTCGAATTTATGCGAGCAATTAGAGCAGCAACGGCGACGAGGGGAGGAACTGGTCGCGGGGTGAGGAAGATGATGACGCGGCAGTGGGGCCGTCTGGCAGCGAGAGAGAGAGGGGAAGGGTGGGGCCCACTGGCCAGTCACTCTGCGGGTGCGGGTTCTGGTGAAAAACGCTTCACGCGTGGGGGAGAGAAGCTGGGCTAGTACTGGGCTATTGGGCTTGGCCTGCTGGGCTGAGTCTGACTCTATTTTTTTCTTCCTAAATGGTTTTTCTTTTTCCAATTCTATTTTCTGTTTTGAAATTCAAACAACTAATCAACCACCAAAACAATTCAAACAAACCACACTTTGTAACTTTGAATTTAGTTCTGTTCAGCAACATAAACCAATATCCAAGATCAAAATAATATTTTAATTTTAGGTCCATTATTAATTAAATAAATAGACCTTGTTTAATAAATCAAAATAGAATTTGATTTATTCAAAACTCCATTTTAAAATCTAAAATATTATCAAAACCAAATCAGTAGGTTTTATTTGAGAATACAAAATACTTGGAAAACTTATTTGAAATAAATAAATAAGTTTTAGTGGTTATTTAAAATAGTAAAACCTTTATTATAAAACTTGGATATTAAATCCTTATTAATTTATTTTAAATAAACCTTTACTATTTTTATCAAATAGAAATATTTTATTTCAAAGGCTTGGCCAAATTTTAATTTGGCTTACAAAATAATCCTTATTTGTAAAACTTTTATTTCATTTGAAAACCAAATCTTTTTATTTAAAGATCCAAAATATAGTAATTTTAAATATTTTAACTTCATTGTTTATTTAACTTTTTTAATCCCTTTAGGATTATATTTGATCCAAATAGGTTTTGAAAGTTCCCAATTGGATTCCAAAAGTTTCTTCTCACTCTGAAAATCAACAAAGTTTTATTTTATTCAATATTTTTCACATAACAAGATTTGGAAAAATCTTGGGATGTGACAGGAGGAGTGGGGGGCAAGTTCCCTCCCCCCTTCTAGAAGCTCTCCCTAGGGTTTCCCCTAGGGCTTGGCCGGCTGGGCCTATGGGCCTTGTGCCCCTGGCCCAATGCGGCCAGGGCACTCCCTTGTAGCCCACGCCCCTCCCAACAAGTGGGGACACGTTGGTCCCACTCCGGAAGCTTCTAGAACCTTCTGGTACAATACCGAACAATCCGAAAAAATTCCGAACTCCAAAAACTGCCTTCCCTTATATGAATCCTATTCTCCGGATCATTCCGTAACCTCTCGTGACTTCCTAGATCTCATCCGAGACTCCGAAGAAAAACTCATAAACCAATTATCCATTATATCCTAGCGCCAAGACACGTTAAGTGTGTGACCCTACGGGCTCGAGAATATGCAAACATGATCTTCTATCAATAATCAACAGCGGGGTCTGGAAACCCATATTGACTCCCACACATTCATCGATAATCATATCAGATGAACCACGATGCCAGGATTCAATCAATCCCATATATATATTCCCTTCGTCACGCGATATTTTACTTGCCCGAGATTCGATCATCGGCATCGGCATACCTAGTTCAATCTCGTTCACGGCAAGTACTTTACTCGTTCCGTAATCCGATATCACTTTGTGATTAACTCCTTAACCACGTGCTTGCAAGCGGTGTTGATATTGATTACCGAGTGGGCCCGAAGTATATCTCTCCGACTTGGGAGGGACAAATCCCATCTCGATACATAAAATCCAACAGGTACTTTCCGATCACCTGAGAGACACCTTTATGATCACCCTCTCATAGGATGACATTTGATGACCTCAAAGCTTTCTTCCGATACCAGGGAGTTGCATTATCTCATGGTCTAAGGAATACAATATTTGACATAGGAAAAAGCTTCACAAAGATGAACACGATGACACGATCTAATTGTTCTGCTTAATTTGGGTCTGTCCATCATATCATTCTCCCAATGATATGATATCATTATTAATTGACAACTCATGTATATGGTTAGGAAACCTTAACCATCATTAATCAATGAGCTAGTCCATAGAGGCGTACTAGGGACACGGTGTTGTTCGTAAACCACACAAGTATCAAAGTTTCCGCTTAATACAATTCTAGCATGGAATATAAACTTTATCATGAACAAGAATCATAATAATAACATCTTTATTATTGCCTCTAGGGCATAATTCCAATAGTCTCCCACTTGCACTAGAGTCAATAATCTAGTTTACATCCGGCAACAATCTAACACCCATGGCACTAAGGTGCTGATCATGTTTTGCTCGTGGAAGATGTTTAGTCAACGGATCTGCGACATTCAGATCCGTATGTATTTTGCTAATATTCATATCTCCATCTGTTATATAATCTCGAATTATATGAAAATTGCGGTTGATATGCTTGGTCTTTGGATGATATCTTGGTTCCTTAGCCAGTGCTATGGCGCCAGTGTTGTCACACAATATCTCCAGTGGGTCCAAGGCACTTGGAACCACACCAAGCTCAGTGATGAAGTTCCTGATCCAAACTCCTTCACTTGACGCTTCTACAGCAGCCATGAATTCCGCTTCTACTGTAGATCCCGTGATCACGCTTTGCTTGCAGCTTCTCCAGCTCACAGCTCCTCCATTCAAAATATAATGTATCTTGTCTGAGATTTAGAATCATCCTTGTCGGTGTCGAAACTAGCGTCGACATAACCTTTTACGGCGAGCTGTTCATCACCTCCATAGACTAAGAACATTTCTTTAGTCCTATTTAAGTACTTTAGGATGTTCTTCATGGTTGTCCAGTGTTCCACTCCTAGATCACTTTGGTATATGCTCGTCAAACTAAGAGCATTGGACACATCCGGTCTAGTACACAACATGGCATACATGATAGAACCTATGGCCGAGGCATAAGGCACTTTGCTCATAGCTTCTCTATCATTTACCGTAGCTGGACACTGAGCCTTGCTCAATATCTTACCTGACAACATAGGCACTGAACCTTTCTTTGCCTTATCCATTCTGAACCTTTTCAGAACTTTGTCTAGGTATGTACTTTGGCTTAAAGCTATTAGGCGACTTTGTCTATCTCTATAGATTTTGATGCCTAATATATAAGCAGCTTCCCTAGGTCTTTCATTGAAAAACATTTGTTCAAATAACTCTTCACATCGTTAAGCATGTCAATGTCATTTCCAATAATCAATATGTCATCCACATATAGTATCAGAAATGTCACTGAGCTCCCACTCACTTTCTTGTAGATACAAGCTTCATAGCAATTTGGAACAAATCCAAAGCTCTTGATCACTTGATCAAAAGGAAGGTTCCAACTCCGAGATGCTTGCTTCAGTCCATAAATGGAACGCTGAAGTTTGCACACTTTATCAGCATCCTTAGGATCGACAAAACCTTCGGGCTGCATCATATACAACTCTTCATCAATGTTGCCATTGAGGAACGCAGTCTTGACATCCATCTGCCATATTTCATAATCATGAAACACAGCAATTGCTAATAAAATATGAATGGACTTAAA
This sequence comes from Avena atlantica, assembly GCA_910589765.1. Lineage (NCBI taxonomy): Eukaryota > Viridiplantae > Streptophyta > Magnoliopsida > Poales > Poaceae > Avena > Avena atlantica. The sequence goes on along the minus strand of OU342734.1, from coordinate 9,717,236 downwards.
CATCGCTACGGGAGAGAAAGTCTCATCGTAGTCAACACCTTGAACTTGTCGAAAACCTTTCGCGACAAGCCGTGCTTTATAGACAGTAACATTACCATCCGCGTCCGTTTTCTTCTTGAAAATCCATTTGCACTCAACGTCCTTTCGGTCGCTATGAGGGTCCACCAAAGTCCATACTTGGTTTTCGCTCATGGATCCCAATTCGGATTTCATGGCCTCTAGCCATTTCTCAGAGTCTGGGCTCATCATTGCTTCCTCATAGTTTGCAGGTTCACTGTCGTCTACTAGCAAGACAGTTAAGACAGGGTTACCGTACCACTCAGGAGGGGCACGTGACCTTGTCGACCTGCGATGTTTAGTAGTAGCATCGTCCGAAGCTTCATGATCCTCGTCATTAGCTTCCTCTATTGTTGGTGTAGACGGCACTGGAACAATTTCAGGTGCTGCGCTACTCTCCAACTCAAGAGAAGGTTCAACAACCTCGTCTAGCTCTACTTTCCTCCCACTCACTTCTTTCGAGAGAAACTCCTTCTCAAGAAAGGATCCATTCTTTGCGGCAAACACTTTGCCTTCGGATCTGTGATAGAAGGTATACCCAATAGTTTCCTTAGGGTATCCTATGAAGACGCATTTCTCCGCTTTGGGTTCGAGCTTGTCCGGCATCCCTAAACTTTAAGAAACGACAACTTAGGTTTAGCACCAAACCACAGTTCATACAGTGTCGTCTCAACGGATTTAGATGGTGCCGTATTTAAAGTTAATGCAGCGGTTTCTAATGCATAACCCCAAAATGATAACGACAAATCTGTAAGAGACATCATTGATCGCACCATATCTAATAGAGTTCGATTCCGGCGTTCAGACACACCATTGCACTGTGGTGTTCCGGGTGGCGTGAGTTGAGAAACTACTCCGCTTGCTTTAATATGCGTGAGAAAATCATAACTCAAATATTCACCTCCACGATCGGATCGTAGAAATTTAATTTTTCTTTTACAATGGTTTTCCACTTCATTCTGAAATTCTTTGAACTTTTCAAATGTTTCAGATTTATGTTTCATTAAATAGATATACCCATATCTACTTAAGTCATCAGTAAAAGTGAGAAAATAGCGATAACCACCCGCGCGTCGAAACACTCATTGGTCCGCATACATCGGTATGTATGATTTCCAACAAGTCCGTTGCTCGCTCCATCATTCCGGAGAACGGGGTTTTGATCATCTTGCCCATGAGGCACGACTCGCACGTGTCAAATGATTCAAAATCAAGAGACTCCAAAAGTCCATCAGAATGGAGTTTCTTCATGCGTTTTACACCAATATGACATAGACGGCAGTGCCACAAATAAGTAGTATTATCACTATCTACCTTGCATCTCTTAGCCTCAATGTTATGGATGTGTGTTCATCGCTTTCGAGATTCAGAAGAAATAAACCATTCATAGAAAGTGCATGACCATAAAAAATGTTACTCATATAAATAGAACAACCATTATTCTCCGATTTAAATGAATAACCGTCTTGCAATAAACATGATCCAGATATGATGTTCATGCTCAACGCAGGCACATTATAACATTTATTGAGGTTTAAAACTAATCCCGAAGGTAAAACTAAGGAGAGCGTGCCGACGGCCATCACATCAACTCTTGATCTGTTGCCAACGCGCATCGTCACCTCATCCCTCGCTAGCCGTCGTCTATTCCGTAGCTCCTGTTTCGAGTTACAAATATTAGCAACTGAACCAGTATCAAATACCCAGGCACTACAACGAGGGCTAGTAAGGAAAACATCAATAACATGTATATCAAATATACCTTTGATGGTGCTAGCCTTCTTGTCCGCCAAGTACTTCAGACAGTTGCGCTTCCAGTGACCCTTGTCCTTGCAATAGAAGCACTCAGTGTCCGGCTTAGGTCCAGACTTGAGCTTCTTCTCAGCAGGGCAACGCGCTTGCCGCTGCCTTTCTTGAAGGGCTTCTTTGCACCCTTACCTTTCTTAAAGCTGGGGGGGCTTGTTGACCATCCACACATGATTATCTTTCTTGATGTCCACCTCTGCAGCTTTCAGCTTAGCGAAGAGCTCGGTGATCGTATCAGTGGAACCAATCTGATTATGAGTAACTACAAAACCTTTGTAGCTAGGAGAGAGTGATTGCAGAACTCTGTCAATCTTGAGCTCCTCTGGATTCTTGCAGTCCAGTTGCTCAAGGCGTTGAGTGTAGCCCGACATCTTAATGGCGTGCTCACTAACGGAACCCCTTCCTCCATCTTGCAGTTAAAGAATTTCTCAGAGATCTCATATCTCTCAGAACGGGCCTGAGTCTGAAACATAGTTTTCAGTTCCTCAAGAATCTCAAAGGGCCCGGGGAACTCCTCAAAACGATTTTGAAGGTCCGATTCCATAGCAAACAATATGGTTCTCAGATTGCGGAACCAGTTGGTGAAGTTAGACCCATTGTTCTTAAGCTTTTCTTCTCAGCAAAAACGTTGAAGTTGAAGTTGGAATTAGCCATTTGATCTACAAAATTTGCAAGTACAATTTAGACTATGTTCATGATAACTAGTTCAACTTAATCAAATAACTAGATGAACTCCCGCTAAATTCAACATCCCTCAAGTTGTTTAGTGAACATGATCCAAATTCACCACATCTAATCTGATCTTCACGAGAAGAGATGTGGTTTCAATGGTGGACAGCGAAGTGTCGATCATATCATTCATATGACTCATGCTTAACCTTTCGGTTAGTGTGTTCCGAGGCCATGTCTGTACATGCTAGGCTCGTCTAGTGAAACCCAAGTATTTCCGCGTGTGCAAAAACTGGCTTGCACCCGTTGTATGTGAACGTAGAGTTTTATAGCACCCGATCATCACGTGATGCTTGAACACGATGAACTTTCGCAACGGTGCATACATGGGGAGAACACCATTTTATCTTGATCTTTAAGTGAGGAATCATCTTATAATGCTACCGTCGCAATCTAAGCATTATAAGATACATAAAAGGATAAACATCACATGCATATAATTTTATGTGACATGGTATAGCCAATCTCCACGCAATGATCTCCATCCTGTGCGTGCCAGCATGATCTCCATCACTCCACCATGATTGCCTCCAACACGAATAGCAACTACAACTATTGCTAACTACTTAGCGATAAAGTAAAGCTATTACATGGCGTATAAGAAGTTGAACACACAGGTCATACACAATTATAAAGACAACCATATGGCTCCTGCCGGTTGTGTACTCATCGACATTCAAGTCGTGAACATTACAAAACATGATCATTGCATACAACATACACATTACATCTTGGGCCATACCATATCACAGAAACACTCACTGCAAAAACAAGTTAGACGGATCTACTTTGTTGTTGCATGTTTACGTGGCTTATGGGAGTAACAAGCTAAGAACGATTCTTACCTACATAAATCCACAACGGTGATATTATGGTTGCCAACATCCGGTGTAAATCCCATAACAACTATAGTGAGATAAACTGACATCCACCAGCCGATGTGTGGAACAAGCCACACGTCAAGTGCGGAGCCGGTCTCGCGAACGAGGTCGCGTAAAGTTGGCCTGGACCACTTCGATCTCACTATCCCGCGTCATAAGAAGTACACAAACAAGAGGCTTGCAACAGAAAACATCAACGCCCGCAACAAGCATGTTGCGTTCTACTCGTGAAACACATCTACGCATAGATCTAGCTCTGATACCACTGAAGGGTTTCGCAGCATAGTAATCAAAATTTTCTACGGATGCGAACGGGAAAAGCCAAGATCTAATCTAGGAGATGCAAACAACGAGGGGGAATAGATGAGATCTTCATACCCTTGAAGATTCGCACAACGGAACGTTCGACGGAACGTGGTTGATGTAGTCGTACTAGCCTTCTCCTCCTCGCGATCCAATCCGATCCAACACCGCAAGTGGCGATGCCTCCGAAGATGCACACGTACAGCACCTCGACGTCTCCTCCTTCCTCGTCCAGCAAGTGGGGTGGAGAGACAGGTTGGATCTACAACACGACGGCGTGGTGCAAACGGTGGAGAGTTTCTGCGGCAGGGCTTCGCCTACGCGCAATCGGGAGAGAGGGGAGAGGAGGGTAGCAGCTAGGCGGCTAGGGCTGAGGAGGTGTGTAGGGAGGGTGCGCCCCTGCCCCTCTTTATATAGAGGCATGGGCGGCTTCCCCTTGCCCCCTCCTCCAAGCCTAGGGCCAGAGGCCACAAGGGAGGAGTGGGGGGCAAGTTCCCCCCTTCTAGAAGCTCTCCCTAGGGTTTCCCCTAGGCTTGGCCGGCTGGGCCTATGGGCCTTGTGCCCCTGGCCCAATGCGGCCAGGGCACTCCCTCGTAGCCCACGCCCCTCCCGACAAGTGGGGCCACGTTGGTCCCACTCTGAAGCTTCTAGAACCTCTAGTAAAATACCGAACAATCCGAAACAATTCCGAACTCCAAAAAACTGCCCTCCCTTATATGAATCTTATTCTCCGGATCATTCCGAAACCTCTCGTGACGTCCTGGATCTCATCCGAGACTCCGAACAAAACTCATAAACCAATATCCATTCTATCCTAGCGCCGAGACACGTTAAGGGGTGTGACCCTACAGGTTCGAGAATATGCAGACATGATCTTCTATCAATAATCAACAGCGGGGTCTGGAAACCCATATTGACTCCCACACATTCATCGATGATCATATCGGATGAACCACGATGCTAGGATTCAATCAATCCCATATATATTCCCTTCGTCACGCGATATTTTACTTGCCCGAGATTTGATCGTCGGCATCGGCATACCTAGTTCAATCTCGTCACGGCAAGTACTTTACTCGTTCTGTAATCTGATATCACTTTGTGATTAACTCCTTAACCACGTGCTTGTAAGCGGTGTTGATATCGATTACCGAGTGGGCCCGAAGTATATCTCTCCGACTTGGGAGGGACAAATCCCATCTCGATACATACAACCCAACAGGTACTTTCGATCACCTGAGAGACACCTTTATGATCACCCTCTCATAGGATGACGTTTGATGACCTCAAAGCTTTCTTCCGATACCAGGGAGTTGCATTATCTCATGGTCTAAGGAATACAATATTTGACATAGGAAAAGCTTCGCAAAGATGAACACGATGACCACGATCTAATTGCTCTGCTTAATTTGGGTATGTCCATCATATCATTCTCCCAATGATATGATCTCATTATTAATTGACAACTCATGTCTATGGTTAGGAAACCTTAACCATCATTAATAAATGAGCTAGTCCATAGAGGCGTACTAGGGACACGATGTTGTTCATAAACCACACAAGTATCATAGTTTCCGCTTAATACAATTCTAGCATGATGGAATATAAACTTTATCATGTACAAGATTTATAATAATAACATCTTTATTATTGCCTCTAGGGCATAAATTCCAACACTAAGGGTAGATCAAATGTAATAAGATTAAAACCCTAATACATGACTTAATGGATTATATTTGATCCTCAAGTAATCATATCCCAGTATTCATTACACAACCCATGAATACCAATTATAAATATAACTTAAGTAATAAGAACGTAACAACTAATTCTTGATCTATCTTAATCTCATCTACTTATACCATGAGTATCATGGTAATACCTAATCTTAACCCTTTAGTGTGATTGAGTAGGAAAAAACCAAGTCAATATCGCACCATATATCTTTCTTTCCATATCAATCCTTATGGAATCCTATCTCAATATGTGTTGTCATCAATGTTGAGTAATCAACTATTGATTCACCAATTCTTAACCTATCAATTCTTGACCTATCAACTTTTGTCCTTCTCATAGCAATCACTCAATCCTTAGAGAATGAAGTAAGAAGAGGAAGATGGTAATGCTAGTATTAGATATCATCTATAGGATGGAGTGATTGAAGAAATCAAAACAATATGTAACAAAGAGGATTACAAGGATGAATCCTGAAGATAGATACCAAGGAGTATCTTATTGGATTAAGTAAGCATAGTCCCATGTATAGCATTCCTTAATCCAATAGAGATACTAGGAAGGTAATTTCAATACAATTGTAAAATTTGTATTGATGAAGCCTTGTTTAGCAAACTGGAAACCTGAATCATAAATGATCAAAGGATTATAATGATCATGCCTTACTCACCAATATTGAATGCTTATACCATGTATCATTGACATTGGTGGATAAAACATGATTTGAACCATAGTATAGATTTATTATCTTAGATTAGTCATTCCAAGTCACATTAGTATAGTGTGAGGTTGAATATTAGATACTGGAGTTAAGAAGAGACAAGATAGCATGAATGAGATGATGCTAGAGAACAACTTGGATTAAAGAAGTAGTTTTCTCTTGGAAAAATAACTAAACACTTAAGGAGAGTAGAATTTGATATATACATTTACTGAAGTGATATTAGTGAAGGATGATTAAGGAAGAGTATGATTGGAGTTGGAAGTAACCACTTTGTTGGATTGGGGGATTTCAGAGTAGTAAATAGTTGATATAACCAAGTATAGATATGAAAATATTATGAAAGCTTAGTGTCAAGCTAATTTGAAATTACAAGAGGTGTTAGAAGAATAAAAGGTGGATAAGAGTTCTTGTGAGGTAAAGCTCATCATGTATACAACATGATGATGGATTGAAAGAAGTCAGAATTCCTTTATCATCCAGAAGTCTAGAATTATGGAATATAGGAATCCTTGTAAACACTAGACCCTAAATCTTACCTAAACATATATCCATTTCATCTGATTGATTTATCATCTTATTTACACAAAGCTTCATAAAAATATTTACTATAACAAATCAACTAATCACATCTTTATCATTTCTAATTATCATAACAATATGTGCTTAGGACTTAGCTTTATCAAATCCTTCTCA